>JANAVB010017400.1:3588427-4188427 GCA_029216955.1 Iris pallida
GTGCTATGGCATCTCTTTTCCCGAGCCCCCAACTTCATATCCTATCCTTCACTGCTGGTTTGATTTCTAACAGCAAGTTCTTGTTGTTCTGCTGCTGTGTTGGCTAAATATACATTACAGTAGACCCAGACAGGTGAGCCAAGGCCCAGGGCCATTTTCTTCTCATACAAACACTCTGAAACACTGACACTAACATATCCCAAATCCTATTATCCTAATATTCTAAAATCTATGTTATTCTAACCCACAGCGCCAAACTCTGATACCCACAGGTAGTTGGCCAAAATGGCTATACTGCATTCCAATTTGCATCCCATATAGCCTATGGCCAAGAGGCCACTGCCCAACCCTATTGATGCTACTGCAGTGTCATGCCACTGCCCACATGTAGTTGCTGGCCCAAAATGCCAAGCCTAAATAGCCAATTTCATGGTAACAGTGAAATAAACCCGTATCTCATATCCAGGTATCATGTATCCTTTAATATTTCCAAACCTCCTACTGGTAATTCCTTTGCACAAGGTCTATTGATATAGTATCACTTGAGGTTTATCTGATACTCAAAGTATCAGGAAACCTCCAACCACAAATACTCCATATGACAAACCCCCATCTACTAGCTGTCCTATAACAGAACAGAATCCCCTCACCAACTGCTCTGAACCTGACCTTAGCTCACACGAAGAACACATTCTTCACCCCTCTTATATCTGTTACCTACTGAAAAATACATCCTTGCATATAATATTATGGAGATAACATACTCTCCTACATGATGCATTACATTACATACATTTTATTCACAAATAGACTTATATATATACCATACCTATATGCATTATCTGATACTTGCACTATAGATATATATATATACTTACATAGAGTATATCCCCCGTATCCACAGTTCACTCATCAGTGAACCATAACTCTCCTCATACATACAACACACCCCAAATTCATACCTATAACATACCCAATATATATACAACATGTGGCTATATATATATATATATATATATATATATATATATATATATATATATATATATATATATAACTATTAGGAAATCAACTAGAGAGCCTAACAAAAGTATAACCTATCCAAATATAACATAAAAATTGAAAATAAGGCTCAAACTAGCCTATGGTACATTTCAACAAACACTTGGTGTGTCACTCTCGAATTTCTTCCAAGATGGCACAAAACCTACCCAAACTATCAAATGAGGACTCAATAGAGCCTCTAAACCATTCCTAAGGGTTATCCCTACACTTGGGTGAGTTCTTATGGGCTCCATATCAAAATGTAGATTGAAAAGACAAGTTTAGAGAGAGTTATACCTATTGGGAGTTGTTTTCCAATGTACAATCCAATGGACACGAACCCGACACAAAAATCCTTAGAAAATTGACTCTCTTCCTTGCTCTTAGCTCCACAATCCTTGTAGACACCTTCTTCTTGAGAGATTGTGAGGAATGGTAGAGAAAAGAGTGAGATTGAAAGAGAAATCAATGGCGGAAGCTCTCTTTTCGGAAGGAGCCCTTGAAATGGAAGATGGAGGCTCAAAATCATTGAAGTGAAATAAAGAAAAACCTCTCTCCCCTTGGCCAGCCATGTAGCTAGGTTAGGACAAATTTGAAATGTCTAATGAGTCCTTTAAGTTGTCATATGGCTAAACAATTTAAATGTAATAGTTTGGGGTCAATTTGGACAAAGTCCTAATTTTTAAATGAACTAATTTGGTCATGAATAATTAGTCTAATTGCACTAGCCTAAAGAGGGGTTAGTGGGCCATGCCTTGCTAATTATTGGGCTCTGGATTAATGTCTAAGCTAACCGGGCTACTAACACAATTCAGAAACTAGACTAGTCTCTAACCCGACTAACTAATCCCAACAAATACAATATTTATAAATAAATACTCATAATAAATAAAAATTTATAAAATGACAAATTTATCCTTATTTTGGAAAGCTGTTAGTTACAGTCCTACCTCCTAGAAAAAAATTTGTCCTCAAAATTAAAGTTGGTTGTACTATTCTTAAGGTCATGCCCCTAACAATCATGGTCCAAAAAAAACTTATCTAAGCCATACAATCCTATTGAAGGAAACAACATACCTGGTTATGATATTGTTGGTCATGACATGGAATATCAATTTGGGGTCTCATCTAACTACACTAACCACACTATAGAACAAGACAATTCATTAAGTACTAAGAAGAAAACAAACAAAGGTGGGGTGCAACATCAACTTATCTCATAAGACATACTAAAATCTAGGTTAATTACTCATCTCCAACTGGGTCTGGTGACTAGAACTCCTTCCTTGAGGCGAGATTTCTACTATGATAGGTGCAAAGGGGACATTCTCACATCATGTGTGCTGCTGACCCAAAAAATAAGCACAACCCTTTCCTCTTCCTACAATCGGACCATACATGCCCTAGCTTCTTGCAGTAGGCACAGGTAGGCACTCACTCAACTGGTCTCTGCTGAACTGGCATTCGAACTGGAAAGGATGGCATAGGTTGAAGGTCTGGGTACTCCTGAGGCCCTGGATGGATGCTGCTTCTCACTCTCTTGGAACTAGGCTCCCATCCTTATGAATTCACTAGGTCCCACAACTATTGGATCCTCTTGTTCTGCTCCCTCAGGATCTCGGTCTGAACTCTTTGTGTCTCTAACACATCCCGAGAAGTCCAAATATCTGAGTTCCATCAGATGGTAAAACTCCTGAGAATATGGTATGGGGGGCCACTACAGGAGGTAGAGGAGGAGGCGGTAGAAGACTCTCGGTCTCAGACGTAGTTGCAGCCACCTCCTGAAAGGCAGGAGGTAGAGGAGGACTCTCTGGTGAGGCTGCTACCACCTCCTCAACGGTTGGAGGTGTCACTATCCCCTGGTCAACCGGAGGGGTAACTACCTCCTGAGCAATAGGAGGTGGAAGCACGCTCTCAGCCATGTCCGGGATAACAGCTGCTCTTAGACGAGGGGCTCTGGTAATGTGTGCGATACTGGAAAGATAGATGAAAAACAAGAAATCATCAAAGTGTGGTAAGGCAGATTATAATTCATCATAATAATAAAAACTGATAACTATCATAATAAACAAAAGAACTCTCTACACTAGGATACTAGTTATAATACTACAAGTATACTATGGTTTCAAGCCACGGGCATACTCAACTCATTGGCACATACTATCCAAGATATTATCTTCTATTGTCTGTCGTAGTTCCTTTATCACCTAATACTGCCTAACCATTCTCCTTACGATGATCATCGGTATGCATCATAATCATGCACTCTATTGATACACTCATCTATTTAATATACTCTCTCTAGGGTGCCTACCCAAGTCTTGACACTGTCTACTTAAGGCACTAACTCCTCTATATTGTACCTGGATGACACTCTCATACTAGGTTATTCATGTCTCTCCTCTAACTAGTCACTAAAATGTTGGTGCTTAACCCTCTAATATACTCTAAATTCTTTGGCTCTTGCTAATAGGGTATTCCTCCTATCCTGGTACCTGGTGCAACTCATACCCTGACTCTTGTTAATTATTCTAGGGCTCTCACCTATAATTAGTTATCAAAATACATATACAATACTTCCTAACTATACTCTAAATAGTAAATACTAATCCTCAAGGACACATACCAATTTGCAAGTCATCAAACCATCACTCTATGAAGAAACTATAATTTAATGAAGCTCTACAAGGAACTGGGCTAAGGAAACTGAAAGTATTCCTACTTCTAAGTTAATTTACGATGGAACAGAATCTATAATAACAGAAGTGAATGATAGGGATGGTATGTTAAGAACCCTTTCATGATATAATCTGATAATCATATGCGTCTGTCCAAAATCATGATACTTAAAATCTTCGTCGTACTAGTAAGCAAGGCTGTGATAAACAATAGATTCCATAACTAGGGTATGCACCTCTACAATCATGTCATCTAGAATCCTTGCTGTGTCGACTAGTATAGCTGTGAGGAGTTCTAAATTTTATAATTAAGATATATACATCCGAGGTCAGGTCTCTACATTTTTGCCACGCCGGCTAATATGGCTGCGATAAACTCTAGGCTCCATAACCAAGTAGACGTTTTACCTTTATTATTGTCCTTGTCAACATATGTTATCAGAAGATATCGTAACTCAGGCCATAAAATTCGTCTTGATATGAAAATTAAAATCAACAATGAGCCATCAAAATCAAATTCGATATAAATGAACAAGGGTGAATAGAAACAAGAGAAAGGGATTTCGAATTGGAGTTAAAAATAAGATTCTGAAGGGTTGTCCCAAGAATCTCTCAAGGAGTTCTAGCTGTGATTGAGTATCCTTAGCCTATAGCCTATATCCTTTATACATACAGCATGATCGTAACATAACTCTAGGAAGAGTGCCACTAAGATATCGCACTAAATGCGACTCTCGACCTGTATGGGTCACCACTAAAAATGTGTCACGACCCGCACCCGGAGTAGGGGCACGAGTGCGTAACAGCGCCCAGACTACGCTGCAGAATCGGCGGTAGAATGCTGTCTAGGTCTAACTATCTAACTAACAATTATAATGTCAAACCTGTCGAGATGGTCAACTCCAAACGGAGGACAAGTAATAACAATATAATATACTCAATCATAATATTTTAAGAAAATAATGATACAGAAAGATAAAGATACCAAAAATTTAAAATATTCAAAAAAGTCTAAAACAGAAATATTACAAGTCCAGAGTCTCAGAGTCAACAATCTCAAAATAAAACTCTAAAAATAATAACAAGCATCTGAAAAGCTGGAGACAGAGTCCAGTAGAAATCTAATCTAACTGAGCCACCACTAGAGCCTCATCGACTGGAACTAACCCCTACTGGACTAGGGTCTCCTGGTCTATGCCCACTACGTCGTGAGGACCATAGTTGGTGGGACACTTGTCCTCACCATCATCTGAAAAATATATCCAGTCATGATGGAACGAGCACATCTCCAACAACAGTTCCCAATAAATGACAAATTCTATGAGACAATAAATAAAGAGAATATACAAGTGCAAATAAAAGGTAAATGAAAGTAGCATTCAAAGGGTAAAACAGTAAACTAGAGCAAGAGCAAGGGGAACTGATCATATCATGTACAATAGTCAAGAATCATCTATCTATATGGGTGAATATTAGCTTTGATATATGGCCGGCTTGGAAACTTGCACAAGGTCTACTAGCCTAGTTAATCTTACATGAAGTGTATGATTAACACTTGCAAGGATCTGTAATACACAAAGTGGGTATTGACCAAATATCTAGACTAATATTCTCCCTCTTCCGACTGGTAGAGTGGATCCAACCATGACACGTTATGACACGAAATTCTCTGAGAAGGTAGCTAGCCTTTGCAGAAATCGGTGTCCATATATTGTACAAGGACAACAAGGAGGTTTGCGCAAGATATACCAAGGTAACCAAGGAATAACATCTCAAGACGGGATCCGTAAATACCAATCCGTGTGACCAATGTATCAAGAAACAAAAACATCTACACTAGGTACTAGAAGCATAGTAAATATCATAAATGGAAAATTATCAGAGAATGTACCCACCTGCAAACTGGTATGTAGTATCAACGACGTCCAATTCAACGTCCCGAAGACCTAAATAGGCAATATTGTATCAATATCAAGTTTGAGATTGAAAACTAGTCAACCTAGTCAAATTCTAGGTCAATAGGGCATCTCTAGGTCAGTTAGTCGATTCTAGTCAACTCTAGGTCAACTAGTCTAATTAGTCAATTCAAGGTTCTATTAGACTATGTCTAAGTTTTCTAGGTTTGTAGCTCTTAGTATAGTATAGGCTCTTTAGGCTATAGATTATACTTGATTATTACCTAGGTAATATCCTAAAGCCCTAACACATATATACTATAGGAACAAAGTCGTAAAGCAGAATACTCTGGGGGTTGAATAGAGTAGGCAGCGGAATATTGCTAATTAAAAACTTGTTAGCAGTAAGATCACAGAATTAAATCAATAATCACAAAACAATAACTGTAAAAGAAATGAGATCAGAAGGCAAACGCAAACACAACGATGTATACTGGTTTCCCTCTTGTGGGGACTAGTCCAGTCGGAAGAACTCTAGCTTCCATTTGAATCCACTATTAGAAAATCATGTAAGTTTTCATATGAAGTCCTTGCAACTTCTACAGACGTGAGCTTTGATACGAAGAAATCGACCAACTTCAATTTTGAAGAGTCTTTTTTCAATCAAGCCTCTGATTACAATTTTTCTGAAATCTTCTAGACCCCACATTACCGGCAAATTGACTAGAGAATTGTAACTGGCTTGAAATTTGAAAATGAAAGCATTTTAGAACTCTTTGGAAAGAAACGTAAGCTTAGAAGAGAAGAGATGAAAGTGAATGAGTTATTTTAAATGATCAAAATTCTTCTCTATTTATAGTTTTTCCAAAGGCAGAACTATGACAGAATTCGGGCAGAATTCGGACAGAACTCTATGTAACAATCCGCAATTGAAGGGAGACCAAGTTTTTCAAACGTTCGAAAATCAAACGCTCACTAACCGAACTCGGGCCGAGTTCTGTCAGGGTTGGTCAGAGTTTTTCAAAAGTAATTTTGGGCTTTTTAAAATCCTTCAGAAGCTTTTGTAAATAATGGATGTTTTTCAAAAATATAGGTCATTTTAAAAAACAATTTTAGATAGCCTATTTGCCAGTACGACTCGGTGTACAATGTATTCCTAGGCTCAATAAAAGTAAAAATTATATTTCATAAAGAAATACAGACTCGAGTGGCAAACATAGCTTTGATCTTGAACATAGTAGATATCCGATCTTGATCAGTGTCCAAAACGTCTTGAGTAAACATCTGAGTAGCTCCGTATATCGAGACAGAGTTTAATCAATTGTTAAAATCAGGTTTGACCATGACCAATGGGCCAACAATCTCTTCCATTTTGATAATTGACAAACCTTGACTGATATAATATCTTTGGTAGCTTTAATAAAACAAAAATGGATTTCGGTAAAAAAATTGTTCATGTAATCTTACAAAGAAAAGATTGGGATGTTAGATCTTATTTCTCCCCCGTTGTCACTTAGCAAAATAATTACAAAAGAGAAAGCTCTCCCGTAATATATGCATAAGCAATAATCAGTGAAGAAACAAAAAAATATAAGAAATATTTATAGTGTTCGCAGGCATGGTATATTAAAAAAATATCGAAGCTTGATAAAGAGTGCTATAACGAGAAATGCTAAATAGTAATAAACTGATATAAATCTCTAAGGTAGAGAATAGAAAACAATGTTTAACAGACAAATATCACAAAAAATGTCAGAAAAAGTTCTAAAACTAGCACAAATAAAAGTACTGATACTAGCTTGGAATGTCGGAGCATTTCCAAGTAAACAAGGACAATAAATAATCACAATAGTACGACAAACTAACAAAAATGTCTAAATCACATCTCATCTTCATCATCATCATCAGTAGTAGTAGTCCTAGCACGACCACCATGTCCAGAAGGACCAGCTCCAGATGTTCCAGCTCCAGAGGTGTGTGAAGTAGCACCCGAACCACGATACCAATCATAAGTGTTCCCTGGCTGGAATAGAGAATGGACCACCTCATCCTCAATACGGTAACCAGATACAGCAAGGTCTCTAGGAAGAGAACTGGCAGAATGACCCGTCTGAGCAAATCGAAGATCGGCAAATGAGTTGGCAATAGCCTGGAACCGAGTCACGTCATAGAACTCATGTTCGCTGGAAGTATCAAAAAAGAAATTCTGCATATCCGAAAGGTGCTGAGTCAAAAATCATAGGGTAGGTCTGATGAGGAACAGGGGTAGTAGGAGCAGGAGGTACAGGATCAGCGGTAGTGCTGCGACGAGAAAGCTGAAGATACTTGGGCTCAGGGTCCAGAGCGCAAGTGGATAAAATAATATCAAAATGCTAAAAGATTCGAGGGATAAGCATCGCATAAGAGAGATTGCGGTCTCTTTCGCGACATTTTCCCATCATCTGGATGATAGTCTTATGGGCAGAAAAAAGAATCCCCTTAAGAATGTGATAGAGGGCAGATAGCTCAAGTACAGTGACATCATCTTTCGAAGTGGATTTTGGAAGAATAGTAGAATATATGATGCGATGTAACTCATAGTTAAACAAGTTCAAGTTATTGGTCTTGAACTTTCCTTGACGAGCACTTGCTGGCGCACAAAGCTCATTCTTGAAACTAACCAGAGTCGTGCCCTCGGAAAAGTCGAAGTCGGTGATGTCATCGTACGGGGCACCTTCATTTGGATTACAAAGGATTTCCGCTAGCAACACATCATCGAACTCGATATCGATCCCGCCAACTCGAGTTCTTGCGGTAAAAGTGTCTAATACGAAGTTACAGTAAAATAGTCGAAGGGCATTAGTAGCTATAGGAAATTGTTGGCTAACGAGACAGTGTAACCCTAATGCCTCAAACAAAGGACGATGATATGGAAATACAGTCCATTTGATCAGAGCGCCTGTGCATATTGTACGTTTGGCAAAGTCGACATACCATAGCAAAGCTTGATCATGAGTTTTGAAGTAAAACTCATCCGACACGCCATCACACGATTGGACAGAGGAAAAGAAGGAATCCGTATTCGGATATGATGATAATGCCTCTTCACTGGCATTAGTCTTCTTCCTCTTAGAAGGATTGAATCCCTTAGGCATTCTTTTGCAAAATTAGATAACCCTACAAAATTGAAAGTGGAGGGAAGAAGGAGTTATACCTTCTGAAATTCAAGTATGTTGTAGAGGTATGAATTATCCACACGAATACAAAGTTTGGATTGATTTCTCCACGTAGATTAGAAGCAACAAAGGGGAGAATAACTAGGGTTTTGGTGGACTTCGGGCGGCTGTTGCTGCTGTTTTGATAAAGTTTGGAAGAGATGAAGAGGAGGGGGCCTAGGGTTCTAACTCAAAAGTATATAACACTAACAGAACTCTAGCCGAATTCGGACCGAACTCGGACCAAATTTGCCTAGGGTTCTCCTGAGTTTTAAAAAGAAAATTTTGTGGGCCACATCCTTTTCATCAGCTCATTTTAAATATTTAATTCAAAGTTTAGTAATTTTAAACTTCAAATAATATAATAAATATTATTTTATAAATTAACTTTTGTTACTCAGCGTCTGTTTCAGATTAGCTATAGGTGTACTATCCCAGCTAACGGGAGTTCACCGGAGAACAATTAAGTACCGCTTCGCTTCGACCGTAGTCGTGGTGACAGATAGACTCTTTGTAGGCTAGTCCTAAAAACAGTTATTGAGTATTAAAAAATTAATTAATAAAACAAAATTAATTAATATTATTGACATCTAAAATTCATAATTCTCGACATAAATAATTGAAACGATCTTCCGCTAGAGGTTTTGTGAAAATGTCAGCCAATTGATTCTGTGTGTCTATGTATACAAGGTCTATATCTCCATTTTGTTGATAATCTCTAAGAAAATGATGTCGAATCTCGATATGCTTAGTACGAGAATGACATACTGGATTCTTAGTCAAATTAATAGAACTAGTGTTATCACAGATAAATAGGTATGTGTGTGAAATGTAATCCAAAGCCTTCTAAAGTTTGCTTCATCCACAAAATTTGTGCACAACAACATCCTGCGGCGATATACTCGGCCTCAGTTGTTGATAATGTGACAAAATTTTTCTTCTTGCTAAACCAATAGACTAGGGCTTTTCCTAGGAAATGACATGTGCCGCTGGTACTTTTTTTTATCTACTTTGCATCCAACATAATCAGTATCAGAATAACCAGTTAGGTCAAACGACGTGGTTTTAGGATACCATAAGCCGATAGAAGAAGTGCCTCTAAGGTATCGGAAGATACGCTTAACTGCGCACAGATGTGATTCCTTAGGATTGGCTTGAAAACGTGCACACAAGCAAACACTAAACATAATATCAGGTCGACTAGCAGTTAAGTATAGTAAGCTATCGATCATACCTTGATACTTACGTATATCGACGGGTTTGCCTTGTTCATCAATATCAAGCTTGTTTGAAGTCGCCATTGGAGTGCTAAGTGGTTTGACTGCTTCCAGGTCGAACTTCTTTAATAAATCTTTTGTGTACTTTGATTGATTTATGAACATCCCATTGTTGGTTTGTTTGATTTGTAGTCCGAGAAAGAATTTCAGCTCTCCCATCATGCTCATCTCAAACTCATTCTTCATACACTTTGAAAATTCTTGACAAAGAGATTCATCAGTGGATCCAAAAATAATATCATCTACATAGATTTGCATCAAAAGAAGATTGCTATTCAAAAATTTTATAAACAATGTAGTGTCAACTTGTCACTACCATATTTTAGTCTTGAGGGTATTTTGGTCATTTTGATTTTTTATGAATTATTTTATTAATTATTGCATTGGTGTTGTGATTTTTGACTTTGGCTAGTTCTGACTATAGAGACTAGCCTAGAGTTTGACTTTGACTTTAGTGACTTAGTTAGCATGGTGTGGGACCCTAATGTGACTTAAGTTAGTTTTAGTTGACTTGAGTGTGGCTAGGGTTCATGAGAGGATTGGAAGAGTTATGTATTTTGGACTTATAGCTAAGGGGTTGAGCTAGCTAGCTTATGAACTTGGCTCAAGCCCATTTACATGAAACCCTAACCCTAATCCACTACATGGCCGGCTACCACAAACCATTTTAAACCTAATTTCATCCGATATAATGTCTCCTCATAACCACTTGCCTCTTTTAGAAATTCCCCTTTAGGAAATCCTAATTTCTTCTCCTTTTCATCATTCCTCCACCAAATTGATCCCAATCTTTTGCATTTGAATCCAAATCTGGAGTAGAAGAAGAAAGAGTATCGCTTGCAAGGAGGGGAGCTCATAGGGACATAGCTTGAGGAAGGAGACTTTACTATTTAGGGCTTTTTTTTAGAGATTGGATCCCTATAGGTAATCCCTACAAATTACCCTAAATTCCTGATTTTATAACATAGATGCATCCATCTAGGTGTCCCCTAGCTGTAGGAAAAGTTTGGTAGAAATTCATGTCGATTTGGTATTCGTATCGGACATGTATCAGTGTAGGCTTTTAGGTGTTTGATGAAATGTCCAAGAGAGATTTTTATTGTTATTTTTGAATTCTGTTTGAACTGATTTGTAGAGATTAATGTGCTCTTTGATTTCATACATGACTGAGTTGATTTTTGTGTCCTTACTGTGCCCAAAACTTGACAGGACAAGCAGCACGATCCCCGCTCGGATGCCCTGCTACCCGACACTATGTCTGGACACGACACGCCACGTGGTGGCCTGACACTTGGCTGGTAGGTCGGGACAATGACTGACAGGTCACCCTTTAAGCCATGCGTGGCCATGTATCGTATCAGACACTTTCTCACGCACGCACGTGTTTTATACTAACACGGTTCAGCCGATTCCCTTCGACTGATACGTGTGTCGTGTCACACACAGACACATTTTGAACCCAAATCAGGGTGTCGACTCTCTAGCCCTATCTATAGCGAACACGTGGACACGAGCACGAGGTGTCACGTGTCGTGTGTCGTGTGTCGTGTGCACGAACTTGTGTCCCTGTCGTACGACGCTGTGTTGTGTAGTAAGTGTCTATACATGCCTAAGTCGTTTTGGACACTTCGTATCCACTTGGGTGGACACGAAACCCTCTCTGACACACGAACACATGTGCCTAACACCTATGCACACATTGATTTAATGATTATTTGAATTTTATTTCAAATTTGGGTTTTCTTGATGTTGGGCTGAAATGAGATCGGGTAATAACTGATACTGAGTTTTGTGATTCAAATTTGTGATTCAATGTTAATTTCAGATATGTTATCATAACTGGTATATAATGATTCATGTTTAGGTTGATATGTTGGTTTTTACTTTGTAATTGGGTTGATTTTTTGAAGAACTGTCATTCACTGATAACTGAACTGAATAGGGGATAATGACTTGGGGTTAAGCATATATAAATGTGTGTTGATTTGAATGAGAGTAACATGATACATTTTCCAGAGATAACCAAAATACTGCTGTACACTCATAACCTGATTTCACACCCTCACTATCACTCTCATCTACCTATACACACACACACACGCACACACACATATATTACTGCTGCTTGACTGAAACCTGGGAACACTATACACTGATGTACATGACATGCACTGTAATGCCCCGCTCCGTACGGTACATTATGCTGAGGCGTTGACTCAAAGAGTCGCATTGACCGAATAAAATGTATCGATGCGAATTAATATGAGAGTTACGTTGTCCCGAGCAATGCATCGAAACTAAATCCATGCGAAGAGTTGCCTTGTCCCAAAGAATGCATTGAGTTAAATCGATACAAAAGCGCTGCGTTGTCCCGAAGGATAAGTGCGTTGAATCGGCTCGAAGATTCTAAGAAATCGAATCGACCAAGGCGCAAGTCCGAATCGATGCAAGTATTAATTTTAGTTGGTTTCATGTGCAGGCTATACGTTTACGCTAAAATATTAGAGGTCGGCATTCTGCCTTATTCAGTAAGGGGTCCACAAAACCAAATCGTCGCTTCGCAACGGGCTGAGATGGACACGGTAAGCCAAATCAGACGTATAATTTAATGAAGCACGAAGTGCTCGAATGGCTAAGTCAGGAGAGTTGGCCGTGCAACGAAGTTATAAAATCGAGCCGTAACGACTCGGCGAGACGACAAGGCATATCAACTCAAGGTGGGAGGATTGACTCTTCTTTTACTCCTTTATTGCCTAAGTAAGAATGTATCGTTGTATGCTAAGTTAACCTATCGACGCCACGGACGTGGTCTGATCGAAAGATAAATAGTAGTGTGTGTCGAACACTAGTTAGAACAATTTAAATAAAACGTGCATCATATGCACGAGTCGCTATAGAACATTGGATATCGCAAAGGCGAGTGCCTCGGTGCGCAAGCCGCAAGAACATAGGATAACTGTATTTTGCGAGTGCCATAGTGCACGAGCCATTCTGTGCCTTCGTGCACGAGTTAGAAGGCTAGAACATTGAAAGACAATAGGAGAGCGCCCTAGCGTGCAAGCCATGAACATTGAACACTAAGGCATAGAACATGAAAATACGGCTTCGATGCGTGCAGCAAGTGCACGACGCGAAGGAAAGATGATAAATGTGTCAAAACGTGCCTACGTGTACGAGATCATAAAAGATGGCTTCTTTGTGAAAGAATACAGTTGTGGCATAAATGTGGTAAAACTGTCGGATATGACATAATGCCTCGAAAGGTGTTCGGGACCTTCAGGTCGTTCGGTTCACGAACATTTAATTGAGGCATGATGCCATTGAACATTGAAACAAAGTATAAAATGTAAGAACATAGAAAGTTAATGGAAGAAATACGAGATGATAAAGTCTGAGTCTCAGACTCAAGACTATGTTTGGTTGTTTGATAAAGTCTGAGTCTCGTGCTCAAGACTATGTTGGTTGTTTGAAAATAGGGTGTTGCATGGTCAAATAGACTCGAGATAATTCTGATATCTTCCGTGCACGGAATGTTCCCTCCGAACGGGTGCACCGGGGCACCGAAACCGTTCGGCCTAGGAGGGATATAATCTTTGATAGGCGCACATCTGTGAAGTCCGATTAGCACTCGGTTGTAGATGTGAAAAGCCGTAAATGATGGTATGTAGCGGTAAGTTTCGGTTGTTTGGGATAGCCACCCAACCCGTGAAACGTCTGGCTACCTAAATTCGGGAAAGAAAAGAAAGAGAGAAAGAAAAAAAGAGAGAAAAGAAAAAGATAAAGAAAAGAAATGCCTTTAGTTCATTTTGGCGCAGATACGCCAACGACCATCATATAGTTAAGGAACGATGAGTTGAAAGTGTAGGCACGTATGTGTCCCGCACACATAGATCCTACTTAGAGATACACTTATAACATGACAGGGAAGGAATAGGGCGTATTCACCTTGCGTCGGTGCAAGGACGAGTATGTCCATGATGGTAAGCCACGAATCAAACTTGAGATTGCTTGTCTGCTTGCCTATTCAATTCGAATAACATGCTTGCCAAAATAACATGTTTTATGCTTTCGAATATTGTAACGCCCCAGTCCCAAAATACTTGGGACTAGATACATATCATGCCAACTGTGTACATACGAGTAAATATACGGCTCGTATGTACACATAAGCTGTAAATGTAGAAAGCCAAGACACTAATTCTCATCCACACAAAAAATAATGATATAAAAGCAATTTTGAGTTTGTCATGTACACAATAATTGGGCACAGACAAATCCACTACCAAGTAAATTAAATATGGAAAAATATACAAGGAAGAATTTAGCAAGCGAGAGCAATGTCGAGTCCAAGAGCAATCATCACGAATGAAGAAAAACATGGCCTTAGCTAGAGCACCTGCAAGAAATCACGAAACACACACCTGGAGAGATCACCAGGTCCTCAGAGGGACGTAATAAGACACATAATATCATGCTAATAAACTGAATAATAAAGCTCAACAGAAAAGGATGCATGAGTAAAGGTTCCTAACCATTCTATGTGATATGCACTTTGAGGACAACGTTCTACGCAGGGGCTGTAGGCTCAGCAGAGTAAATAAAAAGTGGCAGTAAGTAGTGCTCATCCGAGTCACTATCGGCCCTGGGCAGAAGGTAGTGCTCATAAGAGTCACCCTCGGCCAAAAATGTGTGTAAAAATAAAATGTAGCCCCTACTCTAATAAATGTCACCTCCCTCCAATAATACTGTACATGCGTCGTCTCCATGATACTATTTAATCCTTAATAACTGTCAAGTCTTCTACACAATCTATTAGCAGTTATATCCTAACGCACGGCCTGTACGTACCAATGATCAGTCAGCACGCAAGTCCGCATCTATATGCGACTCACAACTCACACACAATCCGTGGCACATCGTGACAGTTTATGAGATGCACTAAACATACGGTGGTCCCTTAACTCTAAGCCAATTGCATAAAGTATATTAATTTGCATCTATACATAGTTTTGAAAGAATAATATAAAGAAAAGAAATATGCATGATATTGAGCAGAAAATTTAAACAGTAAAGGCAAGGTGTCTTGCATGGTAGTGGGCCTGGCGTGGTGCGATGTGTTGGCCCATTGGTCATATGGTCAAACTGATTTTAATAATTGATCAAACTTTGTCTCGATATATGGAGCTAGTCAGGATATCTCGGACTCTTGCACATACTCAAGAATGGCTATCTACTCAGTTCAAGACAGAACCTTTGTTTGCCTGTTCGAGTCTGTATTTCTTTGAGCAATGTATTTTTTATTTTATTTGAGTCTAAAAATATTTTGTACACCGAGTCGTACTGGCAAATAGGCTATTCCAAAATGATTTCAAAATGTTTTTAAAACGTCCTTAGTTTTGAAAAACATTCGTATTTACAAAAGCTCCAAAAAGGTTTTCAAAATTCCCCAAAAACTAATTTTAAAAACCCTAACCTAACCCTGACAGAACTCGGCCAGAGTTCGGCCAGAGTTCGACCAGAGTTCGGTTAGTGGCCATTTTGTTTTTGAATTCGTTGGAACTTGGTCCTCCTGCAGTTGTGGATTTGACCGAGATTTTCTCATCGAGTTCTGCCCGAATTCTGCCAGAATTCTGTCTTTGGAACTCCTATAAATAGAGAAGGATTTCGATCATTTTAACTCACT
Organism: Iris pallida; assembly: GCA_029216955.1. Taxonomy (NCBI): domain Eukaryota; kingdom Viridiplantae; phylum Streptophyta; class Magnoliopsida; order Asparagales; family Iridaceae; genus Iris; species Iris pallida. The sequence goes on from JANAVB010017400.1 coordinate 3,604,199, forward strand.
CATTCACTTTCAATATTCTCTCTACTCAAAGCCTACTGTCTTCCAATGAGTTTTTCTAGAGCTTTAATTTTTAGATCCCATGCCAGTTACAATCCTCTAGTCGATTTGCCAGTGCGGTACGGTCTAGAAGTTTCAGAGTGATTGTAATCAGAAGGCTTGATAGAAGAATACCTCTTCACAATTGAAGTTGGACGAGTTCTTCGTATCAAAGCTCGCGTTGTAGAAGTTGCAAGGACTTCGTAAGAAAACTTGCAGTTTTGCCAATATTGGATTCAACTGGTAGCAAGAGTTCTACCGACTGGACTAGTCCTCAACAGAGGGAAACCAGTATATATCGCTGTCTTTGCGTTTGCTTTCTTATCTCTGCGTTTGCATTATTTAGTTGTGATTATTATTCTGTGATCTTGCTGCTAACATTTTTTAATTAGCATTATTCCGCTGCCAACTCTATTCACCCCCCTCTAGAGTATTCTGCTTTATGATTTCGTTCCTACAATTGGTATTAGAGCGGGTGTTACAGGTAAAGCAAGGTAACATTGCAATTATTTATTCATTTAACTAATTGTTATATAAATCACAGCACAACACATGGCAACTGTGAAATTCATAAAGTGAAGGCCAGGCCACAAACAAACCTCCACTGTTTGATGGTACGAATTATACCTATTGGAAAACACAGATGAGTTTCTTCTTGAAATCACTTGACTTTGATTTATGGTCTATTGTTATTGATGGCTATCAAAAGCTACCTCGTATAAATGTTGATGGAGTTTTAATTGAAAAACCCTATAACAGATATACAGAGGAAGAAAAGAAAAAGGCCAGTCTTGACGCACGTGCTATTAGCGCTTTATTTTGTGCTTTAGACAGAACTGAATTAAACAGGGTGCCTATCTGCACAACTGCTAATTAAGTGTGGAAGCTTCTTGAAGTCACACATGAAGGCATGACTCAAGTCAAAGAATCAAAGGTCAGCAGACTTACTCAAGAGTATAAGGTGTTCAAGATGAAGCCCAACGAAACAGTTACTCAGATGTTCGAAAGATTCTTGGATATTGTAAATCCTTTGTCCTCCCTAGGCAAAGATTACAGTAACCATGAAAAGATTCGCAAACTCCTGCGAGCACTTACCAAGAACTGGATTCCAAAGGCTACTGCAATTATTGAAGGAAACGACCTCACAACTATGTCCCTCGAAGTACTCATGGGTAAGCTACTCACTCATGAACTGGAGCTACAAGATTTTGAAGAGCCTGCACCAAAGGAGAAGACGATCGCTTTCAAGGCTTAGCACAGAAAAGCTGCTGAAGGTGATTCAGACAGCAGTGAATATGATGTTGAAGATCAAGCACTCCTAGCAAGGAAATTTAAAAGATTCATAAGATATGAGAAGAAAGCCAAAGAAAATAATAGCAGCAACAACTGGTATCAAGATGATGCTGTCTGCTATGGCTGCAAGAAGAAGGGACACATAAAGAAGGATTGCCTACAAACTCATCATCAAGCAAGAAGAGCAACAGGTATGAGAAAGGGAACCTGAAGAGATCAACATCTCAGAAATATGCTAACACCAGCATATGGCATGAAAGTGAAGCCAGCGACTCAGAAGAAGAACAATCAGAAGACGCTGCAAATGTATGCTTTATGGCATCCGATCAGGTACTCTTTGAACCTGTAGTTGATACATATGATGACTTCACCTTTGAGCAATTAGGAGATGCCTTCAGTGAACTGATAAGAGATTACAGGAAACTGCGTAGCAAATATCAGACCTCTAAGAAGGTACTCAAAGAGTACAAAGGTGAAATAGGAAGACTTACCGACCTACTAGCTGAGGTTAAAGATAATATTAGTGAGTCTGGTGAGCTTTCTTCTATTAAGCTCTTATTACACGAGACTACCAAGTCATCCAAAGAAAAAGGTAAGGTTATTGACCAACTGAAAGAAGAACTTTCTAAAGAGAAGAAAAGTCTTCAATGTGCACAAGTCAGAATGGAAGCACTCACTTCTGACTATACTAAGTTGTATGACACTTCCAAAAGATTGGAAATTAGGTTAGGAAAACAGCCTGAGACTGCTGCTTCCTACCCCAACACGTGTCACTTAGCGAATAATCGGAACATTCCCAAACCAAATATTGTCAGACCTAACCATATCAAACCTTTACCCCAAAAGGTTAAGCCCAAACAGGATTATAGGTATGCTTTCTTCTACACTAGAAAACCTAAACCTACCAACCATGCACATCACTCAGCTTTCAATACTCAACATGCACAATGTCATTATTGTGGCCACACTGGTCATATTTCTCCTGCATGTAGGATCAGAAAGCTTGTTGATTTAAATATTTATGCATGGATACCAAAAGCTAACATTTTAGGACCCTACAAGAAATGGGTACCAAAAGTTTTATCTGCAAACTGTTTTGTAGGTGGAACACCTTTCACATGCTAAAAGCAAATGGATCCTCGACAGCGGTTGTTCACGGCATATGACCGGTGACGCTATATTATTTGCAACACTGTCGAAGAAGAAGAATGAAGGTTATGTCTCCTTCGGTAACAACTTGAAAGGGTATATCATTGGTATCGGTGATGTTAGTAAATCTCTCTATCCTATGATTAAGGATGTCTGTCTGGTTACCGAGTTGAAACATAATCTACTCAGCATAAGTCATTTAGCTGATCATGGTTATGGCATCAACTTTGGCAAAGACAAATATACTATAGTTGATAGCTCAACTGGTAGTACTATCTTTAAAGGTATCAGGGAAGATAACATATATGTTTTCTATTTGTTGGAAGAAATTAACATTTTAGGTAGATGCTTAATGGCTAAAAGTGATGAGAGTCATCTGTGGCATATGAGACTTGGTCACGCAAATATGGACACAATCTCAAGATTATCCACGAAGAAGCTAGTACGCGGTTTACCGGACATAACATTCAAGAAGGATTCGGTATGCAGCCAATGTGAAAAGAATAAAACTACCAGATCCATATTCAAGTCAGTAAATGCAGTATGTACTACTAGACCTCTACAATTGCTATATATGGACTTATTTGGTCCTAGCAGAGTTGCTAGCCTCGGAGGTAAGTTATATGCTTTTGTAATTGTAGATGATTACTCTAGATACACGTGGGTATACTTTTTGACATACAAGAATGATGCATTATCCGAATTTGTCGCCTTTTGCAAGAAAGTACAGAATGAAAAAGGTTACATGATCACTCGTATTAGAAGCGATCATGGAGACGAATTCGAGAATGCAGAGTTTGAGCAATTTTGTGACACACACGATTTTGTACACGATTTCTCCTGCCCTAGGACTCCACAACAAAATGGAGTTATGGAACGTAAGAACAGAACTCTATCCGAAATGGCCAGAGTAATGTTAAACCAGTTTAGTCTACCCAAATATTTCTAGATTGAAGCTGTCAATACAGCTTGTTTTATTCTCAATAGAGTTCTAATTCGACCCAAATCGAAGAAGACTCCATTTGAGTTATGGTTTGATAGAATTCCATCAGTTTCATATTTTAGAATATTTGGTTGTAAATGCTTTATTCTTAATACAAAAGATAATTTGGAAAAGTTTGACGAAAAGGCCGATGAAGGTATATTTTTAGGTTATGCGGCCAAGAGAAAAGGATACAGAGTCTTCAACAAACGAACTATGATCATCGAAGAATCAATCAACGTCACCTTTGATGAAATAAATCAAATGACAATCGATGACAATGACGAAGATCTAACTGTACCAAGCTCAACACCAGCTGATTCTCTACCAAGCTCAGCACTAGCTGATCCTCCTAGAGAAGATCCAGGAACCAGCTACCTTCAGAGTCTGCCGAAAAGATTAAAATTTATGGCTGATCATCCAAAGAATTTGGTAATTGGTGATATTACCAAAGGTGTAAGTACTCGTACATCCAGTAGAGATATTGTTTCTAGTGTTGCATTCATTTCACAGTTAGAACCCAAAACTATTAATGAAGCATGTAGTGATAATTTTTGGATAGATGCTATGCAAGAGGAATTAAACCAATTTGAACGGAATCAAGTTTGGGAACTTGTTCCCAAGCCTATTGATCATCAGGTCATTAGCACCCGTTGGGTATTCCAAAATAAACTGAACGAGAATGGTTTAGTGACTCGTAATAAGGCTCGACTCGTAGCTCAAGGATACAATTAGGAAGAAGATATCGACTACGATGAGACTTATGTCCCAGTTGCGAGATTAGAATCCATTCGCATGTTATGTGCATTTGCATATTTTCATAATTTCAAATTATTTCAAATGGATGTCAAGAGTGCATTTTTAAATGGTTTTATAAAAGAAGAAGTTTTTGTATCACAACCTCCAGGTTTCACAGATTTTAAAAACCCTGATCATGTTTTCAAGTTGAAGAAAGCTTTGTACGGTTTAAAACAAGTCCCTCATGCTTGGTATGATCGTCTAAGCTCTTTTTTTTTACTTGATAACGGTTTTTCAAAGGGCAAGGTTGACACTACTTTGTTTATTAAGTCTTTTAATGGCAAGCTTCTCTTAATACAAGTCTATGTTGATGATATTATATTTGGATCTACTGACGAATCTCTTTGTCAAGAATTCTCTAAGTGTATGCAGAATGAGTTTGAGATGAGCATGATGGGAGAGCTGAAATTCTTTCTCGGACCGCAAATCAAACAAACTGACAATGGGATATTCATAAATCAAGCCAAGTACACAAAAGATTTGCTAAAGAAGTTTGATCTGGACAATGTCAAACCTATTGGCACTCCAATGGCAACTTCAATAAAGCTTGATATTGATGAACAAGGCAAGCCTGTCGACACACATAAGTATTGAGGTATGATCGGTAGTTTACTTTATTTAACTGCTAGTCGTCCAGATATTATGTTTAGTGGTTGCCTGTGTGCACGTTTTCAAGCTAATCCAAAAGAATCACATCTGTGCGCATTTAAGTGTATCTTTCGATACCTTATGGGCACTTCTTCTGTTGGCTTATGGTATCCCAAAACTAAGTCCTTTGACCTTATTGGTTACTCGAATGCAGATTTTGCTGGATGCAAAGTTGATAGAAAAAGTACCAGCGGCACATGTCATTTCTTAGGCAAGGCTTTAGTCTCATGGTTTAGTAAAAAGCAAAATTCTGTAGCCCTATCAACAACAGAGGCTGAGTATATCGCCGCAGGACGTTGTTGTGCTCAGATTTTGTGGATGAAACAAACCTTGGATGACTATGATTTATTTTTCACACACATTCCTATTTTCTGTGACAACACGAGCACAATTAATTTGACTAAGAATCCAGTATGTCACTCTCGTACTAAGCATATCGAGATCCGACATCATTTTCTTAGAGATCATCATCAGAATGGAGATATTGACCTTGTATACATAGACACTGAGAATCAATTAGCTGATATCTTCACAAAACCTCTAGCAGAAGATCGTTTCAATTATTTACGTCGAGAATTAGAAATTTTGGACGTCAATAATGTTAATTAATTTTGTTTTATGATTATATTTTTAATACGCAAAAACTGTGTTATAGATAAGCCAATAAAGAGTCTGTCTGTCACCATAACTACGGTTGAAGCGAAGCGGTACTTAAGAGTTCCCCGGTGAACCTCCGCCAGCTGGGACAGTACTCCTACAGCTAATCTGAGACAGTCGCTGTGTAACAATATTTAATCTATAAAATAATATTAATTATATTAATTGAAGGTTGAAATTACTAATCTTTGAGTTAAATTTTTGAAATGAGTCAATGAAAAAGAAAATGGCCCAAACCAACTAACAGAACCCCCAGGCGAATTCGGCCCGAGTTCGGTTAGTGGTATCTGGTTATATAACCAGAACTCGAGAGCCTCTTCTTCTTTATTGCTTCTAAAACCACCTTCATAGCAACAACAGCCGCACGAAAGCTCTCCAAACCCTAGTTCTTCACCACTTCGTTTCTCCCAATATACGTGGTGAAATCCATCCAAATTTTGGATTCGTGCGGAGATCGTTGTCCTCTACAGCATACTTGAATCTCTGGAGGTATAACTCCGTATCTCTCCTCCTTTCAAATTCGTGCATATTTACTTTATTTGTACAATGCCACCTAAGGGATTCAACCCCTTCAAGAGGAAGAAGACGACCAATCCTAGTGAGAAAGGATCATCTTCAAATCCACCCACGGATTTCCTCTTTTCACCAGTTCAATCGAGCGATGCACATTCGATGGGTTTTATTTTCAAACCCTAGATCAAGCCCTTCTGTGGTATGGAGACTTTTCTATGAGATCCATATGCACAGGCGCTCCTATCAAATGGACTGTGTTTCCAGAACACCGCCCTTATTTTGAGGCATTAGGGTTACAACACGTTGTTAAACTTTGTTTTCCGGTAGCTACTAATGCCATTAGACTTTTCTATTACAATATCGTACTAAAACGTTTGACGTAAGTACTCGTGTTGGCGGACTAGATATCGAGTTCAATGATGTCCTCTTAGCGGGAATCCTTGGTATTCCTAACGAGGGTGCACCGCTTGATGATATCACTGAATTTGATTTCCCCGACGGCACGACACTTGCTAGTTTCAAAGCTGAACTCTGTGCCCCTGATCGAGTTCGCCCTGGAAAGTTCAAGGCAAATAACTTGAACTTGTTTAGTTATGAATTGTATTGCAACATCTACTCCACTCTCCTTTCAAAGTCTACTTCAAAGGATGATGTCACATCACTTGAGCTGTCTGCTATGTATCATATTCTTAAGGGGATTCCTTTTTCTGCCCCTAAGACTATTATCCAGATGATGGGACATTGTCGTGCAAGAGATAGAAATCTCTTTTATGCGATGATTCTCCCACGTATCTTCTAGCGTTTTGATATTGATCTGCCAACTTGTACTCAAGACCCTGAGCCCAAGTTTCTTAAGCTATCTCGTCGTAGTATGACTGCTGCTGCTCCTCCTACTGCTCCACCTCCTCCACCTACTCAGTAGTATGCCATGACCTTTGAAGGAATACACCAGCATCTTTCTGATTTGTACGTCACGATGACGGATATGGCCCGCGAACGTGAGTTCCGTGATGTCACTCGTTATCAGGCGATAGCAAATTCTCTAGCTGATCTCCATTTTGCTCAGACTGGACATTCTGCCGGTTCTATTCCTAGAGATCCAGCCTTCTCTGGTTACCGCTGTGAGGATGAGGCTGTTCATGCCTACTTTCAGCCCGGTAACGCATATGATTGGTATCGTTCTGATCGTGCTCCTACTCGAGACTTTGTCGGTGAGTTTTACGCTGGCGCCCCTCCTCACCCTTCTGGCGCTGGTACTTCTGGAGCTGGTCCTTCTGGACATGCCAGTCATGCTGATGATGATGAGGAGGAGGAGGAGGAGATGTGATGATGATATATTAGCTGATTTTGAGACTTAGCTATTGTCTACTGTACACTTGGAAATGCTCCGACATTCCAAGTTTCTTTCTTTCTAGTTTTTATGTTCATTTCTTTTAAGGACTTGTATTGGATATTCCTTGATGTCTCTTGAACATCATGTCTCTTGAACATCATTTTATCTTTATGGGATGCGTAGTTTATCTTTCACATCAGTTTATTTATTTATTTATAGCATCTTTATCTGCTTCTATATTATAAACTGCCTGTGAAATAATTCTCTGTTATATCTTGTATATGTGAAATAATTCACTGCATGAGACATTATTTTGCTATTATTTTGGTTTCTTCACTGTTTGTTTCTTATGCATTGATTGCGGGGGATCTTTCTCTTTTGCAAATATTTTGCTAAGTAACAACGGGGGAGAAAAAGGATCTAACATTTTGTTTTGAGAATAATACAGGGATTGAACAATTTTGAACAATGTTGAACAATTTTTTTGTGATATCTTATCTCAAAAGATGTTATATCATTCATAGTTTGTCAATTATCAAAATGGGAGAGATTGTTGGCCCATTGGTCATATGGTCAAACCGATTTTAATAATTGATCAAACTCTGTCTCGATATATGGAGCTAGTCAGGATATCTCGGACTCTTGGACATACTCAAGAATGGCTATCTACTCAGTTCAAGACCGAAGCATTGTTTGCCTGTTCGAGTCTGTATTTCTTTGAGCAATGTATTTTTCATTTTATTTGAGTCTAGAAATACATTGTACACTGAGTCGTACTGGCAAATAGGCTATTCCAAAATGATTTCAAAATATTTTTAAAATGTCCTTAGTTTTGAAAAATATTCGTATTTATAAAAGCTCCAAAAAGGTTTTCAAAATTCTCCAAAAACTAATTTTAAAAGCCCTAACCTAACCCTGACAGAACTCGGCCAGAGTTCAGCCAGAGTTCGGTTAGTGGCCATTTTGTTTTTGAATTCCTTGGAACTTGGTCCTCCTGTAGTTGCGGATTTGACCGAGATTTTCTCATCGAGTTCTGCCCGAATTCTGCCCGAATTCTGCCAGAATTCTGTCTTTAGAACTCCTATAAATAGAGAAGGATTTCGATCATTTTAACTCACTCATTCACTTTCAATCTTCTCTCTACTCAAAGCCTACTGTCTTCCAAAGAGTTTTTCTAGAGCTTTAATTTTCAGATCCCAAGCCAGTTACAATCCTCTAGTCGATTTGCCAGTGCGGTGCGGTCTAGAAGTTTCAGAGTGATTGTAATCAGAAGGCTTGATAGAAGAATACCTCTTCACAATTGAAGTTGGACGAGTTCTTCATATCAAAGCTCACGTTGTAGAAGTTGCAAGGACTTCGTAAGAAAACTTGCGATTTTGCCAATAGTGGATTCAACTGGTAGTAAGAGTTCTACCGACTGGACTAGTCCTCAACAGAGGAAAACCAGTATACATCGCTGTCTTTACGTTTGCTTTCTTATCTCTGCCTTTACATTATTTAGTTATGATTCTTATTCTGTGATCTTGCTGCTAACATTTTTTAATTAGCATTATTCCGCTGCCAACTCTATTCACCCCCCTTCTAGAGTTTTCTGCTTTACGATTTCGTTCCTACACGATGATCAGACAAGTCCTGTCGTATGCAGTAGCTGAAGTCGGGGTGGAAGTTCAGTTCACGAAAATCTAGTAACAATGGTTTTTTTAGTATGGATTGGAGATAGAGATACCTATACTAATTTTTGAAGATTCTTTCATGTAAATACTTGAAAATACTTTATATAAGTATATATAATTAGCAAAGTACATTTTCTCTAGCATGTAAAAATCTTTTTAGATCAAAACTTATAATTTGGAGAAAATATCTATAATAGGGAAACTACGATTTTACCAATCAAAATATTTTTAAATAAATATTTTGAAATCATAAAAATTTAATTATAATAGTTTACAACAATATTCTATAAATCTTTTTTTTTTAAATTTATACAAATAATTAGAGTCATGAAATATCTGTATTTAAAATAATATGTATTTTAGGAATATATATAAATTTTATAATATACTTGTTATAAAAACTAATTAATATAGCTGGCCAAAATCTAATTTGAAATCAGTGTTGGTCCCAAGCCAAAACCATATATTTTTGTTACTATACCATTTAGAAACTATTAATATAAAATATTTAATATAAATATAGAAATATTTAATAACAAATGAACATAATAAGAATAATGTTTAATATTAATACTGCGTTATTATCACTAATAATAATTATTATAACCTTAATTAAATAACAATTGATTAATAAATAACCCAATTCTATCATAGTTAATACTAATACTAATAATATAATAAAAAATAATATTATTAATAATAATATTCCTACCCAAAACGAGTAGCACTTGCTGCTCCTCCCAACAAAAGCAAGCACCCATTTTTAACTACAAAAGATGGAGAACAAAAGCGAGAGAGAGTGTAAAAAAAAATTTCTTTAGAGAAATCAGAGAGAGGAGGGGAGAAGTGAATGGAGGGGGAAGACTCACAGAGGTTTTTCGGGCGGTCGCCGATTTCGGCCGGGGAGAGGGCCACCGGAAGGGGGTAGAACGGGCAGCGAGCTGAGGCTGCACGTGGTGCGCCGACGGGCAGATCCGCGGCGGAGAGCGCCGCAGCGGAGGCGCACTGGAGCGGCGGACACGGCGGACACTCCGGATCGGGTCGCCTGGCACGGAGGCGCGGAGTCGGAGGCTCGGCTGAAGGCGGTGGCGCATCGTGTGCTGACGCGTCGGCCGGCGCACGGGGGGTTTTAGTGCTTCGGCGGGGCACCCACGCTAGGAGGAGGCGGCCGGGGGTTGAGCGCCGGCAGTGGCGCTGCGTCGGCGAGGGAAGGTGGCTTGGCGGTGGAAGACGCCGATCTGGAGAAGGAATTGGCGGTGGGTCAGCGATGGCTCACCACGCGAAGACACTCGCTCGTGGACCTGGCACATCGACGTGGAGGAGCGGTGGTCTGCGCGGGGACAAGGGTTCGCCGGCGACAATGATGATGGCGGTAGAGAGGTGAGGGTTTGGCTTTTTTTTCTTTTTTTCTTTTTTTTCCTGGTATGGTTAGGGGCTGGCGCGGTGATTGGGTGCGGCCGCGTCAGGGCGGACGAGTACCGGGTTTGGGTGACGGTGTGGATCGGCGGTGACGGGTTCGGGTCTGGTGTCTGAGGTGGTTGAGACGGGGATGATGATGGCGGAGATGTGGATGCTGCCGGAGCAGCGGTGGAAGAGGAGGATGGGGATGTTGGTGACGACGACGTGGTGGTGATGGCAGTGGTGGAGACAATGATGGCTGTGGTGGTTATGTTGGGGAATTGGAGTAGGTGGTTATGGTGTGGGGGTGCTGTCGGAATGGGGTCGGGGAGGAACATGCAGTGGTTGGAGGTCGGGATGATGGAGGTGACAGCGGCAGGTAACGCCAGGAGAGGTGGCGTGGAGGCTGAGTTAGGTTTAGAATTGAGTCATCGTCGGGAGTGCCCGACACGGCTGGGTGGACGTCCGGGATTGTCGGACGGGATGAAATATGTATGTGTAACGAAAATTATAGTGGATGTAGCGGCACAGACACGATGCACAATAGGGTAGAAATTGTGGTTGAGAATTATGGAGGAGTACCTCTCATTTTATAGGAGGTGGGAATTTCCAGTTGGATAGGGATTGGGAGGATTTAAATTCCCCAATAGATAATATAAATTAATTCAAATAAATCAAATCTAAATTAAATTCTAATTTAAACTTAGATAATCTAAACTCAAATTTAAATATAAATTCTACCTTTATACTTTTAAATTAAAACCATCAAATCAAATCAAGATTTAAAATGGCCACAATAATTTTCAAATATATTTTCCAAAAATACCAATAATAATAATTTTGAAAATAATAAGTATTTTTAAATATCTTTTTGATTAATAAAATATTAATATTAATTAATTTCGAAAGTAGACTTATATATATGAAATCTAAATTTATACACCTTATATGCACTGAAACATAGTTTTCTAAAATAAGTTTTGGAACTTTCCAATGCGACGCATTTTACCATTTTAAGTAATCGTAAATATTTATTTTTTGAAAAACCAAGCTTCTAAAATAAATGTTTTACAAAAATATGTATCTCGTACATATTCGCACTCGACGAGGCATACAAAAATAAGAACTCGTACGCGACGTACAATACGACTATGCGACGTACAATACAAGGCAAATATTAAAACCAAATTTATAAATAAAAAAATTATAGTAAAAATTTAGGGGGTTTACATCCTACCCAACTTACAAGAATTTCGTCCTCGAAATTAAGAATAAGTCAGGAGGGTGAGAAGGTACGAGGGTAAGGCAACACAAATCATTGGGCGAGGCAACAAAACGACAAATATGCTTTAGGAAATCGTGATTCCGATAACGACGAAATAATTCACGATTTTTGGAATTGAACGAGGGTTGCTAGTTAAGGTAAAAAATCATGATAGTACGATGGAAGTAGCTTAAGTGGATATTTTGGGGACTTGGGGGATAGGGCTCTTTGAAGAAGGTTGCATGGTAAGTGTCTAGGTTGAGGGCACAAATGAAAGGATGATAGGAATCATTCAAGTGATCTGGGGTCACGATAGAAGATATAGGGTTGTCTAGGTTTAGAGTGGAATCATCGTCAAATTTCAAAAAGGTCATGAAAGTCGAATCTAAGGTCGAGGAAAAAGGCAAGTAGCTCAAGACGGGAATAGTCATATTGGTTGGTCAGTGGTTAACTGTCCCCAAGTATACACAAATATCACGGGCATAGGAGAATGGTTTGGTCTATCTATCAATCACAAGCTTTGTCTAGAATAGTTAAAAGATGAAAGCCAACAAGAGTCCAAAGGAGATATTTTCGTATGCCAATATGTGATTCAAAGGCGGTTGTATAATTCCAAGAGAATTGCCAAGGTAAACACGGAGGAGACTCTAGGGACAAGTTTACTATGTCTCCATCTACGTAGAATGATATACGAAAGGCGAACCAAAGTGCAATAGGTCGAGCAGACCATTATGTACCGGTTCTGATTAGACAGTATGTTAGTGGGAGCGACCCAATAAGATACGTCATGATCAAGCTTGATAAGAAAATAAGCTTGCAAAATTTATGCTAAGTTAGCAGTAAAAATAGTCAAAGTATAAGTAAGGAACCATGATAAAGGAGAATTTAATAGTCCTAGATTCTTTAAAATCAAGTCTTGCCCAAGGTTTGGGCCTATACAGCCGGCTTGGTTGACAAGATAAGTTAGGGTCCACTGAATTCTATGGTCCAAGTGAACCTATCAATGTGGTTCACAAAATGTTGGTTAGGTCGTGAGGTATTCTACCCAATTTACAAGAGTTAAACTAGTAGTGTGATGGGATAATGAGTTAAATAATCAAGGTAAGGCACAAAATTAAGCATTAAAGGAATTCAAGTAGAGCATCATCACATATCGGTTTGAAAGAATTTAGTTGAGATTTAGTCCCTATCTGTGGTCGAAAAAGTATATCGGTATCATGGTAGGGTTATGATTTTGTCTTTATGACCTGAAAGTCGCATCATAAAAATAGAGTACAAGGAGATGTGTTTTAGTGGGACATGATATACCTACATGAAGGTGGGCTCGTATAGGTCTTGCATATAAAATTTGTTGGAAGGAAAAGTCTAGTGTTGTGCTCCAAATATCCAAGACATGGTAAAGGACACAAAAGGATTTAAAATAGAAAGTAGGAATTTCATAAGGTGTTTAGTTGCCGAACACAAAAATAAAATCAAGATATAACACGAAGTAAGGATAATTAAGGAATCTAACAGATCATGGTAAAATAGATTCAGGGCACAGTTCCAGAGAAGATAGTCTCTAGGAACGATCAAATCATTTTTAAATTACAATGGATAGAAGATCACGATGAAAGATTGGGTGAATCAATATTGAAATATAATCACATGGGTTGGTAGATGACTAACTGCATTTGAGTATATACGACTATCATGGTCATGAGTGATATGGCAATTAATGTGGACTACTGCTGTCTATCTTGGTTGCCTATCAAAATAAGATTTTAAATCTATAAATTTGAGTTCCTCAAACATTTCGCAATATAGTTCTCAAAATAATCTAATATCCAATCATCCCAAGCTGCCAAACATAACCATAATTTTAATTTCTTTAATCCACCTCAAGGTAACCTTTATCATAATACACTTTTTTTTCCCTCAAAAGGTATCATAAACTAGACTTTCCTTTATTTAGTGGCAACAAAATCAAAAATTTCTCAAATTGTCTAACCAATCTTGAATAAGCTTTTATTGAGCCACAAATCAATCTCCATATATCATTAATCCAAATCTTAAACTTAAAATTTAAATTGTTTTAACCACCGTAATTCATTCAAGAGTTTAACATTTAAAATAAATCCTCAATTGATTCTATATCCTTCCAAAAAATATTTTTTTTTTCCACCTTAAACTTAAAACTCAAATTTTCAAACTTATTAATCATAGATCGTATAACTCAAAAAACCTTAAGAGTTTACCAAATTTTATCAATCTCACTTATAAATCTTGTAGTAGCATTAAAATTTATAAATCCTTTGCAACTAAATTTATCTCTTCAAAGATGTATAGCTTTAATCAAATGAATCATAAATATTTTTCAAAGACCTTCAAAAATCAAAACTCAAAATTTATTTCAATTTCCCTTTCTCAATTGTATATGATTCCATTATCCCTTTTGTAGATCCAAATAAGTAAAAATCCTTCGAAGTTATTAATGTTTCTACTACCCAACTTGGAATAAACTAATCCTTAAGATCATACTTCTAGAAAAATATCTTTATAACTCAATTAGGGTCTCAACGTATTCCAATTGTCAAGGTAATCCTTCTAGCCACGTGGTTGACCTATGAACAAATACTAGGATAGTCATCTTCCTATCAAATGTGGAAGTAAGGATTACGGTAGGAAGAAGTCAAGCAAGATGTAGATCAAGGAGGTCGAACGAGAGTTCAAAAATTTGAAGTCAAGACAGGATGTCATGTAGGTGGATAAGATTCTAGACTCTAATCCTATATTGCAGTCCCGTTCAGTACAGTCATGTAACCGAAATGGCAAACTAGACCTGTATGGGCCACCACAAAAACATGTAACGCCCTAGTCCCAAAATACTTGGGACTAGATACGTATCATGCCAGCTGTATACATACGAGTAAATATACGGCTCGTATGTACATATAAGCTGTAAATGTAGAAAGCTAAGACACTAAATCTCATCCACAAAAATAAATAATGATATAAAAGCAATTTTGAGTTTGTCATGTACACAATAGTTGGGCGGAGACAAATCCACTACCAACTAAATTAAATATGGAAAAATATACAAGGAAGAATTTAGCAACCGAGAGCAATGGCGAGTCCAAGAGCAATTATCATAAAGGAAGGAAAACATGGCCTTAGCTAGAGCACCTGCAAGAAATCATGAAACACATACCTGGAGAGATCACCAGGTCCTCAGAGGGACGTAACAAGACACATAATATCATGCCAATAAACTGAATAATAAAGCTCAACAAAAAAGTATGCAAGAGTAAAGGTTCCTAACCATTATATGTGATATGCACTTTGAGGACAACGTTCTACGCAGGGGCTGTAGGCTCAGCAGAGTAAATAAAGAGTGGCAGTAAGTAGCGCTCATCCGAGTCACTATCGGCCCTGGGCAGAAGGTAGTGCTCATAAGAGTCACCCTCGGCCCAAAATGTGTGTAAAAATAAAATGTAGCCCCTACGCTAATAACTGTCCCCTCCCCCAAATGATACTATACATGCGTCGTCTCTACGACACTGTTTAATCCTTAATAACTGCCAAGTCTTCTACACAATCTATTAGCAGTTATATCCTTATGCACGGCCTGAACGTACCAATGATCAGTCAGTACGCAAGTCCGCATCTATATGCGACTCACAACTCACACACAATCCGTGGCACTTCATGATAGTTTATGAGATGCACTAAACATACGGTGGTCCCTTAACTCTAAGCCAATTGCATAAAGTATATTAATTTGCATCTATACATAGTTTTGAAAGAACAACATAAAGAAAAAAAACATGCATGATATTGAGCAAAAAATTTAAACAGTAAAGGCAAGGTGTCTTGCCTGGTAGTGGGCCTGGCGTGGTGGGATGATCAGACAAGTCCTGTCGTATGCACTAGCTGAAGTCGGGGTGGAAGTCCCGTTCACGAAAATCTAATAATAATGGGTTTTTTAGTATGGATTGGAGATAGAGATACCTATACTAATTTTTGAAGATACTTTCACGTAAATACTTGAAAATACTTTATATAAGTATATATAATTAGCAAAGTACATTTTCTCTAGCATGTAAAAATCTTTTTAGATCAAAACTTATAATTTTGAGAAAATATCTATAATAGGGAAACTGCGATTTTACCAATCAAAATATTTTTAAATAAATATTTTGAAATCATAAAAAATTAATTATAATAGTTTACAACAATATTCTATAAATCCTTTTTTTAAAAAAATTTATGCAAATAATTAGAGTCATGAAATATATGTATTTAAAATAATAAGCATTTTAGGAATATATATAAATTTTATAATATACTTGTTATAAAACTAATTAATATAGCTGGCCAAAATCTAATTTGAAATCAGTGTTGGGCCCAAGCCCAAACCATATATTTTTGTTACTATACCATTTAGAAACTATTAATATAAAATATTTAATATAAATATAGCAATATTTAATAACAAATGAACATAACAAGAATAATGTTTAATATTAATACTGCATCATTATTACTAATAATAATTTTTATAGCCTTAATTAAATAACAATTGATTAATAAATAACCCAATTCTATCATAGTTAATACTAATAATAATAATATAATAAAAATAATAATATTAATAATAATATTCCCACCCAAAACGAGCAGCACTTGCTGCTCCTCCCAACAAAAGCAAGCACCCATTTTTAACTACAAAAGATGGAGAACAAGAGTGAGAGAGAGAGAGAGTGTAAATTTGTTTTTTCTTTAGAGAAATCATAGAGAGGAGGGGAGAAGTGAACGGAGGGGGAAGACTCACAGAGGTTTTTCGGGCGGTCGTCGATTTCGGCCGGGGAGAGGGCCACCGGAAGGAGGTGGAACGGGCGGCGAGCTGAGGCTGCGCGTGATGCGCCGGCGGGCAGATCCGCGGCGGAGAGCGCCGCAGCGGAGGCGCGCTGGAGCGGGAGACACGGCGGACACTCCAGATCGGGTGGCCTGGCACGGAGTCGTAGCCTCGGCTGAAGGTGGTGGAACGTCGTGTGCTGACGCGTCGGTCGGCGTGCGGGAGTTTCAGTGCTTCGGCGGGGCACCCACGCGAGGAGGAGGCGGCCGGGGGTTGAGCGCCGGCAGTGGCGCTGCGTCGGCGAGGGAAGGTGGCCTGGCGGTGGAAGACGCCGATCTGGAGGAGGAATTGGCGGTGGGTCAGCGATGGCTCACCACGCGGAGACACACGCTCGAGGACCTGGCACATCGACGTGGAGGAGCGGTGGTCTGCGCGGGGATAAGGGTTCGCCGGCGACAATGATGATAGCAGTGGAGAGGTGAGGGTTTGGCTTTTTTTCTTTTTTTTTCTTTTTTTCTTTTTTTCTGGTATGGTTGGGGGCTGGCGCGGTGATTGGGTGCGACCGCGGTCAGGGCGGACTAGTACCGGGTTTGGGTGACGGTGTGGATCGGCGGTGACGAGTTCGGGTCTGGTGGCTGAGGTGGTTGAGACGGGGATGAGGATGGCGGAGATGGAGATGCTGTCGGGGCTGCGGTGGACGAGGAGGATGGGGATGTTGGTGACGACGACGTGGTGGTGATGGCAATGGTGGAGACGATGATGGCTGTGGTGGTTATGTTGGGGAATTGGAGTAGGTGGTTATGGTGTGGGGGTGCTGTCGGAACGGGGTCGGGGAGGAACAGGCAGTGGTTGGAGGCCGGGATGATGGAGGTGACAGCGACGGGTAACGCCAGGAGAGGTGGCGTGGAGGCTGAGTCAGGTTTAGGATTGAGTCGTCGTCGGGAGTGCCCGACACGGCTGGGTGGACGTCCGGGATTGTCGGACGGGATAAAATATATATGTGTAACAGAAATTATAGTGGATGTAGAGGCACAGACACGATGCACAATAGGGTAGAAATTATGGTTGAGAATTATGGAGGAGTACCTCTCATTTTATAGGAGGTAGAAATTCCCAGTTTGACAGGGATTGGGAGGATTTAAATTCACCAATAGATAATATAAATTAATTCAAATAAATCAAATCTAAATTAAATTCTAATTTAAACTTAGATATTCTAAACTCAAATTTAAATATAAATTATACCTTTAAACTTTTAAATTAAAACCATCAAATCAAATCAAGATTTAAAATGGCCACAATAATTTTCAAATATATTTTCCAAAAATACCAATAATAATAATTTCAAAAATAATAAGTATTTTTAAATATCATTTTGATTAATAAAATATTAATATTAATTAATTTTGAAAATAGACATATATATGAAATCTAAATTTATACACCTCATATGCACTGAAACATAGTTTTCTAAAATTAGTTTTGGAACTTTCCAATGCGATGCATTTTACCATTTTAAGTAATCGTAAATATTTATTATTTGAAAAACCAAGCTTCTAAAATAAATGTTTTACAAAAATATGTATCTCGCACATATTCGCACTCGACGAGGCATACAAAAATATGAACTCGTACGCGACGTACAATACGACTATGCGACGTACAATACAAGGCAAATATTAAAACAAAATTTATAAATAAAAAAATTATAGTAAAAATTTAGGGGTTTTACAAATATGCCATGAAATCGACCCTAAGGAGAATATAGCAGGATCATAAGCTAAGTTGCATGATTCAACATAAATACTAAAATGTCGGTTTAGAAGAAGATCTTTTCATCAGTATATGTGTGGAAGAACGTACTAATCCTCCACCAGCTTTCATACAGGGTGCAGGGAATGGATTGCTCGCGACGAAACTTCTCTTGATCGCGCAGAAGCATGGAATGCCGTAGCGTTTGAAGTGTTGCGATCGCATTGACGCTCAGACTTGCAACAGGATTGATGCGACCAAGATATAGAAGGCATGATATATGGAACGGTGAAATCCTTTGTGGGCAAGAGAGAACCTGAGTGTTGTAGCCAATCTGGCATATATTGTTGGGCTATTGGAAGCCTTTGTAATCTTAGTTTGGATATCAATAAAGAGAATTGTTTCGTATACTTTGTTTTTCTTTCGTTGTTTATATCGAATCAAAGATAACCATTTGAGAACTTGTCATCTTGCCTTGCACGAGCGGAACTCCAGGCTCGTGTGGCATCAAGCCCCCTACGAGAACGATGATTCGAGTAATTCCGGGTCGGGGCAAGACAAATTGGTATCAGAGCTCTAGGTTCAATTTCATTTGGACGCTCGCTTCATTATAATTCTAAAAGTTGCCCACCACCAATCGAATCACTCTTGACTCTACTCGATGCCGCACTGGATGTTCCATACAATAAGTCTAATACAAATCGTGTAATTTTGCCACATGTGTTTTGGAAATTACATGATGTTTGCTAAGAAAGTCGTAAAGGGTTTATTGCATTAAGCACAACAAGCCGTAAAATGTTAGTTGCTGCAAGTGCAACAAATTGTGAAATGCGATTTGAGATGTTGTTGCTATGTAACATGTTGATTGAGAAATAAAATTATGCACGATATGCAATGGGTTGTGAGTATTGGTTGCACCAATGCAAAAACTTAAATAATGCGTTGCAATGAAAGTGATAAGTCAATATCGAATGTGTTGAACGGATTTGAGCATTGACTTTAAAGGTCGGAAATAAATCGTTGTACGATGTACAATGCATGTCGGAAGTAAATTGTTGTACGTGGTGCAACGCATATCAAAGTAATCGTTGCACGGAGTGCAAAGGAGATTGGAAATAAATCGTTGCACGAGATACAACGGAAGGAACTAAAATCATAAATAGATAGAATGAATCATTCGGTTGCACACCAAACTTGTGTTGGCAAATGAAAACATTGGCCGAGTTATGTCGGATTTGATTTAATCAAAGCTACGGTTGTGATCAAGCACGATCACTGCGAAAATCGTGAGTCGAAAGAGATTGTTGGTTCATAGTGAGTATAATGTGAGGAAAATAACTTGATTTTCGAGTGGTATATGCCATACCACGTATGCGATGAATGACTCGATTCAGAGTGGTATATGATATACCACTTGTGCGATAAATTGCATCGACGCGTTGTGAGAATTGCGAAAGGTTTGTCCGCAATGGACGGAAGAGTACCGAGACTCGATTGGAAATTTGTATGACGTTATATTGATGCAAGTGTTCTTCAAAAATTGGTTGGGCGATAAGTCAAGACTCTTATCAATGAATGATACGTCGGACAGAAATTATAAGTCGGTCGGACGACCGAGACTAGTGGAACGATTATGCCTTGAAGCAATAATCGGATCGACGGAAAAGAAAAACTTGAACTTACAAACGAGTCGTACGACTTGTGAGCTCGATGAAAATGTTGGGCGATACAAATTAAAATCGAATCGCACGACTTGCGATCTCGATAGAAATGTTAGCCGATGCAAAGTATAATCGAATTGTACGACTTGCGATTTCGATGAAAACATTGGTTGATTCGGATAGCCGCACCTAAGAAAGATAGTTAATTATGTTGCGACGAAACTCATTTGAGTACGACTGAAACACGCAAAACCTTAGAGGACATGATCGTATAACTCGAGGTTTCGACGTTGGATAATCGGTAACTCGGTTACGCGATCAAGCATAACGGAATGCAACAAATCAAGAAACCATTCGAGACGTACGAAAATGTTTATGAAGAACTTGGACGTATGCAATACAAGTTGTCGACGTAGAAATTGAATCAAAGTTGACCCTTACGCTATCGAAATTGATATGACGTATCGATATCGATACGTACGGAAACATAAGCCCGATGTGAGAATAAAAAATGGAGAGTGTCTTGCGCTATCAAAATTTTGTAAATAACAATACGAGAAGAACGAACTGGTTAATCATGAACTTTGTGATTGGTCAAGACGAGACTATAAGCCATCGACGATTTCTTGATGCGTATAGCATCTCGTGTGTCGACCGCAAATAAGATAGACTCGAACTCAATGCGAGTAGATGTGTCGTGAATAGTAAAATCAACGATGGTAGTGCATGACTTTACTCGAAGGATAGTTGCGCATCCGTTGTGCCGATAGAAATGGTTTTGTCCGAAATTGGATAGTCGCATATAAATTGTCGAAACGTGATTTGACTCCGAAATAAGATATAGCATGGTTCGTAGTAAACTGTCCTTCGATGATGATCCACAGTTATCGAGCATAACTTTAGGACAGCTGACGCTAGAAGACTTGACCGCTAAATCAAATTGAATGCTGCAGACCGTAAGATGACCCATGCGATGTTGCATATGAAATTGCATCGGAAAAAAAATGTATCGATGCATGTTGATGATAAGTCTAGACGATCGAGAATTGTTGGAACAACTTTCGATTGAGAATGATGTGGCTAGATTTTGAGTATTCGTCGGATGAATACTTGAATGGTTATGTTGGTCGACGATCGAACTAGAAATTCACCAACGAATATGGTGATTCGGATAGGCGATTGCGAGAATCGTGCTATGCATGAGAGAGAACGATAAGGGAATGACTTACTAGTTGTGTCGTTAGATTTGGATTCACCTTGCAATTGAGCTTGCATGAATCGAACTTATATTCGATATTGCGCGACGGATAAGTTAGAAATTTGGCTAGTAAATTCCTACTCGTTAGGAATCGAATGTAAGGCGTATCGTAAAGACCTTCGCGTCAAGGCGGTCGTTGCCTCGAGCACCGTCGCCTCGATATAAACTGTTATGTCGGATAGATTGTGGCCTTTGAGCAATGTCAATTTAAAGTTACGTTGGAAGAATTTAAGCACGGTGTCTAGGTAAGTAACCTAGCGGCCGTAGTCCCGAATGTTGATAAGGAAATCGTATCGAGATAAGTTGCACAGCCATACTTCGAAAATAGTTGGGTGGCAACTTCGAACGCAAGGCATTGCGAAGGATCGTTGCGATCAGATGCACGACGGCTCGACGCGACGCACAGAGTTGATAGTCCATACGAAACATACAAAACGAGAGATGCGATTTTGAATCGCATCACGTGCAGTGTCTTTATTGAATGAATCACGTATGTATCGAATATACGTATACGATAAAATTTTGAGAACAGTTGCTAAAGATAAGTCCGATCGAGAGTACGAGATGGCAAGCATAGGATTGAAATTTACCTGTTAGCTTTGTTCCAATTTGCTACCACTGGACTTGGTCGAAATACATATATCTTCGAGATGCCTTGAATATAGGTACGGATCCAAATCGAGTTGTATACAAATTTAAATCGAACTGTAGGAAAGGCTTTGAAATGTTAATGAAAAGCTTACAAGATAGTGTGAAACTGAACAACATTGGTAGGACGAGATCGTGAAACGATCTATAAAAAACTTAGTCGGAGTGTTGGTTTTGGTTCGAGGATGAACCTTGTTTTGAGTGGTACATTCTGTAATGCCCCCTCCATACGGCACGTTACGCTGATGCGTTGACTCAAAGAGTCACGTTGACCGAATAAAATATATCGATATGAATCGATACGAGAGTTACATTATCCCGAGCAATGCATCGAAACTAAGTCGATGCGAAGAGTTGCCTTGTCCCAAAGAATGCATCGAGTTGAATCGATGCAAAAGTGCCGCGTTGCCCCAAAGGATAAGTGCGTTGAATCGGCTCGAAGATTCTAAGAAATCGAATCGACCAAGGCGCAAGTCCGAATCGATGAAAGTATTAATTTTAGTTGGTTTCATGTGCAGGCTATACATTTATGCTAAAATATTAGAGGTCGGCATTCTGCCTTATTCAGTAAGGGGTCCACGAAACCAAATCGTCGTCTCGCAACGGGCTGAGACTTAGGCACGGTAAGCCAAATCGGACGTATAATTCAATAAAGCACGAAGTGCTCGAATGGCTAAGTCAGGAGAGTTGGACGTGCAACGAAGTTATAAAATCGAGCTGCAACGGCTCGGCGAGACGACAAGGCGTATCAACTCAAGGTAGGAGGATTGACTCTTCTTTTACTCTTTCATTGCCTAAGTAAGAATGTATCATTGTATGCTAAGTTAACCTATCGACGCCATGGGCGTGGTCCGATCGGAAGATAAATCGTAGTGTGTATCGAACACTAGTTAGAACAATTGAAATAAAACGTACATCATATGCACGAGTCGTTATGGAATATTGGATATCGCAAAGGCGAGCGGCTCAGTGCGCAAGCCGTAAGAACATAGGATAAGTGTATTCGGCGAGTGCCTTAGTGCACGAACCATTCTGTGCCTTCGCGCACGAGTTAGAAGGCTAGAACATTAAAAGATAATAGGCGAGCGCCCTAGCGTGCAAGCCACGAACATTGAACACTAAGGCATAGAACATAGAAATATGGCTTCGATGCGTGCAGCAAGTGCACGATGCGAAAGAAAGATGATAAATGTATCAAAACATGCATACGTGCACGAGATCATAAAAGATGGCTTCGTTGCGAAAGAATACAGTTGTGGCTTGAATGTGACATCTGATACACTACACCAAATTGCTGAATTTCTAATGGGCCCTTTTTCTCCTTTCTAACAGTTAAAGTCCGTTAGAAATTACTAACAATGTAGGTCCGTTAGTATTCACTATAGTCTGTTACAAATATATATATATATTTTTTCCTTAAATAAAATAAGTTGGTGAAAAGACAAAAGCCAAAAAAAAAAAATTGGCGCTAGGTTTTCCAATTCCCTCCAAAAAATCTGAGGGACAAAAGCCCTAGTTTAACCCAACATATATACCATCAACTCTCTCTCTCTCTTTCCCTGATCTCTCTCTCACGCCCTCTCCCTTTCTCTTATTCAACCGCGGGTCCAACTGACCATCTCGACTTCGGCGACTCCTTCAACCGCGGGTTCGACTTCGGTGAGTTCTTCAACCGCGGCAACTCCGGCAACCACCTTGGAAGTTCGACTTCGGCGAGTCCATCAACCGCCGGGGGGGGTTTCGTCTTCATCGACTGCAAACAAACTCCAAGTCTCGATTTTTTTGCTTCAACCAGATTTTTGGGTAAGAAAAAATCCTAATTTTTTGGGTGAGAAAAAACCCTTAGGTTGTTCTTGATTGAGCTTTTATTTTCATGGAAAATATTTCCATTACAAATTTTCCATCAGCTGTAGTGTTTGATAGCATATATTTTCCATGGAATTATTTTCCAAAAATCTACCGTTTTCCATATTTTCCTCCAGAACGGTGGAAAATAAATCTGGCGGGGGCAATAGGAAAATATCAATTTTCATGAAAAATAACTATTTTCGATGGAGAATAACGACAATCAAACACCCAAATCAATTCCGTGTAATTTATTTTCCATGGAATTTGTTTCCTAGTAAAATAATTCCGTGGAATTAATTTATTTTTCACCTTGTAACATCAAAGAAGTTTCCCATTTAGGGTGTGTTTGATTGCAAGGTGGAAAATATGTGGAAAAGAAATTGATTCCATGGAATTATCTTCCTAGGAAAAAAATTCCATGGAATTTAAAAAAATTTCCATGGAAAACATAATTTGGGTGTTTGATTGCCATTATTTTCCACGGAAAATAGTTATTTTCCATGGAAAATAATATTTTCCTATGGGTTGGACAAGTTTCTTATCAATTGTATATATATTCTCGATACTCTTTTCATAACATTAGGCGTGTCTCTTTTCATAACATTAGGCGTCTAGTTTCTCATCTTTGTTAAGTGAATTTATTCTAATTGTAATTCCTGATATTAATTAATGTGTTTGTCAATAATTCTTAAGAAATTTGTTTTCTGAGAATCAAAGAATTATTCTAGGATATTATTCGTGGGCATTTATTCCAAAGCTATCCACAAGAACTTGTATGACACAAGAATCTTTTGACTTACTTCCTTTCGAAGGGTATGTTACACTTAATGTTTGGCAAAGAAGTTTGCTTGAGAGACCGACCATGCCTCAATGACCAACTGTAACTATTATTCTTATCCACATGAAACTCAATATTCTGAACATCTTTTGTTGCAAAAAGGCAAAATCTCATTCGACAACATATTCCATATATGCATGGTTCTTATATGACATTGTTTAGATCATAGTTGTACAATCTTCAGGTTAATTCATCTCGAAAATATATAGGATAGATTATATGCATGTAAATAACAGGAGAAGAAGTAAGTATACATGACTATTTCATGGTTCATGTCTTGACTGGGATTTTGGTATATACCGGTGGCCATCCTAAGTTCCAACAGTTTCGATGAGCCTAAGGTTTAAGGTTCATGTAGTACATATCTATGGAAGTCAACTTTAATGGTGCCATGCTTAAGTAGCAGTCGTGACCGACTAAAATTAAGTTTCTACATATTTCTAAGAATTAATACTACATTTTATACATGGTGGATAACAAAATATTTCACATCCCAATAGTGGGGTGTAGCAACATGTATCCGACTTATCATCCATCCAATTTTAGGTGTTGCACCATTCGATCGATATAACATATATATATATATATATATATATATATATATATATATATATATATATATATATATATATATTTTATATATATATATATATATATATATATATATATATATATATATATATGGATATATGTCATACTTTATTTCAAAACTATCCATGGAGACAATGTGCCGTAGCTGGATTTTCATGTAGTTCTACACCACTAGAATTTGCTACTAAAGCTGGAAAATCACCCTTCCCCACCTTTGTCATAAAGTTAAATGTTTGGATCCAAGTTGTAACTAAAATTAACTCCCCACATCACAAAAAGAAACGAATGATATAAAAGCCATGCCACAGTGTGAATCAGTGCTGTCAATATGCAACATGTGGAATTAATACTCAACCATATCCCCTCAGCTGATATATGTATCAGCTCCCATTACTTATGACCCTACAAAAGTGATGGAAGAAATCTAATTAAATTGGCAAAGATAAAGAGGCAAAAGTGAACCTGAAAAAGCTTTTCCAAAGTAATAGAACCAACCAGCTGCATTATTAAAGCAATCAGGAGCTCAAAAGCAATTAAAGAATAAAGCAAGTATTTTGAATGATTAATCCACCCAACTTCTTTGGCCATAGTTTAACATAATATAATTATTACTCGTAATTTGGCTTCTACATTATCTCAAAACTAGATCCATGAATTGATGGATCCTCCAGGGAGTCCTATAGTCACGTCTCGGTCTCGCGTCAAATAAGTATCAGAGCCTAGGTTACGAATATTTTGTCAAGTAGGTAAATGTCACATTCCAACAGTGAGATGGTATCTATTGCGAATATTATGATAACATCTTAGCCGATATTTGAGCGAATTACTTAGGTATCTATTGCAAATACCTTTTTTCTTATGTCAATCTTTCTGTTGCACATGCAACATAACTGAATAGTTGAATTTTCTTATAATTATATGCAAGGATCATACCTCTTGGATTACCTTTTCATTTTTAAGATGTTCTTTTAATGAATTGATATTACTTTGAAGAACCTCCCTGGAATAATAACAATAATTACATTATATAAGTAAATAACTAAATATTTTTGGGATTGCCTATTGAGATTTGTTTATTGGAGAACCAATCTTCTAGGTTGGCATATTGATGATAGTACCTAAACCTTTCATGGATGATACTTTAATAAAATGAAATTATAGCGTGATCAGAAACTAATGCTCCTTTTTGTTTCTCACACAAATTTGTTCTTGCGTTTTGTATCATCTCATTTGTATATAATGTTTCTTAATAGCTAACATCCTTTTTTTGGTTGGATGATTCGATTATATCTCCCTTACGCATACTCACCAAATTTTAACTCCTTTGCTTAATATTTATCTTAATAAATATTGTATTCTAATTTTGTGAAGTTTTTGTTTTATGATGCAGTATGTCGGAACCAAATAACAAAGAGTGGATGAATGAAAATGATAGATTGGGCCCTGCATATACAAAGGGAATTAAAGATTTTCTTGAATTTGCCATTAAAAATCGTGCAGCGGGGTTGACAACATTACCTTGTCCATGTGTTAAGTGTCGAAATAAATTAAGATTTCAAGAAAAAATTGTTGAAAGCCATTTAGTTAGGAATGGCATTAAAAAGTCATATACTTTATGGGCTTTACATGGTGAACAACCATCTAGTAATATTTGTAAGAATCCACCATTGCAACATGTTGAAGAGGAAACCATGGATGACAAAAATATGGAGGATGGGGGAGGGGTAGGAATTGGAGACTTTATCGATGATTTATATGGTGTTAATGAAGCACCTCATTTAAATGATGAGGATGTTGGTGGTGCAGGAGTTCAAGAAGAACCTTACGTCGTTAATGAGAAGTACAATGAATATAAGAGATTATCAACTGAGAAGCTGTACCCATCATGTGAAGGTTCTGAGACAACTCTTTCTGCAATTGTGGAGCTGCACAACTTAAAGAAACAGTTTGGTTGGTCGGGAAATAGTGTGACAGCACTTTTATTAATGTTGAAAAGGTGGCTCCCTAGTGGAAATACGTTGCCGGAAAAGTATCCAGTTATGAAGAGTAAGATGAAAGACTTGGGTATGAAAGCCATATTCATTCATGCATGTGTCAATAATTGTGTTTTATATTGGAAAGATAATGAAGATAAAGAGGAATGTCCTCAATGCGGAGAACCGAGATACACAGTGACCATGCGAAAGGGAGGAAGCCTTCGTAAAGAACCCAAGAAAATACTGAGACATTTTCCTTTGATTCCAAGACTTGTTAGACTGTATACCATACCATGGATAGCACGAGAAATGACTTGGCACCACCAAGCAACATCTTCATGGGATTATTTACGACATCCATCTGATTCGCCTCAATGGAAAATGTTTCGAAATAAGTGGCCAAATTTTTCTGAAGAAGAACATAATGTTTGGCTTGCAATAGCAACTGATGGTTTTAATCCACGTGGTATCCAATCCTCTAGCTATAGTTGTTGGCCTGTCATGGTGGTTCCTTATAATCTTCCACCTTCATTCTGTATGAAGCGTGAGTTTCGGCTGTTGTCTTTGTTGATACCTGGGCCAAAGGCACCTGGTCAAGATATTGATGTTTTCCTTCAACCACTAGTGGAGGAGATGAAGCAACTGTGGGAAGAAGGGGTCCCAGCTTATGACAGTTACAAAGGCCAATATTTTACTTTGAAAGCTATGTTGATGTGGGGTATTCATGATTTTCCAGCATATGGAAATTTATCTGGGTGCATAACACATGGATACAAAGCTTGTCCTGTTTGCGGAGACAACACTCCATCCATCTATCTTGAATGTAGTAATAAACAGGTTTACACAAACTATCGTATGTTCCTTAGCATGAATCATCCCTTTAGAGGTGGTGGGTATTTGGGGCTTAGCTCCTCAGAATATACACTTCCTCCACCTCGTTTAAATGGAAATGCACTTGTAGAAAAGTTGAGTAATATTAAGTATATACCAGGAAAAATTCCAAAAGCTCCAGGTCGAAAGCGGAAGACTGATGATATAGTTGAAGCTAAAGAGGCATGGTATAAGAGATCAATATTTTTTGACTTGGAATACTGGAGTTCTCATCAAGTTCGTCATGTCTTGGATGTGATGCATATTGAGAAGAACGTGGCAGAGCATTTAATTAATACAATTTTAGATAACAAGATGAAGACAAAGGATACCATAAATGCAAGGTTGGATATGGAACGGTTGGGCTTGCACAATGACCAGTGGATGACTCTAGATGAAAAGACTGGAAAACAGATAAAACCAACATCATCATTTATCTTGGATAAAGACGAGAAGAGAGAATTTTGTAAAATATTGAAAGACTTAAAGCTCCCTTCTAGCTTTTCGTCTAACTTGAGCAATATTGTCACTCTCAATCCACCTGGTTTGCACTCTATGAAGTCCCATGATTATCATGTTATTTTAGAGTACTTATTGCCAGTATTGCTTCAACATGCATTTCCAAAACATCCAGATTTGCGAAGAGCTATTCAGCAGATAAGCTTATTCTTTAACATATTATGTTCAAAAATCCTAGTTAGAAAGGATATCCAACGAGCTAAATACATGGTGGCAGAAGCATTATGTGTGCTAGAGAAACATTTTCCACCTGCATTTTTTGATATCAGTGTCCACCTTAGCGTCCATTTAGCTGATGAAGCATTAATGTGTGGACCTACTGCACCTCGATGGATGTATCCTTTTGAACAGTAAGTAATTTATTTTGTATCTTAATTCATTATATACTTTTTAATTGTTACAACATCTAATCCATTATTTTCCATATGTATTGTTTACGAACAGACATATGAAGGAGTTTAAAGATATACCGAGCAACAAGCGGTATGTTGAAGGATCCATTGCGGAATCCTATCTTGTTGGCGAGTCCGTTAGATATGCAATGGAGTATATGCCAAATCCGCAAGAGGGAAATCACAAATATACACATGAAGCCTTCCTAGAAGATAATGGGGATTTCTCTGATGAAGGACCTTTACTCGACGATAAATCTATGATGCTTGAACCTACACAATTTCAACAAATACGTCGATGGGTCCTCTTTCGTCTCAATGTTGATGGACTCGATGAATATTATAAGTACGTTGTCTTCTTTTATGTATCGTAGATGTTCGCATATAGATTTTGTCATAATAAGCTTGTTAATTATTATGAACAAATTGCAGTGAATATAAAACGTCAATCCGATCTGCCTTACATGGAAAAGGAAAGGGGATTCAATTGACAGAAATAGAAATTCAGACTTCTTTCATCCCTTGGTTATATGAAAAGGTGTTTTTTATTTTATTTTTTACTTTTTTGCATTAGCTAAGTTCACTTTCTTATTTTAACTTTATTTTTTAATTATCATTGCATACAGCTGATTATTGCCGGGGATACAGAGACAAAGGCTATGTTATGGCGATTAGTTCAAGGGCCAAATCACATAGTTAAAACATACAGAAAGTACAGAGCTAACGGCTTTGTATTCTCTACTAGATCTCATGATGATGGTGTAGTCACACAAGATAGCTGATTAACTAATCATGCCTACTATCTTTGTTTCTTGGTTTGTGTTACATCCTTAAATGTTTAATCATGTAACTGTTGTTGATATATTTTTTGTTGAATTTTTTGCATAAGTCTCTAAAATATCTTATTTCTTGTATGGTTACAGGTCCAAGATTATCATAGGATTTGAGGATCGTGTATGATATCTTTCCTACAATTTCAGCCTTTGAGTTTTGAACCTTCGCTATAGTTGGTGTATCATGATTATCATTGGTGTATCCTGATGTAGATTCCTCTCTAGACTCCCTATAAATTAAATACTACTTCGCTACCTTTGTAGACATTGTTCAACATACTCTTTTGCAGTGATCTGAAGTGCAACGTTTCGAGCAGGCATATGATTTACTGGAGAATAGATATGTTGCGTGTAAGCTGCATGGGCTGAATGCTCAATGGAGTGAAGAGAAGAAGCAAAGTTACATACGCCATGCAGTTCGTGAATACAACATCCATAAGACACTGATACATCCACACATTGTGCGGCTATGGGACATCTTTGAGATTGACCATAATACCTTCTGTACTGTCTTACAGTATTGCAGTGGTATGTTTGCTTCCTTACCGACCTTTTATAGCCAATAAAATTCATCTATATCCCTTAACTGCAACTAATTTATTCAGTTTTAACAATTACCCATTTGTACTTGCAAGTTTTTGTTTACTTATCTTGCTTCTCTTTGCGCCTAGCAAGTATGGACACGAGTAAACTGGCGTTGTTGCTGTGTAGGATGTCGGAAGGAAACAAAACTTGGACACACCTCCTACACATCTCAAACACTGGAAAACCAAGTTTAGATCTTAAATGTGCTAAACACTTGTTGAAAATATGTCCAATGCAGCTCACTATTTTGGGATCATTTCATGCTCATTCACTAGTTCCAGATTCATTTTTAAAGTGTTCTATGTTTACAGTTTATGCTAGCATGGTGTTCTTGGTCCATGAACGTGGCCGAGTTTCTCAGCCTCCTCCACTTAATGAAAACCATGTTTTCCAATCTTCATCATTGCCGAAGCAACATATTCCAAAATTTTCTGAACATGAGCTTATAGAGACAGGAAAGGTTTCACTAAGAACATAACGCACCACAACAACAAAGCCTTTATCCCAAATTTTTGGGACTAAGAACATAATCAGATGTAAGTAACCATGTGTTGAGGTTCTCCCTTTCATAGGAGTCGAGAGTAGTCTGGTGCAATTCAGACTGTCAGAGACCAAATTTTTTTCTTAATAATCTGATTTTGTTTATTGTATAAACTCGAGTCAAGTAACCTTAAACAGCATTTTGAATTTCAATAGCTGGAATATAGCTTTAAAAACGCTTGTTATTTAAACTGGGAAAAGGAAATCTGATGAGTCTTTTTTTTTTCTCACTAACTCCAGGGAAAGATCTTGATGCGGTCCTGAAAGCAACACCTATTCTTCCTGAGAGGGAAGCTAGAATAGTAATTGTCCAGATATTTCAAGGCCTTATTTATTTGAACAAGAGAGCTCAAAGGATAATTCATTATGATTTGAAACCTGGGAATGTTCTATTTGATGAGGTCGGTGTTGCGAAAGTGACAGATTTTGGTCTTAGCAAGATAGTTGAGAATGACGTTGGATCCCAGGGCATGGAGCTTACATCTCAGGGAGCTGGAACATACTGGTTAGTGTCAAATGTACTTCTATTAGCAATTTTACAATGTTTTTATTTGTTCATGGGATCATATCGAGACATGATATTCATAGAGATGTTCTGGTTCTTGTTTTCTAACTATGGAAACACATTGTCACAATGCAAAATCTTTGAGGCCCCTTATGAAATTGAATATTTGCTTTTGACTACAATAGCTAAAAATATTCCTTAAAAATATCACTCTGAGATTTTTATTCTATGCATCTGTAGCTACATCATAACGGGCATATTTAATGGGAAGATCAAATTGATCAATGTTTTCATTAATTTGTGTATAAGCATTCAAACCCCTTTGTTTTGTGACATGTTTTGGATCTTGTGGAACATGATCAACAAAATGGATTTCAACTTATCAATGGCTAAACTTCGTTTCAGATATTTGTTAAAGAAGTAAGATGGTTCTTAAAGATTTTAGTGCTAAACTTCGTTTCAGATATTTTGTTTTCAAGATTCTACTTCTGCTGCAACTATTTTTATGGGTAATTGAAGGTAATCCCCTCAAGGTTTGTAAAAATTAATAAATTTCTTTGCTGTCAAAAATTTGCAAGTGAAATCCATGTTCTTTCCTTGAATTGTCAGCTAGAATCCCATCTAACATCATTTATTTGCTAAAACACCTTCATGCCCTTCTAAAATTAATTGCAGGTGCAAGTGGTGAGATAGGTGCACATTTTTATTGAAATATAGGAAAAGCAAATAATTTGAATTACTCTCGTGTTAGTAATTCTAAAATTAATTTTTTTTTCCATTTTTTTAAACATACTAACGACCCAGTCCCGTTAGTATTAAATTCTAAAATTGTTTTTTTTTTATATTTTTAAAATCTTCCAACGGCCATAGCCCGTTAGTATTTATATCCACATATATTTATATGCCTGTTAGAAAAATAATTACTAACGGCTACAGCCGTTAGAAAACTTTAAATACTAACGGACATGTCCGTTAGAAAGGTAGTTAGTAATATTACCCACGCCTAAATACTCACGGAATATACCCGTTAGAATTATTTTTTCTAACATGTTTAGACTGTTGGAATATGGGTGTTTTGGTGTAGTGATATGACATAATGCCTCGAAAAATGTTCGGGACCTTCGGGTCGTTCGGTTGACGAACATTAAGTTGAGGCATGATGCCATTGAACATTGAAACGAAGTATGAAATGTAAGAACATAGAAAGTTAATGGAAGAAATACGAGATGATAAAGTCTGAGTCTCGGACTCAAGACTATGTTTGGTTGTTTGATAAAGTCTGAGTCTCTTGCTCAAGACTATGTTGGTTGTTTAAAAATAGGGCGTTGCATGGTCGAATGGACTTGAGATAATTGTGATATCTTCCGTGCACGGAATGTTCCCTCCGAACGGGTGCACTTGGGTACTGGGACCGTTCGGCCTAGGAGGGATATAATCTTTGATAGGCGCACATCTGTGAAGTCTGATTAGCACTCGGTTATAGATGTGAAAAGCCGCAAATGATGGTATACAGCAGTAAGTTTCGGTTGTTTGGGATAGCGACCCAACCCGTGAAACGTCGAGCTACCCAAATTCGAGAAAGAAAAGAAAGAAAAAAAAGAGAAAAAAAAGAAAGAGAGAAAAGAAAAGATAAAAAATAAATGCCTTTAGTTCATTTTAGCGCAAATACGCCAACGACCATCATATATTTAAGGAACGACGGATTGAAAGTGTAGGCACGTATGAGTCCCGCACACATAGATCCTGCTTAGAAATGCACTTATAACATGACAGGGAAGGAATGGGGCGTATTCAACTTACGTCGGTACAAGGGCGAGTGCGTCCATGATGGTAAGCCACGAATCAAACACGAGATTACTTGTCTGCTTGCCTATTCAATTTGAATAACATGCTTGCCATGATAACATGCTTTACGCTTTCGAATATGCCATGAAATCGACCCTAAGGAGAATATAGCAAGATCATAAGCTAAGTTGCATGATTCAACATAAATACTATAATGTCGGTTTAGAAAGAAGGTCTTTGCATCAGTACATGTGAGGACGAACATGCTGATCCCCCACCAGCTTTCATACAGGGTGCAGGGAATGGATTGCTCGTGGCGAAGCTTCGCTTGATCACACAGAGGCATGGAATGCCGTAGCGTTTGAAGCGTTGCGATCGCATTGACGCTCGGACTTGCAACAGGAATAATGTGGCCGAGATATAGAAGGCATGATGTATGGAACAGTGAAATCCTTTGTGGACAAGAGAGAACCTGAGTGTTGTAGCCAATCTAGCATATATTGTTGGGCTATTGAAAGCCTTTGTAATCTAAGTTTAGAAATAAATAAAGAGAATTGTTTCGTATACTCTGTTTTTCTTTCGTTGTTTATATCGAATCAAAGATAACCATTTGAGAACTTGTCATCTTGCCTTGCACGAGTGCAACTCCAGGCTTGTGCGGCATCATGCCCCCTGCGAGGACGATGACTCAGGTGATTCCGGGTCGGGGCGTGACATACACACACACACACACACACACACATATTACTGCTGTTTTGACTGAAACCTGAGAACGCACTATACGTGTATGCCTCACACACACTCCATATCACTCAGGAGCTGACACACACATACACATCCTATCACCCTCATAATTGGTACTCATACACATATATGAACTGTACACACATACCCTATCACACTGTACAACTGAACACACACACCAAGAGACGGTCCACACACACACACACACACACACCATATCACTACCCACCACGATGTTGACACACACACACTCACCCGATACTTACATATATGTATATCATGATTGTGCCTTGTTTGTGTATTAGGCACTAGCCTATATGAATATCTATGTATATATTGTATAAGGATGAATATACATAGTTTGTATTTGTGTGTGATAACTTGTTATGGTTTTGATTGTGTTTGAGTGCTAGCCTAGGCTTGGTTAGGCTTAATGAGACTTGATTGGACTTGGATTGGCCTCGTTGACCTAGTTTGACTAGTGAAGTTGACTAGAGTTGACCAAGAGTTGACTTTAGTCTAGAATGACCTAGAATTCATATAGAATGTATTGTAAAGTTTAATATTACCATTCTGGACATGTTGTGACCTGTGTTGCTCTAAATAGGACTCATCTACTCTGTATGGACATATATACTCATCGGATACTCAGGATACCAGGCGAGTATATTCTCTGACCGTTTCATACTTGATCGGATTTACATTTATGCTCTAGATTACTTTACTTGATGCTGTCACGTTGTTAACATGGATTGGTACTATATGGATCCCTTCATGAGATGTTATCCCCCTCGGGAGTATCGGGTTACGTCATGTCATGTGTGCTTCACTTTCATCATGTACTCTGGTGCTTTCACTATTCATGTGCACTTTTGTGATTCATGTACTCTCATGTTCATAGAGCCCCTCATGTATACTTTATGTGCATCCATTTATGGGCCCCCATGTAAAATCATGTACAATAACATAACTTGTCTGGATCCTTGTGTATTGATTGGGGTACGGGGGAGTATAAATGGTCATGTAAACAATTCCAAAGTAGTGTAATCATGTGCAAACTCTTAGAATAATCATGTGCAAATTCAAGCCGTTCACATGTCTATCTTGTACTCTACATCACTAGCCACTGTTAGTTCTTTACTTATAGTAGATATTTCTTTACAGTCATCTCTTTTACTTCATATATATTCTCTAGTATTTCATGTATCTTACTCTATAGCAACTTTACATTTTATGTCATATTATGAACTGCGTGAGATGTATTGTGCTCGTTCCTGTCCTCACTGGACCTGTTAAAATATTGCAGATGATATTGAGGATTTATGTCCTACATACTATAGAGCAGGCCTAGATAACACTTGCGAGCTGGACTCCTAGGAGGACCCAACCCTTATAGAGGACATTACTCCAGTAGTCTAGGCTAGTTAGCTAGACTAGTTATCTTACCTTATTGTCTTGTCTTATTTTGGATACATTATGTACTTATTTGGGATTTTACTATTCTGGATGTCGTAGAGATGCTATCTTAGACTCTTAGACTTCTTCTCCTATTGTATTTCATTTGGCGACTTTCATATCTATCTATCTTATCGTATTTTCTATCTTAGTTGTGATTGAGTTGTACATTTCTATATTATCCTCTATTCGGAGCATATATTTTGTACAGGTATCTTATAATTGTTCGATGTATGTGACCTATGATAGCATTCTACTGTCGATACTATGGCGTAGGCTGGACGTACCCACTTCTCATGCCCCTATACTGGGTGCGGGTCGTGACACAACCTATCCCTTTGAAAAACCGTTGTCAAGTAGAAAAGAGCTTAGACGATCGTACCAAACACGAGGGGCTTGTTTCAAACCGTATAAGTCTTTCTTCAACTTGAAAATATAATCAGGATTTTTGAAATCAGTAAAACCTGGAGGTTGAGCTACATAAACTTCTTCTTTTATAAAACTATTTAAAAATGCGCTTTTAACATCCATTTAAAATAATTTGAAATTATGAAAATATGCAAATGCACATAACATGTGAATGTATTCTAATCTCGCAACTGGGGCATAAGTCTCATCGTAGTCGATACCTTCTTCTTGATTGTATCATTGAGATACGAGTCGAGCCTTATTATGAGTCACTAAACCATTCTCGTTCAGTTTTTTTCGGAATACCCAACGGGTGCCAATGATCGGATGATTAATGGGCTTGGGAACAAGTTCCCAAACTTGATTTCGTTCGAATTGGTTTAATTCCTCTTATATAGCATCTAACCAAAAATTATCACTACATGCTTCTTCAATATTTTTGGGTTCAAGCTGTGAGATAAAAGCAACACAGGAAGCTATATCTTTATTAGAGGAACGAGTACTTACACCCTTGGTAATCTCACCAATTACCAAGTCCTTTGGATGATCTACGAAGAATCTCATCTCTTTTGGCATATCATCAGGATTGTTGGTTTCGACTTCTGGTTCTGTATGTCATTTGCTTGAAGACTCAGCTCGTGCTTGGTGTAAAGGTTCTGCATCTTTGTGTGAAGGTTTTGTAGTAGCTGTACTTGGTGTACTTATGTCTTTATTATCGTCATCGACTGAATATTGATTTAGTTTATCAAACTTGACATTAATTGATTCTTGATGATCATGGTTCTCTTATTGAAGACTCTGTACCCTTTGCTCTTTGCCGCATAACCTAAAAAGATACCTTCATCGGCCTTTTTATCAAATTTACTCAAGTTGTCTTTAGTATTAAGAATAAAGCATTTATAACCAAATATCTTGAAATATGAAACAGTGGGTATTCTATCAAACCATAACTCATAGGGCGTCCTCTTCGATATAGGTCAAATCAGAACCCTATTGAGAATATAGCACGCTGTATTGACAGCTTCAGTCTAAAAGTATCTAGGTAGACTAAACTGGTTTAACATTACTCTAGCCATTTCAGATAGAGTCATGTTCTTACGCTCCACAACTCTATTTTATTGTGGAGTCCTAGGGCAGAAAAACTCATGCAGATAACCGTGTATGTCACAGAATTGCTTGAAGTCTGCATTCTCAAATTCGTCGCCATGATCACTACGAATGCGAGTAATCATGAAACCTTTTTCATTCTATACTTTCTTGTAAAAGGTGACGAATTTTGACAAAGTATCGTTCTTGCGTGCAAGAAAATATACTCACGTGTATCTAGAGAAATTATCTACAATGACAAATGCATATTACTTACCACGTAGACTAACAATTCTACTAGGTCCAAATAAATCCATATGCAATAATTGTAGAGGTTTAGTGGTACTTACAACTTTCTTGGACTTAAAGACGGATCGGGTAGCTTTGTTCTTTTCACATTCGCTACATACCGTATTCTTCTTGAAAGATATGTCCGGTAAGTCGCATACCAACTTCTTTGTGGATAGTTTTGAAATTGTATCAATGTTTGCATGACCGAGTCTCATATGCCATAGTTGACTCTCAATGCTCTTGGGAATCAAGCATCTACCTGCTTTGTTAGTATCTTCTAATAGATTGAAAACATATATGTTGTCTTCCCTGATACCTTCAAAGATAGTACTGCCAGTTGAGCTATCAATTATAGTACATTTGTCTTTGACGAAGTTAATACCATAACCGTGATCAGCTAAATGTCTTATGATGAGCAGATTATGTTTTAACTCGGTAACTAGACAAACATCTTTAATCACAGGGTAGGGAGCCTTACCAATGTCACCGATACCGATTATGTACCCTCTCAATTTATTAACGAAGGAGACGTATCCTTCTTTATTCTTCTTCGACAGTGTTGCGAATAATGATGCATTACCGGTCATGTGCCGTGAGCAACCGCTGTCGAGAATCCATTTGCTTCTAGCATGTGAAGGGCGTCCCACCTACAAAACAGTTTATAGATGAAACTCTTGGTACCCATTTCTTGTAGGGTCCTGACATGTTAGTCTTTGGTATCCATGCATAAACATTTAAATCTACTAACTTTTTGATTCTATATGCAGAGGATATATGACCAATAAGGCCACAATAATGACATTTTGCATGTTGAGTGTTGAAAGTTGTGTGAGGTGCACGATTGGTAGGTTTTGGTTTTCTAGTATAGAAAAATGCATGCCTATTAGTCTTCTTGGGCAGTGGTTTGGTATGGTTGGGTCTGACAGTGTTTGGTTTGGGTGTGTTCCGATGATTTGGTAATTGACACGTGTTAGAATATGAAGCAGAAACTTCAGGCCGTTTTCCTAAACTAATTTTCAACTTTTTGGAGGTGTTATATAATCTAGTATAGTCAGATGTAAGTATTTTCTTTCTGACTTGTGCACACTGGAGACTCTTTCTCTCCTTAGATAGGTCTTCTTTTAGCTGGATGATAGTTTGGTCTTTTTCTTCGGATAACTTGGTAGTTTCGTGTAACAACAGCTTAATATAAGAAAGCTCACCAGACTCAATAGAAGAAACATTATTTCTAACATCAGCTAGTTGGTCGGTAAGTCTTCCTAACTCACATTCGTACTCTTTAAGTACCTTCTTAGAGGTTTCATATTTACAACGCAATTTCCTGTAGTCATTTAACAGGTCACTGAACGCCTCTCCTAGTTGCTCAAAGGCGAAATCATCATAAGGATCAAATAGAGGATTAGTGGTTACCTGATTGCAAGCCATCAAGCATACATTTGCAGCGTCATCCGATTGTTCATCTTTTGAGTCGCTAGCTTCGCTCTCATGCCATATGCTTGTATTGGCGTACTTTATTGATGTAGATCTCTTTAGGTAGCCTTTGTCATATTTGCTGCTTTTTCTTATTGATGATGATGTTGTTGGATAATCTTTCTTTATATGTCCTTTCTTCTTACATCCGTAGCAAATAGGATCTTCCTCGTTGTTGTTGTTGTTGTTGTTGTTGTTGTCTTTTGTTCTTCTGTTGAATCTCATGAACTTCTTGAATTTTCTTACCAGAAGAGATTGATCTTCAGAGTTAGAGTCGCTATCCTCAGAATCATTTTCGACAGTTCTTCTATGTTGAGCCTTGAAAGCGATCGACTTCTCTGTCTTCCCCTTTGGTGTAGAATCTTCAAAGTCTTGAAGTTCCAACTCGTGAGTGAGTAGCTTACCTATGAGTGTTTCCAGAGACATTATTGAGAGGTCGTTTCCTTCAATGATTGTTGTAGCCTTTGGAATCCAATTCTTCATGAGAGCTCGTAGAAGTTTACGAATATTCTCACGGTTACTGTATTCCTTGCCTAATGAAGACAAAGGATTTATAATATCCAAAAATCTCGTAAATATCTGAGTGAAAGATTCATTTGGCTTCATCTTGAATGTCTCGTACTCTTGAGTAAGTTTGCTGATCTTTGACTCCTTAACTTGCGTTGTTCCTTCGTGGGTGACTTCGAGAAGTTTTCATACTTCATTCGATGTTGTGCAAGTCGACACCCTGTTAAACTTAGTTTTGTCTAAAGTACAAAATAAAGCGTTAATAGCACGTGCATCAAGACTGGTCTTTTTCTTGTCATCCTCAGTATATTTATCATGGGGTTTATCAACTGAAACTCTCTCAACAGTAACACGAGGAGGCTTTTTGTAGCCATCAATAACTATAGACCATAAGTCAAAATCAAGAGATTTTAAGAAGAAACTCATCCGTGTTTTCAAATAAGTGTAGTTTGTGCCATCAAACAGTGGAGGTCTGTTTGTGGCTTGGCCTTCGCTTATGAATTTTACTGTTGCCATGTGTTATACTATAATTTATATAGCAATTAAGAATATTTGAATATAACTGCAATTTTACCTTGCTATACCTGTATAATCTGCTCTGATACCAATTGTAGGAACGAAGTCGTAAAGTAGAATACTCTAGAGGGGGGTGAATAGAGTAGGCAGCGGAATATTGCTAATTAAAAACTTGTTAGCAGTAAGATCACAGAATTAAATCAATAATCACAAAACAATAACTGTAAAAGAAATGAGGTCAGAAGGCAAACGCAAACACAGCGATGTATACTAGTTTTCCTCTTGTGAGGACTAGTCCAGTCGAAAGAAATCTAGCTTCCAGTTGAATCCACTATTGGAAAATCTTGCAAGTTTTTGTACGAAGTCCTTGCAACTTCTACAGACGCGAGCTTTGATACGAAGAACTCGACCAACTTCAATTTTGAAGAGTCTTTCTTCAATCAAGCCTCTGATTATAATTTCTCTGAAATCTTCTAGACCGTACCGTACCGGCAAATTGAATAGAGAATTGTAACTGACTTGGGATTTGAAAATGAAAGCTTTTTAGAACTTAAAACATAAGCTTAGAAGAGAAGATATGAAAGTGAATGAGTAATTTTAAATGATCATAATTCTTCTCTATTTATAGTATTTTCAAAGGCAGAACTCTGGCAGAATTCGGGCAGAATTAAGACAGAACTCTATGTAACAATCCGCAACTGAAGGGAGACCAAGTTTTTCAAACGTTCAAAAATCAAACGGTCACTAACCGAACTCTGGCCGAACTCGGGCCGAGTTCTGTCAGGGTTTTTCAAAAGTGATTTTTGGGCTTTTTAAAATCCTTCAGAAGCTTTTGTAAATAAGGGATATTTTTTAAAAACATATGTCAATTTTAAAAACGATTTTGGATAGCCTATTTGCCAGTACGACTAGGTGTACAATGTATTCCTAGGCTCAATAAAAGTAAAAAATTACATCGCACAAAGAAATACAGACTCGAGTGGCAAACATAGCTTCGGTCTTGAATTGAGTAGATATCCGATCTTGAACAGTGTCCAAAACGTCTTGAGTAAACATTTGAGTAGCTCTGTATATCGAGACAGAGTTTGATCAATTATTAAAATCAGGTTTGAAAATGACCAATGGGCCAACATATACCTTCAAGGTATACCCCCAACATAACCATGTATAATTATATGCACATATATTCAACTATAAAACTAATATATATATATATATATATATATATATATATATATAAATATATATATATATATATATATATATATATACAACATGTGGCTCATATATATATATATATATATATATATATATATATATATATATATATATATATATTAAACGGCGGTTAGAAGGCTGGCAGCAAAAGACGTTATCATATGGGGGTAAGTTGACACTTATTAAATCTGTGCTAACTTCAATTCCTATGTATACATTAGCGGCCTGCAATCCGCCGAAAACTGTTCTCAATCGTCTTGAAGATATGTTCGTAAGATTCTTTTGGGGTTCGGCGGAGGGTTTTCAGAAGTATATATGGTCGAGTTGGCCATCTATGGCGAGGCCTATTGTTGAAGCTGGGTTAGGAGTGCGCAGCTTACAGGAAACGATGGATGCCTTCACTGTCAAGTTGTGGTGGAAATTGAAAACAAGAGATGGTTTGTGGCAACATTTCATCTTAGCGCGATACTGCAAATTCCAAACCCTGGACGAGGCAGGTGCTACTCAAAAATGTTCCCATATTTGGCGTCGTCTCCTTCGGGGACGTGCAATCTCTGCACAGTACATTGTTCAAGCCAATAATGGAGGGTGGCTTTGGACGTCGACAGCTTCTGGCTGGTTTACTGTCTCGACGGCTTGGGCGGCTATACGGTTGCAAGCACCTATTCAGAATCACTTTGTCCATATATGGAGTTCGTGCATGCCAGTGGAGTGGTCCATACTACTTTGGCGTATATTGCATGGCAAACTGCCAACTGATGACAAGGTACGTACGATGAGTTATCAACTATCATCCAAATGTCACTGTTGCGTACAGCCAGCTGAAGAATCTATGGAGCATATTTTCCATGAGGGGGAGCTATCAGCTATGGTGTGGTCTATGATCAGCAATTACTTCGGGATGCCCATGCCGAAAATGCCTCTGCTCCAACGCTTTATTGATTGGTGGAGACCACCAAACTTACATTTGAAAGAAGTGGTTATCGGTGCTATCATGTGGGTGCTTTGGAAGAATAGGAATAAGTGGAGGTACGAGGAGTACTTATTCACAGGGGACCAACTGGAAAAAGAAGTTAGAAGACAAGTTTCAAAGGCGCTTCAGAGATGCAAGCACAAGATAGATGTTCCTACGAATTTCATGTAGTCATGTTTTGATGTATCTTTGACTTTTGATCCGTTATTTCAATAAAGAACCTTTTTCAAAAAAAAATAAATATATATATATATATATATATATATATATATATATATATATATATATATATATATAATATAATGGCTGGCCTCTGGGCATGGTTTCCTTGGGGAGGAGCCCCTCCGCTCCCTGCGCAAGGCAGGCGGCCGGCGGCCCTCCGGCGCCCCGCTGCCCGACGAGGCCCCCCCTCTCCCCGGTCTTCCCGCCCTCTGCGGCTGGCCGGGCGCCTCCTGGTCGTCGCCCCCGTGGGGAGTCGCTCCTTCCCCGGCGCTGCCGTCCGGCGTCTGGCCGACGTGCGGCGGTTCACCCCCCTTCTCTCGCTTCCCCGGCATCGCAGACGCCCTCGACATCGTAGGCGTCACCGCGCGCGGCACCCTCCGTCTGTTCCGGGCCCCTCTGTCCTCGGCCCCGGCCCACCGCTCCTGTCGGTCGCCATCCCCACCGCCGCATCGCCTCCTCCTGTGGGCTTGACCACCCCCTTCGCCCTCCACCCTTCGAGTCGCCTTCCCGTGCCCCGAGAGGCGTCCGCATCGATCCCACCCCCCTACCCGGTGGTCTCCGCCTCCGTGTCTCCGGGGGCCAACCCTTCTCCGCCCGTGTTTCACTTAACAAAATGCCAGGAAAATTGGCTTTTGAAAATAAAACGAGAAAAAGTACAAGAAGTACAAATTTGATTCTGGGAAAGTAATGCTATGGAAGTCTGATCTGTAAATGATCACTTTGTTCCTTGGACCATACGATGATGATGAAGATCACTGCTTGAAGACGAACAACCGGAAGAACTAAGTAACCAGAAAGGTATCGACGCACTTGGGCACTGATGGCGAGGCCGAATGCTTTCCTGCTTTGCTTCACTCTGTTCTGAAAGAAAGGTTGAAGAAGAATGCTCTGGAGAATCAAAATCTCTGAGTTCTAATCTCTCTGTTTTCTCTCCTCCTGTCTCTGTCCGTTATGTGAGGAAAATAAGTCTATTTATAGACTTGGGCTCTTGTGCGTAAAAACTCAGCAAAAGTTCTGTCTTTACG
The DNA here is from genome assembly GCA_029216955.1 of Iris pallida. Classification (NCBI taxonomy): domain Eukaryota; kingdom Viridiplantae; phylum Streptophyta; class Magnoliopsida; order Asparagales; family Iridaceae; genus Iris; species Iris pallida. Next base: position 3,647,296 of record JANAVB010017400.1, read on the forward strand.
CTAGTAACTGCCACCCATGACTGAAGTCATCCTCTGCAAACGTTGATACGTGTTCCATCATTTTAGTAAGAATAGGATGTACGTACATACATTCTTCGAGATGTGTGGCATAAAAGCCATGTAGGCAAACCACGTTCCGAATTGGTGAAGAAGAATAGGGCGTAAAAATAACCCAAATATACCCTGAGCGTAAAGTAGTAGACTAGGCGTAAAATAGCCCTGATATGGACTTCCCGCGTAAAGTGGTTGTTAAATAACCTTGAGCGTAAAAGTTGCCCAAATAAACTTTATGCACACGTTAACTTTTGAGCGCAAAAACTCGTATAGTCTCCGTACGTAAAAGAAGCCATACTGTGAGTGTAAAATAGTTCAGTCCACATACTAAACGACAACATTGGTCTCTGTGTAAAACAAATCCCTTCGAATTCTGTGATATATGCCATCATTAAATCTTCATGTCAGACTTTGCATTAAATGCAAGACTTGACAGCTTTGTCCAGCGTAAAAGTGGCTAGCCTGCCTTAGGCGTAAAACCATTAGCTTTGACCCGGGCGTAAAATGATTAGCCTGCCTTAGGCGTAAAACCATTAGCTTTAATATTTATTCAGAGGTTATAAGAATGTGATAAATAATAAATTCAACTTTCTATACCAACTGGTAAGATAGAAGATAAAAATTTCTTTCCAAAGAGACGAGTAATCAGCTTAACCAAACCTTGGTAGCTGGGGATTAAGAAGACAGATGTCATGAGAGTATACGTCAATATCGATGAAAGAATGAATAAACCAACATATCTTTCGGGAAAAGAAAGAACAATTCAATTTCGTAAATAAATGAATGAATCTGATATAATGAACGGACAGGCCTTTTCGGAAATGAAAGGTTATTTTCAATTTCAAAGACCGGTTCATTAATAGATCTCTCCTATTAAATAGGTGAGAAATCTTTGTAACTTTTCATTCTTATTTCCACTCCTCTATTGGAAATGTCTTCCAAGGATATGCAGCAAAAGAATGAAGTCTCCAGGAAAGTTGAGGACATCATTGAGACGTGCCCCATTGAGCCAATTGTGACAGGTCCAACCGAAGTAGGTGAAAACTCTTCTACTCCAAGCCACCACAAGACATCTTTGCTTTCTTAGTAGAGCCAGGGAAAACTCTTGAAGAAGAGGCGCTGAGGATGACTGCCTGCAGGTTTTTTATGAACTCAGGCAAAGATGCCTTCGAAGCATTGGCTGACTATGTATTCAATAAGGAAGGCAGTGGTCCTTGTCCTTAATCCTTTATTCAGAACAATAATAAAAGAAATTTTATTTTCATTCTGTCTTTTTTTTTATACATAGTACTTCTTAAGAAATTTGCCATTGATTGGCATCATGAGTAGATCTCCATTAGGCTTTGATAACCGATAGGCGCCATTAGAAAATACGGTCTCAATTACATAGGGGCCCTCCCATTTTGCTTGGAATTTCCCCTTGCTTTTGTGAGTCATAATCATCGGTCTTCGAACGGCTAATACCAACTCGCCAATCTTGAATACCCTCTCTTTAACTTTACGATTGAAAGTTCGAGATATACGGGCTTGATATAGTTCAATGTGCTGTTGTGCTTGAAGACGCTTCTCGTCCAATCCTTCAAGTTCTTGGAGTCGTAAGCGATCATTGTTCTCTATAGTTAGCTCATTAGCAATAGCTATTCGTAGAGATGGAATCTGGATTTCCAAGGGAAGAACAGCCTCACATCCATAAACCAATAAAAATGGTGTAAATCCAGTAGGAGTCCGGGCCGTTGTTCGATAAACCCATAAACATTCTCTAAGTTTCTCATTCCAATCACGTTTATTAGAAGAGACAAACTTTTTAAGAAGTTTAATAATTGTCTTATTGAAAGCTTCGGCTAAACCATTAGCAGCTGGATTATAAGCCGTAGAAGCCAAATTTTGAATTCAATTCTTATCACAGAACCGATAAAATGCCTGACTGGCAAATTGTGGACCATTGTCATAAATTATTCGTCGAGGAATCCCGAAGCGATAAATGACATGATGTTTGATAAAGCTGATCATATTAGATGTTTTTACTTCAGCAAGGGGAACTGCTTCTGCCCACTTAGAAAAGTAATCGGTTATAGCTAATATAAACCAATGTCCTTTAACAGAAGGAGGGTTAATAGGACCAATGACATCCATACCCCAAGCTTCGAAAGGCCAAGAGGCTGCTGTAGGATGTAGAAATTCAGATGGTTGATGAATAAAATCAGTATGAATCTGACATGCTTTACACCTTCTGGCATAGTCTACAGCATCTGCTATCATAGAAGGCCAATAATACCCAATTCTTCGAATGCGGTCTTGTAATTTTGGACCCGGTTGATGAGCACCACAAACACCATCATGAGCTTCTTGAAGTGTTTGTTTGGCTTCACTTTCTGAGAGACAGCACAGCAATAATCCATCATATGAGCGACGATATAACATATGTAAAGATGAATCATAATAAAATCGAAATGATCGTCTCTTGATTGATGCAGCTTCTTTTGGATCTTCAGGTAAAATCCTATAAATCGCATAATTAATGAATGTAGTTCTCCAATCCCTCTGTTAGGAACTTGACTCTGTAGTATAACTCTGTTCAATATACAGATTATTCTTGACACAGAATAAATCTCGGTCCAACAAAGTAATTGTATTTTGTCTTCGGATTGGAACAGCCAAGTCTGCAGCTAAGCTAGCAAGAGCATCAGCCTCCACATTATGAAAATGTGGAACAAATTCAATGAAGAATCCTTTGAATGAAAGGACCAATTCGACTATCACTTGATGATAAGGGATGAGATCAGGATTTCTGACTTCATAAGTCCCTCTAACTTGATTAACAATTAGTTAAAAATCTCCATAAGCTTCTAGGAACTCAATATCCAATTGTTTTGCTACTTGGAGACCAATCAATAGAGCATTATATTCTGCTACATTGTTGGAGCATGGCTGATTGAGAGAATAGGCACGGTATATGACCATTTTGTCGGGAGAAACCAAAACGATTCCTACCCCAGAAACAATATTGCCTTTAGGTCCTACCCGTGATGCTCCATCAAAATATAATTGCCATATGTCATTCTTCAAAGTCATGTTACAATCTGTGACTTCATCTGGAATGTCCTCGTATAACTTCGATGTTTCAGGTATAGGGTGAGCAACTAAGAAATCAGCTAATGCTTGGCCCTTTACTGATTTTTGAGGTACATAAACCATGTCATAAGGAGTGAGTAACATCGCCCAGTTAGCTAACCTGGAGTTAAGAATGCTTGGTTTTCTCATCAATACCCGAATGGGGTTTATTCTGGAGATAACATGAATAGTTTGTCCTGTCACATAATGTCTTATCTTTTGGACAGCAAAAACCAAGGTCAGACATTCCTTTTCTACAGGTGTATACCTGTGTTCAGATCCAACCATCATTCGGCTAAGATAATAAATTGCCTGTTCATGACCCATATCACTTTTCTGTGCAAGAAGAGCGCCAAGTGAATGATCCAAGGCTCGAACATATAGCAAAAATGGTCTTCCTACCACTGGAGGTACCAGAACAGGTGGATTTATAAGGTATTGCTTAATGTCATTGAAGGCTTTCTGACACGCTTCATCCCAGACAAAAGATACACCTTTCTTTAATAGACTGGAGAAAGGTTGACATCTCCCAGAGAGATTAGATATAAATCTCCTGATATAAGCAATACGACCCTGAAAGCCACGGAGTTCTTTCAGATTACGAGGAGGACGCATTTCAAGGATTGCTTTGACTTTATCAGGATCAACATGGATACCCTGAGAAGTAATAACAAATCCTAAAAACTTGCTACTGGAAACCCCTAAGAAAGACTTAGTAGGGTTCATTTTCAATTGATGTTGACGCATCAATTCAAATACTGTCTTCAAGTCTTGAATGTGATCATCTTTTGATCGACTTTTAACAACAATGTTATCTACGTAACATTCAACTGTCTTCCGTAGATGTTCTTGAAAGATGTTCTCATAGCCCGTTGATACGTGGCACCGGCATTTTTAAGACCAAATGGCATAACTGTATAGCAATAAACCCCAAGGGGTGTTCGAAAATAAGTATGCTTCTCATCTTCTGGATGCATATTGATCTGATTGTATCCTGAGAATCCATCCATAAAAGACATACGTTCAAATTCGCATGTATTGTCTATCATGACATCAGTAATGGAAAGTGGGAATTCGTCTTTTGGACAAGTCGCATTAAGATCTCGATAATCTATGCAAACTCGGACTTTTTCGTTCTTTTTTATAATAGGAACAATATTGGCAACCCAATCCGGGTGTTGCTCTTCATGAACAAAGCCACATGTAATCAACTTTTTGACTTCTGCTTCAATTGCATCCATCATATCTGTTCTAAAATGCCGTTGCTGTTGTTTTACAGGCTTGGCATTAGGCAAAATATTGAGTTTATGAGTAGCAACTTTAGGATCTAAACCCGACATATCCTCATAACTCCATGAAAAGATATCAATATATTCTTTGATCAGTTTTATCAACTCTTCCTTTTCATCCTCAGAAAGGTTTTTACTGATGAATATTGGTTTGGACGTAGTTCCATCTCCAACATCAATCTGGACAACCTCATCCTCTGTAGGTGGTTGTCGCTGTTCAAAACGAAGTTTCCACTGAGTGTCCATTTGTTGGGCCCAAGGGTCATTCTCAAATGGCTCGGATTTACCATCAATTTGAACCATGTAAGCTGAAAATATTTGCTCGAATTCATCATAATAGTCTCCTCTAACATATGAGGGGTGAGATGTATCAGATTCGATAAATTGGATTTCTTCTGAATCTGATGATTGTGAAGAGCTAGAAGAGAATTCTTCTTGTATATCGTTATTAAATATGTAGGACGGATCATATCCCAATCCATCACGAGTCTTCTGGTAAAACAGATCACCATATAACGGTATTCGTCTACCCTTGCCTTGATTGAGACCTTGCATAGTCTTCAAATCATATCCCATATTCTGGATGATCTTAATAGATTGTTGACTATATTTGTCAATTCGAATTCTTCCTTTATCTTTATCTTTCTGATCATCTGTCTGAGCAACAGAGATATTTCTAGCCAGGCCAAACACAATTTGACGCTTGTTTTTCTTATCAGACGGAACCACAAAATAAGATTCTTTTTGACGTCTATAAGTTACACAAGCTTGCGATGGAGCAACTACAGGAAGAAGATAGGGATAAGATGTTAAGAACTTTTGAGCATAAGGTCCAACATCGACATGAGGAGGAAAGGAATTTTCCTTATGATCAATGTATAATATTTTCTCTGGTTCTATGTCGTCTTTATATTGATGACTTTTATTATCAGAAGATAAAGACATTCTTTCAATAAACTTGACAGCCATATACTCGAAAAGAAAATCTTCTTTGATATCAAAAAGTACAGAATGATCAATATTTACATCATTTACAATCTGATTGCTACATTTCGGATTAATCACTAGTGGACCATCATCCGTCTTCTGCGTAGATTTGCCAAGATTGAAAATCAATGGTGGTTCTGGATCATTCGTACAAGAAGTACGCCCTTTGACCTTGATCATAAAAGGTTGAACTTGGCTCTTAGCAGGAACATTTACTGATTCCTCAGATGAAGCTTGAGTTCTTCCTTTAACCTTGATTATCAAAGGTTGATCATTGACAGGTTGGGATTGGATTCGTCCCTTGACTATGATCTTCAAAGGTTGCTTTTCTGGCAGATCATCATTAATAGACTGATCTTCAGTAGATAATTGATCTTCAGCTATGTCTGATATCTCTTTCACATGCTCATGTTTATAAAGCCTTGAATCAAAAAAATAGGCTTCGCCACCCTTGAAAGGATTGATATCAGCAAACTCAGTCTTCACAACCCCTTGGGAATCCACATACTTGAAGCATTGATGGAGAGTTGAAGGCATGATGTTATGTTCATGAATCCACGGTCTCCCCAGAAGGATATTGTAGGATACGTCTGAGTTGATAACATAGAAGGTTACCATAGTTCGAAGATCACCAATCTGAATCTTCAGACGAATCTTCCCCAGTGGTTTACTCTTGCCAGAGTTAAAACCAACTATTATAGTACTAGTGTAAGTCAGATCACTAGTAGGAATCCTCAGGGGTCTTAGCATGCTCTGAAGAATTACGCTAATTGAAGACCCAGGATCAATGTAAATCCTGTCAATTTCAGTAGATCCAATATACCCAGTATAGCACAGAGGCCTGTCATATTTGTTATGCTTCAGCAGCATATCTTCTTGTGTAAAGGTGATGTTGGGAATTGCTTCCATCATGCTATGACATTGCGGACACGACAATGGAGTATTATCAGGACTCTTGATTTGAGCCAAGCATGAATCTGCTTGAAGTAAAGCTTCACTCAAAGTCTCCCTGCTTTCTCTAGAAAGACGAAGCAGCTCAAATATAGATAGTCTAGCCGGAGTATTGGCTAACTGAGCTAGAATATCAAATTTGTAGGGTTTCATCACTACCCCTGACTGGAAGTAGACTTCAATGGGACGTCAAAGCGTACTGCTTTCTGTTTCCCCTTTTCAACCACAGATGGTTTAGCGGGAATAGGAGAAGGTTGAGCTGGTAGTGTTTCCACTACGTCTTCTACTTCTTTGGAAGATCCCTCATAATCTTTGTGGTACTCTTTCCCAGATCTCGTACCAACAAAAGTTTCTTCTTCGGACTCAGAAGAAGGAAGTACCATATTACAGGATTTAGTCTTCCCTCCTTTAGCCTTCTTCTTGTAAGGATTGTTATGAGGAACTTCAGAACCCAATCCAACAGTAGATTTTTGATTTTGAATTTGTAAAGGAAGTCGTATTCCTTTATTATAATTCAAACCTTCTACCTTCTGAAAGTCATAGCCCATCTTCTTCATGAGAAGGATTGATTGCTGACTTTATAAATGAATAGGCAGTGGACTTTCAACAGGTGGTTCCACAGAGGAAGAAGAAGAGATCTCTGTAACTACAGGAGAATGAGGAATAGACGTCTCTGTAGCTACGGGAGGAGAAGGATTCAGGATACGAGGAAAAATCCCTGTAGGAGCTTTTTCATAAGCAGCGAAGACTTGTTGTGCCCGGTATAAGGGAACACTATTCATGGCTAGCCACTACTGATGAGTAAGCTTGAGCTTGGTAGGAGGAGCTAGACTTGGAGGACATATGTTCAGTCCTCTCAGTCTATCTTCTAATGGAAGGCCATCCCATAGATGATCCAAATCGTCAGGATCTGGAATAACATGAGAAATTATGTTGCAGGTTTTGACTTTCTTACCTTTCTTGGATTTTGAAGTTTTACCTTCATCTTCCATTTCAGGTACTAAGTCAGGATGTACCCACATAATTTCACTATTTTTTAATATGAGAGGCAACAATCCTTCACTTTCTTTCCTGTTAGGCGGGATATTCACAATCTTCATCGTCACCTTCGGGATTGGGATAATTCCATCTGGGACTTGCTGTGGAGAAAAATCTCCGAATTGAAGAGAAACCATATTGGTTGTAACCGTATGGTCATCATTGGTTAAAGCGATAGCACAACCATTTATCAGCTCTTGGATTTTCTTCTTCAAGATATAGCAAGCACTGGTAGGATGATTAATGTATCTATGATAGATACAATATTTGGGATTGTCAGTCAGATTTACCTCATTAGGCCTCTTTGGCTCCGGAATCTGGAGTTTGCCACTCTTCACCAAACATTGGAATATCCTTGGGATATCACTTTCGTCAAAAGAGTATTCTTCTTTTGGCCTGGAAGATTCCTGATTATTCGGCATCGTTTTATTCTTGGAAAGATTGACCATGAGGGTATCTTTTTCTTTTATATTACGATTACCAGAATTATTACCAGGATTACTTTTCTTTCCTTTATCCTCTGAGGCGAAAATCATCCCATGTTCACGAGCCAACCTACCATTGGTCTCGGTAGAAACTGCTGCTATGAAAAACGAAGCCCAATCTGTGAATTGGGAACCCGTGAAAACAGCAATAGATGGTCGCAGATTCATCTTGCATGTATCAATTAATGCTGAATCTGGCATACCAGGAGGCATCTTTAGAGTAGCCTGTCTGAAACGTTCGATGAACGTCCGAGTATCTTCTTTCTCCTTTTGTTTTATTTCTATTAAGGAGGACATGTTCATGTCCATACCTGCTTCATAGAAGCGGGAGAGAAATATTGTCTTAAATTCGTCAAAAGACGAAATGTAATTGTCAGGTAAACTACGATACCAGTCATTAGCTGAACCCGTCAAGCACCCAATGAATACTCGAGTGAGAAGAGCATCATTTTTCTGCAAATATACAGTCATAATATCAAAGTAATTGATATACTGACTAGGAGAATCCCTTCCATCAAATAATACCATTGATTGTGGCTTGAATTTCGGTAGAAAGAGTACATCATTCCAATGAGGAGGATAAGGTTACTTAATCCCCAACCTCTGGAGTTGATCCTTGTGCTTCAAAACTTCAAACTGTACTTTGAGCTCACGCACTGCTTGAATGGCTTCACTAGTCTGCAGAAGCACGTTTGATTGAATGGTTGTTGGATGTACCGTAACCCCTACCGGAGATGGTACATCTTCTGGAATAATAGGATTCGGAGATGCAGAATTTTTATTAACAGCAGGCTCTTGAATATTCAAAGGTATATTAGCCCCTTGACTATCTTGAGTTGGTGCTGCTACTGGTACCGGTGTTATTACTGTCGGCTGAGCAGTTTGCTGATTCAATATTATCTGATGCAAGCTTTGCACCATGTTAAGCATGTCTTTCAATGATTGCTCAATGGCAGTGAGACGTTGTTCTGTATTAGCAGATGACATCTCTGGTTCATCTCCAATAGCGTAGGATTCAACCTCTCTTGAAGATATAGAGGGATTAGTATAGAAGTATGAATCGACACTATCAGTTTCAGACTCAAAAGATTGAGTACCTCCAGCTTCTGAATCAGAAGTCTGCAATTGTCTTTGTCTTATTGATCGAGTGTTCTGATATACTCCCTCAAAGGAATCAAGAAGTCTGTTGAACTGTTGTTGACCTGGAGTTTGGGACGTATTTCGTCTTGGACATCCTCCTCTGTTAGTATGAGATGCCATGTTGACTGACACATATGACAGCTCATGTTCTTGATCATCAGCTTGTTGTCGAGGCATATTAAAACTCAATCGATCAAAAACTGACCGTTTTGAAGCCGAACAACAACAGTTGATTACAACCTGGTGATATTCACAATGGTGTTTCTCTTGGGGGAATGTCACCGGAGATTGTCTGTTCTTACGCTTTTGCATTAGCAATTCACGTAAATCAGAAGGAGTAGAGGGAGTAATCTTCTTCATTATATTTGGGGTAGAAAAACGTTTAGTCCCTTGTGTATAAAGAAGATTACTGGCTGCATTCGCAGAACCAAACTGTATATTTCTACGCGTTTAGAGTTGTGTGCGTAAATCTTGAGATTTTTTAGCACGAAGGACTCCATTTTCATTGCGTGTAATTTGTAGGTTTGGTACTTTGTGTAGAGCAGTATAAGAAGGTTGTTGGTGTAGAACTGAAGCTTTACCAACAACATTTTTACGCTTTATGCATTTAGGTACATTCACATTAGATGTAAAAATATCGTTGTGAATTTTATCTACACTGTCACAGACAGGAGACTTACCTTTATGCGTAGAGGATAAAAATTGATTATCTACCACGTCACAGATGGGAAATTTTCCTTTACGCGAAGAGCGTAATTTATGTGTGTCTACCACGTCATAGACGGGAGACTTATTCTTACATTCAGAAGCACAAACATTGGAGTCTGCCTCATTACAAATGGGAGACTCATTCTTATGCACTGAGCGTAAAATTTGGTTTTTACCCACTGGGCGTAAAACATCATTTTTACGCACGGGGCGTAAAACTTGGTTCTTACGCAGTGGGCGTGAAACCTGATTATCTTCACCATCACGGACGGGAGATAAATTGCCACACATAGAGTGCAAAGATGAAGTAAGGACCGCCTCGTTACGAACGGGAGCCCCTACGACAGGAGTGGGAAGAATTCCCTTGCCATCAGAAGCAACAGAGAGATCAGAAGCTACTTTGGATTTAGGAATCCAAACTTTTCGTGCTTTGCGAGATTTTTGAGCATTAGAGCAACGAAAACCACCCCCAGTTCGGAGCATCTCTTCATAAGCAGTCTGGTCGAAGTGTACAACCAGAGTCTTCTTTGTCGATCCAATCGACACATCATCGTATTGAGCAATTGCCTCCTCATCAGAGGAGAAGGTCGTCCCCAGCAGAGTCGTCATTTTGTTTCACTTAACAAAATGCCAGGAAAATTGGCTTTTGAAAATAAAACGAGAAAAAGTACAAGAAGTACAAATTTGATTCTGGAAAAGTATTGCTATGGAACTCTGATCTGTAAATGATCACTTTGTTCCTTGGACCATACGATGATGATGAAGATCACTGCTTGAAGATGAACAACCGGAAGAACTAAGTCACCAGAAAGGTATCGACGCACTTGGGCACTGATGGCGAGGCCGAATGCTTTCCTACTTTGCTTCACTCTGTTCTAAAAGAAAGGTTGAAGAAGAATGCTCTGGAGAATCAAAATCTCTGAGTTCTAATCTCTCTGTTTTCTCTCCTCCTGTCTCTGTCCGTTATGTGAGAAAAATAAGTCTATTTATAGACTTGGGCTCTTGTGCGTAAAAACTCAGCAAAAGTTCCGTCTTTACGCTAGTAACTGCCACCCATGAATGAAGTCATCCTCTGCATACGTTGACACGTGTCCCATCATTTCAGTAAGAATAGGATGTACGTACACACGTTCTTCTAGATGTGTGGCATGAAAGCCATGTAGGCAAACCACGTTCCGAATTGGTGAAGAAGAATAGGGCGTAAAAACAACCGAAATATACCCTGAGCGTAAAGTAGTAGACTAGGCGTAAAATAGACCTGATATGGACTTCCCACGTAAAGTGGTTGTTAAATAACCTTGAGCGTAAAAGTAGCCCAAATAAACTTTATGCACACGTCAACTTTTGAGCGCAAAAACTCGTATAGTCTCCGTACGTAAAAGAAGCCATATTGTGAGCGTAAAATAGCTCAGTCCACATACTAAACGACAACATTGGTCTCTGTGTAAAACAAATCCCTTCGAATTCTGTGATATATGCCATCATTAAATCTTCATGTCAGACTTTGCATTAAATGCAAGACTTGACAGCTTTGTCCAGCGTAAAAGAGGCTAGCCTGCTTTAGGCGTAAAACCATTAGCTTTGACCCGGGCGTAAAATGATTAGCCTGTCTTAGGCGTAAAGTGGATCAATTTGAGTGGAATGCTCCATTTCTTTTACTCATTCTATGAAGCACTTTTTATGCTCCTACAGCCCAGACCACCCCAGCCGTTTCCTCCGGACCTGGAGCCCTCCGCTCCGGATGCTGCTCGTCCTCCGGTGCTTCCATCCCTTGCCGCCGTGACCGAGGACACCCAACCCGCCGTGCCCCCGTCCTCCTTGGTAGCGGCCCTGTCTGCCGGCCCTCTCCCGTCCCCTCCAGCCCCTCCCCACGCCGCGGCAGAGAGCCTCCCTTCCGTCTCCGCACCGCCCCCCTTCTCAGTCTCAGACCCCCTTCTTCTGCCCGCCGCCTATGCTCCGCTTTCCTCCTCCTCGGACGGGGTCTACTGGCAGGACCCCTCCACCCAGCGGTGGTACTGGGTCCCCACCCAGGCGGCCGAGGAGCCCCCCGCCAAGTCGGCCAATCCACTCATGTCGCCTCCTCATCCCGCTCCTCTCCCCGCCTCCGTCTCTGCATCGCCTCCCTCCTCCTCGACCGGAGCTTACTGGCAAGATCCAGCCACCATGCGGTAGTACTGGGTCTTGGCCCCACCCTAGGCGGCGGCGGTCCAGTACGTCTTCCCGTCCGCTGCGCAGTGGGCGGCGTATGCCCTCTCTCTGGGATCGAGACGGTACCAATAGCGCTCCCGGCGGCGCCGCCCCTGCTTCTGCATTCTGGTCGCAGCGGTCCCCTCCGCCGAGCCATCAGGCTCCGGACGTGCTTTCCCCGGCGTATCCCCCTCCCGGTTGACGCGAGGCTACCCCTGCGCCGGCCCGATCGACCCCTCCTCCGCCCCACCACCCCCTCCTTCCGCCTGCTGTGGGCCGCCCATGGCGCTCCTCTCAGCTCTCCCCTCCTCCCCTCCCACTCGCGGCGGTCGGAGCACAGGGCTCCATCGTCCCTCGGGCATCTTCGCTGTGCCGAGGCCTACCGACCGTGGCCGCGGCCGCTTTCCGGCGGCGCGTCCCCTCCTCCTCTGGACGCGGGAGAGGGTCCCGTGACCTCCTCCCCTAGGGCCCCACGCTCGGCCGGATTTCCTGCGTCCCCTCGGGTGGAGCGCTCCCCTATCGGTCTCCGCGCCCGGAGCAACCCCCTCGGGCCTAGCGTCTGCACGCCACTGTAGAAGCATGGAAAATACTAAAGAAATTGACTCATGCGGCCAAGAAAGACCCATGTGGCTCAGAAAAACGCATGCGGCTTAGGCAGTCATGCGGCCGGAGGTATTCCATGCGGCTCAGCAGACACGTGGCGTGACAGTGCTTCCCTCCGATCCATGCTGCATTAATTGCTTTGACGGCTGACCCCTCTGAAAAGTTGACAGACCTAACACCAAAGCAGGTAATTATGACTCTGTCATGATGATGAATCTCTAGGGAAGAGAAAGAAATCTCTGACACGATCCCCCGAGAACAACAAAATGCCACGTAGCCCTGCCACGTGGGTGTGCTTATGCGGCTCGAAATGAAGACTTCCCATGCGGTTCAGAGTGAAGCTGTCCCATGCGGCTCGTGTGAAATCATCCCTATGCGGCTCAAGAAGATCATGCCCATGCGGCTCAAGCAGACACACCATTATCCGGTTCATGCGGCTCATCATATGGTTCAGAAGTCTGAAGGAGGGGGCCACTGCCTAGACAGCCCTGACACGTGTCCCAAGTCTTATGCGGCCCAAAATTCCTACGGCCTAAATCTCATGCGGCCCAATCTGCATGCGGTTCCAGTCTCACCATTGGCTCTCAGGATACGTGTCCTCAGCCGATCAATCTCCCATATTTATGGCAATCCAAGATCGGGTCGAATCCCAATGATCTGGGGCACGTGGCAGGAGAATAAATTTGATTTATTCGCAGATATGAGAGAATCATTATAAGGAAGATTTATGCCAATCAGCATTAATTGCTAATGGGGATTTGGTGTAATCTACCCTTAATGGTTCTGATTCGTCACAATCAGAAACGAACGGCCTAGATTGATCAATCCCCAGGCCGCCGCCATCTCCAAGAGCTAATCATTGGCAACCCTAGCGATCACATCCCACTATTATAAATAGCAAGGTGCCATTCCCTTGTGAGAGATAGAGAGATATACAAAAAGAAACCAGAGAAGAATACGTATACACAGAGAGACTTCCCCCATAGTCAGAGAGAGAATATACACAGAGAGAGAGAAGCCAGGAGAGCAATCAGAGAGAGAGCAAGAAGGCATTTCTTCGTCAACGACCAAGCAGATCTTCCCCGAGTCAAGGCTGCGTACCGATCGTCCAAGGAGTAAGGCAGAGCGGCCGTCGCTTTCCCGAGCCTCTATCGTCACCCCCCAGAATCTAAAATAAACAATCGTACTTAGACTGCTGTACCTAGGTTTTCGTCCCTAGGCTTTCTTTGTACGAGCGAGTTTGTATTGTGAGTCTAAGTTCAGTCCTCCGATAATTGTTCTGTACTTTTACAATCAATGGCAAACACGATGGCGACTCTGCTGGGGACTAACTTTTCTACGGCTGAGGAGTTGGTGACGCAATTGGACGCAGCCAAACTTGGCTCTACACAACAGAAGATGGTCGTACGCTTCGACCAATAGGCGTTCGAAGAGATGCTCTCTGAAGGTAGCACTGGCCCGATCCAGAAGCGCACCCGCACCATAAAGGCTCGCAAAGAGTGGAGGCCAAAATCATTTGCTCCTCCGTAAGCCCTTGATGGGGTGCTCTCTATTGCTCAAGATGGCGAGAAAGACTCCCCTGCGGCCCCACTTCAGACCGTAGACAACTCTGCTGTCCCCAAGTCCGGCAGAAGAAAACACTATGATGCTGGACTTGCAGGGGCAAAGAGGAACTCTACGCAGTCCGAGCCGCAGAAGAGTATTAGCCGCAGGGAGAAAGCCCATGCGGCTACAACCGTCGACCGCATAAAGAAAACTCATGCGGCCACATCTGTCCGCCGCATAACTTATGCGGCTACAGTTGCCAACCGCACGGATGAGACTCATGCGGCTATTAAATTCAATCGCTTGCAGAAAACCCATGCGGCCACAGATGCCAACCGCATACGGTCAGCCTGCACGGTCGTGACTCCTAACCGCATAAAGACTCATCCTACAACAAAAGACAGCCGCATGCAGACAGCCTGCACGGTACCCAATGCTAGCCGCATAGCATCCGTCCCACGCTTCTCTCGATCAGTCTTCGACCGGCTCTCATGCGGTCCTGACTCTGATCATTATCTGGATGATAATCCAGACTCTATGGTATTCGACTTAGACTCCTCCTATTACGCACCCACAAGTGCTAAAAGGAGGAAGTCTAGGGCAGCGCGGGCTCATCAAGTCCAGACGACTGCCCCAACCGCTGACTATCGGGGCGTCCCGCTGATTATCATACGGGCCTCTGATGGGAAGTTGTATAAAACCACTCAAGTCCAGCCCCCGGCGGCAAACAGACAAAGTGGTTCCTCTGACCTGCGTGAGGTTATCCTCCACAAACGCAAGGAAAGAGAAGAAGCTTCGGGGTGTAAAGAGCCCTCATACGGACATCAATGCACCCAGATCATCGTCAACTGCTGTTGCAGCAACGCGGCGGTAACGGAAGACCGGCCATCCGTCTTCCAAAGACTATATCACCCGAGCTCAGAAGACGAGGTACCTCCTGTTGTCTCCTGCAAGTCCGCGCAGAAAGTTCTCGCCAAGGGAAGAGGGAAGAAAACGAGCATCTCCAGCCCAAAGGTGTCAACTACTGCAGCTAAGAAATCGTCGTCTAAAGGGTTATCCTCTACTGGAGTATTCCAACACACCCGTTCGAAGACGAAAACTGCTGCAGTAGAAAGTTCGTCGTCTGCAACATTGGGGGTCGTCGGAACTGGGGGTAGCACTTCTCCAAACATCCACGACAATCCGACATTCCAGGAATACGGACTAGAGGAAGCAAATCCTCCGACGGATACAACAGATACCGACGTCCCCAAGGACATCCTAGACGAAGCAAGCTCCGATGCCGGGGGTAGTGTTCCTTCCGAGTCTGAACCTGAAGAGAACATCCCCACATATCCTGATGATTTCTCGATGTACGGGTACGACTCGGAGGATACATCCTCCACCACTCCTTCCGTCACTCCTCATGTGAAGACGGTGTTCATGACAGACAGCAATCAAGGCAGTTCCGGTGATCACCAGTGCATCGACACTTTGGAGGCCATATTACACGCCTTGGTCAAGTCTGTAGACGAGATCAAAGCGGTGCTTCCTAATCTACAGGGGGTGACACATGGCCAGACAAGCACGGGTCCCCCAATCAACGTAGATTCAAATTCGGCGGCACCAAACCCGGACAATAATCCTCCCGAAGTAACGGCTCCGACTGCGACAGATGAGACCCGAAAAGTAAGGAGAGAAGTTCCAGAGCTCCGAGCCATGTTCCACGCTAGAGAAAACTCTCAAGACCTCCGGATACGGCAACCATATCCTACTGAATGGAGGGATGTTCCCTTTCCACCAAGATATAAGCCGTTCAATATCAACCCATATGATGGCAAGACTTCAGCAAGTCGGTACATCACTTACTTTGAGGTCACTACCGACCATCTCCCCCATGATGACGCTATCCTCACGCGATTATTTATTGGGGCATTGGAAGGAGTCGCGTTCGATTGGTACCGCAACCTGCCGGACAATTGCATCCATTCCTTCGCTGGCTTCAAACGCCTGTTCTTGGAGAGGTTCTATGAGGTAGGGCAGGACGTCACGATGTCTACCCTCATGGACGTCATTCATGGAGAGAAAGAGCTGACGAGGAATTACATTGAGCGGTTTCGTCAAACCGTAATGAAGTTACCATCTGGCAACCCAGACTCCTCCTTGATCGAAATTTGCCAAAAGAGACTACTCCCAACAATCAGTCTCTGGATGGACGAGAGTCAATTCAAGGACTGGAAGGCTTTTATCATTAGTGCTACAAGTGCCGAAGAACGATTAAAGAAGGCTCGCCAACTGGGATTACATATCTCAGAGGGAGAGAACAAAGGCAAGCGTCCCAGCACCACCAACGACAATGGGGGTAGCCCCTCCAACAACCGGGACAACAGAGGCAAGCAGGCTATGGTGGCCGATACAGCCCAGAAGCCTGAGTCGCAACCTGCGGACAAACAATGGCCTCAAATCACTTACTCTTTTGAAGACGGTCATGTCAAGCCTATCTTGGACATGCTCATACAAGGAGATAGGATTCAGCTTCCTCCACCAAGACGGGAGCCTCGGCCGGCTGATTTGGAGAACCTAAAGTTCTGCCATTACCACCGCTACGTCCACCATGCTACGCACGACTGCTACCAACTGAAATGATATATCCAGAACCTCATCGATTCGAACGCTCTGGCTATCGATTTCGAGGAGGTAACCGTGGCAGCCAATATGGTGTCCGTACAATTCAGCAGCTTCCCTCCAACCGAGACCCAGGATGGGGTTATACCCATCCCTCTGGCAACGATGGAGATTGCTAATCTCCTGCCTGCTCAAGCTGCTGGTCTAGTACCTCTCACCACATCACGAGGGGAAATTATGTGGGTCCATCCGGACCTAGTCTACGAGGTAACTCAGTCCACACCATCTTCTAAAAAGAAAAGTGGAAAAGTCAGATCCTGCCGTACCACCTCAGCAGATGAAGAGGAAGTCACGGCCGTTGTTACTCGATCCGGAGCACAATCTCAACCTATGGCAAAAAACTCGACTGATGATCATCCGCCCATTACCACGGATGCTCCAGGACCGGCTCAGCCTTCGACGACCGACAAGCCTAGGCCGAAGGAGACTCGCTTCGACAAATCTCTCCGAAAGGAAACATCTCAGGGGCTGGAGAGGCCCTACAACTTCGACATCTTAGCGCAATTGGCCAATACACCGGCCAAATTATCCTTATATGAACTTCTGAGGCTCTCGAAGGATGTCCGTACAGCCTTGAGCGATGTACTTCAAAATGCCGACGCGTACCTGGCTCAGGTCAACCTCACGGGAGAAAATCAGCCCGCAGACCTCCAAGACAGTGCCTGTACGGGAGCAATGCCCAACATCGTCTTCACTCCACAAGACATGCTCATCAAGACTAATCTACACGATCGCCCATTATACCACACAGGCTACATCGGCGACATAAAGGTGGACCGGATGCGCATTGACCCTAGGTCTTCCATAAGCATCATTCCAAAAGGACTACTGCACCATCTTCGCATCCCGATGCATCGCCTGACCCCTACAAACACCGCCATCAGCGGGTTCAATTCGGGCAGGAGCTACCCAATCGGGAAGATCCGTCTGAAATGTCAGATTGGCGATCTCCAATCAGAAGTCACTTGCTACGTCATAGATGCCGACACTTCATACAACATCCTTTTGGGGCACCCTTGGATACACGATTACATGATCGTGCCTTCCACGCTACACCAATGCTTCAAATATGTCGACAAGCACGGCTTCGTGAGGACAGAATTTGCTGACATCGATCCCTTCAAAGGGGTCGAATCTTATTACTTGGACTCCTGCCTATACGAAAAGTCGAAGAGGCACCTTGAAGGAGGAAATGAACAAACTGATGTTGAAGCAACCACGGGATCAGAAGAGCCTCTGACGATCCACCTCCAGGCTCGTAAACCAGGCAATTTCGTACCCCTTACGGCCACGCTGCGTAAGGACGCGATCAGCCTCTCGGCACAGGAAGAGCAGTTGAAAATCCGGCTGCCAAGGTCCGGCCAGGTACCGAGACCCACGACAGGGCCACTTACCATCAGATTGCCGAGAGTCGGTCAATCCCAAACAGAGAAGCTCAATCCCTCCGATAGGCCTCTGACGATACGCCTTCCTAAGAAAGGTCGTCACCCCAATGCGAGGTCTGACACTTCAAGCGAACCAGCCACCCCTCATTCCACATCAAGTGCCAGACTGGGGGTTGCTAGTCTATCGACAACCCCACGCTCCGCTCCGTCAGTTGAGCCTCTGAAGATCAAGCTGACTAGGACGCCCTCTCAATCTTCATTCACACAGGGGGTAGCCGAAGAAGAACCAGAGCTAGCCAAGTATGTGGCTGCCCACACTGACGCTCCCTCCGCAGATGATGTAATCCGTCTAAAAAAGATACCTTACTTCATCAATAAAGGGTTATCTTTGAACTACACTGAGCTCAATAAGCTATGTACAATGTATGCTATGGAACACGGTACAGGCACTCAACTACATACACAGGTGACAAATGTGTACACCGCTATCCAACTTACTCCAGTAGAAGACGCTTACCGAATAATCGAGGGAGGGGACCACCCAATCATCTTCGGCCGGACGAACAACCCGCATCCCCTCGCCATGGAAGAAGTCGACTTCGGGTCAGATGCCGGAAGACTGCCTCTGTATCTCTATAGCCCTCAATCCAAATATCTCATGCAGAAACAGGGGTATGATCTAGAGACAACGTCAGGACTGAACTACGGCACTGGACGACGATTACCTTTGAAGACGCCAGCCCCGGCGGGCAAACCACGGAACTACTATAACAAAACCCGATGCGGTTTAGGGTATGTAACGCCTACTACGACCCCTGAAAGCTCAGATGAAGAATGCGACTGGCAGTCACATTCAACCGGATCACCGACTTTCGACTCAGATACCAGCATCGAAGATGTGTTCAGACAAGTCATGTCAGTCAACATTGCATTCACCGACGCTTACGAGGAAGACGAAGACATCCCCGAAATCCTTGAGCTAGAGCCATGGGCCCAGCAATTAGACGCACAATGGGAAAAGCGGTTCGAACTGAGAGAACCTCCTACCGAAGATGAGGTCATACAGGTGGATCTCGGCAGCGAATCTTTTCCAAAACCGATCTTTATCAGTAAAAGCCTAACTGACGAAGAACGAGAATCGCTGTTAGTACTTGTCAGAGAATACATTGATGTGTTCGCCTGGAGCTATGAAGACATGCCGGGGTTAAATCCTGACATCGCTCTCCACAAACTCAATATACGGCCAGATGTAAAGCCAGTCAAGCAACAACAACGATGCTTCCGCCCAGGCGTCATGGACGCGATCGAAACTGAAGTCAACAAGTTAATAGCCAGCGGCTTCATTCGTGAAGAGCAACATCCTGATTGGGTCGCTAATATAGTACCGTCCTCAAAAAGAATGGGAAGATTCGAATCTGCATCGACTTCCGCAACCTGAACGAGGCATGCCCCAAAGATGAATTTCCTTTTCCTATCACAGACATCATGATCGACAATACATACGGCTTTGAACGTATGTCATTCATGGATGGATTCTCGGGGTACAATCAAATCAAGATATCTCCCGACGATAAAAAGCACACTTCATTCCGAACCCCGATCGGTACATACTGCTACACAGTCATGCCATTCGGTCTAAAGAATGCTGGCGCTACATATCAGCGAGCCATGAGTATCATTTTCAGAGAACATTTGCGCAAGACAGTGGAATGCTATGTCGACGACATCGCCGTCAAGAGTCGCCGTAAGGAGGATCATCTGCAAGACCTGAGAACGGTGTTCAACTTAATGCGAGCCCACAATCTGAAGATGAACCCTACAAAATCGTTCTTGGGCGTATCCAGCGGGAAGTTCTTGGGCTTCATCATCACTGCACGGGGTATCCATGTAGACCCCGAGAAAACGAGGGCAATCATGGAGATGGGTCCCCCGAGAAATCTCCGTGAACTTAGAGGCCTCCAAGGGAGGCTAGCTTATATCAGGAGGTTCATTTCCAACCTCTCCGGGCGATGCCGACCGTTCATCCACCTCATGAAGAAGGGAGTCTCATTCGTATGGGACGAGGAATGCCAGCGCGCTTTCGATGACATCAAAGAATATTTATCAAATCCTCCAGTCCTGGTGGCCCCGGTCCCTGGAAAACCATTCCTGCTCTATGTACGAGCAATGGAACACTCCCTCGGTGCCCTGCTGGCACAAAACAACGACGCAGGCCACGAGCAGGCCATTTACTATCTCAGCCGAATGATGGTCGGGCCCGAACACCGATACACCGCTATGGAGAAAGAATGCCTCGTCCTAGTATTCGCCATTCAAAAGACGCGGCACTATGTCACGGGGCAAACCATATATGTGATCTCACGAATCAACCCTCTCAGGGTCCTCATGACCAAACCAGGGGCACTCAGCTCCCGCCTCGCTATATGGGCGATATTGCTGTCCCCCTATCATATGGTCTTCGTCCCGCAGAAGGCTGTCAAAGGTCAAGCCCTGGCAGACTTTTTGGCGGCCCATCCAGGATCGGAATCATCCAGAATATACGAAGAAATCCCAGATGAGGTCGCCGATTACAACCACCCACGATAACATATAGCGAATGTTCTTCGATGGCGCTTCAAGAACCGGACCCAAGGGAAACATCGTCGTCGGAATCGGAGTAGTATTGGTCTCTCCTACCGGGCTAGTGATCAATCGCGCCTACTCTCTCATGGAACCCTGCTCTAACAATGTGGCCGAGTACAACGCTTTGGTCATTGGCCTCCAACTCGCGAGAGAACTGGGGGTAGAATACCTTGAAGCATACGGCGATTCGTAATTAATCGTCAACCAGATTCGGGGGACGTACGAAGTCCGCCATGAAGACATGATCCCCTACCACCAAATAGCGATCAACATTATCTCATCATTTGAGGGATTCTTCATCGAACACGTCCTCAGACTCCAAAATATCGAAGCTGATGCCCTAGCAGGCCTGGCTGCTTCCCTAGCAGTGCCAAACCACTCTCATCATTCGGTTGATGTAATCGGCCATGAGCTGGTCTGCCCCAAGAACAACGTTCAAGCCATGGCGAGTTATTCTGCTCAGACAATCGACGAAGCGCCAGACTGGAGACAACCATTCATAGACTTCGTGGTCTACGACATCCTACCCGAGAACCCGAAGGAGGCTACTTCTATCAGACGGCGTTCTATCAGATTCTTCTACGATACAGAGACCAAAATGCTGTATCGCCGCTCCTACGACGGATTACTACTTTGGTGCTTGTCAAACGCAGAAGCCAAAGAAGCCGTACGAGAGGCTCATGACGGTGTCTGCGGGGCCCATCAGCCTGGCCCTAAGCTGCAAGATCGCCTTCGCCGGATGGGCTACTACTGGCCCACGATGGTGGCTGATGCGATAGATTATGCCAGAAAATGCAAGGCCTGCCAAGTCTACGCAGACTTCATTCACCAACCATCCGAATTCCTACATCCGACACTGGCGTCCTGGCCATTCGAAGCATAGGGAATGGATATCATTGGTCCAATCACCCCACCTTCCTCCCGAGGACATCGCTTTATACTGGCGATCACTGATTACTTCTCAAAGTGGGCAGAAGCTGTCCCACTCGCCGAAGTCAAGACTTTGAATGTAATCAGCTTCCTGAAGCACCACGTCATCTACCGCTTTAGACTGCCCCGAAGGATCATCCATGATAATGGTCTGCAGTTTATAAGCTACGCATTCTACCGATTCTGCGACAAACACCGCATTCAGAATGTCGCTTCGACACCATACAACCCGGCAGCAAATGGGTTAGCAGAGGCATTCAACAAAACAATCATCAAACTCCTCAAGAAATTTGTCTCCTCCAACAAACGTGACTGGAACGAGAAGCTCGGCGAGTGCTTATGGGCTTATCGCACCACGGTTCGAACAGCCACCGGGAATACACCATTCTCTCTGGTGTATGGGAGTGAGGCAGTTCTCCCATTAGAGACTCAGATTCCCTCACTCCGAGTCGCCCTCACTTATCAATTGACAACGGATGATAACTACCGACGTCGACTACAAGAGTTAGAGGCCTTAGATGAAAAACGCCTTCTAGCTCAGCAAAGGAACGAATTATACCAGGCACGCATCTCAGGAGCCTTCAACAAAAAGGTCAAAGTCAGAACATTCCAAGTGGACGATCTTGTTTTGGCAGTCAGGAGGCCAATGGTCATGACTCACAAGACCACCGGCAAGTTCCAGCCAAAATGGGAAGGCCCATTTATCATCGAGGCCGTGTTCTCCAATGGTACTTACCGCCTCGCCAAGCAGAACGGAGACTTGCTCATGTTACCCGTCAACGGCAAGTTCCTGAAGAAATACTATGTTTAAACAACATTTTCCAGAGTTTTGAGTCATGTGCCCACTGGTACCACTGAACTCAACCCCCTAATACTCCAACTTATTGAGTCACGTACCCTCTTGTACCGCTGAACTCATATCCCAAATTCCTAAGTCATGTACCTGCTGGTACCTCTGAACTTACACTTTGATTCCAACATTTACAGATTTTCGAGTCATGTACCCGCGTGTACCGCTGAACTCATGCCCTTCTTCCATAAACATACCCCAAATTCCTAAGTCATGTACCTGCTGGTACCTCTGAACTTACACTTTGATTCCAACATTCATGGATTGTCGAGTTATGTGCTCATCGGTACCCCTGAACTTACATCCCGGTCACTCTTTTAAAAGAAAGTCATGTATAATCATACCGCTGAACTTTCTTCCTACAAGAGATCCTCCCTCATGATCAAATACCTGCACTTCCAGTGCACAACGAAGGTAACGGATCCACAAATTTCCAAGATGACCATGTCCTCATCACCTCTGAGTCGGTCCATTTCTGCCAAAAAACAAATCACCCCTACATAGAATTTCCATGTCCTCATTACCTCTGAGTTATTCTACGTACCCCCCTTCATTGAGCCCACTCATGTCATGTCCTCATTACCTCTGAATGGGAAGGCTCCGTCGAAGAAACCTTCATACTTGCCATGTCCTCATTACCTCTGAGTAAGTATGATGATCCCCTTTCGACCTATTACCTGTACCCACAACCGGAGTACGCCAAGGGTAATGGGTCCACAAATGTCCTCTGTTGACCACAAATGTCCTCTGTTGACCACAAATGTCCTCTGTTGACCACAAATGTCCTCTGTTGACCACCAATACCCTCCGTCGAGTTCGCTCCTGCCATGTACTCATTACCTCTGAGTAGGAAGACTCTACGTTCAAAAAACTTTCCTACTTGCCATGTCCTCGTTACCTCTGAGCAAGTATGGCAGCTCTCTTTCATCCTATAACCCGTATCCTAAACCAGGGTATGCCAAGGGTAATAGGCCCACAAATATCCTCAGCTAAATTTCTTAACACAAACCTATCACCTCATCATACCCCAGGAGCCCAGCTGCTCTACGGCAATTCTTTTCTCAATACCAAGAGCACCCATGACCACTTTGCTATGGTTGCTTCAGGTATCCTGACCGAAACTTGTTATCTCTACCGAAAACCAAGGTACGCCATGGGTAACAGGTCCACAAATATATCCCCTATGCGGGGGAGAACATCACCATAATATCACAGGCACAGCAAGCAATACAAATGAAGGGTAGAATTGAAAATACTCTTTATTTGAAGGAAGAAAAAAAAAGAAGCATTACATATTTTGGGACGACGTCCCTTTCAAAAAAAAAAGAGAAGAAGGGGAAAACGGGGACAAAATAAGAGGCCGATTATAGCTCGGCATTGCACAACTCCAAAAGACGGTCCTTTACCAAAGCAGTCCCCCGATCAAGCCTTTGCTTAGCCCGACGCTCGGCCTCTTGGGATAGCTGCTCTGCGTCATTCAAATGTGTATAAGCCTGCCAGTTGTCCTCCACCTTCTTTAGGGCAAGCTCTAGATTAGCAGAAGCCCTACTATACTTGCCAGCCTCCTGAATAGCAATCTCTTTCTCAACACGAGCGGCCTCAAGCTCTAACTCCAGGAAAGCCAATTTTTTCTGGAGCTCGAGGATCTGTTCCAGAACATCGGCCACCCCACGAGAAGCATCCGCTTTCCGAGCCGTATAATTTTCAGTCCGACGGCTCCACTGGTCGTGCAACTGAGTCAGATTCCGACGGTCCTGTAATATAGCCGGTTTGAGTGATTCCCGGGCAGCCATCACCTTCTCCACCACGGTAGTGAGGAAGTTGCGTTCTCGATTTATGGCCGCAGGTAAATCAGTCTGTTGCAACGAGCGAAACTGGGCAACGAGACGGTCAGCCTCTAATAGCTTAGGCTCCAAGAGCGCAGCCAGTTCCTCTCCCCCAGGGAGTGTTTTAAGGGTACTAATCTGGCCGCCAGTACATCGACGGGCCAGAGTGAAGGGAGTCCCCCTTTCCACCGCTGCTTCGATCCCCCTCTTCAGATGACGATGGAAACTAGCAACTACGTCCTGTAACGCATCATCCAAGACTTCTATGGATGACGGCATCAGAGGGAGAGTAGCAGACGGTACCAGAGGGGCAGTTTCAGAAGTTATCGCACCCGCCACCAAAGAAGCAAATTCCGTACGAAAAGAGGCTTGAATGGCGGCTAACTCCTCTTCCGCCGCCCGAATAGCGTGGATGCTCGGCAGGGAGGAAAGGTTTACCCCCGAAATCACATTCGCAAGGGAGGACACAGGGGGTATCGTCCCTTGTCCCGGCAGTACCGCTGCCTGAGGCCCCAAGCTCGACCCAGACGAAGGACCCTCGACACACGGAGATTCCGTCAGGCCCTCTCCGGTAGGGTGCGATCCAGTAATATCAGTCACTGGCAATGACGGGTTGGGATCTGAACATCCAAAACAACCGTTAGACGAAGAATTTGAAGAATAACAGGAACACGTATGCTGATTCACGAATTATAGTTCAATTTTTGTTACCAGGGGAAGAGCGTGGGGGCGACGGCTCATTCACCACCGACATAGTTTTCCCATCCACAAAGCCATCATGAGGGGGCTCAGATGTTTCAGGGACGGGCGCAGTAAAGCTCCCATCCCCCTGGGTTGAAGTTCCAGCAGGGCAAGAATCCTCGGTCGCAACCGGAAGCACCCCAGCAGTAATGATAGCGGTGCACACCCCACTGACTAAATGAGACAGGA
Source organism: Iris pallida (assembly GCA_029216955.1). Classification (NCBI taxonomy): domain Eukaryota; kingdom Viridiplantae; phylum Streptophyta; class Magnoliopsida; order Asparagales; family Iridaceae; genus Iris; species Iris pallida. Next base: position 3,672,601 of record JANAVB010017400.1, read on the forward strand.
CTGGATTAGCCTCCGTAATCGGGTCCTGAGGGGCGAGCTCGTCCGACGCCTATAAAGAGCAGGAGAAACAAATAATTAGGTCACAACATAAAAGAAGAAGAAAGGAAACAGCTGAAGCCCAAGTCACCTCAGGAACATCCTCCACATCATCAATAAGCAGCCTGCGACGTCTTACCGCAGCGTGCTTCGTAGAATAAGTTCGGTCGTCAGTAGTAGTCACGCGCCTGCTCCGTTTACGCGAGGGGCCGGGTATCGCAGATGGTTGATCCTTCACCACCTCGTCAGACAGACTAGGCGATTGACCCACGGCCCTTTCAGCCTGCACGACTGGAGGTTGAGTCCCAACCTCCTCACCCGAAGAATGGGACAAGTCATCAGTGTCCTGTTTGTCGTCCCCCTCATCCGCCCTATTGGACTCTGAATCCGACACAGGAACTCTATTCGCCCTTTTTTTTCCTCTTCTTGGACCCTTCTGGCTTCTCGGCCAGATGGGTGCCAACAATGAAGCTAGTATTCGTATCAAAACCAACAGGAGGTTTGCTCGCTGCAACATGATAAAGAGCCGCTATATACAAAATATCACCCTCCATCTTGGCGTCAGGGAGTGAGAAGCTGGCTCGGGTATGGGTCGCATTATAATAGTGCCAAGCCTGAATGCCATCAAGTACACTGCCCTCGAAGCTCAAGCAAGCGCTAGGACGATCCAGGAACAATTGACTATACCCAAATTGACGGGAAAATCTACTGGGCAGATAAGGCTCCAAGTATACCCTGTTCCGGTAACGATACACCAGGTGCGCGGGACGGATGTTGCGTAACCAAAGAAGCATCTTCTCAGTTAAAAGTTGGGGAGGATCAACGCTGTCAACGTGTACCCTCCTCACTTCTCCAGGGGTGAACTCAGGAAGAGATACGAAGAATTCGAGCTCGTCAATTCTTGCCAATGTCCTCCGGCAGGCCGGCATGGTATCATGTTTCCAAGGCTGATGACGATATCGAAAGATGAAGGCGTCATCAATAAAGACGTTTTCATCGGGTCCCGGCCTCATCAATGACCGATAGTGCATCAATAACCACCCCATGAGGTAGTGGTATGGTAGCTCTATCCGGTTAAAGTCCGCCGACACATCAAGAGCAATAACTTTGGATGTAAAGGTGCGAAGGCCGTGGTGTATGCTACACACCATGGCCGGGAGAAGCGCCAGCCTCACTTTGAAGACCAATTTTATAGCAGAAAGAATGAAATGGCGGCTGATCCTCTATATAGAACCCGCGCCGTCCGAGACTACACAGTTGCGTAGCCACACCATCAAAAACCCAGCCAAGGTCGCTTTATTAGACATCTCCCGGGTACCATAGTGGAAATAACTGAGGGAGTCGGTGCTACTCCCAAACCGGTCACGAGTGGACTTCGACTTCTTAACCTTCGACATCATATCCTTAACCTCCTCTGAGGTTTGGGGAGCTCGAGACGAAACGTGACCAGAAGGACGCAACTTAAAAAGATACAAAATCCAATCCCTGGTATGAGGGGCGTTCCCTTCTGAACTGTTTATCTTCTTAATAGCCATCTGATGGCAGGCGCTATGATGACACAACAGTTCTTGGTACACGACGACGAAGCCAGGAAATCGCTGATCCAAATCCCCGAGCTCTTCGTTTGTCGGCGTGTATACTTCAAAAGCTTCGTCTCCCCACGACAATCTGGATACAGTGGCCATTTCGTGAAGAGCAAGCCCCAGTTCTCCTCCGGGGGTAAAGAAGGTCCCAGTACGCCGGTTATACAACTCCAATAAAGCCATAAACAAGGGCTTGTTAATGGGCAATCCGTAGCAGGTACCCCTGACGGCGTAGTAAAGATCAATTTCCTGAAGGAAGTCCCCGTACGTCCTCAGAATCCAGGAAGTAAGGTTAGTCCATGTGGGAATAGGGTTAATCCAATTCAGCAGTGACAACCTGCCTATGGGATAAGACCCCTTGCGAGCAAGCTGATTCAGAAAAGTATCAGCTAGGGTAAAGGAAAAATTAGGGCCGGTTGTGTTCATAAAAGTACCCGGGAGCAGCCCTATCACAGTCCGACTCACGGAGTCCTTGCCCGCACATATTAAATCCGTGCGTCCGTTGTGGTGGATTTTGCCCACAAACATTCCCTGTTGGGTAGGAGTCAAAGAGCTCACCATCGTCCTGTTCAGCGGCACCATGTTAAACCACGAGAGAGGATAATGTCGCTCCATCTCGGGAATATGAATCTCTACCCCGTCTACAGAAAAATCCAGTGCTCTGAGACATCCAGCAATCGGGAGTTCTTTATGGAAAAGGCATCCCCGAAAAAAAAGGTCGGTTTCAGATATTCTCCATCCAACTGTCCCGAATTCATCATGGAACAAAGAAAGCTGAAAGGTTGTTTGTTGATAGCAGCCACCCTATCCCTAGGCTCATTAGTGGGAAGCTGATCCACTATACGACGGATTAAGTCATCAAGTTGCACGCCCACGGCGCACCGAAATGGACCCACAAGGAGCTCTCCTGCTGGGTTGGTTGGGAGATTCACTGAAGAAAGGGCAAAAGAAGAAACAGGATTAAAAGAAGGCTGAAATAAAAATTTACTGAATAAAGAAGCTCTCACGAACCAATGCGGTTCAGGTCAATAAGGTCTTATGCGGCTCCGATCCAGTGGGGTCCCAACTTATGCGGCTCTAATCTAGTTGGGTCCCAAGAAATGTAGTTTTGGGGAAGCATATGAGGTTCGAGTTAATACAGTCACATGCGGCCTAACTCAGATGCGAATTCCATATGATTCTAGCTCGATAGCTTATGCGGGTTGGACGAGTGAACACAATTTTAAACAGAAGAATTCATGCGGCACAAAGCGTTATGCGGTTCAGCCTGTTAAAACACATAGGCGGCTCCGTTCAGAGGAGATTGTATGTAGTCTAGATCCGTCTTCTGCGATTCAAATATGGGGCTTTATCTATACGGCTCGGGCATGAAACAGTCATGCGGCTCACACAGCATATGCGGCTCACACAGCATATGCGGCTCACACAACGTATGCGGCTCTGCCATTAAGATTGGAGAAGAGGCTTGTGCATAAATATGCAACAGAGCCATGATTACTAAAGATCTAAAAGTAACCCTTACCCTTGAAGACAGGACGAACATCAGAGGGCACTTCAGGTACTTCAGGCTCGACGGCTGACGAAGACGTCACCCTCTTGTCCTTCGCGGCGGCAGAAATGACTTTAGAAGACTTAGGAGCCATTGCTTCGACGAGAGGACAAAGAAGATCAGAAAGAGAAGACAGGAAAAAGAGTGAACGAAAGAGAAGGTAAAGAAGTCCCTCCGGCTAAAGTTACCCGTATTTATAAACAGAGATGGAGCGTTTCGATTCCCGTGCATACACATAAACCGACCCTTCGGTTATCAAAATAAGCCGCCGAAAATGAAGGCTAAGCTCCTCGGATCCCGCACCAAAAAGCGCCCTTTAAAGATCGACAGCACTTAAGTGCTAAAGATTGCCATACGTGGCAAATGATGACATGGCCAGAGGCCATGCGGTTGAAAGTCTCCTGTGGCTGAATCACCCATGCGACTGAATAATTCATGCGGTTAGAACTCTTATGCGGTCAGAATTGCATATGCGGCCAATACAGCCATGCTTCTTGTTCAAAGTATTTCAATTTTACAAATTGAAAACTTTGAAGGGGGTCCTGTAGAAGCATGAAAAATACTAAAGAAATTGACTTATGCGGCCAAGAAAGACCCATGCGGCTCAGAAAAATGCATGCGGCTCAGGGAGTCATGCGGCATAAGGAGCTATACGGCCGGAGGCATTCCATGCGGCTCAGCAGACACGTGGCGTGACAGTGCTCCCCTCCGATCCATGCTGCATTAATTGCTTTGACGGCTGACCCCTCTGAAAAGTTGACAGACCTGACACCAAAGCAGGTAATTATGACTCTGTCATGATGATGAATCTCTAGGGAAGAGAAAGAAATCTCTGACACGATCCCCCGAGAACAATAAAATGCCACGTGGCCCTGCCATGTGGGTGTGCTTATGCGGCTCGAAGTGAAGACTTCCCATGCGGTTCAGAGTGAAGCTGTCCCATACGGCTCGAGTGGAATCATCCCTATGCGGCTCAAGAAGATCATGCCCATGCGGCTCAAGCAGACATACCATTATGCGGTTCATGCGGCTCATCATATGGTTCAGAAGTCTGAAGGAGGGGGCCACTGCCCAGACAGCCCTGACACGTGTCCCAAGTCTTATGCGGCCTAAAATTCATGTGGCCCAAATCTCATGCGGCCCAATCTGCATGCGGTTTCAGTCTCACCATTGGCTCTCAGGACACGTGTCCTCAGCCGATCAATCTCCCAGATTTATGGCAATCCAAGATCGGGTCGAATCCCAATGATCTGGGGCACGTGGCAGGAGAATAAATTTGATTTATTCGCAGATATGAGAGAATCATTATAAGGAAGATTTATGCCAATCAGCATTAATTGCTAATGGGGATTTGGTGTAATCTATCCTTAATGGTTCTGATTCGTCACAATCAGAAACGAACGGCCTAGATTGATCAATCCCCAGGCCGCCGCCATCTCCAAGAGCTAATCATTGGCAACCCTAGCGATCACATCCCACTATTATAAATAGCAAGGTGCCATTCCCTTGTGAGAGATAGAGAGATATACAAAAAGAAACCAGAGAAGAATACGTATACACAGAGAGACTTCCCCCATAGTCAGAGAGAGAATATACACAGAGAGAGAGAAGCCAGGAGAGCAATCAGAGAGAGAGCAAGAAGGCATTTCTTCGTCAACGACCAAGTAGATCTTCCCCGAGTCAAGGCTGCGTACCGATCGTCCAAGGAGTAAGGCAGAGCGGCCGTTGCTTTCCCGAGCCTCTATCGTCACCCCCCAGAATCTAAAATAAACAATTGTACTTAGACTGCTGTACCTAGGTTTTCGTCCCTAGGCTTTCTTTGTACGAGCGAGTTTGTATTGTGAGTCTAAGTTCAGTCCTCCGATAATTGTTCTGTACTTTTACAATCAATGGCAAACAGCCACGTGCCCCTCCCTCCCCCTCGGGCTGTGGGCGGGTTTCAAAATTCAAGTTTTTAATTTTGCTTTTGTGGGTCCTTTTCTTTTGTCCTGTGGTCTTCGTTTCCTGTTTGCTATTAATATTTTCTTTTCAGTTAATATATATATATATATATATATATATATATATATATATATGAAATCAATTAGAGAGCCTAACAAAAGTATAACCTATCCAAATATAACATCAAAATTGAAAATAAGGCTCAAACTAGCCTATGGGGCATTTCAATAAACACTTGGTGTGTCACTCTTCTCGAATTTCTTCCAAGAGTGGCACAAAACCTATCCAAACTATCAAATGACGACTCAATAGAGCCTATAAACCATTCCTAAGGGTTATCCCTACACATGGGTGAGTTCTTATGGGCTCCATATCAAAATGTAGATTGAAAAGAAAAGTTTAGAGAGAGTTATACCTATTGGGAGTTGTTTTCCAATGTACAATCCATTGGACACGAACCCGACACAAAAATCCTTAGCAAATGGAATCTCTTCCCTGCTCTTAGCTCCACAATCCTTGTAGACACCTTCTTCTTGAGAGATTATGAAGAATGGTGGAGAAAAGAGTGAGATTGGAAGATAAATCAATAGTGGAAGCTCTCTTTTTGGAAGGAGCCCTTGAAATGGAAGATGGAGGCTAAAAATCAATGAAGTGAAATGAAAAGAAACCTCTCTCCCCTTGACCGGCTATGTAGCTATGTTAGGACAAATTTGAAATGTCTAATGATTCCTCTAAGTTGTCATATGGCTAAACAATTTAAATACAAGGGTTTGGGGTCAATTTGGACAAAGTCCTAATTTCTAAATGAACTAATTTGGTCATGAATAATTAGTCTAATTGCACAAGACAAAAAAGGGGTTTGTGGGCCATGCCTTGCTAATTATTGGGCTCTGGATTAATGTCAAAGCTAACCGGGCCACTAACACAAGTCAGAAACTTGACTAGTCTCTAACCCGACTAACTAATCCCAATAAGTATTATATTTACAAATAAATACTCACAATATATAAAAATTTATAAAATGATAAATTTATCCTTATTTTGGAAAACTAGTAGTTACAGGTAACTCAGCCCGGCTAATGCCCAACGCATCTGCACACTCCTCCTCGTTAGGGCAAGATTGATTAAAGTACGCCCTACTCTCGTCTCTATTAAGGTATAGCCCTGTGTGTATGCCGAAAGTCTACTTGATGTCAGCTATTATCTGGATTCCTTTCTCATTGGTACCAAGAACACTAGTAGATCATCTGCGTATATAAGATGGCTTATGTGTGGGCGAACGTTTTTGTACAGTGGCTGGATCTGTCCCCGTACAACTGTCGCATCCATCAACCAAGTAAAATACTCCATGACCAACGTAAATAGGCAGGGCGATAGCGGGTCCCCTTGTCTAAGTCCCCTATTGCTGGAGAAGTAGCCACAAGATTAGCCTTTGATAAGCACCGAGAAAAGAAATATGACTGTAAGGTTGGCCTTCGATATTAACATGATTAATCAATGTATATTACATACTACAATATAAATCTGCCATGTTAATATCTGAAAAGAAATATGACTGTAAATAATATATTGTATATAACATAAACTGAGATGACATGTTATACACTAAAGGATACAAAGCATAAAAGAGAAACTAACATCACATGAATAGAATAGACTATAATACAAGTAAAAGAATCAGTAAGTATCTCATGTATTTAGAATAATTTGTTTAGCATGCAGAAGACTGGGAATAAGTACAACAAGTTGATACGTGTAGTGTATGACGGTTATCATTAACGATTAGAAAAGAAGAGTATAATATGGATTGACCACATGCGTACAAAAGTATTTTTTTCGACATCAAAGCAAGACTTCATTAATCAAAATTTGAAATATCTTTAGCTATTAGCTGTGATACAACTAGAGGGAGAACGCATAATTAAAGAAGAAGAAGCAGAGTGTAAACTAGAGATTGACAACTTGTAAGCGACGTAGTTTCCCATTCTTATGGTAAATGAGAAATCTGACTTAGTCAAAGAGATTGTAATCCTTTACAATGTCCAAGAAAAGGTCCTGATATTGCCAAGGAATTTGAGATTGATCTCCCATGAACATGTTGTATGTGATGAGAGAATCACCTTCAATAATAAAATTGCTATCCTTAAGGGGCGTAGAAAGGAGGATCCCTTGGTGCACTGCTTGGATCTATGCGAGGAGACTCTTATCATAGTAAAAAAAAAAGTCTTAGAAGTATCCATATTTAGCATTGACGAACTCACTATTTGAATCGTGCGCTACAGCGAAAGCCGCAATAGAAGACTGGTATGTTGCACCATCCACATTAATTTTGATAGTGCCCAGCCGCTGGTGGTTTCTACTTTGATTGAGTGGCCACATTTTGGCACATCATTTTGTAACACCTAGTTTTCTAAATGAGGGTAATTTTGAAATTTTTTACTTTTAATTATTTAATTATGATATTTAAATAATAATATAATTTTTAGTGAATTTAATCATTTAAAACTATTTTAAAAAAATCATGACTTGTGATTTTGATGTGCAGCTAGTGAAACCGTAGAGACAGTCTGACCTAGAGCCTAACCCTGTGATTTGGGACATCTATTTATCATTTTTAGCCTAGAGGGTATTTTGGTCATTTCTAAATTTATTTGAGTTTATTGTGATTTATTATAATTATTTGGAATTAATATATATTATTAGGAATGGTGTGATTTTAATATCATTTAATTAATTGCCATGTGTTGTGATTAGCCCTAACCTAGATTGGACCTAATCTAGATTACTCATAGCTAGTCTTAGTTAGCCATGGTTAGTATTAGTTAGTATTGGTTAGTTTGGTTAAGTCAAGATTAGTTAAAACAAACTAGGTTGCAACTTGACTAGAAGGGAAACCTAGATTTTAGGCCATTGGATATACTAGATGGAATGAGAGCCCTTAGATTGATTCCCTAAAACCCTAATCCTAGCATTTATGGCCAGCCACCTAGGGAACAACACCCTATATAATCCCTCCCAAAATAGTAGCCTCCTTTGTTCATTCCATCATTTGCAAGAACAAGGTTTGTCTCCATTTAAAACTCTTCCTATTTTAATCAATAGTGATCCTTTTTCATTGAAACTCCTTCCATGGTGCCTAATTAGTGTCCCCCTACTATTCATGGAGATTATTGACAGGTTTGAAACAATTTGGGGCCTTGTGCTAGCTAGAGGAGATCTCATTTGTGAAACATTCTTGAAGGAACAACACCTATAGGTAAATTCCTATTCCCTCCACCAAATTTTAATTTCTTTGCATGGATAGGAAGCCCTAGGTGTCCTCTCACTGTAGGGATAGGATTTGCAGACTTTCGTGTCCTTTACGTATCCATATCGGACACGTATCAGTCAGCAGTCGTAGGTGTTCGACGAAATGCCACCGTGGGCATTTTGATCGTGTTTTCAGTATGTGTTTGAATTGGAAATTAGGTTTTGGTGTCGCTTAGGAGTTTCTAAGTGACTGAGCATGTCTCGTGTCGATTTGGTGTCACATTGGACCCGTGGACACGGCCGTGCGTGCATGTACAGCGCTGTCCTGCTACCAGTGGTCTCGTATGACCTATCCTGGACACGTGGACACGTGATAATTGACACGAAGCTCGAGGCAGTGTCTGACACGACACTCCCCAAGTTTCGTGTCCTATTATTTCGTGTCGAGTGAGGATTTTGACTTGCACTGGACACGGGTTCACTGTTGTCGAGCCAGTGGGTTGGATTGGTTCCTGTGATGTTTTGGACACGTTCATGTCACGTATTGGACACCATAGTATAGGTATGACACGTGCCCATATTAAAAGTTAATTACCAACCATTAACATCATTGTTAATTGCTATTTTACTTGGAATAGGAAATAATCCTATTCGACTGATACAGTGATGTATCAGTGAGTTATTCACTGTTTTTCAGTTTCATTTTCATTTTAATGAATTAATACCATGTGTTTAGCTATAGTTTAATTGTTGTACAATTAGATATCATGTTAGGGTTGTTCATGGCATGAGAGATATGGGATTCACATTGGGAATTCGAGATTGGGTGAACTGTTGGCAATTTCCTGAGACACATAACAAAGACCCTGTCACCAAATCACCCCATAACTGATGGCCTGGGGATATTACACTGTTTGCATTCACTAATTTTTCTCATATTTAACTGTCAATTAGAGTAAAACCTGAGTTTATACATCCTGTCGTTATAGTTGTGATACACTGTTAACTATTGATTGGGATTACTACATAAGATTGGTATGCACTGATATTGAACCCTGAGACGCTGATTTTACATATGTAGCACTGTTTTCTCCTCTACTTACACATACAGGAACTTGCCTACACACACATATACATAAATGCACTCACACACACAATCTCTATTACATGTAAACACTCATAAACACACATACTTAAATCCTGTACAGACACACACACTCTACTGCATACACACTGTTTAATCCCAAAACCTGGGAACAAGTCACATACCCACACACATTAATGTCATGCACACTGTTTTCACTCTGTTGTACACAAGTTCACACACACACACCTATCTAAATTCTGTACACACACTGTCCTAAACACAGGCCACACTCTCATTCTTGTACACAGGAACACACACACACTAAAATGGGTCCTGTACACAGGACACTCACACACACAGTCCACTACCTGTACACACACACACATTGCTTTATGTACACACTCATGTATACACACACTAGCCTACCCTCACACCCTCACACATACACAAGCCTAAACACATATGTACACACACACCTTACCTTGATCTCATTTCCCCTCTCTCTATATATTATGTGTATAGCTAATGTGTATAGGTGTAATTTGAGATTCCTATGGGTTTATGTATATATGTGTATTTAGATATATGGTATATAGGTTCAATTGCCTTGTGTGTATGGCTATTTGCCTATGGGATAGGGCCTATGGCCTAAAACCTAGATGACATAGCCTAGGGTACTCATGGGTGGTTTGTGTGTATGAAATACACACATGTGTAATAGCCTATAGACTAGTGTATGGTGTGTACTAGCTAAGGTAGACTATTTAGGCCTAGTTAGACTTCTTTGAGTCTAGATTGACCTAGTTGACCTAACTTTGACCATTTAGTTAAATGATGTTGACCAGGGTTGACTTTGGTCTAGGATTGACCTAATATCATGTAGACTGCATCATAGTATCGTACTTTATTACCTGGATATGTTGTGACTTTAGCTGTTCTGATTAGGAGCCAGACACCACTCCTCAGGCAGTAGTTTTCTTTCGAACATTCAGGATATCAGGCGAGTACATTCTCTGACCGTTTCATACTTGTTAGGAGTATTTTATTGCTCTAGATTATTTTACTTGATGCTGACACGATGGAAACACGGATTAGTACTATATGGATCTCTTCATACAATGTTATCCCCCTCGGGAGCATCAGATACATCATGTCATGTGCGTTTCACTTTCATTATGTACTCTTGTGCTTTCACCTTACATGTACACTCTCGTAATTCTTGTACTCTTATGATCACGGAGCCCCCATGGTTATATTCATGTGCACCCATTATGGGCCCCCATATGAATATCATGGGCAATAACATAACTTGAACGGATCTTTGTGTATTGATTGGGGTACGGGGGAGTATAAATAGTCATGTGGATAATTTCCAAAGTAGTGGTCATGTGCGACCTCTCATGTTTATTATCAAGCCGTTCACATGTCTAACTTGTACTCTAAATCACTAGTTCACTGTAGCTCTTTACTTATAGTAGATATTTCATTACAGTCTTCTCTTTTACTCATGTATACTCTTCAGCGTTTCATGTATCTTACTTTATTGCCTGTAATATATTCCTGTCATGATATGAATTGCGTGAGATGTACTCTGCTCGCTCCAGTCCTGACTGGACTTGTTGAAATTTTACAAATGACTTTGAGAAGCAATGTCCCACTTATTACGGAGCAGGCTTAGATGACACACTTGAGCTGGACTCTCAGGAGGACCCAGCACTTGTTGAGGACATTACCCCTGTAGACTAGGCTAGTTAGCTAGGCTAGTTCTATTACTTCATGTTATGATACATTGTATATATATTGGAGTTGTACTCTAGATTTGGAGATGTTATCTTAGTTTCAGCTATCTCTCTGTCTGTATTATACTCTGTGGATTCTGAGTTTTATCTATCTTATCGTTCTGTACTATCTTCCTTAGCTGTGATTGAGTTGTACTTATTTATGTCACCTCCATTCGGAGTGTATTAACTGTACAGGTACCTTATAAATTGTTAGATGTATGTGACCTAGGACAGCGTTCTACTGTCGACACTGCGGCGTAGGCTGGACGTACCCACGTCTCGTGCCCTTACACTGGTTGCGGATCGTGTCACATTTTTAGTGGTGGCCCGTGCAGGTCGAGTTTATGTAGTGGTATTCGAACTAGAGTATCACTACAGCCTGCAGTAAGATTAAGATACATTTTGAAGGTACTCAATCACATTAGGAAAAACTCTTAATCAGATTCTTGTTACCTAAAATTGCTGCATTATTGTCTTTCCTTGAAAATAAACCGTCCTCCCTTGATGTTATTGCTTCATTCTCAGTGATTGTCCTCTCGTTTGATCTGTCTTCAGGATGGTTATAGAGACGCGATCTCATCTCGATCAGGAAGCTACCACTGAGGGGTCTACCACTCCTCGTCCTGATCAGCAGGGCCCCGAGACTGCAGCTCCTATTATGCCAGCTCAGGCTGGGATATCTGCAGCTTATGGGAGTGCACCTCTTCCTACTCCGAGACTTTCCCCAGTCGTCCCGAACATTCTTTAGCAGCAGTCGCCATCAAGATCAGAGGACGTGGCACGGTTGTTCTCCTTCTTCCAGCAGATAGTGGAAACTCAGCAGCAATAGTTGTTCAAGAGGGGACATGACATTCATGGAGTTAGCAGCAGTGGAGGTCAGGCTAAGAGGCCACACGTACAGATTCAGCATCAGTATCAGCAGAGGCCTGTTCAGCAGCAGTTCCAGAGTCAGGGCCATCAGCAGGGACAGCAGCAGCCCAGACAGTATCAGGCACCCAGACAGCAGACAGTCAGTTGTCCCTAATGCAAGAAGCCGGGGCATGGATGGGGAGAGTACAGGAAGAGGCTGGGCAGATGCATACTATGTGGAGCAGCGGACCACCAGCTGAGGGAGTGTTCCCAGAACATAGGCAGAGTAGTACAGAAAGCAACACCATGAGAAGGATCCAAGGCTCCGGTAGGTCAGCAGCAGGAACCATTACAGACGCAGAAGACCCCTAAACAGCAACAGATTACCAGTTGCCCTTTCTGTAGGAAACCAGAGCATGATTGGAGTAAATGTCGGATGAGGTTAGGCAAGTGCCTACTTTGTGGAGCATCATATCATGAGTTAAGAGTGTCCCAAGAATCTGGGACGGACAGCTCAGAGAGTAGGAGCGAGGGCTCTGGTGAGCCAGCATGAGGGACTGCCCTTTCAGATTCAGCAGCAGAGATTCGCACAGCATCAGGCTGGAGGAGGCCAGCAAGGGTGAGCTTACGCTATGGCATTTGAGAGTGCACAGGCAGTGGGAGAGCTTATCGCAGGTTCTGTCCATCTCAATTTTGTTCCTTGCCATATTTTAACCATCTCGAAATTCAGTTCTAACAGATCTTGTTTATCGTTCTTGTTTGTAGATAAATCTGATTCTTGGTATTCATTGTCGATTTAATTTTCTGCCAAGATAAATCATATGGACTAGGTTACCTCAGTTATGGGATCTAGGATCTTCGATGGTCGTGTTAGCTGGCATAGTGAGGACATATAATCAGATTTTGGACGCATTTCTCGGGTGTGAGAATTTAAGGTTTTCGCTGTCAAGCATGCGGTAATACAAAAATTTTAAATACAATTATTCTAGAGGTATGTACCTTAGTCGGAGACTCTGTGATTATTGTAGCCTTGCTCACTAGCATGACGAAGACTCTGAGTAACATGATTTTGGACAGACACATATGATTATCAGATTTTATCCTAAAAAGGTTTTAACCTATCATCTCTATCATACCCTTCTGTTGTTATAAGATTGTATTCTATCATTAATAACTTAGGAGTAGGGATATTTCAGTTTTGAAGAACTTATTCACATGCAGTTCTTTCATAGTATAATGATATGATGACTCGTAGAGTGTCTGTACCCTAGAGATGATAGTTAGCATAGGTATTAGAATAGTAACCCAGTGTAGATGATTCCCCTGTTATTTATAATACCAACCAGTTTACATATAGGATGTTAGTATGCCTTACAACCTTGATGATCTATTATTAATTTTTTTCCTTACCCTTTCTAGTGAGGCACCCATTACCAGAGCATGTCCTTGAGTATAGTTGTAGCTTCACCTAAGACTGAGAGGTCTATATATATAGATAGATTGCAGATGATATTGGCATATAGGATATGGGTTGGTTGGTATCTATAGGCCATTGTTGTATAGGGTATTGACATGTTGTTTAGCCCATATTTGGTTCAGTTTTCTATTTTAGTTAAGATCTCTTTGTGTTGAGTTCAGTCATGTTTGATCAACCTTTTATAGGTAGTGTGCAGACCCTTCACTAGATACCCTGTCCCCTTGGTTCAGACTTGTACAAGTTGTTCACTGTACTCAACTTTCATTACCTACCATATTGTATCATAGATTTCACTGGACCATTGTTCAGACCCCAATTATTGACTCACTAATATAACCATCAACCCCTTACCATATTGTGCATATCTGGAGAGTTAGTATCATGCTTACTAGAGGTCTGCACTCACCACTTGGAACAGATCACTGCTCTGTCCTAATACACCCTACAGTATCTGACCCCTTCATTGGAGTGATAGGCATGTGGTAGGGAGTGTGTGTTATTAAACCTTGAGTAGAGTTGAGGTGATGAGAGTTAATATATATATAGTTGTATGTATATGTAATATATTTTGATTGGCGCGTAGCCTGCACTCATTGCAGTATACTGCCTATTGCATTTCCTGTACACCAGTTTGGTTCACTTCTTTCAGACCACTATCCTGTATGTAGTTAGTTCAGCCAGATAGAGAGGAGAGGCCAGGTTGATCTAGAGGCATGTTTCAGTCACCATGTAGGTTTTCTTTCACCTTGACTTTACAAGTGGACCCAAATGTCCTGTCCTTTAGCTTATAATTTTAGTCTCCTTAGCATTATTCCCTTTTGCCTACACTAATGATTCAGACCATTCATCCTTAGCCTAATTTCCAAGCATTTGTTCAGTCTCTTATAAGTTTAGTCTACTTAAACCCTTTGATGATCAGTTATATATATATATGATATACTTAGGATATATATAATGGGTGGTTGTTCTTGAGCATATGTATATGTGGTATTTGGTATTTATGTGCTTAGAATATAGGTATTTATTTATGGGTGACTTGATAGGATTTGGAAGGTTAAGAGTTAGTCTATTATAGAGTTTTTCTTTTTGCTAATCTCTAGTTACCAACACCTAGATAGCTAGCATAGGTAAAACCCTAAGAAGTTGACCAATTGATGACCAAGTACTTGGATGTTGAGAAATTGACTAGTGGTTGACCCTTGACTATGTTTGACCTAGAAGGAGTACTACCATCTTAAATTTAAGGGGACGAAATTTTTCTAAGGTGGGTAGACTTGTAACACCTAGTTTTCTAAATGAGGGTAATTTTAAAATTTTGTGCTTTTAATTATTTAATTATGATATTTAAATAATAATATAATTTTTGGTGAATTTTAATCATTTAAAACTATTTTTAAAAAATCATGACTTGTGATTTTGATGTGCAGTTAGTGAAACCGTAGAGACAGTCTGACCTAGAGCCTAACCCTGTGATTTGGAATATCTATTTATCATTTTTAGCCTAGAGGGTATTTTGGTCATTTCTGAATTTATTTGACCTTATTGTGATTTATTATAATTATTTGGAATTAATATATATTATTAGGAATGGTGTGATTTTAATATCATTTAATTAATTGCCATGTATTGTGATTAGTCCTAACCTAGATTGGACCTAATCTAGATTAGTCATAGCTAGTCTTAATTAGCCATGGTTAGTATTAGTTAGTATTGGTTAGTTTGGTTAAGTCAAGATTAGTTAAAACAAACTAGGTTGCAACTTGACTAGAAGGGAAACCTAGATTTTAGGCCATTGGATATACTAGATGGAATGAGAGCCCTTAGATTGATTCCCCAAAACCCTAACCCTAGCATTTATGGCCAGCCACCTAGGGAACAACACCCTATATAATCCCTCCCAAAATAGTAGCCTCCTTTGTTCATTCCATCATTTGCAAGAACAAGGTTTGTCTCCATTTAAAACTCTTCCTATTTTAATCAATAGTGATCCTTTTTCATTGAAACTCCTTCCATGGTGACATAATTAGTGTCCCCCTACTGTTCATGGAGATTATTGACAGGTTTGAAACAGTTTGGGGCCTTGTGCTAGCTAGAGGAGATCTTATTTGTGAAGCTTTCTTGAAGGAACAACACCTATAGGTAAATTCCTATTCCCACCACCAAATTTTGATTTCTTTGCATGGATAGGAAGCCCTAGGTGTCCTCTCACTGTAGGGATAGGATTTGCAGACTTTTGTGTCCTTTACGTGTCCATATCGGACACGTATTAGTCAGCAGTCGTAGGTGTTCGACGAAATGCCACAGTGGGCATTTCGATGTGTTTTCAATATGTGTTTAAATAAACAAATAGGTTTTGGTGTCGCTTAGGAGTTTCTAAGTGACTGAGCATGTCTCATGTCGATTTGGTGTCATATTGGACCCATGGACACGGCCGCGCGCGTGTGTACAGCGCTGTCCTGCTACAGTGGTCTCGTATGACCAATCCTGGACACGTGGACACGTGATAATTGACATGGAGCTCAGGGCAGTGTCTGACACAACACTCTCCAAGTCTTGTGTCCTATTATTTCGTGTCGAGTGAGGATTTTGACTTGCACTGGACACGGGTTCACTGCTGTCGAGCCAGTGGGTTGGATTGGTTCCTGTGATGTTTTGGACACGTTCATGTCACATATAGGACACCATAGTATAGGTATGACACGTGCCCATATTAAAAGTTAATTTCCAACCATTAACATCATTGTTAATTGCTATTTTACTTGGAATAGGAAATAATCCTATTCGACTGATACAGTGATGTATCAGTGAGTTATTCACTGTTCTTCTGTTTTATTTTCATTTTAATGAATTAATACCATGTGTTGAGCTATAGTTTAATTGTTGTGCAATTAGATATCATGTTAGGGTTGTTCATGGCATGAGAGATATGGGATTCACATTGGGAATTCGAGATTGGATGAACTGTTGGCAATTTCCTGAGACACATAACAAAGACCCTGTCACCAAATCACCACACAACTGATGGCCTGGAAATATTACACTGTTTGCATTCACTGATTTTTCTCATATTTAACTTTCAATTAGAGTAAAACCTGAGTTTATACATCCTGTCATTTGAGTTGTGATACACTGTTAACTATTGATTGGGATTACTACCTGAGATTGGTATGCACTGATATTGAACCCAGAGACACTGATTTTACATATGTAGCATTGTTTTCTCCTCTACTTACATACACAGGAACATGCCTACACACACACATGTACATAAATGCACTCACACACACAATCTCTATTACATGTAAACACTCATAAATACACATACTTAAATCCTGTACAGGCACACACACTCTACTGCATACACACACACACTGAAATTGAAATCCTGAGAATTGGGTTCCTGAAATCCAGAGAACACACTAAATTCTTAAAACCTGAGTTCATATAGTATCCTGTACACTGAAACCAATTTCCTGAGACATATGACACTGAACGCTGAGACACTTGAACACTGTTTAATTCCAAAACCTGGGAACAAGTCACATACCCACACACATTAATATCCTGCACACTGTTTTCACTCTGTTGTACACAAGTTCACACACACGCCTATCTAAATTCTGTACACACACACTGTCCTGAACACAGGCCACACTCTCATTCCTGTACACATGAACACACACACTAAAATGGGTCATGTACACAGGACACTCACACACACAGTCCACTACCTGTACACACACACATTGCTTTATGTACACACTCTTGTATACACACACTAGCCTACCCTCACACATACACAAGCCTAAACACATATGTACACACACACCTTACCTTGATCTCATTTCTCCTCTCTCTATATATTATGTGTATAGCTAATGTGTATAGGTGTAATTTGAGATTCCTATGGGTTTATGTATATATGTGTATTTAGATATATGGTATATAGGTTCAATTGCCTTGTGTGTATGGCTATTTGCCTATGGGATAGGACCTATGGCCTAAAACCTAGATGACATAGCCTAGGGTACTCATGGGTGGTTTGTGTGTATGAAATACACACATGTGTAATACCCTATAGACTATTGTATGGTGTGTACTAGCTAAGATAGACTGTTTAGGCCTAGTTAGACTTCTTTGAGTCTAGATTGACCTAGTTGACCTAACTTTGACCATTTAGTTGACTGATGTTGACCAGGTTTGACATTGGTCTTGGATTGACCTAATATCATGTAGACTGCATCATAGTATCATACTTTATTACCTGGACATGTTGTGACTTGTGCTGTTCGAATTAGGAGCCAGACACCACTCCTCAGGCAGTAGTTTTCTTCCGGACATTCAGGATATCAGGCGAGTACATTCTCTGACCGCTTTATGCTTGCTAGGAGTATTTTCTTGCTCTAGATTATTTTACTTGATGCTGACACGATGGAAACACGGATTAGTACTATATGGATCTCTTCATACGATGTTATCCCCCTCGGGAGCATCAGATACATCATGTCATGTGCGTTTCACTTTCATTATGTACTCTTGTGCTTTCACCTTACATGTGCACTCTCGTGATTCATGTACTCTCATGATGACGGATCCCCCATGTTTATATTCATATGCACCCATTATGGGCCCCCATGTGAATATCATGTGAAATAACATAACTTGAACGGATCTTTGTGTATTGATTGGGATACGGGAGAGTATAAATAGTCATGTGGAGAATTTCCAAAGTAGTGTAGTCATGTACGACCTCTCATGTTTATTATCAAGCCGTTCACATGTCTAGCTTGTACTCTAAATCACTAGTTCACTGTAGCTCTTTACTTATAGTAGATATTTTATTACAGTATTCTCTTTTTACTCATGTATACACTTTAGCGTTTCATGTATCTTACTCTATTGCCTGTAATATATTCCTTTCATGATATGAATTGCGTGAGATGTAATGTGCTCGCTCCAGTCCTGACTGGACCTGTTGAAATTTTACAGATGACTTTGAGGAGCAGTGTCCCACTTATTACGGAGCAGGCTTAGATGACACACTTGAGCTGGACTCTCAGGAGGACCCAGCACTTGCTGAGGACATTACCCCTGTAGACTAGGCTAGTTAGCTAGGCTAGTTCTATTACTTCATGTTATGATACATTGTATATATATTGGAGTTGTACTCTGGATTTGGAGATGTTATCTTAGTTTCAGCTATCTCCCTATCTGTATTATACTATGTAGATTCTGAGTTTTATCTATCCTATCGTTCAGTACTATCTTCCTTAGCTGTGATTGAGTTGTACTTATTTATGTCACCTCCATTCGGAGTGTATAAACTGTACAGGTACCTTATAAACTGTTAGATGTATGTGACCTAGGACAGCGTTCTACCGCCGACACTGCGGCGTAGGCTGGACGTACCCACGTCTCGTGCCCTTACACTGGGTGCGGGTCGTGACGTGTTTGCAGTCGATGGAGTACCTCATTGCCTTCCTTCGTAGGCAAAGGCCATCTTGCTGGCACGTCTAACAATATTACCCACCACTATTGTAGAATTCTTGAAGACACAGTCGCATATCGCTATCCAAATGATCCAGAGAATACTCACTCTCAGACGGAAGGCAGTTTGTGTATTGTCCTCACGCACGCATTTGACTAGTAAATTGATCAGGTTGTGATGCTCATGAACACGCAGACCAAGGGACTAGCGAAACACAAATCTCGGGATACCTCGTAGGGGCGGAAGAGATGATCTAGGTCCTCCTCATATATACATGTTGCTGAAAGGGCAGAGATTACTCATCAATAGACAACGTTTCTGAAGGGAATGTCATAGTGGCAGGGCTTTGCAGACGAGACGCCAGATAAACATCTAAATCTTAGGGGCGATCAGTTTCATCTTTCGAAACCTACGTTATGGAAAGTTTTCATCACTAGAGCTCGAACTCTCACCTCTGCTGCATCGAATGGTCTAGTACAAGGATTTAGAGGAGAAAACACCAGTCCTAGTCTTTGTCCAGATGAGAGAATCATCGCCATCTCCTTCATGAAGGTTAATGCTGAGTATAGTAGTTACTTCTACCATAGGAAACATAGAGGTTATCAGAGGAGTGCGCCAAGTACGCGACTGAGGATCCATAGGGCCATGAACCAAGCGAGGGTTATAGTCGGTCGCCGTATCAGATGAGACACGATAACCAGGTAGACCAGGCACACATGGGTTGTAACGACCCGCACCCAGCAGTTCGGGTACGAATACGTAAAAAATACACAGCCTATGCCGCAGTCGGCAGTAGTAAGCTGTCAATCCTCAATTATACCCAAATCTTAATCCAGCAATAACACAAAAACAAAATCTAACTCAATCACAAGTACTAGCAAGTAGATATTAAATGGAAAGATAAATCCATAGAGTACATGTCTGATAGTAAAGTACAGTAATCCTCAAATGAAATACAACTCACCAAGTGTTCTGGTAATAAAAATCTAAAAGATAGAAAGTAAAGGCTAAGCTAAGTATCCTTCAGTGGCACGTCGGCTATGTCATCTGTTGTATCCCAGCTAAGCCTATCAGGTGTGCTATAGTAAGTAGTACACCAGTTCTCTAAATCCTTGCCTAAAAAATATGGTTATCCAGTCAGGATTGGAGCAAGTACATCATGGGAACTACTACTTATAACATGATAGCTATCATATGACAGGAAATAGAAGAGATAATACTGAGGTGAAACGGTAACATGGTAAGGATAGATAAAGTAGACAGAAAATTATGGCATGTAATATAGCAATATGAAATACAGAAATCATAGCTATACTACGTGAGGTGGAAGTACTACGTTCTATATGTGATCAGACTGAGGGATCTACTTGATATGGCTCAATCATATGTGTCATGTATGATTAGTTATTCTTCAGGGAACATGATATATTAGGTTTTGATCACATATATATATTAAAGTACTTTGTGACTAATTAGCATGCATGGATTTAAATCATGGCATACAACAGGAATAAAGTAACAGGGTAGCAGGATAAACAGGAATATAGTAATTATGACTAAAATTCATAATTACTAATCTCATGTGATAATTGTGTCAGAAATCATGGCATGCACATCTAGATCGTGAAATACAATAACTATCAGGAAATGAAAGCATTCACTGGAAGTACTTGCCTCGGGTATCTAACGTCGAAGTTCGTGACACAGTCATGTCGACACGGAAAGTATCACAGTCTATAGTCCATAATAATAAGTCGAAGGTCATAATGTGCAGTAGGAGTCCAAGATCAAATTCGATGTCCTAACATCCCGATAAGTCCATGATGCCGATAATTGATATGGTAGATTGAGCACAGTCACAAATTTGAAAAACACGATTAGAATGATTAACATAATAAGAGAAAAGAGAAATGACAACCTAATATCTATAAACTATTTAAGATAATATTATACTCTTTGGAAACTAGGTTTTCTACTTAATCAAAATATTTACATTTTGAAAATACGATAAAACATCATTTGGTAAATATTACTCTTAGGTAAAAAAATGTATTATTAAATAATATATTTATTCAAAATATTACTACTACTAATATAATAGTACCAAATATTTACACACATATATACTATTAAATATTTATACAAAATATTATGAAATATATATATTTACCAACATCTACCCTGGCCTTAACCTAAGCCCACAGAATAAGTCATTAATCTAATGATCTGCAATGGGCTTAGCCCAAAATAATAACAATTTAATCAACTATACTTTAAAGGCGGAAGCCTAACCCAAAAGTACACTAAAACATTTATCCATGATAATTTCTAATTCAGCTGGGCTGAAGCCCAAACCAAGCTACATTTACAAATAACCTAACTAAATAACCATACGGGCTTGAGCCCAAAACCCATTAGGTATTAGGGTTTGAAACCCACAGAAGCCAAATCAATGATATATTAGGATTACACCCTAAGCTCTTCTCCACTCTGGAGAGAGAAATGGGTTATCAGCCGCAACAATTTACAGATGAAAAGAAAAGAAGAAAGATTAAGAAGAATGAGAGGAGAGGTTTGAAGGGAAGAAGCTTATCGTGGTTAGTCGACGGAGATGGCGGATGAGAGCAATCAACACGATAGAGCTTGGGATTTCGATGTCGAGGCTCTGTCGGTGAGACAAAGCAGAACGGCGGCTTTGAGCTCGAGGTGTGACCGGAGAACTCCGGCCAGATCCGATCGATGGAGCGGTGATGATGAGGTCAGGGGCGGTAAGAGAGTCAGGTGAGTTTGTCTGTTGGTCGGAGTTGGGGTTGGTGTTCTCGGGTGGGGTGGTCAGTGATGAAGTCGGGGTAGTGGTGTTCTGTGTATTTGTGCGGTGGAGTGTCGACTGGTGGTAAGGTTGATGGTCGGTGGGTGGTGGAGAGGTATGTTGGTGGAGACATGGGGTGTGGTCGGAGGCTGGTGGTAGAAGGTCGATCGGATGGTCGAGATCTAGTGGAGGTTCTGGTGGTGTTGGCTTACTGTGGTGTGGCGTTGCTGGTTTAGGTAATGGGTACTGGTGTGGTCATACTAGTGTGGTGGTTGGGGATAGCGATAGTGTCTCGACCCGCACCTGTTTTTTTTTAAACGGATACGAGACGTGTCCAAGCCAGCCTACGCCGCAGTGTCGGCGGTAGAACGCTGTCACGGCCATGGAGATCAAAATCACAAATAATGCTCATTCACAAAACTAATTTAATTTACAATGATCACAAGTTTTACATTTGCAGAAAATATAAACTTGTACAAATATGGAATGACTACAACTCATCTATCTAGCTAATCTCTAGGCTTTTCGTCTGCAAGTATACCCGTCACTCTCCAAGCTAAGTGAATCCACGGCTAACCTGAAAATGTTGGTTTCTAGTCAGGAATGGAACGAGCACAATTCACTAAATGCAATTTCAAATAAAAAAATGACTATACAACAGAGGTAATTACATGTTTTTGAAAATAAACAGGAAATACGAAAAACCAATAGCAAATAAATAGACACAAAATACCTTCCCCAACTGTTAGAAGTACCTTTGATATATGATCGGTCTAGGGCACTATACCGCACGGTCTACGAGGTCTACTTGCATAAAAAATAAGCACTGTCTATGAGGTCTACTTGCATGAAAAATAAGCACTGTCTACGAGGTCTACTTGCAGAAAAATAAGCACTGTCTACGATGTCTACTTGCAGAAAATAAGCACTGTCTACGATGTCTACTTGCAGAAAAATAAGCACGGTCTACGATGTCTACTGCATGAAAAATAAGCACGGTCTACAATGTCTACTGCATGAAAATAAATACGGTCTACGATGTCTACTGCATGAAAATAAATACGGTCTACGATGTATACTGTATGAAAATAAACACGGTCTACGGTCGGATCACACATCCTTAGTACTTCTCATTCCTGACTCAACAATTTATAATAGAGTATAAAAATCACATAAACAATAGCTAATCAATGAAATATAGTAAAGATCAATATCAAAATACAGACAATAAACTGTACTCGCCTTTGGTCCTTTGCTGGTGAAACCGACAATCTGAACTACTCAATGTGCCACAATAGTCAAAACCCGTACAACAGTTCCCAGAAGCTGAAATAAACATTACCAATATTCTCAGAATAGTCAAAATAGCTAGGATCGCCTGTCCTTAAGTACAAATCTGGACACAGGGGCAAAACTGTAATTCTGGGCCAAAACGGTATCCGCCGTTGGACCCGCTTTGTACCGAAAAGCATGCCAGAGTTAACGGTCTCTAAAGTCGTCAAACTATATGTCTACGGATCCAGTTTTCTGATACGAACCCAATCGTATATCCAGAGTTGGATTCCGGCGGGCCATGCACAAAATTGCCCGTTGAGTCGGACCGTGGGGCCCGCGAAACGGCGTACGATTCAACTGTCTCAGAATTGGACCAAACTTGGCATACAGGACCAGAAAAACGATACGGTTCTGTTGGCGCAAGTTTCGTCTCGATCTGACGAGCGTGCACGAAGTAATTAGGAAACTTGCACAGAGGCCGATACGGTGAATTTTGACGGATACGCATCAAATTCGTCGCGCACATACGACCAATTTGAATTCCGTCAAAGCCCACACGACCACGAAGCCGATACGCAGCTTTCGATGCTTTCGGTTCGTGACCACGTCGCCCGGATTGGCGGGACGCACGTCGTATCGAAGCATTTTTTAATATTTTAAAACAGGTTTTCGGCAAACTTCGGGATTTGATTTCTCGACGCAGAGTAGACAAAATCCGATTCTACAAAGAGGGAATCGAAACCCTATAGGTTGTCTAGGATTGCCTTTAATTAGATTTCTAAAAGTCACTACGACATGGCAGAAATTTGCCTTCCAAGTCGAGTGCCTGGACTGTACTAATGTTTTGTTTTGCACGGTTATCCGCTCGACTTCGTATCGATAATGCAGATGGGTTTTCCTACGATTATTGAAGCTATTTACTGGGTTCTATAGAGGGTCATGAGAGGTTCATACCAGAGTTCGCAGATCGACAAACGATCAATCGTGCTTTGCGAAAATGCGTCGCGAAGTGCCCTTCCGCGGCTGCGATTGCTGCTCTCCCAGTCCGAGAGGCTTGTGCGCTCGCTGTCTTCGCGCGGATCCGGCCGGCTGGCGGTGGCGCACGACGGTCGCAGGTGGCCGCCCATTCGTTGGCGAGGCTGCACTGGGGTCTGGGTTAGGGTTTGGATGTTTCCTCGTAAACTCCTCCTCCTTCTCGTATATATATAACGCTTTACAAGGGACTCGGGTTCGCATGGGTTAGCACAGTGCTTTGGGTGAAGCAGTTGGGGAGATTCAGCAGGTGGGCCCGGCCCAAGCTTGGCTTGGGCTGGGATTGATTCCCTTTCTTTCTTTTTTTTATTATTGATATACTTATATATCTATATATATATATATATATATATCTATATACTCATATACTTATATAATATAATATCCAAAAATCTAAACAAAACGCATTATTATCCATTCCTAGCGTAGAACCCATTTACATAAATACGAATAAATGTATAACATTTATTTGCCAAAATAATTCAACCAGAAATAATAAAATAAAGTTATATATTAATAACCTCAATTATATTGATAATAAAAATAATAATAATATCAATAGTAATAATAATAATAATAACGTAATTCAATAAATCCATAATGGTATATATAACATTACTTACAGTCTAAAAATTTTGAAATACACGAGGACCTATTTCATACAAAAGTCATTGAATATCAATAATAATAATATTTATAATATTTAAATTACGAATAGTCGGAATATAACACACTCATACCAAATTCCACCAACACGAATGTCATTGGACGTGCTGTATGACCTACATGTGCTTGGGCTCAGTTCGGGTCCAGTCTGGGCTAAAATGGTATAACCGGTTTCTCAAAAACTCAATAATATAAATAATAAATAAATAAACCTTCGGTAAGGGTTAAGTCGCAGCTTGGCTTGGTTTTCCTAGTTAGGACATCGCTATGGCTCGGCCTTCTCTATCAGGGCTAACACACTAGTCAAAGTACGCCATTGCACTATCCGTGCTACGATTCCTAGTCGCCTTGTACTCTAAAACTCCACTATGGCTAAAATCATCTACCGTGAAAATTAACTAAATAATTATTTATAAAAATCTAAAAATCACCATTTAATTCAAATAAATGAATAAAAATAAATTATCAAAATTTTGAAAAGAGGGGTTACAGATGGTGGAGGACAGGTGGTGGATGGTGGTAGTTATGGGCGAAGCTTGGGGAGGACAGCAGTGGAGGTATGGGAACAATAGGGAAGTAGAGGAGGCGGGGGATCGCCGGACCACGACCGGACACGGCGGCCCGCGTGATGGACTGCGGCAGAGCAGAGGCTTGAGATTTGGCCGGAGAGGGAAAAGAGAGAGGGCGGGAGTGAATTATTATTTATAATAAAATAATGGGGAGTCCACATTATTTTAATAGGAATAGTAGAGTGCTCTCCATGCCTAAGTGGCAATGATGTAATATGTAATAGATCTGGGGATAATTAGTGAAACCCACTAACATCTCCAACTAATCTGTTAGTTAGCAATTTATTAACTAACATATTAGTTAGCATTAACTAAATAATTAGGCTAAAGAGATATTCTTAACCCAAACAAAAGTCCACAATCCAAGCCCAATGTTTGGTAGCAAATATAATAGTTAGCCCACAATCCAAGCCAAAGGCTTGGTAGGCTCACAAATATTTATAATCCATAAAATAATTGTAGAATTTAATAATGACTAATTATTTGATAATAATAATTAAAAATAAACCCATAATTAAATAATAGTAAATAATGTCTAAAATAAAATTAATTAATTAAATATTAAGAGCCAGAATTAGAAATAATTCACAATAATTCGAAATTAATTTCTATAAATCCCAAAAAATTTAACATTGATTTTTAAATTAGGAAATCCAAATTTAGGTAGTTACAAGTCTACATACCTTAAAGAAATTTCGTCCTTAAAATTTAAAACATTTATTCCAAAATGTCACGACCTGCTCCCAAATATTCAGACATGAGTCGGACACGTCCAGCCTTCATCGTTAGATACGATGAAGTAAGCTGTACCAATATCTAGGGAGAACTATGAATCAAGATAAGAATGAAAGTAAATCACAGCATCTAGTATATCAAATCCCAGAATCTCAGATACAAGTCTAAATGTTATTACATTCCAGCAAATTTAACTATACTGATGTCTCTAATACAAGTCCAGATAAAGCTGAGAAAGAGAAAATACTAGGCTTCCTCAGCCTATAAGTCCTGGGCAACATTAACTAGCTCATAGGTGCCTCCAGGCTCCTGTCCATAGTAAGTGTCACAGATAGCCTCCAACTCACCTACAACATATCCTAGTCAGGAGCGGAGCTAAGTATACCCAAGAAAATGAACATGAACATCATGGTATGAACAAGAACACAGAAAATATATGTAAAGTACGAAAAATGAGAACAAGACATGAAAACTGAACATGAATACTGAAAGCAAATACATGGAACATGATATGAGTCCTGAACATGAAATACAACCTGAACCTGAATAGTGCAACATATCGAAATACATCCAGAATGTGTGATCGGCTTGGATAGATTCAATGAACATGAAATGGTACAGCTTCGGTCCCACATGCACGATGCGGGGCCTAAGCTATTCACATGAATAGTAACACGGGTATGATCACACATCTGTAGTATTTCCCCTCCCAGACAAGTAAACTCAAGAACATGATACAAGACAATCTCGTGATATATCGTGTCGACAAGGAGATACAAGAATGAATATACAAGACATAAGAAAATAAACAAGTCTAGGAGTATACTTGCCTTGCTCAGGGTGATCAAGAGTGGGTAGTAAAGCTGGAAATCCTCATGTTTATAATTCACAAGTTGATTAATAAACAGACTAATTCTAATTCTGTTATCAAACAATTCTAACCGTGATTAACTATGATCCTAAAATACACTAGTTTGTTAATTCACTTCTTCAAATCTATATTACCAATCAACTTCTATTATAACTATACAATATTCTAACCACACATTGTCAAGAGATGTTATATTCCAGGTACAGGGGTAACCCTTCAAGTGATAGGTAGCCCTATACAATTCTTAACCTAGTTAACTGCTTTTAATTGAAACCTTTGTAAACCCCCTAATTTATTAATGTATTTAATATTAATTTTGTGAAATTGTTTACTAAAATACATGTATGCATATATTAGGAGTGTAATGCATAGTATGGATGTAAGTTTATATGATATATTTATATATATATGTATATATGTATGTGTGTATGTGTTGATTTATTAAGGTGTATATATTTATATATAGATATATGTGGGAATATATGTGCATATAAATATATCTAATTATTGTATTATTGAAAAGAGTTTTTAAATAAAAATAATAAATAAAATAGAATATAGTTATTAAATATAGTAATAATAGAAAATAGTTATAAAAAATAGTAATAAAAAAAGAAATGAACAAAAAGAAATGAAAAAGAAAGAAAGGAAAAAGAAAAAGAAAAAAAAGATTAAAGAAAGGAAAAGGAAAAGAAAAAGAAAAGAAAAAAAAAAAGAAAAAAAAAAATATCAAACCCACCCACACAAGTGGGCGGGCCCCACCCTTCCCATGGTTGCTGCGTAAAGCTGCAACCCAACGCAAATTGCTAAAATCCGTGGGCCATTGGATTAGTATTAGTAGTAATAGTAGTATTAGGATTTTTGCACCACTTGTTATATATATAACTTCCTCCACAGACCTCAAAAACCTAGACTCCCAAAACAAAAATTACAGCAAAACATACCCTCTTCACCTAGGAATTCGTTTCACCAGCGACGGAGTTGTGTGCGTGACGAACGAAGCATCGAAAGTCAGCCCTTCGTCATCCACAGAGCAGTTTTTCCACTCAAGGTACCCTACTTCCCGACTACGTAACTTTTTACTCGTAGCACCGATTTTTGATCCGTAAGATTTTTTGGAAAGTAGACTTGACCCACTTCGAGATCACCCAGGTGGATTTCGAAACAACCAATCGACTTGCTCAAAAAGTTGAGACGAAGTTGAAGAAAAACCTGTTTTATGTAATACTAAAAACTGTTTGAAAACGACGACTTATCGGCCAATTTTCTTGTTGTGCATTAAAGATTTGTAGAAACTAATTTAAAACAGTAAAAGACAACATAACCAAGATCGCAACGCATCTTCTGGATCGTCGTTTTGATTAACGTGTAAAAAATAAATTGATATTGAAGTTGGAGGAAAACCTGTGTTAATTTATATAAAATTTCTGAATTTTCCTCGATACGGCGTGTGCCCCGACAAACCGGGTGACATGGTCGTGCGCTATACGCATTGAAAGGCGCGTATGGACGTTGCTGACGTACGGGAACTGACGGAACTCAGTTTCGTCGCATGTGCGCGACGAAAGCAGTCCGTATCCGTCAAGATACCCCCGTATCGCCAATTTGCAAACTTGACCCTAACTTTGTGTACAGTCGTGATTTGAGACGAAACTTATGCCAACAGGTCCGAATCAAAATTCTGGTCCTGTGTGCCAAGTTTGGTTCGATTCTGAGAAAGGTCGACCGGAACTCCTTTTTGGCGGGCCCGCGACCCACTCAAACGGACGATTTTGTACGCGGCTCATCGGAATTCAAAACTGGATATACCGTTGAGTTCCTCTCCTCAAATTGAATTCGTAGACATGTAGTTTGACGACTTTAGAGACCATAGTCTTTGGCACGCATTTCGGTGCAAAGCGAGTCCAACGGCGGACATCGTTTTGACCCAAAATTATGATTTTACCCCTGTTCCAGAATTAGACTTTTGGACAGGCATTTCCTAGGTATATCTTATACACAGAGTATGTTTTTGATATTTGTTTTAGCGTCCAGAGTTGTTTGGAGATTGTGACGTTTTTTGGCTGACATTGTGATTTCTGGACTTGCCACTTTGTACCATCAGGCAAGATACCTTGCCACCTTACTCTGTGATTTACATATTCTTATTTTTAGTTGTTATTTTCAGTAATTCTTATTTGTTATTATAAAACTGTGCGTCCAAGTCATACTTGGGTGCAAGCGACTCTATCGGTCGTTTTCTTGCTTTTATTTATTTCTCTTGCATCGACTTAGCCTAGTGACCACCCATTGATGATGAGGTATTGGTATATCTTATACGGCCTTGACACGTACTTTACCATATATTATGAGTCACATATAGGACACGTACTTGCATAGTCGGCCGGCCACCGATACGTATGAGGCGTGCGACGGTTAGGAGTAACTACCAATAGAATTGCATGCTAGTGGACTTGGCAGTTACTAGATGGTCATATGAGTCATGGATGTGACTCCATTAGGCATTAGGAGGGAAGAACAGTTCCTCGATGTATGGGCTACATTTACCTACTGCTATTGAACCTGAAGCTCCGTTGGAGACGCAGGTTCACCCTATTGTACTGATTCCCTCTGACGTTCAGGGAACGTTATGGACGTTTTCTTATTGATTCCCTCTGACGTTCGCCAAACGTTATGGACGGATTGTACTGATTCCCGATGAGAGGGACGATGCTACTACTATACAGCCCGAGTGCCCATATGTGGAGGATTGTTATTTATTGCATATTCACTATAGTACGGTTAGGTACCCTATTGCATGCATCCCTTCTTCTTATTATATTATCACAGTTTATATGGCATGGTGTTTTCTTGTATCTTGCTACGTCCCTCTGAGGACCTGGTTATCTCTCCAGGATTAGACGATTTTCCACAGGAGTACGGAGCGGCTCTGGATCCATCCTACATCGATGACGAGGCAGTTCCTACTGATTTCTAGTCTATTCCTTCTTTGAGACATTAGTGGACATTATTTTTACATCTCTTTTCTTTCCATTTTACGGAGGTTGGACTCCGATCTTGTGGGACTATTTTCATAGCTGTTTGGAGTGAGCATGTTCACCCGACTACCTTTTGATACACTTATTTATTATTTGGACTCTATTATCCTCTGTGTTGAGCTGTGATGAGATTAGATTCTATTATTCTGGCCCGTGATTATTTTATTTACAGCTTATATGCATATATAAGGATTCTATATATTGGAGTATTCTTCGTACATGTACATCTGGCATGTTTACGTACTTGGTCCTATGTATTTTGGGACTGGGGCGTTACATGTTTTTTTTGGTGGCCCATGCAGGTCTATGAAAATATTGTTGGGTTACATGACAGTGCCCAACAAGCCTGCATATAGGAATAAGAATAGTATCTCATCCAGAACTACTACTTCCCTTGACTTCCAATCTTTTCAAATTCCTTTGAATACTTGAATTACCTCATATCTAACTTCTCCTAATATCGTCCTATTCTTCCTCGTGCTAACAGTATGAATCTAAGAAGTGGACACACTTCCACCTTGGCCATCACCTCTGGTGATGCGGCCACCCAAGAGGAACAGAATCCTTCGATGACCCCGGTGACCTCGTACCAGCCATGACAGTCGCAGCCTACTACGACTCCGACGACGGTACACCATGAGACACAAGCATCCCAGTCAGCCAGGCTGGGCAGACTACTACTATGCCATCGAAAGGAAATGTACCACTGCCTCCACCACCACCATACCCTCAACAGTTTCAGCCACAGTCGGGCCCTCAGATGCCTCCACCACCGACTGAGGAGAGCCCTACCACTTAGTTCATGTATGCCATGATGCAGGCTCAGTAGGCCCATACCTCCACCTCCGACACCGGCACCAACACCAGCTCTACATACTTATGAAGACTCTATCAAGAACTTTACAGATAAGAACCCCAAGTCCTTCAGAGGTACTGAGAAGCCATTAGAGGTGTCAGCATGGCTTATTAGCACGGAGAAGCTACTGAAGGCATCCCAGTTGCCAGCACATGATTGGATGACAGCAGTGGACCTACTATTAGAAGATAATGCTCACCACTGGTGGAAGGCAGAAGAGAGACGACTAGGCACTGGGATCACCTAGAAGCAGTTCTATGATGCATTTTATGAGAGGTTCTTCCCTATTCATGTTCGAGATGGTCTCTACGATCAGTTCCTTCATCTGAAGCAAGGAAATATGACAGTTGATGAGTATGACTCAGAGTTCAATCGCCTGAGTAGATTTGGTGAGGGATTGATTCCGACAGAGTTAGAGAAGGCAAGAAGATTTCACCAGGGGCTTGCACCAGAGCTCAAGTCTTATACGACTACCCAGTCTCGAGTCTCCCATTCAGCTGTCTTGGAAGAAGCTCGTGCCCAGGAGATTCTTTACAAGGAGCAGCAGCAGACATCGAGACGCCATACACTAGCAGTCATATCGGCTAGAGCTACACAGGATGGACCTATCAGGAGGCCCACAGGACAGTAGCAGCAGAGGCCCACACCATATCAGAAGCCCGTTTGCCATTGCTATGGGATGGAAGGATCCAGAGCGACTGTCGGATCCGTCATAGATGGTGCTTGAGGTGTGGATCCAGCCAGCATATGGTCAAGGATTGTCCAGAGCAGCAGGCAATAGTATATGCTCGACTGACCCCGAGGCCGACAGCTCCTACACTCCCAGCACCCCGACCAGGACAACAGGTGTCTGGGCTTATAACACCAACAGTAGGAGCTCCTCGCCCACCATTACCACCCCAGCCAGAGCAGCATGACAGGACTAGAGTTCAGGAACCCTGCCAAAATTATGGACATGCCTTCTCGTTAACAGTAGAGAATGTGGAAACAAAAGGAGAAGTCATAGCAGGTATGATTTTTAATTTTCATATTCCCTGTTATCATATCCATACATCATAAGTTTATCCAAGGCCAGAGAAAATTAGACAGTAGGACGATTGTATAAGCACGAACACTAGACACGGCTTAGATTCTTAAACCTCGAACTACTTGTGTTTTCATTCAATCATAAATCCTGCGTACTAATATTGGACTAGTCTGACTAAACACCGCTATTATAACCTAGATTTTGCAAGCTTATCCTTATCGAGCTTGTTCACACGACATGTGTATATTGGGGACGCCCACTAACATATTGTCTAATCAGAATCAGTGTATGATGGTCTGATCAACCTTCGTACAGTTGGTTCACTTTTATTTGCTTATCCTACGTGGATTGAGATATAGATGGCTCTAGGATCTCATCTGCAACTGCCTTGACAACTCTGTTTGAAACGCCTCTGGGATCCCATATTTGTATTCGATTCTCTCTCCCTAGAACACTTATTGTTTTCGCCTTTATGGATTTTAGAAAGTTAGATGCTCGTATTGAGGGAAGATAGACCCGTAATATCCTCCTCAGTTTATCATACCATCTATAGACAGGAAAGATAATCATACAATCATTGACATCTGTTGGACTCAAAGTACGGTCTTCAAAACTTGACTTATATCTATCACATCTCGTACCCTAGTACACCGTGTAATATTCTTCCACAAATTGAGGTATGACCTTCCGACTTGAACCTTTCTAACTCTACTAAACCATAGAGCGGTGTCTTTGTTAACTTCTAGAAGTGAATTACTGTAGGATATAAATCGTAGAGCCCCAGTAGAATTTAGAATGTACTAGGATTGCCTATTGATCAGAATAAGTGGTTTCTGTTAGAACGATAACTAGTGCGTCAAGAACTCCCACTTTCTATTTAGAACTTTTTGGGTCCCCGACCGTGCCATTTAGATTCGGAGCACAAGACCAACTGCTACCTTCCAACAAATTCCATCTGCAAGACCTATACGAGTCTACCTTTATGTAGACATATCATGTCCCACTAAAACATGTCCCCTTGTACTCTATTTTCATGATACGATTCTTGAGCAAGAGGGCTAATTATAAACCTTACCGTAATACCGATGAACCTTTCGGCTTCAATTTAAGAACCAAACTCAACTCAAAACTTTCGACCCGATATATGGTTGTGATATATTCGAAGCCCAATATGCACCTGCCCTAGTGTGATACTCAATTGAGACCCTACCTGCCACATGTACACAAAAACCATGGGAGGCATATTTTGAATTACGGTACCTATCTAACCAATCCGATTCGGAACTAGCCCAACCTCTCGAGTTAGGACTTGTTCTAGACTACCATAGCCTAGCAGAAATGGTGTAAGTGGATCTTACGAGATATTGCCCTACCAATATAGTTTAAATTCGAGATGGATTCATTCAATATGAAACCCCGGCACCTTTTAGCCCCTCTCAGAAGGCTCGTAACGACGTTTATCACGGATAGCCAACTTCTATAAGTGGGGTAGAGCCTTGAACCAAGAACACTTACCCTATAGAAATTAAGCCAATAAGGTTCCTTGTACAACTACCCTCATTTGTTCGAAAACCAAGTGACGACTTTCATGCGTTAGCCCCTAAATTTTTTTGCATTTGCATTAGACCCCCTTACCGTAGTTTTAATTTCGAGGACAAAATTTTTTTAAGTTGGATAGGATGTAAACCCCCTAATTTATTAATTTATTTAATATTAATTTTGTGAAATTTTTTGCTAAAATACATGTATGCATATATTAGGAGTGTAATGCATAGTATGGATGTAAGTTTATATGATATATTTATATATATGTATGTATATATGTATGTGTGTATGTGTTGATTTATTAAGGTGTATATATTTATATATAGATATATGTGGGAATATATGTGCATATAAATATATCTAATTATTGTATTATTGAAAAGAGTTTTTAATTAGAAATAATAAATAAAATAGAATATAGTTATTAAATATAGTAATAATAGAAAATAGTTATAAAAAATAGTAATAAAAAAGAAATGGAAAAAAAGAAATGAAAAAGAAAGAAAGGAAAAAGAAAAAGAAAAAAAGATTAAAGAAAGAAAAAGGAAAAGAAAAGAAAAGAAAAGGAAAAAGAAAAAAAATATCGAACCCACCCACACAAGTGGGCGGGCCCCACCCCTCTCATAGTTGCTGCGTACAGCAGCAACCCAACGCAAATTGCTAAAATCCGTGGGCCATTGGATTAGTTTTAGTAGTAATAGTAGTATTAGGATTTTCGCCCCACTTGTTATATATATAACTTCCTCCACAGACCTCAAAACCCTAGACTCCCAAAATGAAAATTACAGCAGAACATACCCTCTTCACCTAGGAGTTCGTTTCACCAGCGATGGAGTTATGTGCACGACGATGGAGCATCCAAAGTCAGCCCTTCGTCATCCACAGAGCAGTTTTCCCACTCAAGGTACCCTACTTCCCGACGACGTAACTTTTTACTCGTAGCACTGATTTTCGATCCGTAAGATTTTCTGGAAAGTAGACTTGACCCTCTTCGAGATTCTCAAGGTGGATTTCAAAACAACCCATCGACTTGCTCAAAAAATCGAGACGAAATTGAAGAAAAACCTATTTTATGTAATACTAAAAACTGTTTTAAAACGAGGACTTGTCGGCCAATTTTCTTGCTGTGCATTAAAGATTTGTAGAAACTAATTTAAAATAGTAAAAGATAACATAACCAAGATTGCAACGCATCTTCTGGATCGTCGTTTCGATTAACATGTAAAAAGTAAATTGATATTGAAGTTTGAGGAAAACCTGTGTTAATTTATATAAAATTTCTGAATTTTTCTCGATACGGTGTGCGCCCCGACAAACCAGGCGACGTGGTCGCACGCTATATGCATCGAAAGGCGCGTATGGACGTTGCTGACGTGCAGGAACTGACGGAACTCAGTTTCGTCGTATGTGCGCGACGAAAGCAGTCCGTATCCGTCAAGATACCCCCGTATCGCTAATTTACAAACTTGACCCTAACTTCGTGCACAATCATCGATTCGAGATGAAACTTGTGCCAACAGGTCCGAATCAAAATTTTGGTCATGTGTGCCAAGTTTGGTTCGATTCTGAGAAAGGTCGACCGGAACCCCTTTTTGGCGGGCCCGCGACCCACTCAAACGGACGATTTCGTACGCAGCCCATCGAAATTCAAAACTGGACATCGTTGAGTTCCTCTCCTCAAATTGAATTCATAGACATATAGTTTGATGACTTTAGAGACCATAGTCTTTGGCACGCGTTTTGGTGCAAAGCGAGTCCAACGGCGGACATCATTTTGACCCAAAATTATGATTTTACCCCTGTTCCAGAATTAGACTTTCGGACAGGCATTTCCAAGGTATATCTTATACACCGAGTACGTTTTTGATATTTGTTTCAGTGTCCATAGTTGTT
Source organism: Iris pallida (assembly GCA_029216955.1). Lineage (NCBI taxonomy): Eukaryota > Viridiplantae > Streptophyta > Magnoliopsida > Asparagales > Iridaceae > Iris > Iris pallida. Next base: position 3,707,957 of record JANAVB010017400.1, read on the forward strand.
TGGAGATTGTGACATTTCTTGGCTGACATTGTAATTTTCTGGACTTGCCACTTTGCACCATCAGGCAAGATACCTTGCCACCTTACTCTGTGATTTACATATTCTTATTTTCAGTTGTTATTTTTACAATTTCTTATTTGTTATTATAAAACTGTGCGTCCAAGTCACACTTGGGTGCAAGCGACTCTATTGGTCATTTTTTTGCTTTTATTTTTCTCTCTTGCATCGACTTAGCCTAGTGACCACCCATTGATGATGAGGTATTGGTATATCTTATACGGCCTTGACACATACTTTACCATATATTGTGAGTCACATATAGGACACGTACTCGTGTAGTCGGCTGGCCACCAATACGTATGACGCGTGCGACTGTTAGGAGTAACTGCCAATAGAATTGCATGCTAGTGGACTTGACAGTTACTGGATGGTCATATGAGTCATGGATGTGACTCCATTAGACATTGGTAGGGAAGAACAGTTCCTCGATGTATGGGCCACATTTACCTACTGCTATTGTACCTGAAGCTCCGTTGAAGATGCAGGTTCACCCTATTGTACTGATTCCCTCTGACGTTCAGGGAACGTTATGGACGTTTTCTTACTGATTCCCTCTAACGTTCGCCAAACGTTATAGACGGATTGTACTGATTCCCGATGAGAGGGACGATGCCACTGCTATACAGCCCGAGTGCCCATATGTGGAGGATTGTTCTTTATTGCATATTCATTATAGTACGGTTAGGTACCCTATTGCATGCATCCCTTCTTCTTATTATATTATCACAGTTTATATGGCATGGTGTTTTCATGTATCTTGTTACGTCCCTCTGAGGACCTGGTTATCTTTCCAGGATTAGACAATTTTCCACAGGAGTACGGAGCGGCTCTGGATCCATCCAACATCGATGACGAGACAGTTCCTACTAATTTCTAGTCTATTCCTTCTTTGAGACATTAATGGACATTATTTTTACATCTCTTTTCTTTCTATTTTGCGGAGGTTGGACTCCGATCTTGTGGGACTATTTTCATAGCTGTTTGGAGTGAGCATGTTCACCCGGCTACCTTTAGATACACTTATTTATTATTTGGACTCTATTATCCTCTGTGTTGAGCTGTGATAAGATTAGATTCTATTATTCTCGCCTGTGATTATTTTATTTACAGCTTATGTGCATATATGAGGATTCCATATTTTGGAGTATTTTTCGTACATGTGCAGCTGGCATGTTCACGTACTTGGTCCTATGTATTTTGGGACTGGGGCGTTACAACCTTGTTCTAGAAAAGATCATTAATTCTAAGTTCTCAAATATGTTCAATATGAATCTGAACAAGGTTGATACAACATTTGCATCACATAAGAATAATTCATGTTGAACCATATCCTTCCCTTACTCTAAGTGACCTTGTTATTGCTATACATCAATTTGGTGGAGTTCAATCCTTAAACAGGACACTACAAAAAATCAGTCCCTTAACAGGGCACAGATTAAATTCAGTTCAGTCCATAGGTCACTGGATAACATCAATCGGGTCACTGAACAACAGTCCAGTCCAAGTGTGGGACTGATATCCTTAGTCTAGAATTAGGACATAAACCAGTCCTACCACAATACCCAGTTTTAGTTAAGGACACAACTCAATCCTAATCAAATACTAGTACTACTCAGCCTTACAAGGCATGGTACAGTCCCTAAAAGATACTTCAATTATTCATCCAAGTCCAGGTGAGAATTAGTCCAGAGCTGATATCACCAATCCCAGAGTCTGAATCTCAATCAAAAATCTGAGCATCCTACTATGCACAGGTTTTAGGGAAAATTCTGTGGTTGATTCCAACAGTCCACATCAACCAAACACAATTATAATCTTTTCAGGTACACTGATTCCAGTCTTTTGAACATGGTAAAGTATAACTCAATATTTGGATCATGCCCAGGCTTCTATAATTTAGTGCTTAAACATTTAAACCACTAATGCATAAAGGCTAGGTACAGGTCAGAGGGAACTGGTAGTAATTAACCCAGCCATGCCATACTTTAGTACCCAATCATCTATATATACAGATTTCATCAATCACAAACTACATATAAAGAAATTTACTTTAGAATTCCTATCATTTCAAACATCCTAACATTCTAACATGGACTACGAAAAACCTGTTCTCAGGTGAAGGTCAGCCAAGTTTGATTCCTTAGGTTAAGAGTCCTTTAGCTATAGTACAAAAGAGGGAAATGGATTCAATGAATAAGGAAATGACCAATCATAGGTTAAATACCTAAAGACATCCTCAAAGTCATTGTCTTGCTCAGGTTGGATGTATATCAGTCAAGTTAGGCTGATTCAATCAGTCTAAACTGAGACAATGATACAGCCCAGTGTTAATTCAGGTCATACAATTAGTCTCTGTTCAGCTGATGCAATCAGCCTTGTAAATTACTGATGTAATCAACCTAAAACCACACACCCATGTTCAACTCTCGAAATTCAGTCCAAGCCAAAACTATCACGGTCCTCTCTAGATAGGATACTGATGTAAACATCATAAGAATCAGTCTTGAACAAAGCTTCACAACTAATCCTTATCAGGGTCCACCATTACCAGTCCTGTTAAAGAACTGACAGCAATATCCAATCCTGACAGTCCCTATATAATCATGAATTAGCTGATTAACAAGATTGGCTCAGAATAATTACATAAACTGATCAGTAGGGCAGATATTAGGGTTAACCTATTGGCATTTAGCTCAAATCAGTCGATCCTCTAATCTAAGTTCAACAGAAACTTGTTCAGAATTAGCACAGTGGTTCAATCTATCATTTGAAAAGAACCTCCAATGTATATCCAAAATTTCCCAAAGAATTTACCTATCTATCATTCAGCAAAATTTACTAAACAATTGGACAATTGAATACTGTCAAATAAGTAGGAAACTGTAAATTAAATGTGTTCTCAGATTACCTATCCAACAGTATATAAATATCCTATGAAAATAAATGTACTAAAATCAATAAATCCTCGAGTTAATCTCCAGTTTTACCAAAGCTCCCTTCTAAACTATGTGATACTTGGTGGTATCAAGCAAAAGAACATAGTAACCTAACCATACAACTGTACTAACAGTTAAGTGTAACACCACCTAACTGAAACAAAATTCCACATGAGACATCACCCCAAATGTCTATATCTGATCCCAGTTATAACAGTCCCTGCTACTACTACAGTACCAATTTACTCTAAGACATATATCAACTGTAAATAGACTATAATTAACTAACACAAACTGGATTAGGGAAAATACCTTGATAGAACTCTCCCAAAGCTATCGAGTCCAAGAATTTAGAGAAATCTGTTGACAAGTATGTATCATGATAATCCTCGACCATTAATCAGTCGAACACAGGAATTTAGTAAAACTGTTTGAATGAGTTTAGGAATCAACTCACCAATCTACAGCCTATTCGATTAGAGCAAAAACTTATTAAGATTGATTGAGTTCTCTGATCTTGATCTAGATCTTGACACAACAATTTGAAAGACAAATTAGAAAACAAAAATCTAGATTGGCTATTCAATAACGAATCCTTACCATAACGATCAGAACAACAGGACTCGAAGAGAGTTCTCTGGATGAAATTGAATGCCGCAATTTCGATGCATACAACAAATTCAGATCCAAGAAAATAACAGAAGAACAGATCGAGCTCTAGAAAATGTTAAAACTCACTCGATCCACTAATTTGAACTGAAATCGCAATAATTCCTGGAGGGAATTAATCCAATCACCGTCGGGGTGGGGAAGAAAAAGTCCACGTCAGTGCCGGAGTCGAGCGCCTATATGTGGTTGCTCCTCGTCAAGCCGAGCATCTCAGCCATGGCCGATCGAACTCTTCGAAGAATAATTTGAGGAAAAGAATGAGAAGCCAGGAAAATTGCTCTCGGAAATTCTAAGGAATGAAGAAAGAGAAGAGGAAGGTCTCTTACGTAGGCAGTTACACATTGGTGTGGAAAGGAATTTTGGAGGAAAAAAATAGAATTGGGTTTGTTGCTGCTCATGGCATAGCTGGCCGAAATTGTATGGAGAAGGAGGCTCTGCTCCTCTTCAACTGAATTAAAATTCAAAGATGTTAATTTAAACATTTGCTAGGGCCAAAATGGGCTGTTCAGGCAGCCCACTAATTTAATTAAGAAAAGCCCAACTGTTTAATTTGAGAAGAGCCCAGTTAAATGTTCTGAGGAAAAATAATATTTTAGAAAAAATAAATTTATGAAAATCATTTAAGGATTTATATGAATTATAAATAATAATAAAATCTCTGAGAGGTGGAGTTATAAATCTCTTCTCCTAGAAAAATTTCGTCCTCAAATTCAAAAATTTTATTCCAAAAATTGATTCTCAAACATTTTATTGAAAGAAAATGGAATTTCAAAACACTAACATATAATCAAGTAAACAATCTAGGATAGCGCTCTCGCATCTCGTCCTCGCGCTTCCATGTGGACTCTCCCGGAGAGTGGTGTCTCCACATGACGCGGACAAGTGGAATAGTCTGATTCCGCAGACGCTTCTCCCTCCGATCAAGGATCTCCACTGGCTGCTCCTCGTAGGTCAAGCTCGGACCCACCTCCAGCTCTGAGTAGTCTACCACATGGCCCGGATCTGGAATGCAGCATTATAGCTGGGATACGTAGAAGACGTCATGCACTCCCTCCAAGCTAGCTGGAAGCGTTAGTCGATATGCCACCTCACCAATCCGTGCCGTCACATCGAAAGGCCCGATGTATCTCAGACTGAGCTTCCCGCCTATACCAAATCGAATGACGCCTCTAGTCGGTGAGATCTTCAGGAACACTCTATCGCCAACTGCAAACTCCAGTGGCCGTCTGCTGCTGTCTGCCTAGTGCTTCTGCCGATCCTGTGTAACTCTGAGACGTTCCCTGATCAGTCTGATCTTCTCAGCTGAGTCTACCACCATCTCTGGCCCAAGCAAAGCCCTCTCGCCAACGTCATCCCAAGATAAAGGTGTACGACATCTCCGCCTATACAGTGCCTCGAACGGAGTCATCTCAATGCTAGCCTGATAATTGTTGTCATAGGCAAACTCCATAAGATACAAATGATCCTCCCACGAACCACCGAATTTGAGGGCACAAACCTGCAGCATGTCCTCCAGTGTTTGAATGGTCCTCTCGGACTGTCCGTCCATCTGTGGATGATAGACGGTACTAAACTTCAACTGTGAACCCAAGCTCAGCTGTAGACTCCTCCAGAAATGCGATAGGAAGCGGTTGTCCCTGTCTGAAATGATGCTCACGGGCATCCCGTGAATACGCACTATCTGTCGCATGTAGAGGTCTGCAAGCTTCTCGGTCGACAGCCCAACCTTGAATGGAATGAAGTGAGCAGATTTCGACAGTCTGTCCACGATAAACCAAATAGCATCCTTGCCACTGGGCGTATGAGGTAAACCAGAGACGAAGTCCATGGTGATATGTTTCCACTTCCATTCCGGAATAGATAAAGGCTGGAGTAATCCTGCTGGTCTCTGGCGCTCCGCCTTGACTAGCTGGCACACAAGGCATCTGGAAACAAATCTAGCAACCTCACGCTTCATCCCATACCACCAAACATACTTCCGCAGATCCTTATACATCTTAGTAGATCCAGGATGAATAGAATATTATGACTGGTGGGCCTCCTGCATCACCTCCTCCCGCAAATCCTTGGGCACACACAACTGAGTTCTGTGCCTCGGGAATCCATCATCTGCAATAGTGAAGTCGTCGAGCATTCCTGCCTCCGCCTGGCCTCTGAGACATCGGAGTCCCTCATCAAGAAACTGGGCCTCCTTGATCTTCTCTATCAGTCCTGACTGTATCTGCATGTGCATCAGCTGCCTACCAACTCCTGGAAGAACAATCTCAATACCCTGACTCTTAAGATCCTCTAAAAGATGTTGATCCATAGTAAGAAATATAGCAACAGGATATTGACTGAGTGCATCTGCTACCACATTCGCCTTCCCAGGGTGATATTACAGGTTGATGTCAAAATCTTTCTTGAGTTCCAGCCATCTGCGCTGCCTCATATTCAGCTCCTTCTGAGTGAAAACATACTTCAGGCTTTTGTGGTCTGTAAAGATGTCCACTCGCTCTCCATACAAGTAGTGCTTCCACAGTTTCAAGGCAAAAATGACTGTTGCAAGCTCCAAGTCATGTGTAGGATAACTCTTCTCATGAGGCCTCAACTATCTAGAAGCATAAGCAATAACCTTCTTGTTCTGCTCAAGCACACATCCCAAGCCCGTCTCTGATGCATCGCTGTAGATGACGAATCCTCCGAATTTGGAAGGCAAAGCTAAAACTGGCATTGTAGTGAGTCTTCTCTTTAATTCTTCAAATGCTGACTGGCAGGCGTCGTTCCAGATGAACTCCTCGTCCTTCCGCGTAAGCTTGGTCTTCGGCTCTGCTATCCTGGCAAAATCCTTTACGAACTTTCTGTAGTATCCTACTAGCCCCAGGAAACTACGAATATCAGCTGTTGACTTGGGAGGTGCCCATGCTTCCACTACTTCAATCTTCTTGGGATCCACAGAAATCCCCTCTCCACTCACTACATGCCCCAAAAACTCCACTATGTCCAAAAAGAACTCGTACTTCGAGAGCTTCCCGTACAGCTTCTCCTTCCATAGAATCTCCAACACGATCCGCAGGTGCTCCATATGCTCCTCCTCGGTCTTTGAATATATCAAAATGTCATCAATGAAGACTATGACAAACTTGTCCAGATACTTGTGAAAAACTTTATTCATCAAGTTCATAAACACTGCTGGGGCATTGGTGAGTCCAAACGGCATCACCAAAAATTCATACTGGCCGTAACGGGTATTGAAAGCTGTCTTCGGAATATCCTGCTCCCGAACATTCATCTGATGATATCCCGACCGAAGGTCAATCTTGGAAAAGTCCTTCGCCCCACTCAGCTGATCAAACAGCTCATCAATCCACGGCAATGGATATCTATTCTTGATGGTAATGTTATTGAGTGTACGGTAATCGATACACATCCTCGCAGTCCCATCCTTCTTGGGCACGAAGAGTACCAGTGCTCCCTAGGGTGGAGCACTGGACCGAATAAAATCCTAGCCTTCCAACTCATCAATCTGGGCCTTCAACTCTGCAGCTTCTTTCGGGTTGATCTTGTAGCAATGTTGGGACTTCGGCGCTGATCCGGACACTAGGTCGATGCTGAACTCCATATTTTGATCTGGCGGTAATCCTGGCAATTTTTTGGGGAAGACGTCGAGAAACTCTGCAATTAGCGGATGCGGCAAGTCCTGGGCTTCTGCAACTTCTCCGAAGTAGACCCCTTCTGGCCTCTCTGTAATCCGTCTTCTGACCTCGAATAGCGAAACTCCAGGCGGGCTGAAAGTAACCTTCCCTTCATGGCAGTCTATTACAGCAAACTGCTCGTTCATCCAGTCGATGCCGAGGACAACATCAAATCCGGGCAATAGCATCACTAGAAGTCGAGCCCTAAGCTCCCTCTCAGCTATAGTGATAGGGCAATCCACTATCGTACTAACTGGCACTACCCCTCCTCTTGTCATAATCTGACAGTTCCTCCTAGTGGACTTGGGTGTGAAGCAGTGTCTATGTAGAAACTTATATGATACAAAGCTATGTGTGGCTCCAGAATCAAACAATGTAATGGCAGGAAATGAATATATGATAACAGAACCTGTGATAACTTCTTGAGCTGCCTCCTCCTCCTCAACTGCGGCCATGACGTAAGCACGTCCCCGTTGTGGTCCTTTCCTCTGCTACTGCTGTTGGTGCTGGAGGTGCTACCGGTACTGGTGCTGCCGTCTCTCGAGTCCTGAGTGCGTCAACGACGGTCGCTCTGAACTGTACTGTCTAGTGGTTCTGGGCCTCCATGAACTGCTGGAATATGGCCATCACCTGGGCGACGTCAAACATCATCGTCCAGGGCAACGGAGGAAAAATAGGAGGCGGTGGCGGAAGCTGATCTGCGGGGCATCTGGTGTGGGCTGCCCTGAGCTGCCTGCAACTCCAGGCTGATCCGCGGTCTTCCTCGTAGTGACCATACTGCAATAGAAAGAAAACTTCGTTGATTGACAAACCCTAAAACCTAAAAAAATAAACCATGTTTTTATAATATCAATGCACCTGATAAACCTAATATACCCTCATTTTCCGATTTTTCTATGATGTGATCAAGTTTCCCTAGTGTAATCAAGTCCTAGGTACCATTAGGATAGACCTGCATGGGCCACCACTAAAAATATGTCACGACCTGCTCCCGAATAATCGAACACGAGTCAGGCACGCCCAGCCTTCGTCGTTAGACACGATAAAGTAAGCTGTACCAATATCTAGGGAGAACTATGAATCAAGAAAAGAATGAAAGTAAATCACAGCATCTATTTTTTCCATTCATCACCTTTCAGGATCAGTCGCGTTCTTATAGACTCTACCAATAGTCTGGACGAATTCGTTGCTTCATCCAAAAATGTGTAAATAATGTAAACTATACTGATATCTCTAATACAAGTCCAGATAAAGCTAAGAAAGAGAAAATATTAGGCTTCTTCAGCCTCTAAGTCCTGGGCAACATCAACTGGCTCATAGGTGCCTCCAGGATCCTGCCCGTAGTAAGTGTCACAGATAGCCTCCAACTCACCTGCAACATATCCTAGTCAGGAGCGGAGCTAAGTATATCCAAGAAAATGAACATGAACATCATGGTATGAACAAGAACACAGGAAATATATGTAAAGTACGAAAAATGAGAACAAGACATGAAAACTGAACATGAATACTGAAAGTAAATACATGGAACATGATATGAGTCCTGAACATGAAATACAACCTGAACCTGAATAGTGAAACATATCGAAATACATCCAGAGTGTGTGATCGGCTTAGGTAGATTCAATGAAGATGAAATGGTACGGCTTCGTCCCGCGTGCACGATGCGAGGCCTAAGCTATTCACATGAATAGTAACACGGGTTTGATCACACATCTGTAGTATTTTCCCTTCCAGACACAAGTAAACTCAAGAACATGATACAAGACAATCTCGTGATATATCGTGTCGACAAGGAGATACAAGAATGAATATACAAGACATAAGAAAATGAACAAGTCCGAGGAGTATACTTGCCTTGCTCAGGGTGATCAAGTGTGGGTAGTAAAGCTGAAAATCCTCTGTTTATAATTTACAAGTTGATTAATAAACAAACTAATTCTAATTCTGTTATCAAACAATTCTAACCATGATTAACTATGATCCTAAAATACACTAGTTTGTTAATTCACTTCTTCAAATCTATATTACTAATCAACTTCAATTATAACTATACAATATTCTAACCACACATTGTCAAGAGATGTTATATTCCAGGTACAGGGATAACCCTTCAAGTGACAGGTAGCCCTACACAATCCTTAACCTAGTTAACTGCTTTTAATTGAAACCTTGTTCTAGAAAAGATCATTAATTCTAAGTTCTCAAATATGTTCAATATGAATCTGAACAAGGTTGATACAACATTTGCATCACATAAGAATGATTCATGTTGAACCATATCCTTCCCTTACTCTAAGTGACCTGGTTATTGATATACATCAATTTGGTGGAGTTCAATCCTTAAACAGGACACTACAACAAATCAATCCCTTAACAGGGCACTGATTAAATTCAGTTCAGTCAATAGGTCACTGGATAACATCAATCGGGTCACTGACCAACAGTACAGTCCAAGTGTGGGACTGATATCCTCAGTCCAGAATTAGGACATAAACCAGTCCTACAACAATACCCAGTTTTAGTTAGGGACACAACTCAATCCTAATCAAATACTAGTACTACTCAGCCTTACAAGGCATGGTACAGTCCATAACAGATACTTCAATCATTCATCCAAGTCCAGGTGAGAATCAGTCCAGAGCTGATACCACCAATCCCAGAGTCTGAATCTCAATCAAAAATCTGAGCATCCTACTATGCACAGGTTTTAGGGAAAATTCTGTGGTTGATTCCAACAGTCCACATCATCCAAACACAATTGTAATCTTTTCAGGTACACTGATTCCAGTCTTTTGAACAAGGTAAAGTATAACTCAATATTTGGATCATGCCCAGACTTCTATAATTTAGTGCTTAAACATTTAAACCACTAATACATACAAGCTAGGTACAAGTCAGGGGGAACTGGTAGTGATTAACCCAGCCATGCCATACTTTAGTACCCAATCATCTATATATACAGATTTCATCAATCACAAACAACAAATAAAGAAATTTACTCTAGCATTCCTATCATTTATAACATCCTAACATTCTAACAGGGACTATGAAAAACATGTTCTCAGGTGAAGGTCAGCCAAGTTTGATTCCTTAGGTTAAGAGTCCTTTAGCTATAGTACAAAAGAGGGAAATGGATTCACTGAATAAGGAAATGACCAATCACAGGTTAAATACCTAAAGACATCCTCAAAGTCATTGTCCTGCTCAGGTTGGATATATATCAGTCAAGTTAGGCTAATTCAATCAGTCTAAACTGAGACAATGATACAGCCTAGTGTTAATTCAGGTCATACAATTAGTCTCTGTTCAGCTGATGTAATCAGCCTTGTAAATTACTGATGTAATCAACCTAAAACCACACACCCATGTTCTACTCTCTAAATTCAGTCCAAGCCAAAACTATCACGGTCCTCTCTAGATAGGATACTGATGTAAACAGCATAAGAATCAGTCTTGAACAGATCTTCACAACTAATCCTTATCAGGATCCACCATTACCAGTCCTGTTCAAGAACTGACAGCAATATCCAATCCTGACAGTCCCCAAACAATCATGAATTAGCTGATTAACAAGATTGGCTCAGAATAATGACATAAACTGATCAGTAGGACAGAAATTAGGGTTACCTATTGGCATTTAGCTCAAATCAGTCGATCCTCTAATCTAAGTTCAACACAAACTTGTTCAGAATCAGCACAGTGGTTCAATCTATCATTTGAACAGAACCCCCATTGTATATCCAATATTTCCCAAAGAATCTACCTATTTATCATTCAGCAAATTTTACTAAACAATAGGACAATTGAATACTGTCAAATAGTAGGAAACTGTGAATTAAATGTGCTCTCAGATTACCTATCCAACAGTATATAAATATCCTATGAAAATAAATGTACTAAAATCAATAAATCCTCAGGTTAATCACCATTTTTACCAAAGCTCCCTTCTAAACTCTGTGATACTTGGTGGTATCAAGCAAAAGAACATAGTAACCTAACCATACAACTATACTAACAGTTAAGTGTAACACCCCCCAATTGAAACCAAATTCCACATGAGACATCACCCCAAATGTCTATATCTGATCCCAGTTATAACAGTCCCTGCTACTGCTACAGTACCAATTTACTCTAAGACATATATCAACTGTAAATATACTATAATTAACCAACACAAACTGGATTAGGGAAAATACCTTGATAGAACTCTCCAAAAGCTATCGAGTCCAAGAATTTAGAGAAATCTGTTGACAAACATATATCATGATAATCCTCGACCCTTAATCAGTCGAACACAGGAATTTAGTAAAATTGTTTGAATGAGTTTAAGAATCAACTCACCAATCTACAGCCTATTTAATTAGAGCAAAAACTTGGTTAAGAATGATTGAGTTCTCTGATCTTGATCTAGATCTTGACACAACAATTTGAAGGACAAATTAGAAAACAAAAATCTAGATCGGCTATTCAATAACGAATCCTCACCATAACGATCAGAACAACAGGACTCGAAGAGAGTTCTCTGGATGAAATCGAATGCTGCAATTTCGATCCATACAACAAATTCAAATCCAAGAAAATAACAGAAGAATAGATCGAGCTCTAGAAAATATTAAAACTCACTCGATCCACTAATTTGAACTGAAATCTCAACAATTCCTGGAGGGAATTGATCCAATCGCCGTCGGGGTTGGGAAGAAGACGTCCACGTCAGTGCCGGAGTTGAGCGCCTATATGTGGTTGCTCCTCGTCAAGCCGTGCATCTCAGCCATGGCCGATCGAACTCTTTGAAGAACAATATAAGGAAAAGAATTAGAAGCCAGGAAAATTGCTCTCGAAAATTCTAAGGAATGAAGAAAGAGAAGAGGAAGGTCTCTTATGTAGGCAGTTACACATTGGTGTGGGAAGGAATTTTGGAGGGAAAAATTAGAATTGGGTTTGTTAATGCACATGGCATAACTGGCCGAAATTGTATGGAGAAGGAGGCTCTGCTCCTCTTCAACTGAATTGAAATTCAAAGCTGTTAATTTAAACATTTGCTAGGGCCAACATGGGCTGTTCAGGCAGTCCACTAATTTAATTGAAAAAAGCCCAACCGTTTAATTTGAGAAGAGCCTAGTAAAATGGGCTGAGGAAAAATAATAGTTTAGAAAAAATAAACTCAAGAAAATCATTTAAGGATTTATATGAATTATAAATAAATAAAAAGTCTCTGAGAGGTGGAGTTACACAAAACAACATACATACAATCACTCAAACAAAAAAGACTAGGAAATCACTCTCTCTCGTCTCATTTTCGTGTTCCCAAGTCGACTCGTCCGAAGAGTGGTGACTCCAAGCTACTCGAACGAAAGAAATCGTCTAATTGTGCAGTACCTTCTTTCGACAATCGATAATCCCAACAAGCTCCTCATGATAAGTGAGGCTAAGACCCACTCTGACCTTTGAATGGTCGATCACATGAGTTGGGTCGAAAATGTAAGCTGTGACACGTGAAATACATTTTACACACCCTCCAAAGTTGCTGGTTGGTCAAGTCGGTAGGCGATAGCCCCAATCCTCTCAAGAATGTTGAAAGGCCTAATGAATCTAGGGCTAAGCTTCTTGCCTCGACCAAAACGGATAGTGCCACATTACAACAAAAATAACTTTTTATGACGGCTAAAAATCGTCATAAATGATATTTTATAATGCTTTTTTGTAAGCCTGCAGACGTTATAAAAACCAGTTTATAAAAATTGTTTAAAAGCGTTACAAATGTTATGTACATATATTACACTTTTTCTCTATGCATTATAAATGAGATACACATATAAGACACTTATTTTCCAAAATGTTAGAAATATGATGCACATATATAACACTTATTTTCAAAGCGTTATAAATGGAATGCACATATATAACACTTATTTTTTAAAGTGTTATAAAAATGAGCTTTGCTATGCCTATATGTTTACAATCCACTTGCCTAAATCCACTTGCCACCGCCACGTGTCGGGGTAGGATGGAGAGGTTGTAAGAAGGTTTTAAGTAATTGGTTGAAGACTTAGCATTTTCATATAAAAAATAATAGTAAAGTAGTTTCCACTATTGTTCGATTTTTGTTCGATCTTATAAAAATTTAATCCATCTCAAAGTACAATAATAATATATTCAAGGTATCAATTTTAAAAACTCTTAAAACATTCATTTTGAATTAAACATATCATTTAATCCATATATGTACAATCCAGTCCAAGAAATACATATTATTCCTTGTTTGAACTTTAATACATCGTGCAATTTTGATACATTGTATTTATTTTGATTCCTTCTTACAAATGTTTGTTACAGCTACAAATAAGCTCCTATTCTTGCTCTGAATAACTTCATACTAGCAGATCTAGCAACCTCTTATTCTTGTTTCCACACAAATGAAACCTGCACATAAAGTAAAACTTATACTAACAAAAACTAAACAGATATATTAATTGACATTGATCAAGCAGTGTTGTTATTAATTGACATTTGATATGTGTTTATTTTTTACAGTGCATATATAGATAGGGACATGCATTGCATAAAGATTAAAAACTTCTAAGAAAAATTAACAGGACTCAAGTCAAATTGCACAACAATGACACCTATAATATATTATACTCGTCGATATAGTTTCTACAACACTAATATTGGCAGAAAGATTTTGTTCCATAGTCTCGACTTTCCTCTCTCTCTCTCTCTCTCTCTCTCTCTCTCTCTCTCTCTCTCTCTCTCTGATTCATGCTTACAGTGCACACACCTACATATGAGAAGCATTTTCTTTAGTTAAAAGCTCCTACATGATAGATAATGAGGTGCCCCTTGCTATACTTTAATTATCCTAACATATATTCTATTCTCCTTCGCCTATCACTACCAACAAGCTTGCTTGCTCTTACACATCAAGCTATACATCAACCTATTTAACTAGCTACTTATGAGTGAAGGATTAATTCTAGCCTTCTGAAGGCCGATTGGCTTCAACTCACAGGCAACGTTGAAGGGCAGCCGGGGAGGTGCGAGGGCGGCATTGGACGTCGGTTCGTCCGCTGGAGTCCACTGGAGGCAGTGACACCGGAGAAGTGCAAACGAATCTCTATTACAGGTGCGATCGGTCGGGGTCAAGGGCGCCAGAGGCCGATCTGGCCGGATCTATCATCTCAAGGTGTATTCCACGAGTGACGAAAAAATGTTCCGATGGTTAGAAGAGGGAAGAACCTGATTGACGGTGCAAGACACAAGCGCTCGACATGGTGAACGTCTGGCACGGGGACGCAGCAAGTGTGGCCTACACGATAGTTCTGATGCCCAGATGGAGGGAAGTCGGAATGGTCGATTTTGGACGATTGAGCAGTCTGACACTCATCTGTCCATACAAACTCCATATCCTTCCGCATAAGCCTAGTCATCGGCTCTGCGATACGGGAGAAGTCCTTCATAAACTGTATGTAGTATCCAGCTAATTCCAAGAAGCTTCGAACCTTTGTTACTGAACTCGGAGTGGTCCAAGACTCAACGGCAGTAATCTTCTTGGATCTACTGAGATACCCTCACTAGTTACCACGTGTCCAAAAACTCCACTTTGTCTAGAAAAAACGCTCATTTGCCGAGTTTTCCATAAAGTTATTCCTTCCGGAGAGTCTCTAACACGATCCTTAAATGCTCTTCATGTTCCTCAAGGGTCTTCGAGTATATCAAGATATCGTCAATAAACACCACTACGAACTTGTCAAGGTACTGGTGGAATAACTTATCCATCAAGTTCATAAAGACAGCATGTGCATTGGTCAACCCAATTGGCATCACCAGGAACTTATAACGACCATACTTTGTTTGAAAAGTAGTCTTCTAGATATCTTCCTTTTTTACTCTCACCTGATGATAGCCAGACCTCAAATCTATATTTGAGAATACCTTGGCACTGCTCAGCTGATCGAATAAGTCATTAATCCTCGGTAGTAGGTATTTGTTCTTGATGGTGAGATTGTTCAAAACCCTGTAATCAATGCACATACTCACTAATACATCCTTTTTAGGCACAAATAATATCGGAGAACCCCATGGTGATGAACTCGATCTGATGAATCCCTTCTCAAGTAATTCATCTCATGTAGGAAGCCAAATATATATGCACCGTCAGCATGCACACTCTCAAAGGATAAAGACAAGTGTATCCTTTACTGAGATAGAGGATGTCATGACCCGCACCCGGTTTTCGGACGTGAGCTTGTGAGCAAGCCAGCTATGTATCGAGCGGACTCCAGCCCGACTCGAGAAAGTATAAGCTGTCCAGCATAGGGTATCATGTCTAATCTAAACTATATCTCAATCCATAAGAATCATGTAAAACAAAAATAAACAAGTATGGGTCGTGGTCTGCAGCCCACTAGCATATATGTTCGATTAGACCCCAAGAATAACATGAGTCTATAAAGCTAAGCTGATAAGCAAGATATATCATAAAAGCACGAGAAGATAGTGAATCGATAATACTAACAAATACCTAAATTATACAGATGAAGTCAATTACCACATGCTCAGCTAACTAACTCCGTATAATCAGCTACCTGAAGAGATCATCAGGTCCTCAGAGGACTAGCAAGATACATAAAACATGCGTACTAATATGACAGTAAATAACATGTGTGGGGGATAAGAACACTGCAAGAAGAACATCTAAGGACGACGAGTCGTGTGGAAATGTAATACTAGACTTGGCTACTATCAATCAGAACTCCTATAGCTTGTAGTACAATGCAAGATACTCCCAATCTATGTGTTCTAATTGACGTACAAAGTAGGATACTCTCAGTCGAGATTAGCCAATTCTAGTATCGATCTCCTCTCCTAATAGATACGAGGTCAAGTAGACTCCTATAAATCGTAGTACAATGTAAGATACTCCCAATTTATAGTATCGCAAGTCAAGTCAAGTCAATCAATCACTATATGCTATAGGTCGTAGTACAATGTAAGATACTCCCAATCTATAGTATATCTCAAGTCAAGTCAATCAAGAAATATCAAGATAAGAATTGGCTATAGGTCGTAGTACAATGTAAGATACTCCCAATCTATAGTATATCTCAACTGTAGTACAGTGCAAGATACTTCCAGTCAAGAATAGTCAAGAATAGGATATAGAAACTGACAACTCAATCACGAGACAAGGTAATACGAATCAAGCAATGTCGAATCTCCTATACGTGCACGTATTCTAGAACAAGTAAAACGATCAAGGCAAATCAATCACAATATGGAATCATGTGACAATATAAAAAGGAACAAAATAAAAAAAAGAAGAAACAATATAAATACTATATATGTTCGGCAAGGTATACTTGCCTGAGGGTTACACGGAGATCCAACAATAAACCGTCAACCTGTAAGCCAACTAAGTCCAAATCTCACAACTACCTCCAAAAACGGAAACAAACATTACCAACATTCTCAGAATAGTCAAATTAGCTAGGATTTCCTGTCCTTAAGTCTAATTCTGAACACAGGGGCAAAACGGTAATTTCGGGCAAAAATGGTGTCCGCCGTTGGACCCGCTTTGTACCGAAAAGCGTGCCAGAGTCAATAGTTTCTAAAGTCGTCAAACTACATATCTACGGATCCAATTTGACGATACGAACCCAACAGTATGTCCAATTTTGGATTCCGGTGGGCCGGGCACAAAATTGCCCGTTGAATTGGATCGTAGGACCCGCCAAACGGCGATCCAATCAACTGTCTCAGAATTGGACCAAACTTGGCATACAGGACCAGAAAAATGATACGGTCCTATTGGCGCAAGTTTTATCTTGATCTGACGAGCATGTACGAAGTAATTAAGAAATTTGCACAGAGGTCGATACGGTGAATTTCGACGGATACGCATCAAATTCGTCGCGCACATGCGACCAATTTGAATTCCGTCAAAGCCTACACGTCCACGAAGCCGTTACGCACCTGCTTTCGGTTCGTGACCACGTCGCCCGGATTGGCGGAACGCACGTCGTAACGGGAGTTTTTCCTATTTTCTATATTTTTGAAAAACAGATTTTTGTTGAACTTTAGAGTGGTTTATCTTGATGCTTAATTGATGAAATTAAAATCCGTAAACAGCATTTTGATGCCCTATAGGTTGTCTTCAAATAGGTCTAACTAGATTTCGAAGAATCGAACTAGATTGGAATATATATGCCTTCCAAATGGGGTCCCTGGAATCAAATTTCTGTCTCGTTCGAGACAGTTTTTCGTCTATTTCGGGTCGATTTTTAATGCGATTTTGGTTCGATTTAGTTCGAACTAATTACTAGGTTTTAAAGACCTATATGTTGTTGGTGTGTTGGAACTTGTAGATAGAAAAGTAGTTGAAGGTGGGCGGAGAAAACTCACTTTGATTTTGCTTGTTTGCTGCCGTTACTGCTGTGGCTTGTTTGTGCCTGTGCGCGCGTGCCGGCGCTGCCGTAGCGGGCCGGCGGCCGCACACGGTGGCGCCAGGGCCGAGGAGACTCACCAGTTGCTGGGCGACAAGGTAGACGTGTCACGACCCGCACCCACCGTGAGGGTACGAGTACGTAACAGCGCCCAGCCTACGCCGCAGTGTCGGCGGTAGAACGCTGTTCTAGGTTATGAACTATAACTACATAACATGAATACTCTCCAAAAAGGAGGCCAAACATAGAGGTACAACTCAATCACAATCTAAGATAGAATGTAGCACGATAAAATAGATAAGGAAAACCCTCAAACTGAGGTACAACAAGAAGTGAAATAATCAAAGTTAACCACTACCAGTCTCAACATCTCTAAAATATACAACTCTGAAATCAAAGACAATAACCAAACATGAAAAGAAGGACAGTCTAAGCTATCTACACTATGCAAGGTATCGTCCTCAGCAGCTGCCTGAACCTCCCCAGGGGTCCAGGTCGCGAGTGTCATCTAGGAAAGCTCCAAGGTAAGGGGTGCAGGGTTCCTTATCATCCTTTGTAAAAAAATTCAACAGGTCCAGTCAGGACGGGAGCGAGTACAATACATCTCACGCAGATCATAACAGGTTAGAGAATATAAACATGCAAGAGAGTACGATACACGAAACTGAAAGAAAGTACATGATGTAAACAGAGAGAGAACTGTAATAGAAACATCTACTATAAGTAGAGAGCTACCAGTGACTAGTGATTTAGAGTACAAAGTTGACATGTGAACAGCTTAATTTGCACATGGCTATACTAAAGAGGCGTACATGGCTATACTACTTTGGAATTGTTCACATGACTATTTATGCTCCCCCATACCCCAATCAATACACAAGGATCCAGACATGTTATATTACGTACATGGTTTTCACATGAAGCCCATAGATGGGTGTACATGAAGAATACATGAGGGCTCAGAAGCTGAGTGCACATAAATTTCACATGAAGGCCCATGAAGGGTGCACATGAAGTATAGGTTATACATGAATATACGAGAAATATGACCGAACATGATAGCACATGAGAGTACACGAGCGAGAACGAACGAGCATGAAGCACGTGAGAAACATGAATAACATGAGAGCGAGGAATACACGATGTACATGAAACACACGACATGATGTATCCGATGCTCCCGAGGGAGATAACATCTCAATGTAGGGATCCATATAGTACCAATCTATGATAATATCATGACAGCATCAAATAAGGTAAACTAGAGCAGGAATATAGTTCTAAGCAAGTTATGAAATGATCAGAGAATGTACTCGACTGGTATCTGAATAGCTGTAGTAAATGTATTGTCCGAGATGAGGTACCTGACTCCTAGTTAGAGCAACACAAGTCAAGATGTATACAGGGAATGATAATAGTAATCTACAATGCATCTGTATGCTGTCTAGGTCAAACTAGACTAAAGTCAACACTTGGTCAAGTCCAGTCAACTACACTAGTCAAACTAGGTCAACTAGGCCACTCCTAGCCCCAGCAAGTCTCATTAGGCCTAACCAAGCCTACCCTAGCAAGCACACACCATACACAAGGCTATACAAGCCATCAATCACATAATTTATATTATATATATAACTCATATATTGCATACACTAGATATACATTTAGGCAATCAACTATATATACATTAGGCATTCATAGGCACATATCAATGAGCTAGTGTGAACATACATGCATATATTAGCATACAATACTAGGCCTATATATAATATGCCACCTATATATTACATATATATATCTATATACACATATATGTATATATACCAATAGAAAATCTCTATCTATCACATTAACACATTTAGCCATATAATATATATATATATATATATATATATATATATAGAGAGAGAGAGAGAGAGGGATAGAGAAAAGAGCATGTGTATGTGTGTGAGGGTGAGGCATGACAGTTGTGCAAAGTGTATATAGGAATCAATCACAGGTATTTAAGAACTATGGAATCAAAACAGTTTGTAATTTGGAAGAAAATGACAGTTTAAAGAAAGGAATTCATTTCTCAGGTTTTGATGAGAACTAAAACCAAATGACAGTTAACTAATCCTCATTTGAATTCAGTCACCACAACAATACCAATACAATGGATGAGATTTATCATTCAATATTTGGTTAAGGAAAGGAAATCAAACTCAACTATGTGACAGTTATGTGCTTGTGTGTGTCTCTTGAAGTTAATCCTCTGTGTGTGTGTGTGTGAATGTTAGAAATAAAGCCATTTCAGGAATCCCAGATTTTACTATGGTGCAGTCCATAATAGTGCATATAATCCCTGGTTTGTGTGTAGACATGTGGGCATGACATTGCATAGCAGTGTGTGAAATTCAGTGACTGGAAAAATAGTGTGTGAGTGTGTTTGTGTACATGAGTGTCATCAGGAACTTGGTTTCTGTGGACAGGAAACAGTGTCCAGTGTTCAAGTGTTCAGAGACATCAGTGCCTGTGTGTGAAGAGTGTACCAGTGTGTTAACTCAATGCAAATTAAAAGCTCAAAAGCAAATTCAACATCTAATTTCCTATGCCATACTAAATCACATTCGAAAACTCCACTTGAAATCTCATAATTTGAGTGTACAAAGGAGTCTCAGTTTTGTATAGGGTATCTCAGGTTGACTGATTTCAGTCGACACAGGTTTACAGTAAAAGGGAATCTCAGGTATACTAGTGTGTACATGTGTATTCTCAAAACAGTGTATCAGTCATTGACAGTGTAATATGTATTCAAAAGACAGTGTAACATGTGTGATATGTCATTGCATTGAGGTTCAATCTCAGAATATTTTGAAGTCCAGTATTGCACATGAGGACTGAACATCATACCATTGAATAAACCTATGTAGATATCTGATCATGAGGGAAAGGATGGACTGATACAATGTGTTAGCAGTGGTATTGTGTCCCATGGATATTGTGTGGCATGGAGACAGTGCATTGTGTCTCAGTTTACTCATGTGTGTATCTAGGTGACAATGTGTCATAGGATATTAAGTGACAGTGTAGATAAATAGGAATTAGATGTGTGTGTCAATGCATGAAGGTGGTGTGACAGTTATCAAATGAACTAAGCCCAAGGTGAAATCGAACTGGAATCCATGTTAATCAAAATCCTAACATGTTAGCTGCCCCTAAAATGAAACAACCCAAATTCAAATATCAATCAATTCGAAAACCAATACAAAGCATGAAACAAAATCTCAGTTTTTTGTGACTGTGTGTGTTAGTGTTACTTCAAAACCTGTGTGTCTCAGGAAAAACATGGCAATGACAGGGTGTAATCTGAAAACAGTGAGCCAAACACAATGTATAAGAAATTACATGGCAAGTAAATCATTCATAATTCAGTTTTAAACTGGAATGAAAACCAAACTTTCCATTTCCTGCACCATGTATCAGTCCACATTTTGAATCCTCTTTCTTGAACACAAAACCTAATCTAATATGTAAAACCAATCTAGCAGGTAGTAATACATATGTCCAGGACCCAATATGACAATTTATTCATTAATTAAACAGTTTGAAAGGGAAATAAATATCAGGAAATTAGAAACTAACACTATGTATCAGTCACAAATGGAAACTTCAATTTGAACAATCAAAACACTTTAAGTTGGTAAACTAAGAGTTGGTAATTAATAAAGCATCTGTACACGTGTTATACAGGTCATTCGTGTCCCAGAACTGGACACGAATCGTGTCCAAAATATCACATGACACACAGGCTGAAACTCAGTGCACTACAGTGTCGTGCACACGTGCATACGCATCTAGCACGCGACACAGGCCACGTGGAGACACGTGGCCGTGCACACGTGTTCTCCAGGGGTTAGAGTAGGTGTCCAACCGCCTGCAAGAGGTCCACGTTGTGTCATGTCCAAGTTACGAGCCCGTGTCAGTCGTGTGTCTGTGCGCGTGTGTTGCTAATGCACGAACAGTGCGGGTCAAAATACTCCCAAACCATACCATAAGATCCTACGAAAATTTAGGGGCTTGGTGTCAGTCACCTAGGGAAGGTTCACACCAATTTTGGTGTCGAGACGTGTCGTATTCGATGAGAACTCGGGCACGGGCAGCAGGACACCCGACCGAGCCCCCGTACTGCGTGTCCAGCACCAAAATCGACACGAAAACCGACACAAATACAAATCAGTCTTCACAAATATTGTTACACAAACCTAGATCTAGAGATCCATGTAATTAGTTTTTCAAAAATCGAAAATAAAATCCTTTGTGACATTTTAACACACACCTAGCTATACACTATGATACGTGTCTGATACGGACACCAAACGGACACGAGTCGACACAAATCTAATACATATGGCTAGGGGACACCTAGGGCTTCCTATCCATGCAAAGAAAACAAAATTTGGTGGAGGGAATAGGGATTTACCTATATGTGCAATTTGCATGAAAACTTCAAAAGGGGGGTTCTTCTTGATGGCCAAGTGCTCCAAATTGGTCCCAAACTGAAATGGCTCTCCACCAACAGTCCATAAACACCAATTAGAATCCAATGCAAAAGACTAGGATAAAAAAGGAGGTTAAATGAATAAAATGGAAATTTTGAAGAAGAGAACAAACCTTGGTTTTTGTCAAATGGAGAAATAATATAAAAGAGGCAAGAACAATCAAGGAGGAGATTATTTATGGGGAGGGGAAGCCCTATGGCTAGTCCTAATGAGTGAAAATTAGGGTTAGGGTTACAAGTCATGGGCCATGGGCCAAGTCATATGAGAAATGGGCTCTCTACCTTAGCCTTAAGTCCAACATTAAAATCTTTTCTAATTTCTCAAGAGCTAAATCACTCAAGTCAAAACCAAGTCGACTTAAGTTAGATTAGGGTCTCACCATGCTAATCAAGTCACCTTAACTAAAGTCAACATCTAGGTTAGTCTCCTATGTCACAACTAGCAAAAGTCAAAATCAACAACCGTCAATCCAACAATAAATCAATAATTCTAAAAAGTCAAAAAGACCAAATTATCCCTAGACTAAAAATGATAAATGAAACCCCTAATCTCATTGCTATGCTCTAGGGCAGACAGTCTTTACGGTTTCACTAGCTGCACATCAAATCACAAGTCATAAATTTTAAATAGTTTTAAAATGATTAAAAATCACCAAAAATTATATTATTAATTAGATGTCATAATTAAGTAAATTAAACACAAAATTTTAAAATTACCTTTATTTTAGAAACTGGGTGTTACAAGTCTACCCACCTTAGAAAAAATTCGTCCTCGAAATTAAAATGGTAGTAGTCCTTCTAGGTCAAACACCCCACAATCAAAGTCTCAAACATACCGTCAGATAATCATATGTGTCTGTCCAAAATCATGATACTCAGAATCTTCGTCGTGCTAGTGAGCAAGGCTACGATAATCACAGAGTCATCGACTAAGGCACATACCTCTAGAATCATGGTATTTAAAATTTTCGCGTTGCCGCATGCTTGACAGCGAAAACCTTAAATTCCCACACCAGAGAAATATGTCCTAAATCTGACTATGTGTCCTCACTATGCCAGCTAAACACGACTATCGAAGATTCTAGATCCCATAACCGAGGTGACCTAGCCCATATGATTCATCTCAGAAGAAAATCAAACGTAACATAAGAACAACAGGACAGAATTGATCAACCAACAAGGAACAGAGGGAAACGAATTTTCAAGGCAGTTATAAGAGACAATTGCGGAAATGGAATCAAAAGAACGGAACCTGCAACTAGATCTCCAACGACCTGAGCATCCTCGACTGTCCTGGCGAAAGCTCGCTCCTGCTAGCCTCTCCTGGCCTGCTACTGATGCTGCATGTACCTCTGCTGCTGAGTCGGTAAGGGTAATCCCTTCTACTGGCCTACCGGAGCCCTAGCTCCTGCTCTCTGAACTGTCCGTCTAGGAAACTTTGGACACTCTCTTAACTGGTGATATGATACTCCGTAAAGTAGGTACTTGCCCAACCTCATTCGGCATTTACTCCAATCATGCCCTAGGTTCCTACAGAAAGGGCAACTGGTAACCTGCTGCTGATCTACCGGAGCCTTGGCTCCTCCTCCTGGTGCTGTTCCCAGAACTACTCTGCCTATGTTCTGGGAATACTCCCTCAGCTGGTGGTTCGCTGCTCCACCCCACTGGTGCTGAGCTACAGGTGGCCTAGCTCCCTCAAAAGGAGGTACAATGGGACAATCTATCTTCTGGTGGGCACCTGACCCACAGAAATAGCAAACCTTCAACCTCTTCCTTTACTGCTCCCAGATGTGTCCCGGCTTCTTGCAGTAGGAAAAACTGATCGCCTTCGGGTCCTGACCCCGATACTGATACTGTACCTGCTGAACTCCCACTGGTGTCTACGTCTGCTGAATCTGCACATGAGGCCTCTTGGCCTGGCCTCCGCTGCTACTGGTACCGTAAGCATCCCGTCCCCTCTTGAACAACTGTTGCCGCTGAGTTTCCACTATCTGCTGGAAGAAGGGGAACAACCGCGCCACGTCCTCTGATCCTGATGGCGACTGCTGCTGAAGAACGTTCAGGATGACTGAAGAAAGTCTCGGAGTAGGAAGAGGTGCACTCCCACAAGCTGCAGATATTGCAGCCTGAGCTGGCATAACAGGAGCTGCAGTCTCAGGGCCCTACTGATCAGGACGAGGAGTGGTAGACCCCTCAGTGGTGTCTTCCTGATCGAGAGGATGAGATCGTGTCTCCATAACCATCCTGAAGACAGATCAAACAAAGAATCAATACTGAGATAGAATGATAATTCAAGGGAGGACAGTTATTCAAGGAAGCAATCTTCAACAGGAATTTAGATGGAAGGAATCCAGTTAAGAGTTTTTCCCAATGTGATTGAATACCTCAAGGAAAATCCTAATCCTACTGCAGGCTGTAGTGATACTCTAGTTCGAATACCACTACACAAACTCGACCTGTATGGGCCACCACTAAAAATGTATCACGACACGCACCCACCGTGAGGTTACGAGTGCATAACAGTGCCCAGCCTACGCCGCAGTGTTGGCGGTAGAACGCTGTTCTAGGTCATGAACTATAACTACATAACATAAATACTCTCCAAAAAGGAGGCCAAGCATAGAGGTACAATTCAATCATAATCTAAGGTAGAATGTAGCACGATGAAATAGATAAGGAAAACCCTCAAACTGAGGTTCAACAAGAAGTAAAATAATTAAAGTTAACCACTACCAGTCTCAACATCTCTAAAATATACAACTCTGAAATCAAAGACAATAACCAAACATGAAAAGAAGGACAATCTAAGCTATCTACACTATACAAGGTATCGTCCTCAGCAGCTGCCTGAACCTCCCCAGGGGTCCAGGTCGCGAGTGTTATCTAGGCAAGCTCCAAAGTAAGGGGTACAGGGTTCCTCATCATCCTCTGTAAAAAAATTCAACATGTCCAGTCAGGACGGGAGCGAGTACAATATATCTCACGCGGATCATAACAGGTTAGAGAATATAAACATGCAAGAGAGTACGATACACAAAACTGAAAGAAAGTACATAATGTAAACAGAGAGAGAACTGTAATAGAAATATCTGCTATAAGTAGAAAGCTACCAGTGACTAGTGATTTAGAGTACAAAGTCGACATGAGAACGGCTTAATTTGCACATGGCTATACTAAAGAGGCGTACATGGCTATACTACTTTGGAATTGTTCACATGACTATTTATACTCTCCCATACCCCAATCAATACACAAGGATCCAGACAAGTTATGTTACGTACATGGTTTTCACATGAAGTCCATAGATGGGTGTACATGAAGAATACATGAGGGCTCAGAAGCTGAGTGCACATGAATTCCACATGAAGGCCCATGAAAGGTGCACATGAAGTATAGGTTATACATGAATACACGAGAAACATGATCGAACATGATAGCACATGAGAGTACACGAGCGAGCACGAACGAGCATGAAGCACGTGAGAAACATGAATAACATGAGAGCGAGGAATACACGATGTACATGAAACACACGACACGATGTATCCGATGCTCCCGAGGGGGATAACATCTCAATGTAGGGATCCATATAGTACCAATCTGTGATAATATCGTGACAGCATCAAATAAGGTAAACTAGAGCAGGAATATAGTTCTAAGCAAGTTATGAAATGATCAGAGAATGTACTCGCCTGATATCTGAATAGCTGTAGCAAATGTACTGTCCGTGTCACGCCTCAGAACCAGAATACTGGAGAGCGGGGGCGTACATAGCCAGCTACGTATATTGAAATAGAATATATCTCAACTATACGGTCACGGCTGTCTAGATATGAGGGTTTACTACAAGCCAACGGTCTCTTATGGTCAAGCCTATTGTCTCAATCTCAAGCAAGTAATATGATCACAAGATATTTGACCACCAAATATACAATAAAAGGCGTCCCAAATATTATATATCAGCTGATCATGAAGCTAGTCGTACAAAATGCTAGGACTAGCAAGAGTTAAGTCATACATGATCAACCCTAGGATTTGTTAATCATGTTTACAGCCCGTAGGCAGACTGTAAGTAAAAGTGCATCGAGCTAACAGGTGTTCGTCGGCTAAACGCCTCAAAAGAATAATTTTACAATAGAGTGAGCGAAACAAAATAGAAAACCCACTCGTAGCCCGGGTTCCTTCTAGTTGCCACCATCGGGCTGGAGGTTCGAAAGATCCTCGGGAGCTGTTCCGAAATCTGGCCACACAAAACCAGCTGGGTCAAACCCCAGAAAGAGCAAGTGCCACAAAGGGGCCACGAAATAAGAACAAAAGCCAGCATATCAGAACATAAGAAAAAAAAGTACAAGTAATAAAGAGCATGTCAGGACAATAAACGACTAGGGACGTGGAACCATTCTGGGAGCCAGGTTACAACCCGTAAACCAAATAAGGATCGGGGTTGTAATCCTTCGCCTTAATATCTCCTTGTCCCTACCCAATTATTGTTAAAGATAAGTAAAACAAGCATGTACAAGAGTTCCAGGTACAGGGGCTAGACAAGACTTAGACAAGGCTGGACTCCATCCATTCATAAAGCGGCCAAGCAATTACTACGGCTTACTACTTAACTAACTAGGGTTATCACAAGCCTTAATTACTAACAAGATGCAAGTGAGAATTTCCCAGTCCCAAGCCCTGCAGACCATCCAGTTATCCTTTCGCGGGTTGAAAGTATAGTTGGGTACATCGCCCGGGAGACGATATACCCTTAGGTGACATAGAGGGTGCAACACATGACAGTGCGCTGGAAATATGCTCTACTCGTCGGCAAGCTACAAGTCCAATTAAGAGCGCCCAGATAACGAGATTGCCTGTGACTGGAAATTCTCCATGAACTATAGTTTGGTCTAGTCATTAGCCTAATCCATATTCAGTATGAATCCCTGACCGTGGGAACCAGGGAGTCACGTCCTAGACATGATACAAGACAAGACAAGTGGATTGCACAAGCAAGCAAGCAGGAACACCCACGGTGTCAAGTTGATTATACGAGTCAAGTTAGCTGTCGCAACAGCATCAAGTCAAGTCAAGTTACAAGTTACAAGTCAAGTCAAGTTACAAGTTACAAGTCAAGTCAAGTCAGGAGTGCGCCGCCACGGGCCACTATCAAGTTATCAAGATAAATTATATCAGGGTACTTGTCAGGAGTGCGCCACGACGGGCCACTATCATGTCAGGTTGGTTATGTCAGGAGTGCACCACTACGGATCACTGTCGTGTTATGCTAGTTCCTTGTCATACCATGCCATGTACAATAGTCATTCCAAACATATTACGTAAAATCAAGTTCATGACAAAAGACGTAAAGATATAAAATGGACGTAAAATATCTAATAAAATATCAATATACAGGGCTATAGAAGAGCCAAGCTTAAAGAAATAAAACCAAAACTCCAAGAGCCAATGGATTGCGCAAGGGGTCAGGGGGTTGGATTGCGCAGGAACGGTTGGCGCAGGCTGCGAAGTGCGCAGGCTTAGACTGCGCAGGCAATGGATGGCGCAGGATACAGACTGCGCAGGCTTAGACTGCGCAGGCAATGGATGGTGCAGGATGTAGACTGCGCAGGCTTAGACTGCACAGGCAATGGATGGCGCAGGATGCAGACTGCGCAGGGGTCAAGTGCGCAGGAGCCGATGGCACAGGGTTGGTTGCGCAATCGGGCAGCGGCCAGGCTGCACAGTCAGCGACCAACGCTAAAGAGCGCGGCGCGGGAAGGCTGCGCGGTCCAGTACTACGCTAAAGAGCACAGACTGTAGATCTTCTTCTCCAGGCCGAGAGGAACATCAAGAACACCCAAAAATTCAATCTTTCATATCTTAGTCAAATCAAAGCCAAATCTAGATTTTCAAAGTTCTAACTTGAGTAAAATTGAATTCTCTTCCACATGGAAGCATCAAAACCCACAAAAATCCAACCAAAATAGATCAAAACCATGTAAATCCGAAAATAGTTAAAACCTAGATCTAGAACAATGGAGACTCCAAATCACAAAATGTCAAGCACTAATAGTGATCACCATGGCCTAATCTAGCTAATGAACAAATAAAATATGGTTCTCATGTGGTGGCAAGGTGCACTTGCCTACGGGTGGAGTGTTGTGTAGAAGAAGGAAGAAAAAGAAGATGGAGAAATAAATGAGAGAATTATGGAGGGGAGAAAAAAGTAGGTGGAGTTTTAATGAGGGTGAGTTGTGTTGTGTTGAGGGTTGAACATAGGCTAAGGTGTTCCAATGCATGTTAAACCAAACCAAACCATATCAAACCAATTCTCCTCCACAAAATAAACCAAGCCAGGTAAAACCCAATTACGAGAACCAAAATCTGCAAGTCAAGCCAATTACAAGTACATGCCAAAATCCGAGAAAATAAATACAGGTCTGAAATACATGCAAGCTTGAAAAAAATACGTATTCAGAATATGGGTGTTACAGTCCGAGATGAGGTACCTGACTCCTAGTTAGAGCAACACAAGTCAAGATGTATACAGGGGATGATAATAGTAATCTACAATGCATTTGCATGCTGTCTAGGTCAAACTAGACTAAAGTCAACAATTGGTCAACTCCAGTCAACTACACTAGTCAAACTAGGTCAACTAGGCCACTCCTAATCCCAGCAAGTCTCATTAGGCCTAACCAAGCCTACCCTAGCAAGCACACACCATACACAAGGCTATACAAGACATCAATCACATAATTTATATTATATATAACTCATATATTGCATACACTAGATATACATTTAGGCAATCAACTATATATACATTAGGCATTCATAGGCACATATCAATGAGCTAGTGTGAACATACATGCATATATTAGAATACAATACTAGGCCTATATATAATATGCCACCTATATATTACATATATATATATATATTTTTTTTTTATTTTTTTTTTATATATCTATATACACATATATGTATATATATATCAATAGAAAATCTCTATTTATCACATTAACACATTTAGCCATATAATATATATATATATATATATATATATATATATATATATATATAGAGAGAGAGAGAGAGAGGGGGGGATAGAGAAAAGAGCATGTGTATGTATGTGAGGGTGAAATATATATATATATATATAGAGAGAGAGAGAGAGGGATAGAGAAAAGAGCATGTGTATGTATGTGAGGGTGAGGCATGACAGTTGTGCAAAGTGTATATAGGAATCAATCACAGGTATTTAAGAACTATAGAATCAAAACAGTTTGTAATTTGGAAGAAAATGACAGTTTAAGGAAAGGAATTCATTTCTCAGGTTTTGATGAGAACTAAAACCAAATGACAGTTAACTAATCCTCATTTGAATTCAGTCACCGCAACAATACCAATACAATGGATGAGAATTATCATTCAATATTTGGTTAAGGAAAGGAAATCAAACTCAGCTATGTGACAGTTATGTACTTGCGTGTGTCTCTTGAAGTTAATCCTCTGTGTGTGTGAGTGTTAGAAATGAAGCCATTTCAGGAATCCCAGATTTTACTATGGTGCAGTCCACAATAGTGCATATAATCCCTGGTTTGTGTGTAGACATGTGGGCATGACATTGCATAGCAGTGAGTGAAATTCAGTGACTGGAAAAATAGTGTGTGAGTGTGTTTGTGGACATGAGTGTCATCAGGAACTTGGTTTCTGTGGACAGAAAACAGTTTCCAGTGTTCAAGTGTTCAGAGACATCAGTGCCTGTGTGTGAAGAGTGTACCAGTGTGTTAACTTAATGCAAATTAAAAGCTCAAAAGCAAATTCAACATCTAATTTCCTATGCCACACTAAATCACATTCGAAAAATCTACTTGAAATCTCATAATTTGAGTGTATAAAGGAGTCTCAGTTTTGTAGAGGGTATCTCAGGTTAACTGATTTCAGTCGACACAGGTTTACAGTGAAAGGAAATCTCAGGTATACTAGTGTGTACATGTGTATTCTCAAAATAGTGTATCAGTCATTGACAGTGTAATGTGTGTTCAAAAGACAGTGTAATGTGTGTGATATGTCATTGCATTGAGGTTCAATCTCAGAATATTTCGAAGTCCAGTATTGCACATGAGGACTGAACATCATACCATGGAATAAACCTATATAGATATCTGATCATGAGGGAAAGGATGGACAGATACAATGTGTTAGCAGTGATGTTGTGTCCCATGGATATTGTGTAGCATGGAGACAGTGCAATGTGTCTCAGTTTACTCATGTGTGTATCTAGGTGACAATATGTCATAGGATATTAAGTGACAGTGTAGATAAATAGGAATGAGATGTGTGTGTCAATGCATGAAGGTGGTGTGACAGTTATCAAATAAACTAAGCCCAAGGTGAAATCGAACTGGAATCCATGTTAATCAAAATCCTAACATGTTAGCTACCCCTGAAATGAAACAACCCAAATTCAAATATCAATCAATTCGAAAACCAATACAAAGCATGAAACAAAATCTCAGTTTTTTGTGTCTGTGTGTGTTAGTGTTACTTCAAAACATGTGTGTCTCAGGAAAAGCATGGCAATGATAGGGTGTAATCTGAAAACAGTGAGCCAAACACAATGTATAAGAATTTACATGGCAAGTAAATCATTCATAATTCAGTTTTAAACTGGAATAAAAACCAAACTTTTTATTTCCTACACCATGTATCAGTCCACATTTCGAATCCTCTTTCTTGAACACAAAACCTAATCAAATATGTAAAACCAATCTAGCAGGTAGTAATACATATGTCCCGGACCCAATATGACAATTTATTCATTAATTAAACAGTTTGAAAGGGAAATAAATATCAGGAAATTAGAAACTTACACTATGTATCAGTCACAAATGGAAACTTCAATTTGAACAATCAAAATACTTTAAGTTGGTAAACTAAGAGTTGGTAATTAATAAAGCATGTGTACATGTGTTATACAGGTCATTCATGTCCCAGAACTGGACACGAATCATGTCTAAAACATCACATGACACACAGGCTGAAACTCAGTGCACTGCAGTGTCGTGCACACGTACATATGCATCTAGCACGCGACACAGGCCACGTGGAGACACGTGGCCGTGCACACGTGTTCGCCAGGGGTTAGGGTAAGTGTCCAACAGCCTGCAAGAGGTCCACGTTGTGTCGTGTCCAAGTTACGAGCCCGTGTCAGTCGTGTGTCTGTGCGCGTGTGTTGCTAATGCACGAACAGTGCGGGTCAAAATACTCCCAAACCACACCATAAGATCCTACAAAAATTTAGGGTCTTAGTGTCAGTCACCTAGGGAAGGTTCACACCAATTTTGGTGTCGAGACGTGTCATATCCGACGAGAACTCGGACACGGGCAGCAGGGCACCCGACCGAGCCCCCGTGCTGCGTGTCCAGCACCAAAACCGACACGAAAACCAACACAAACACAAATCAGTCTTCACAAATATTGTTACACATACCTAAATCTAGAGATCCATGTAATTAGTTTTTCAAAAATTGAAAATAAAATCCTTTGTGACATTTTAACACACACCTAGCTACACACTATGATACGTGTCCGATACGGACACCAAACGGACACGAATCGACACAAATCCAATACCTACGGCTAGGGGACACCTAGGGCTTCCTATCCATGCAAAGAAAATGAAATTTGGTGGAGGGAATAGGGATTTACCTATATGTGCATTTTGCATGAAAACTTCAAAGGGGGGTTCTTCTTGATGGCCAAGTGCTCCAAATTGGTCCCACACTGAAATGGCTCTCCACCAACAGTCCATAAACACCAATTAGAACCCAATGCAAAAGACTTGGATGAAAAAGGAGGTTAAATGAATAAAATGTAAATTTTGAAGAAGAGAACAAACCTTGGTTTTTGTCAAATGGAGAAATAATATAAAAGAGGCAAGAACAATCAAGGAGGAGATTATTTATAGGAAGAGGAAGCCCTATGGCTGGTCCTAATGAGTGAAAATTAGGGTT
The DNA here is from genome assembly GCA_029216955.1 of Iris pallida. Taxonomy (NCBI): domain Eukaryota; kingdom Viridiplantae; phylum Streptophyta; class Magnoliopsida; order Asparagales; family Iridaceae; genus Iris; species Iris pallida. The sequence continues at coordinate 3,740,282 of JANAVB010017400.1, forward strand.
AGGGTTACAAGTCATGGGCCATGGGCCAAGTTATATGAGAAATGGGCACTCTACCTTAGCCTTAAGTCCAACATTAAAATCCTTCCTAATTTCTCAAGAGCTAAATCACTCAAGTCAAAACCAAGTCGACTTAAGTTAGATTAGGGTCTCACCATGCTAATCAAGCCACCTTAACTAGAGTCAACATCTAGGTTAGTCTCCTATGTCACAACTAGCAAAAGTTAAAATCAACAACCGTCAATCCAACAATAAATCAATAATTCTAAAAAGTCAAAATGACCAAATTACCCCTAGACTAAAAATGATAAATAAAACCCCTAATCTTATTGCTAGGCTCTAGGGCAGACAGTCTCTACGGTTTCACTAGCTGCACATCAAATCACAAGTCATAATTTTTAAATAGTTTTAAAATGATTAAAAATCACCAAAAATCATATTATTAATTAAATGTCATAATTAAATAAATTAAACACAAAATTTTAAAATTACCCTCATTTTAGAAACTGGGTGTTACAAGAGGTGCGGGGATAGGGTGTTCGTTTAGGGTTTGTTCTCTCCCTCTCGATATCTCTCTCGGTTATATGCGGCTGAAAGGGTCGGGTTCAGCGTGGGTTTGAGCTCTGCTTGGCCTCGGATTGTTTGGGCTTGCTGCTACTTTGTGTAAGTCGTGGGTGAAACTAGTGGCAGCCCGAGAGGGGCTGGCCCGGCTTGCTGGACTGGGATTTTGTTGCATGCCATGATGGGCATGCTAGGCCCTGGGCTCGAGAGTGGGCTTAGGAGGGCTTGGCCTGAGGGTTGGCTGGGCTTTCATTGCTTTTAATTCTTTTTTTTTCTTTTTCTATTTCTTATATCTAATATATACATATATACGTATATATATACGCTCACGTATATATACGTATACATATATGCCTGAATATATATATATATATTTATATATACACACAAAACATATATAATATATATTTATATACGCATACATATACACCCATAGATAATATATTTATTTATATCTATATATATCTATATACATATAAACTATGTATATCTCTACATATATACGTATATTCCCTATATGCATGAATACTCCCAAAGTCCAAAAGTAAATCTTAGGAATATATATTCTAATAGTGTTGGCTTATAATAAAATATATACATACAACAATAATATTTATTGCACAAATAATCTAGAAAACTAAATAGTATATTTTATTATTATAAATCTAATAACAATATAAATAACAATAATAATGATACTAATAAGAAAAATCTATAATAAATGTACAGACAGAATATGTAGTCTAAATACCCAACATGCATAAGGGTAATTAGGAAGGTATTTATCCTATTTCTAAAAATAGAATATTAATTCAGTAATAATAAATTATATTTATATATATAAATTCTTTATATACGAAATGCCTATTTAAAAATCAGAAATAATAAATGAAATATGTACGTCTACATGGACGTCGTTGATCGTACAGCATTGACTACATGGGCTTGGCTCAGTTCGGTTCCAGTCCAGACTGGTTTGGTACAACCGGGTCTTCTACAAGTCAATAAACCTTAATAATAAATAATTAAATAATAAATAAAATTTTCGGTAAGGGTTAAGTCGCAACTTGGCCTGGTTTTCTTAGTTAGGACGTCACTATGGCTCGGTCTTTCCTACCAGGGCTAATACACTAGTCAAAGTACGCCACTGCATTATCCGTGCCATGATTCCTAGTCACCTTGTACTCCAAATCTCAACTATGAATACGACCATCTATCATAATAATTAACCAAATAATTAATTCTAAAATTCTAAAGATCACCATTTAAATCAAATAAATAATAAAAAAATAATTCAAAATTTTTGGGAAGAGGAGCTACAAATCTACCCACCTTAAAAATAATTTCGTCCTCGAAATTCTAATTCATAACTATTTCTAAAAAAATCAAAGTCTACTATTACTTTAATCTCCTCAAATTTAATTTCTAAAAATATTTTATGGCCTTCTCTAGTCATTTGGTATTTACGAAATCTCGAGGACTTCTACCCACCTTTGGTCACACTACTCCCTTGAAACATAGGTCGTTAAAATCTTTTAATCATCTAACTAGTGGTTAACAATTCTACCGGCAGATATCTAGGCATATGTCAACTATAATCCTCATATCTATAAATAACCAATATTCAATAGTCAAGCAATAAATACTATAATTTAAGGATTTCTAATGGATTCTAGACAGCATGATAATTCTTCACCCCGAAATAAATGGGACGAGAATCAATGGCCCAGGAAGCAAGGAAGTATATTCGAGAGCAAATATGGAGTTTTCAAGGACGTAGAGAAATTTCTAGAAGAATCTTCAAGGCGGAGTGGATTGAGATTTCTAAGGTTTAGTCAGTTGCGCAGGCTCGTATCAGTACAGTTACGTAACCGATACGATATGCTCTGACCTGTATAGGCCACCATAAAAACTTATCACGACCCGCCCCCGGTTTTCGGACGTGAGCTCCTGAGCAAGCCAGCTATGTATCGAGCGGACTCCAGCCCGACTCGAGAAAGTATAAGCTGTCCAGCATAGGGTATCATGTCTAATCTAAACTATATCTCAATCCATAAGAATCATGTAAAACAAAAATAAACAAGTATGGGTCGTGGTCTGCAGCCCACTAGCATATATGTTCGATTAGATCCCAAGAATAACATGAGTCTATAAAGCTAAGCTGATAAGCAAGATATATCATAAAAGCACGAGAAGATAGTGAATCGATAATACTAACAAATACCTAAATTATACAGATGAAGTCAACTACCACATGCTCAGCTAACTAACTCCGTATAATCAGCTACCTGAAGAGATCATCAGGTCCTCAGAGGACTAGCAAGATACATAAAACATGCGTACTAATATGACAGTAAATAACATGTGTGGGGGATAAGAACACTGCAAGAAGAACATCTAAGGACGACGAGTCGTATGGAAATGTAATACTAGACTTGGCTACTATCAATCAGAACTCCTATAGCTTGTAGTACAATGCAAGATACTCCCAATCTATGTGTTCTAATTGACGTACAAAGTAGGATACTCTCAGTCGAGATTAGCCAATTCTAGTATCGATCTCCTCTCCTAATGGATACGAGGTCAAGTAGGCTCCTATAAATCGTAGTGCAATACAAGATACTCCCAATTTATAGTATCGCAAGTCAAGTCAAGTCAATCAATCAATATATGCTATAGGTCGTAGTACAATGTAAGATACTCCCAATCTATAGTATATCTCAAGTCAAGTCAATCAAGAAATATCAAGATAAGAATCGGCTATAGGTCGTAGTACAATGTAAGATACTCCCAATCTATAGTATATCTCAACTATAGTACAATGTAAGATACTCCCAGTCAAGAATAGTCAAGAACAGGATATAGAAACTGACAACTCAATCACGAGACAAGGTAATACGAATCAAGCAATGTCGAATCTCCTATACGTGCACGTATTCTAGAACAAGTAAAACGATCAAGGCAAATCAATCACAATATGGAATCATGTGACAATATAAAAAGGAACATAATAAAGAAAGAAGAAACAATGTAAATACTGTATATGTTAGGCAAGGTATACTTGCCTGAGTGTTGCACGGAGATCCAACAATAAACCGTCAACCTGTAAGCCAAATAAGTCCAAATCTCACAACTGCCTCCAAAAGCTGAAACAAACATTACCAACGTTCTCAGAATAGTCAAATTAGCTAGGATTGCCTGTCCTTAAGTCTAATTCTGAACACAGGGGTAAAACGGTAATTTTGGGCAAAAATGGTGTCCGCCGTTGGACCCGCTTTGTACTGAAAAGCATGCCAGAGTCAATGGTTTCTAAAGTCATCAAACTACATATCTATAGATCCGATTTGACGATACGAATCCAACGATATGTCCAATTTTGGATTCCTGTGGGTCGTGCACAAAATCGCCCGTTGAATTGGATCGTAGGGCCCGCAAAACGGCGATCCAGTCAACTGTCTCAGAATTGGACCAAACTTGGCATACAGGACAAAAAAAATGATACGGTCCTGTTGGCGTAAGTTTTGTCTCAATCTGACGAGCGTGCACGAAGTAATTAAAAAATTTGCACAGAGGTCGATACGGTGACTTTTGACGGGTACGCATCAAATTCTTTGCGCACACACGACCAATTTGAATTACGTCAAAGCCCACACGTCCACGAAGCTGTTACGCACCTTTCTATGCTTTTGTTTTGCGACCATGTCGCCCGGATTGGCGGGACGCACGTTGTATCGGGAGTTTTTTCTATTTTCTATATTTTTAAAAAATAGATTTTTGTTGAACTTTAAAGAGGTTTATCTTGATGCATAATCGATGAAATCAAAATCCGTAAACAGCATTTTGATGCCCTATAGGTTGTCTTCAAATAGGTTTAACTAGATTTCGAAGAATCAAACTAGATTGGAAGATATATGTCTTCCAAATGGGGTCCTTGGAATCGAATTTCTGTCTCATTCGAGACAGTTTTTCGTCTATTTTGGGTCAATTTTTAATGCGATTTTGGTTCGATTTAGTTCGAACTAATTACTAGGGTTTAAAGACCTACATGTTGTCGGTGTGTTAGAACTTGTAGATCAAAAAGTAGTTGAAGGTGGGCGGAGAAAACTCACTTTGATTTCGCTTGTTTGCTGCCGTTACTACTGTGGCTTGTTTGCGCCTGTGCGCGCGTGCCGGCGCTGACGTGGCCGGCATGCGGCCGCACGCGGCGGCGCCAGGGCCGAGGAGACTCGCTAGGGGTTGGGCGACAAGGTAGAGGTGCGAGGATAGGGTGTTCGTTTAGGGTTTGTTCTCTCCCTCTCGATATCTCTCTCGGTTATATGCGGCTGAAAGGGTCGGGTTCAGCGTGGGTTTGAGCTCTGCTTGGCCTCGGGTTGTTTGGGCCTGCTGCTTCTTTGTGTAAGTCATGGGTAAAACCAGTGGCAGCCCGAGAGGGGCTGGCCAGGCTTGCTGGACTGGGATTTTGTTGCATGCCATGATGGGCTTGCTAGGCCCTGGGCTCGAGAGTGGGCTTGGGGGGGGGGGCTTGGCCTGAGGGTTGGCTGGGCTTTCATTGCTTTTAATTTTTTTTTCTTTTTCTATTTCTTATATCTAATATATACATATATACGTATATATATACGCTCACGTATATATACGTATACATACATGCCTGAATATATATATATTTATATGTACACACGAAACATATATAATATATATTTATATACGCATACACATACACCCATAGATAGTATATTTATTTATATCTATATATATATATATTTTTTTATACATATAAACTATATATATATATATATATATATCTACATATATACGTATATTCCCTATATGCATGAATACTCACAAAGTCCAAAAGTAAATCTTAGGAATATATATTCTAATAGTGTTGGCTTATAATAAAATATATACATACAGCAATAATATTTATTGCACAAATAATCTAGAATACTAAATAGTATATTTTATTATTATAAATCTAATAACAATATAAATAACAATAATAATGATACTAATAAGAAAAATCTATAGTAAATGTACAGACAGAATATGTAGTCTAAATACCCAACATGCATAAGGGTAATTAGGAAGATATTTATCCTATTTCTAAAAATAGAATAGTAATTCAGTAATGATAAATAATATTTATGTATATAAATCCTTTATATACGAAATGCCTATTTAAAAATCAAAAATAATAAATGCAATATGTACGTCTACATGGACGTCTTTGATCGTACTACATTGACTACATGGGCTTGGCTCAGTTCGGTTCCAGTCCAGACTGGTTTGGTACAACCGGGTCTTCTACAAGTCAATAAACCTTAATAATAAATTAAATAATAGATAAAATCTTCGGTAAGGGTTAAGTCGCTACTTGGCCTGGTTTTCTTAGGCAGGATGTCACTATGGCTCGGCCTTCCCTACCAGGGCTAATACACTAGTCAAAGTACGCCACTGCACTATCCGTGCCATGATTCCTAGTCACCTTGTACTCCAAATCTCAATTATGACTACGACCATCTATCGTAATAATTAACCAAATAATTAATTCTAAAATTCTAAAGATCACCATTTAAATCAAATAAATAATAAAAAAATAATTTAAAATTTTCGGGAAGAGGAGCTACAGAGGAGGAGGAAGACTCTCTAATGTGGCTGACATAGCCTCCTGAACTATAGGAATAACATAACGTGGAGAGAGAATCTCAGTCGCTCTCTTTTTAGAAGATCGAAAGGACGATGATGCGGATCCACCCTTGACTCGCCAGAGGATATTGCCCTCCATGACTCCTTGCAACTCAATCATACTGGCCTAAGTAGGTGAGACACGTTTGGGTCTCTGGACAGTCCAAAATATCATGTTCTGCAGGTAGATCCCCGGAGAAGCCTAGCCCAAAGATGGTAGGAATTCTCAAGGAATCTCTAAACCCATTTGCTACTATGGTTTGATTGATCATCTCGAGATTCCTAATACCGGCACCACCTTCATGTTTTAGTTTTGTGAATTTGTTCCAAGAGAGAAGATGAAGTTTTATTTCTCTTGTACTATTCCTCCACCAGAATGAATATTGCTGTTTTGTCAGATTGGTAATGATAATTTTCGGAATTCTATATGCGGACATATAGTTGATAGAAAGAGACCCTACAATGGAGTTGATAAGGATAGTGCGGCCTATATGAGAGAGAATTTTAGATTTCAAACCAATTGGGCGAGATTCACACCGCTCTACCAAGGTCTTACAGGTGGCTATCCGCCCTTTGGACTCCAAAAGAGAATGGCCCAAGTATTTTTTTTCGAGGTGCCATCGGAGTGAGGCTCAGCAAGGCTGGCATAGAAATCCTGTCTTGCTCAATAACTTTGTAGCTAAAGAGGATGCTAGACTTTTTGAAATTAATTTTCTGCCCTGACCACCTGGAATAAGTATGCAACAGCTCATGAACTGTCTCCAGGGAAAAATGGTTTGTTGTCCCAAATATAAGAATGTCGCCTACAAACAGAAGATGCTGTTGATCCAAACTGGATCACAGTCAACCTAATTTAGAGAATTAACAAAACAATATTTGATATTATCCAATACGACACATTGAGCTCGAAGTCAAGAACATCTTCTACAACATATCAAGCTCAAGACAGACATCATCAACAAGTTGATCATTATAATTGTACTTGTACTGAGTCTGTACTTTTCATTTTATTGAGTCTTGGAACATGTACGTTGAGTCATACTGAGCTATCTCAAACCTAGAATTCACTCTCCAAGCTCCACCATACAAAACAAGACAATCACCACACTAAACCAAACCAATCCTCTCAAAGCCTATCGTATATTCTGGCCCCATAGAAACCGAATTCGGGCCAAAATCTGCCCCATCCAGAGTTCGGGCCGAACTCTGCCTCCTAAAAAATTAGGATGCTAATTTTTAGGCCTGTTTGATACTAGCTGTCCAACGTTTAAAATTTTGAATTCTTGGAATAGAATTTTGGCCGAGTTCTGTCTCCTCAGACTAGTATAAATAGAGCTTGAATTCTCTCATTTCAAATCATCTCTCACCTTTAAATATTCAAGCTTTTTAAGCTCTACTACTCCAAGCCCCACTCTTCCATATCTCCTGAGCCATAACTCTCCTTAGCCCAAGGTGCTCAGTGCGATATCAGCTAGAAGTTGTGTAAAAGAGTGAAAGAAAAGTCACTTGGACAATTCCAAGTTTTACCTCTGTGAAATTGTAAGAAGTTGGCGTGCTCTTCTGAGTAAAGGCACGTGGTTGTACCCTATCTCACAAATAGTGGATTTCAATCCTGGGTGAGAGTTCTCAGGCCTGGACTAGTCCTCCACGAGAGAAACCAGGTTAAAATCTCTGTGTTTGCGTATGCTCTTCTGATATCTATTTATTTTTGCATTTCTCCCTGATTACTTACTCTCTTGATAGTTATTTTATGGAGGTGATATAGAGTTGCATTTTTAATTGGTTGTTATCGACATAAACTCTATTCACCCTCTCTAGAGTTGCCTATACGTAACTTCAATTGGTATCAGAGCTCTGTTCTCTTGATAACAGATTAACATCCTAGAGCTGATCCATGGCAACCACAAAACCTATCTTTACCAACTATGGTGAGGGACAATCCACAAATAGGCCACCCCTATTTGATGGAACCAACTACACCTATTGGAAGACTATGATGAGTTTCTACCTAAAGTCTATAAACTTTGATTTACGGACCATAGTCACTGATGGTTACAAAAGCCTGCAAGAATTGTTGTCGAGGGGAATCTCATAGATAACCCCACGACAAATATACTGACCAAGAAAAGAAATAGGCTAGTCTAGATACTAGGGCTATTAATGCTCTTTTCTGTGCTATACACAGGACTTAATTCAACAGGATCTCTACCTGCTCCACCTCACACAAAGTATGGAAGCTTCTTGAGATGACCCATGAAGGAACCATACAGGTAAAAGAATCAAAAATCAGTCGTCTGACACAGGAGTACGAAGCTTTCAAGATGAAGCCCAATAAGACGATCAAACAGATGATCACTAGATTCCTCGACATCGTCAACCCTTTATTTTCTTTTGGTAAGGACTACTCTAACCATGAGAAGATACGCAAGGTACTAAGGGGACTAACGAAGAACTAGAACCCAAATCCATGATGATCATAGAAGGTAATGATCTCACCACCATGTCTCTAGAAATTTTGGTAGGCAAGCTGATGACGCATGAGCTCGATCTTAAAGACTTTGAAAAAGCGGCTCCGAAGGAAAAGAAAATTGTACTAATAGCTCATCGTCGAAAGACTGCTCAAGAAGATACCGACGACGATGATTCCGAAGGTGATGATCAAGCACTGATGGTCCAAAACTTCAAGAAGTTTCTTCGCTTCAACCAAAGAAAAGAGGAACAATACAAAGAAGACGATGAAGAGCCCATTTGTTTCGGTTCTAAGAAGATGGGGCATGATTGCCCTACTGCAAAGAAAGGAAGTCGATATGAAAGATTGTACAAGAGGCCAACCTTTCAAAAATATGCCAACACAAGTATTTGGCACCAGAGCAAATCCAGTAACTCAGAAGAAGAAGAGGACTCTCCCCAAGATACAACAAACGTCTGCCTAATGGCAACGTCCGAAAAGGTAACAAACGATCCTCTTGATGACTTTACATTTGATGAACTTGGTAATGCCTTTAGTAACTTGCTTGATGATCACAAGAAGTTGCTTAGCAAGTACAAACATGCAAAGGATAAGATCAAAACTCATGAAGTTAAGATACATAGACTTTCATGTTTACTTGATAATGTTAGAGACACACCACCCACAGATAACACTGAGGAGGTATCCAAGCTTAAATTAAGCTTATACGATGCCAATTCTCATATTGAGAAACAAACACGTGATATTACAACACTCAATAAAGAACTTCTAGATATGAAAAAGAAGTATAATATTGCTGCTGTAAGAATTGATGCTTTAAATGCCAAGTATAATAATATGTGCGACACCTCTAAAAGATTAGATATTAAACTGGAAAACAAGTTGTTCAGCCTCAGACAAAGTCTCACAGTCACAACACATACACTAAACAAAAGTTTGTTCAACACAAAAACACACGTCACAAGAGAAACACATATACTCATGCCGCTCATAATCATGCTTTTATGTATACTTATCCACATGCAGTACGAAGGACACCCACACATACACATGGCACACATAGACATACTCCTATGCACACACATTCTCATGCAGTACATCAAACACATAGACATCACTATTATCCTGTATCTAACACGAATATACATGCTATATATCACTACTGTGGTAAACATGGACAAACTTCACCAGAGTGTTTAATTAGAAGATTAGTTGATTTAAAACTGTACGCATGGGTACCAAAGACTAACCTTTCACGACCCTCAAAGATTTGGGTACCAAAGGTCACATCTACTCGTGGTGTAGGTGTACCTTCCTTTATTCTCTAGAAGCAAGTGGATTCTCGATATTGGGTGCTCGCGACGCCTGACTGGAAATACAAATCTATTCGTAACACTATCGATGAAGAGGGAAGGATATGTATTCTTCGAAAATAACTTGAAAGGTTATATCATAGGTAACGATACTATTGGCAATCCTTCTTCTCCCGTAATTAAGGATATCTGTTTGGTGACCGAGTTAAAGCATAACCTGCTCAGCATTAGTCATCTTGCTGATCATGGATATGATATTAACTTTGGCAAAACTAAATGCTCCATATATGATAGATCATCTGGAGACATCATTTTTGAAGGGATAAGAGAAGATAATATATATGTATTCTATCTTTCTAGAGATACTAACAATGCAGGAAGATGCCTCTATGCTCACAAAGATGAAAGATTACTTTGGCATATGCGTCTTGGTCATGCAAATATGGATACCATATCAAGACTGTCAACCAAGAAGCTAGTAAGAGAACTACCTGACATTACCTTCAAAAAGGATACGGTATGTGCCGAATGTGAGAAAAATAAAGCTACCAAATCCTCCTTTAAATCTATTAACTATGTAAGTACTACTAGACCTTTGCAACTACTTCATGTGGATTTATTTGGTCCTAGTAGAATAACGAATCCTGGTGGAAAATACTATGCTTTTGTAATTGTTGATGATTTTTCTAGATTTATTTGGATTTTCTTCCTCACAAATAAAAGTGATACTATTTCTGTTTTCGAATTTTTTGCTAAAAAGGTTCAAAACGAAAAAGGCTTAATGATTACTCGAATCTGAAGTGATCATGTCACCGAATTCGAAAACTTCAATTTCAAAAAGTTTTTTGACTCAAATGGTTTTAATCATGAATTTTTGTGTCTTAGAACTCCCCAACAAAATGGTGTTGTGGAGCGGAAGAATAGGACTCTTGGGGATATGGCTAGAGTCATGTTGAATCAATTTTCTCTTCCGAAATACTTTTGGGCTGAAGCTGTCAGTACAACATGCCATATTTTGAATAGGATATTGATTCGACCTATTTCGAAGAAAACTCCCTATGAACTTTGGTTTGGTAGAACACCAACTATTTCTTATTTTTGAATGTTTGGTTTTTGTGCTTTATCCTTAATACCAAAGACAAATTAGGCAAATTTGATGCCAAAGCTGATGAGAGTATTTTTCTTGGTTATGCTGCCAAGAGTACATGATACAGAGTGTTCAACAAATGCTCTATGATTGTTGAAGAATCTGCTAATGTAACCTTTGATGAGATTAATAGTACAGCTGCACTTCCCAATGACGATGATGACATACACATCAGACCATCAACTTCTACACCCGTGGATATAACACTTGTAACAAGTTCTCTGGAAGGCTTACCAAAGCAGTTTCGTTTTACACCATCTCATCCGAAAAACTTGGTAATAGGTGAAGTATCGAAAGGAGTAAGTACTCGATCATTTGTTAGAGACTCTATTGCTAGCACTGTATTTATTTCTCAAATAGAACCCAAAAATATTTTAGAAGCTTTCTCTGATGAATTTTGGATATCGACAACGCAAGAAGAACTCAACCAGTTCGAAAGAAATCAAGTTTGGGAACTTGTTCCTAAACCTGTTGATCATTCGATCATCGGTACTAAATAGAATTTTGTAACAAAGTCAATGAGGACGGTTCAGTCGCACGTAACAAAGCCCAACTCGTAGCTCAAGGATACAACCAAGAGGAAGGTATCGACTACGATGAGACGTACGCTCCTATTGCACGACTTGAATCAATCTGCATGCTTTGTGCATTTACAAATTTTCAAAACTTCAAACTTTTTCAAATGGATGTCAAAAGTGCTTTTCTTAATGGCTTTATTAAAGAAGAGTGTTTGTAAAGCAACCTCATGGTTTTTAAAATCACAAATTTTTTTATTACGTTTTTAAACATAAAAAATCTCTCTATGGCCTCAAACAAGTCCCTCGAGCTTCGTATGAACGCCTTAATACTTTCTTACTTGACAAAGGTTTTTTAAAAGAAAAAATTGACACGACACTATTTATAAAATCTCTTGATAACACCATCCTCTTAGTGCAAATTTATGTGGATGACATCATATGTCTACTAATGAGGTCTTGTGCCAAGAGTTTGCCAAGTGTATGCAGAATGAGTTTAAGATGAGCATGATGGGGAGCTCAACTACTTCCTTGGACTGCAAGTCAAATAATACTCACAAGGCGTCTTCATCATCCAATCAAAATATACAAAGGATATGCTGAAGAAGTTTGATCTTGACAACATCAAACCAATCAGTAATCCTATGGCTACTACAATAAAACTAGAACCTGATGGAAACGACAAACCTGTTGATCAACGTAAGTATCGAGATATGATTAATAGTCTACTTTATTTAACTGCTAGTCGTCCCGATATCATGTTTAGTGTTTGCTTGTGTGCTCGATATCAAGCTAACCCTAAGGAATCACACATGACCGCAGTTAAGCGTATCTTTTGATATCTTAAAGGGACTGTTACGGTGAGCTTGTGGTATCCCAAAACCACTTCCTTTAACTTAATCGGATATTTCGATGCCGATTTTGCAGGATGCAAAGTCGACTGTAAGAGTACTAGCTGCACGTGTCATTTATTAGGTAAGGATTTAGTCTCTTGGTTTAGCAAAAAGTAGAACTCTGTTGCAGTATCCACATTAGAAGCTGAATACATCGTAGCTGGACGTTGTGCTCCAATTTTGTGGATGAAGCAAACCCTTCAAGACTATAATTTACTGTTTAGGCACATACCAATATTCTATGATAACACTAGTACAATTATCCTGACCAAAAACCCAGTATGTCACTCACGCACTAACCACATAGAAAATAGACATCATTTTCTGCGTGATCATCAAATGCATGGCACTATTAACTTAGAATTTATTGACACTGATCATCAACTAGCAGACTTTTTCATAAAACCACTAGCCGAAGTGCGTTTCAATTTTCTTCGTCGAGAATTAGGAATTTTGGATAAAAATGTCGTACAATAAGTTGTATCTGTGCAAATAACTGTTAGAACATAATCGTACATGGTAGAATTGCTTTGGGTATAAGCCAAAAGGGTCCTTATGACAACAGGCGTAAAAGCCTAAGCGACACACTGCACTTGTCTCCGGACTACCGCTAGCTGGGATCCGGTCCCTACAGCTAACCTGAGGCAATTTACCTTGCTGATCATTGTTTAACAAAATTTATTGCAAGGTTTAAATTATTTTATGGCTAATATAATTCATCATTGCTAATTCATGACAATTTTCTTTATTCGGTATCAATTTTTTTAGCTTTTTTGAGTTTTGCAACCAACCCCACAGAACTCGGGCTGAATTCTGCCTATGGCAGAGTTTGGGCCGAACTCTGTGTACTAGGTACCAGAAACTTTAGTCATTCCTGGCCATTCATCCGATTTGATCCAAGGGCCACGATTTAACTAGTATATCCAGCCCTACTCTTCATATGCACGAATTTGGACTCTCTCTCCTCATTGCTACCACCTTCAACCTCTCTCTAAAGCCTATTTCTCCAAACCCTAACCCTAGAAGCTCTATTGTTGGTGCTCTCCCTTCTTCAAAACTTGAGATTTTAAGGTTTTTGGAGATTCTCTTCAATTCTACTTCATTATTTTAAGGTATAACTCTTGTTCTCCATCTCTACTTTCATTATTGTTCCTCATTTCCTATATATGGCTCCTAGAATTTTTTAATAGGGGGAAGCGGGCTAGAACTGAAGGAGCCTCTTTATCGAACCTTTCTTCTCCTCCTTCAATTGTCAATCCCATTCACCCTTTGTTCAATCCTCATCTACCTCCCGATGCCAACATGTTTAATGATCATATTTTTGTCTTGTTAGAAGCATCTAACAAGTGGTACTCTGACTTTCGCTCCAGAAGTGTTATGCCGGGATACCCTATAAATTTTATAATATTCTTCGAATTTGATCCGAATTTCAAGGATCTAGGCCTCGATGAACTTGTTGCTACATCGTCACTCATATACCTCAAAGCAATTCAAATATTTTATTGCAACATGACCTATGACGACCGTAAAATCAATTATCGAGTCGTCGACATTAATATTATGTTTGACGACTTTGACCTAGCTGAATATCTTGAACTCCCCAACCCAAATTCTTGGGAGCGTATTGTTGATTCCTAGGATTTCCAATTTGTTCGTGATATCACACTTGAAGGGTTCAAGGATATGATGTGTGAACCCAACACCCGTCCTCATAAACTTTGGGCTAAGTTTCTCAACAACCATTTCTATGAACTTCATCGGATTATTTTCTCGTCCATCCTGCCAAAGCAGGATCTACCGATGAGGTTACCTATCATGAGATTACCGTCCTTTATTATCTTCACTTCACTATCCCCTTCAAATTTCCTCGCACGATGATGGATTAGATGATTCATGCAAGGAAGAAACCAAAATCACTTGTCTATGCGATGTATCTTTCGATGATCTTTCGTGCTTTCAACGACCCTTTGGACGATTGTCAGTTTTTAGCAGCTGCTGCCTTTCTGTCCAAGGCTTGTAGGACTGCTCCTGCTCCTATTCCTCCTGCTCCAGTTGAGAAGGAATCTTTTGACTCAGATGCCCCACAGCCTGAGCCTCCTGCCACTCTTGACTCCATTCGAGACATGTTGTACGATCGCTTCCGTTTGGAAGATGATCGCTACACCCAGCTGGACTATCGGACTACTCTGCAGATGAGCGCCATCAGCAACACCCTATACGATATCCAGTTCAATATGGCCTGGCATCCCACGATGCCATTTTCTACGGGTTAGGACCCTTCTCGCGAAGGCTACCGGATTGACGACCCATGGGCCTTGCGGTATTTGGATCCTGATGCGGTATTTTTTGATCCTCGTCGCACTGCCAGCGATTCAGCCAGTCCATCCCGTTCCCATGCTCCGTGATGGTTGTGGTCTTCTACCTGCTGTTGCTGCTGCTGATGTTCACTTTAGTTATGTCTTTATCATTTTCATGTCTTAGCACTCTTTACACTATATTTTTAGACTTCAGTTTATCATGTGTGAACTTCTAGTTTATTTCCTTTGTGTTTGTCAAAACTGCTTAGCTGTCTCTTATGATAATTGGTTATGGTTATGAATTGTGTGCTTGATATCCTCACTTTGTCACATTTGTCTCCCTTTACGGGGGAGCTATGATTCATTTTGCTAAATGACAAAGGGGGAGAAGCATAGATATTTGGTTGATATGATCTTATATGTTGTTTGATATTATATGATCTTGGATATTATGTTGCGCTTGGAAAAAGATTTTTGTATCAGGACATAACCGAAATAGTTAATTACGGGGGAGCCGACATATCTATTTACGAGAGAGCTAGTCAATACAAACTACTCCCTTCAACATCTGTCCAGGTAAGAATGTTGCGACATGCAAATATCATTTTTGTCAATTATCAAAATGGGAGAGATTGTTGATCTAAACTGGATCACAGTCAACCTAATTTAGAGAATTAACAAAACAATATTTGACATGATCTAATACGATACATTGAGCTCAAAGTCAAGAGCATTTTCTATAATATATTAAGCTCAAGACAGACGTCATCAACAAGTTGATCATTGCAATTGTACTTGTACTGAGTCTGTACTTTTTTTTATTGAGTCTAGAAACATGTACGTTGAGTCGTACTGAGCTATCTCGAACCTAGACTTTACTCTCCAAGCTCCACCATACAAAACAAGACAATCACCAAACCAAACCAATCCCCTCATAGCCCATTGTATGTTCTAGCCCTATAGAAACCAAATTCGGGCGGAACTCTGCCTCCTAGAAAATTAGGATGCTAATTTTTAGGGCCTGCTTGATACTAGCTGTCCAACGTTCGAAATTTTGAATTCTTGGGATAGAATTATGGCCGAATTCTGCCTCCTCAGACTACTATAAATAGAGCTTGAATTCTCTTATTTTAAATCATATCTCACCTTCAAATATTTAAGCTTTCTAAGCTCTACTACTCCAAGCCCCACTCTTCCGTATCTCTTAAGCCACAACTCTTCTTAGCCCAAGGTGCTCAGTGCGATATCAGCTAGAAGTTATGTGCAAGAGTAAAAGAAAAGTCACTTGGACAATTCCAAGTTTTGCCTCTGTAAAGTTGTAAGAAGTTAGCATGCTTTTCTGGGTAAAGGCACGTGGTTGTACCCTATTTCACAAATAGTGGATTTCAATCCTGAGCGAGAGTTCTCAGGCCTGGACTAGTCCTCCACGAGGGAAACTAGGTTAAAATTGTTGTGTTTGCGTATGCTTTTCTGATCTCTATTTATTTTCGCATTTCTCTCTGATTACTTACTCTCTTGATAGTTGTTTTCTGGAGGTGATATAGAGTTGCATTTTTAATTGGTTATTATCGACACAAACTCTATTCACCTCCTCTAGAGTTGCCTATACGTAACTTCAGATGTGATATAACAAGGGTGTGGCAGTTAATACGAACTCCATGGATAAATCATTATATTCATATTGGTAAAATAGTCTAGAGAGGATCTCCGAGCAAAGACAAAGACAAAGACAAAGGGAAAGAGAGGGCAACCCTACCGGATTGTCCCATGAAAAAACCCTATGGCATATCATTCATGATGATGGAAAATAATGATGTCGTGATGCACTCCATGAAGAGGTTATTAGAGTGGCCACGAATGCCTAGACCATGAAGAACTCTTTCTATAAAAGACCGAAAAGTCTGTCATATGCTTTCGACAAGTCTAGCTTGAGAGCGTAGCAGTTCTTATTTGGCGAGAAACCCTTCAGGGCATGTATAATTTCATGAGCCATAACCACTTTGTCCATGATGACAACCAGGAATGAACGCATTTTGTGTGGGAGACACCAGTTTATTCATATGGAGACAAAGACGAGAAGTGAGGATTTTAGAGATTACTTTGTATCCCACATTGTACAGGAATATTGGCCTGAAATCCACTAGAGATGCTAGGTTGGGTTTCTTTGGAATAAGCACGATGTTGGTGTGGTTCGTCAAGTGGGGTAGTGTAGCCATTGTAAAGAAGTTGTTAATGATCATTGATAGCACCTCTACCACCGGCCAATACTCTTGGTAGACCACCGCAGGGACTCCATCCGGTCTTAGGGCTTTCTGGTGCCCCATGCCTTTAACAACCCTAAAGATATTTTTTTGAGAGGGCATAGCCCCTAGTGACTGTAGAAGCATGAAAAATAGAAAGACAAAAGAAGCTATGCGCCCACATAATAAAGAGAGGGCTATGCGCCCACATGGTCGAAGAGGGAGGTATCCGCCCACAAGATCAATGAGGAGCTATGCACCCACAGGATCATTGAGGAGCTATGCGCCCACATGATCAAAGAGGGTCTATGTGCCCACATTGTTTTCGTGCAGATCAAACATGCACCCAAGTGCGGGCGCATAAACTCACTCCCGCTCTATACGTCCAAGACAGCAGATCCCTACGACTCAGTCAAACTCCACGATCAACCGTGCATCGAAGCATGTGGCCACGTCAGTCTCTACGAGCAATCGTGCACCAAAGTATGCGGCCATGTCAACTCCACGTTAATCCCATGATCTATCCACGATCATCCAGGATCCATGCGCCTACACCCTATGCGCCCAAAGGAGTGTTATATACCCACAGTGAAATTAGTGTATTTTCCATATTTGGGCATGTGACAGTCATTTTTAGTGCCAAAACGACTATAAATAGAGGGTGTCCCCCTTTACAAAGATAGACAGAACGGAGAGCATTTTAAGAGCCAAATTGCTGCCCTTCTTGCTAGTAAGCCGAGAGTTAGCAATTTTCTTTAGTTTTCTTCCACTTTTGTAATCGGAGTGTCAACGGAGTAAAGTAGCAACTGAAGTTCGATCTCTATCATCCCATTCCCGAAATTCTTTTTGTACTCGGGGATCCTCAGCGCAGGATCTCTCAGGCGTACTCAATTTGTGGTGCCTTATGCCAATAAGAAAAGACAGTGTTTCTTCTTCTTTTTTGTGTGTGTCTATAAAAATGGCGACTCTGCTGGGGACTACCTTTTTCTCTGACGAGAAGGTGGTGACGCAATCCGATACCAATAAAGTAGGGAGCACTCAGAAGATGTTGATCGTAAAGTTTGATCAGCATGCGTTCGAAGAGATGCTCTCGAGGGACGGCTCTACTCCCTTAAAATCAGTGAAGCCAAACAAGTCTCGTAAGACTTGGCTTCTTAAGGCTCGTGGTGCATATCCTGTCAGTGTCATAGAAGATATACAACCGAAGGACTCTATCACGTGGGCGCATAGGCCTTCCACATGGGCGCATGGAGCTCCTCTGTGGGTGCATAGCTCTTCCACAGAGGCTCATGACATGAAGAAGGCGCATACCGATTCGGGATCTACTAGCCCAGCGACTTCCCTCTTGTGCAACCAACAACAGAGTGTTCAACACTCGAAACTTGGCAAAGAAAAACACTACGATGCCAAGAATCGAAGTGTTCGACGCTCTGGACAAACTCAGCGAGGCTCACAAATGAAAAAAGCAAAACTGGGAGAAAATAGTGCTACTTTCCCAAGCATGTGCCCAGAGTCATGCGCCCAAGACATTATGTGGGCGCATAACCCTAACCAGAGGACTTCTGTCTTCAATAGGCTATACATCCAGGGCCATGCGCCCAAGGCTATGCGCCCAGGCTCTGATAACCCATTCTATGCGCCCACATCCAGGAGGGCCAGGCATACTGTCAGGACCTCAGGAAAGCATGCGCCCAAGGGCATGCTCCAGGGTCTATACGCCTACAGCAAAAAGACAGACCCCACCGCGTATAGCATGGGGCTGTCTTCAAGGTCATTACGGAAATTAGGTGTAGGGGTTGCCCCTGCACATGAACTAAGTTTGGATGCGCCAACTCCCCTTACAAACCCATATGCAAGGCTCGACGATGCATGTGACATGGGTTTCAAGGCAAAACTCCCTTTCTGCTGATTTACGTGACATGATAAATCATAAGCGTAAAGCGAGGGAGGATACGACAATTCATGGCGTACATCTGTGTAGCAGTATTGTCATCAAATTTGCTGCTCCAAAGCAACGATAGTACCTCAGAGGCGGTCCGTGTTTCGACGACTGCATCGCTCTGATGATGAAAAGTCGCTATGTGTTTCATCCAACATGGCTTCATGGGGTCCTACTTATGGGAGCTCCAATCAAAGAAGGTGGACCATGAACCCAACTTTTTCTTTCAGTTCTGCAAATAGAATAAGAAAAAGTCTGCCAACAGATAGCCAGGGAGCTGTTACATCTGAAGGAGTCTATATGGGTACTCGGTCAAGGATGATATTCCGTATTGATGACGAGGACTCCCAAGCTGGAGGTAATGATCCTTCAGCTGTGGGTAGTATTCCCTCACAGTCTAAAGCAGATGACCTTCACACCGGGGGTAGCCTTCCAGATGACGATGATTTCTTCGAGTCTGACGGTGACTATCTACCTTCCCTACCTGAAGACGAGGGACTTTTCAACTGAGAGACAGATATTATCAGCACCAATTATATTATCTCCTTTATTTATCCTCGTATATTATCTATATACATGGCGGATGGAGAGAGACCTGAAGAAGCCAGTGATCAGACCAACAAGCGGCTAGAGAGTCTTGAAACATCATTTGCCAAGATCACTGATATGCTTACCAGTATCATGGCGGTCCAAACTGCTGGGGCTGTTCCTCCACCTCAACCAAACGTCTCAGCACACGTTAGCCCGGCTCATAGCAACAACCCTCCTTCACTACAAAAGGAGTATCATTCCGTTGTGCCTCCTCCAAACTTATAAATGCTAGGGGTGGTCCTTCACCAACGACGCCTGAGAACCATACAGCAGCCGTTTTTCAACATCTGCTCAATCAACAGGATGCAATTAATTCTCTTGTCGCTCGTCTCGATACCATCTCACACAAAGATGAGCTTCTGATGATGGGGATATCTCAACCTTATCCTCTTGAATGGGAGAATGCTACTTGCCCTCCTAACTACAAGCTACTGACGCTAAATTTATTTGATGGGATGACTTATCCTCGCCAATACATGACATACTTCAACACGCAGACTCTACACTTACCTAGGGACGATCCGTTCTTGTCAAAGTTGTTTATTAGCACCTTGCAGGGGGTAGCTTTTGAATGGTTCTGCAGTCTGCCTGACGGTTGTATTAATTCCTTTAAAGATTTGGAGAGGTTATTCCTCAACAGGTTTTACGAGAGTGGAATGCATGTTAGTATGTCCACCCTCATCGAGACCAAGCAAAGGAGGACTGAGTCTGTTATTGCTTTCATCGAATGCTTCAGACGACTAGCATTGAAGATGCCCTTCGGTATACTAGACTCAAAACTTATAGATACTTGTCGACATAACTTCTTTCCTACAGTGAAGTTCTGCCTAGGTATACATAAGTATGATACATGACCGGCTTTTATTGGGGCCGTTGATGCTGCTAAAAATGATATCACTAATCTGGAATTACTGGGGTTGAAAACACCCAAATCTGAAGACAAAGGCAAGCACCCTCAAACTATCCCTGTCTGTGGGGTAAAGGGAAAGAAGTCTTGAAGGTCGATACTTCCAAAGGAGCTTCCAATTCTCAGGGCGCTCCTGACAAACCAAAGGAGACTTTCTCCTTTGACGAGGATGATTTTATTACCATTTTTCACACATTGATAAAGGGTAATAAACTGACATTGCCTCCACCATGACGTCCTACGGAGGCAAACCAACTCAATGATCCCAAGTACTGTCATTATCATCAGTACGTGCACCATTCTACCAAGGATTACATCGTCCTGAAGAAGAAGATACAACAGCTTATCGACAGCCAAGTGATCAACCTCGAAGCCGAAGACAAGGTCGTATCTTCTAACATGATCTCTCTATAATTGGATGACTTTCCTCCCACAGAAGTCCCAGATGGCGTAGTCCTAATCCCCAAGGCAATAATGGAAGTCGTCAACCTGCCGCAAGCCCGCAACTCAACCTTGGTGCCACTCACTACTGAACGTAGTGAGATCATGTGCGTCCATCCGGACCTTGTGTAAGAAATGATACAGGGGGTGGTATCTTCCAAAGTAAAAAGGGGCAAGAAATACAAATCATGTCGTATGGTATCTTCTTCCATTTACAAAGTTCTATCTGGCGAGACGCGATCTGGGAAGGCTTACCTACAGACTTATGACCCTGCACAAGAAGAAGCAGTACCTTCTCAAGCTCCTACTGCCCCCACAAGTTCAAAAGTCGGTTCATCTAAGCCCTCAACTACCGACAAAGCCAAGCAGAAGGAGACGCGGTTTGACTAGTCTCTGAAGGCACCAACTTTCGAAGGCATGGATCGGCCTTACAACTTTGACATACTGGCACAGTTGGCCAATACACCTACCAGGTTGTCTTTGTTCGATCTATTACGACTCTCCAAAGAGACGCGGAAGGCCTTAAGTGAGGCATTACTACATGCCGACTCTTATCTCGCTGAAGTCAAAGCCCCCGCTGAAGATCCCATCTCCTGTCCTCACTGCCACAGTACTATGGAAGTGGTGCCTAACATCACCTTTTCATAGGAGGATATGATACTAAAAAACAATCGTCATGATAGACCTCTGTACTATACAGGGTACATCGAGGTGATTAAGGTGGATCGGATGCATATCGATTCAGGTTCCTCCTTCAGCATCATTCCTAGAAGTTTAATCCAAATTCAAGGGATCCCTCTACACAAGCTATCTGTAACCAATACAACTATCATGGCTTTCAATGCTGGAAGAAGCCACCCGCTGGACAAGATTCGTCTCAAGTGCCAGATTGGTGATCTCCGAACGGAGGTTTCTTGCTATGTAATTGACACCAACGTGTCCAACGTCTTATTAGGACGTCCATGAATACACGAGAACATGATCGTTCCTTCTACCCTTCACCAGTGCTTCATGTACGTCAACAGCGATGGCATCGTGAAGACGAAGTTTGCCGATGTCGATCCTTTCAAGGGTATTGAAGCCTACTATGGAGATTCGGTACTTTGCCAATCTCAGTCCTCCAAGGATGACAGCAATGAAGTTGACGATGAAGCTAAAGTGAGTTCATCCACCAGTGATGGTCCCTTGATTATCCGAGTCAAATGACGTACTACTCCAAAAAGTTCTCCAAAGCCTCTCACAATCTGGGTTAAAAAGAAGAATCCTGATAAGGTCAAACCATTGACCATCACTCTCTGTAAAATACCTCGGGTAGAACCTGCTGAAGTCCGTCCTCCCAATCCTGAAGAGTTACCCTATGTGGCAAACATGGCCAAGTCTGTGGCTCCTGTTCCAGATAATGATCCCCTCAATGAGTATATTAATACTCAAAATAATGTACCTTCAGTGGATGATATTATCCCTGAAGAAGAACTTGTATATTTTCTAAGTAAAGGTTTATCTTTAAATTACTCCGATGTCTACCAATCTGTAAACCAGTACATAGATACGATATACGCCCTAGAGTACGGCATTGGACCACATCTCTGCATGCCGATCATGACGCCTCGTTTACGGAAAAAAGTCTGGCCAGAAGACATCCACTAATTCATCGTTACAGCTAGAAAGAAGGGTGAAGAATTAATCATCTTCGGTCGAATAATTGACGAAAGAAAGTTCATTCTGGACTCTACTTCTCCCAATCACAACGTTGAAGCTGACTATGATTCTGAAAAAATACAACTTTATCGATATAGTTGGCTGGCCAAGAATATCATCCAGAACATAGGATATGATAAAAAAAGTAACCAGGGGTTAAACTACGGTCAGGGATGCCGATTGCCAATACGTCACTTTGCTCCTCCCGACAAACCCGAGAACTATTATCAACAAAATGGTGTTGGTTTGGGTTACGTTACTCCTCCAACAACTCCTGAAGGATCAGACGTCGAAGCGGATCATTGTTCTTATTCTTCTGATTCTTGCCTCTGGGATTCAAACTCCAGCATTGGAGACATGTTCAAAGCAACTTTGTCCGTCAATATGGTGTCAGTTGACCAAATTACAAACGATGTCCAATCGATCGAGCTTGAACAATGGGCTCAAAAGATGGATACTAGGTGGGAGTTATATTTTGAACAACGTGAACCACCTACAGAAGACGAAGTCGTCCAAATTAATTTAGGAGATGAATCATCTCTTAAACCAATCTTAATCAGCAAAAGTCTGTCTGGCGAAAAACGACAATCTCTTATATAGCTTACAAGAGAATCATTAACGTCTTTGCGTGGAGCTATGAAAACATGCCAGGCTTGGACCCTAAAGTTGCTATGTACCGCCTAAATATCTCGTCCAAAGCTAAGACAGTGAAGCAGCAACAACGACGATTCCGACCAGATATCATGGAGACCATCGAGAGTGAAGTCAAGAAGCTTATTTCAAGCGGGTTCATTCGCGAAGAACAACACCCTAACTGGGTCGCTAACATTGTGCCAGTTATGAAAAAGAATGATAAAGTTCGTAACTGTATCGATTAACGCAATTTGAACTCTGCATGCCCGAAAGATGAGTTCCCTCTACCGATCACCGACGTAATGATCGACAATACTTGCAGCTTCGAGTGGATGTCCTTCATGGATGGGTTCTTAGGCTACAACCAGATTAAGATGTTCTCCGACGATGAGAAACACACATCTTTTCGAACACCGTTGGGGTATACTGCTATACGGTGATGCCCTTCGGATTAAAAAATGCAGGGGCGACATACCCGCGAGCTATGAACATAATTTTTTGCGATCATTTGCACAAAATAGTAGAATGCTACGTAGACGATATTGCAAGTAAAAGTCGTCTCAAGGGCAACCACCTCTAAGATTTGAGAACGGTGTTCGAACTAATACGTGCACACCAACTCAAGATGAATCGAACCAAGTCTTTTCTGGAAGTCTCCAGCGGCAAGTTCCTTGGTTTTGTTATCACTTCAAAAGGTATACATCTTGACCTGAAGAAAGTGAAATCTATCCTCGATAAACATCCTCCAAGAAATCTCAAAGAGCTACACGAACTTTAAGGAAGGCTAGCCTACATCAGACGATTCATTTCAAATCTTTCTGGAAGGTATCAACCGTTTACTCAGCTCATGAAGAAAGGAGTATCTTTCGTCTGGACTGAACAATGTCAATGTGCATTTGATGACATCAAAAAGTTTCTCACAAGCCCCCCAGTATTGGTGGCTCCAATAATGGGGAAGCCCTTCTTACGATATGTCCGTACTATGGACCATTCACTTGGTGCCCTATTAGCTCAGAAGAATGAAGGCATCCATAAACATGCAATCTACTACCTCAGCCGTACGATGGTGGGTGTCGAGCACAGATACACATCTGTGGAAAAGGAATGCCTCGTACTGGTATTTGCTACACAGAAGACACGCCACTATGTGTCTGGACAGACTATCCATATCATATCTAAAGTCAATCCTCTCAGAATACTCATGACTAAACCGGGTTCTCTTAATTCTCGTTTAGCTACATGGGCAATGCTGTTGACTCCATACGATATGTTATTCATCCCTCAGAAGGCAGTAAAAGGCCAAGCGTTAGCTGATTTCCTAGCAGCTCATTCGGTGCCAAAATCTTCCAAACTCTACGATAAAATCCTGAATAAAGTAGTGGAGTCTAACACTGCAACTGAAAAAATATCCATTTAGCAATGTTCTTTAACGGTACATCCAGAATAGGACCTAAAGGAAATATCGTGGCCGGAATAGGTATCGTGCTTGTGTCACCCGACCATCTGGTTATACACCGTGCATATTCTCTCGTGGAACCCAGTACTAACAATGTGGCCAAATATCATGCCCTACTGATCGGCCTTCAACTGGCAAAACAACTGAGAGTTGACTATCTAGAAGCTTACGGCGATTCTAAGCTAATAGTTAGTCAGGTCCGAGGAGATTATGAAGTTCGTCACGAAGACCTCATCCCATATCACAAAGCGACAATCGAATTGGCTTCTACTTTCGCTGGATTCTTCATCGAGCACATGCCTCGATTATAGAATATAGAAGCAGATGTTTTAGCCGGTCTTGCTGCTTCCTTGACCGTCCCTACTAATACTCAACATTCGAGCACAGTGTCTGGTCGAGAGATATTCTGTGTGAAAGATGCCTTGCATATTCATCACAATTATGCAACGAAAAAAAACGTCAACGTTAAAGACTGGAAATTTTCTTTTATAGACTATGTCATCTATGGAATCCTCCCTGAGGACCCAAAGGAAGTAGTGTCTGTCCAAAGGCAATCCCTCAGATTTTACTATGATACAGCTACCAAAATGTTGTACCGACGCTCTTACGATAGGCTACTGTTACGATATTTATCAGACATAGAAGCCAAATATGCACTCCGTGAGGCTCACGACAGAGTTTGTGGTGCACATCAACCAGGCCCCAAATTACAAGATTGCCTCAGACGAATGGGTTATTATTGGCCTACGATGATAGCAGATGCTGTTGAATATACAAAAAAGTATTGGGATTGTCAGTTCCATACTGACTTCATTCATCAACCTTCGGAGTTTCTACACCCGATGACGGCATCTTGGCCTTTTGAAGCCTGGGGTATGGACGTCATAGGCCCAATCAGCCCGCCATCCTCCAGAGGACATCGGTTCATCCTAGCTATAACCGATTACTTCTCCAAATGGGCGGAAGCTATACCTCTCACCGAAGTAAAGACGTCGAACATGATCATTTTCATCAAATATTATGTTATCTATCGTTTCGGCCTACCTCACAGGATCATCCATGATAATGGTCCACAATTTGCGAGCCATGCATTCTATCAGTTTTGTGATAAGAATCGAATCCAGAATGTAGCCTCTTATGGGTTAGCAGAAGCCTTTAATAAGACCATCATTAAACTTCTCAAGAAGTTCGTGTCTTCAAACAAGCATAATTGGAATGAGAAGCTCGACGAATGTTTTTGGGCCTATCGTACAACGATCCGGACTCCAACAGGCAGTACGCCATTCTCTCTAGTTTATGGGAGCGAAGCAGTTCTTCCTCTAGAAATCTAGATTCCCTCTCTTCGACTAGCCTTAGCCAGTGAGTTGACTGCCAAAGAAAGTTACCGTCTGCGACTATAAGAGCTCGAAGCGCTAGCCAAAAAATGCTTATTAGCTCAGCAGCATATTGAGCTATACCAAGTACGCCTTTCCAGAGCCTATAATAAAAAGGTGAAGGAAAGAATCTTCCCAGTTGGTGATCTGGTCTTAGTAGTGAGAAGACCAATGGTCATGACGCAGAAGACAAAAAAAATTCTAGCCTAAATGGGAAGGTCCTTTCGTTATAGAATCAGTGTATTCTAACGGTGCGTATTGACTAACCAAACCTGATGGTGACTTGCTCATGATGCCGATCAACGACAAGTTCCTGAAGAAATATTATGTGTAAACTTCATGAACAATGTTCACATATACCCTGTTTTAGTCATGTAAATGTACAGTACAATGTTTATGTGATTCAAAAAAAAATTATTTAACTATTATTCGTATTTCAAGAGTCTTGAATACGCCATGGATAATAGGTCCTCTAAAAAGATTCCCCAGTGGAATTATTTCCGTTTTGGACTCTGTCCAAACTTGGTCTGACGAAAACAAGTCACGTCCATATTACCTCTGAACTATTTTTCGATAATTATTTTCCCAGTGGGATGATTAAGAAATGTTTTACCACGTCCATATAACCTTTGAGCAAAGCATTTCATCAAGGATAATCACGTCCATAATACCTCTGAATTATCCACTCTAACCTAATGTTATATATCCTTCCACGTCCATATTACCTCTGGTCATATATAGAAAATCCTCTGCAATTATGTCCATATTACCTATATTAGCAGCTTCTTTCAACTTATTATCTATATTCAAGAACCTTGAATATAAAACGGATAATAAGTCCACATCAAATTTTCCAACGGAATACCCACCAGAAATATCCTTAATACGTCCACATTACCTCTAGTTCTGATATTTCATAAACTTCATTCATGAATTTTGAAAGCCAAAAGATTCTTTACTAAAAACATCTATCAAAAGACAAAAAAAAAAGATACAGGAGTCTTGACGGCTAATTGAGCCTATTACAAGAGAATATCTAAGGGATACACAACCGATTGATGCTATCCCTTAGAGCCGTAATCTCGGTCTCGGACTTGGCAGTAGCACGACGGCGCGCTTCTTCTTGTCGGACAGCTTCAACCTGGAAGGGGATCAGTTTCACGTGCTCTCCCTCCAACTTTACCAGCTGTTCTTTTAATTGGTCTAAAGTTGTGGCAGTCACGGTAGCCTGAACCGAATAATCCTCTTGTTCAGACACAACTGTCCTCAAGGTAGCCTCCAGTTGGGCAATTTCATTTTCGATCTGCACGATGTGATTATATTTCTCAGTAATTTGGACAACCAGCTTATTCTTCGAAGCAACACGAGCCTCACTCGCGACGTTGAACTGCTCATACTGATCAGCCAATTCGCTGATCTCTTGAGCAAGGTCATCCTTCCTAGCTTGGAAAGTAGCCTCCTCCTCCGCGAGAGTCGCGACTAAAGTCTCGTCTTCTTCACGAAACAGTTACGTCGGGCTTCTGGCCACACGGTCCTCCAAGTCATTCAGAACTTTCCTTAGAGCATTAACCCGCTTCTCGTAGCCAGCAATGCTCTCAAGGGCCGCTACTTAGCATTCAGCAACAGCCTTCACAGGGCCAAAGGCGGCGTTCCAATTCAGAACTCCATGAAGCTTTACTTTCAGGATAGAATAGAAAGCTTTGACGACTTCCTGGGCCATCTCGTCGTCTTCGGAGGAGGTTGTCGGAGAGAAAACTTGATGAGGATCTTCCGCTCCAGGAAGAGATGCTTGATAAGAAGCCGAACCTGACAAGAAAACAATATATATATATCAGCAACAGAAAGAAGAACCTGAAAGAGTGCGAAAGAGTAGTAATTTCATACCGTCGGCATGCTCAACGCCAACTTGGACTAGGTCATCAGCCTTGGTTACCAAGGAGCCAAGGGCAGGCCCAGGTTGTTCAAGGAGAACAATGTCAAGGCCCCGAGCAGTATCAGACTGTATATCTTCTACGGCCCCAGATGGACCAGGAGCAGATTCAGCAATGACCACCTCAGAAGGCTGTTCAACCTCTCCTTCTGCAGCTGATGTCGGCTTACTGACAGAATCCTCTGCACCAGCAACGCTAGAGGAGCCAGGG
Organism: Iris pallida; assembly: GCA_029216955.1. Classification (NCBI taxonomy): domain Eukaryota; kingdom Viridiplantae; phylum Streptophyta; class Magnoliopsida; order Asparagales; family Iridaceae; genus Iris; species Iris pallida. The sequence goes on from JANAVB010017400.1 coordinate 3,768,579, forward strand.
ACAACCACTTTTCCTTCCGCAATATCTTGGGCTATCTCTATGCGTGGTTCCTTCTCCTTGTCTACAAGGAAATACACAATAGCTGTCAGCCTCACGAGGAGCACGCAAAATCGAAGTCAAAAATCTCATCTGAAGAGAGGTGCAAAGATAACATACCCAGAGGAGGGTGAACTGATTGGACTTGATTTTCATCCAAGTCTTTCATCAGAGCTCCTATCACAGACATATCCCCCAAAGAAATGTCATAGGAGGGACTGGCTTTCTTATTGCCGTCATGGTCTTGGCCTTCGCTATGATCATCCCTTTGCTCAAGCCTTACAACTGAAGAAGACCCGCCCTCATCCATCTGTTGAGGATGAGCAGGGGACACTGTTGTTATGTCCTCCTCTTCAGACGAAGAAGCACCTGCCGTAGTCGTGACTTCAACGTCCTGTGCAAAGGGCAAACGCAATGGTGAGAAAGCTTCTAACGGTTTGACCAAAATGGCTATGGAGTCTAGGAAGGGATCTACCTCCCGAATGGTAACGGCCCGCGACGCCGTCTGCCGAAAAGATCTTCTGGGAGGAGGCGAGCCGACGCTCACGTCCGTGACCTTCTTTTTTCCTCGGGAGACAACAACCTTCTTCCTTTTGGGCCGTGGAACTAGCTCGGTAGAAGCTTTTCTCTTTTGAGGAATGTCAGGAAGAAGTTCTTCAGTATCCTCTCTCGGAGGCGCTGTAATAATAGGCTCCTCAAGAACAACTCCCTGCTGTGGCGCTGCAGTCGGCTTAACTGAGGGTGCGGCGCCTTCCTTTCTGTGACCCCTCCATTGCGCGCACTCGTCCTATATCAGCAAGAGTGGGGGCAAGCCTAGTCCTCGACATTAAACTCTACTTACGGTCATACCAAGAATGAAGGGTATTGACCTGAATATAGAACTTGGCAGCAGCAAAGAGCATGTGGGTGTCAGGCTTATCTTCTGGCAGGGTAAAAACTGCCCCCGTACATCTAGCATTATAGTAACCCCATGCACATGCCCCATCGATCAGGCTTCCTATCAACTGTAGATGGGGGCTGGGATTGCCCAAGAGAAGTTGGCTGTAGCCGAATTGTCGTGCAAAGTGACTCGGCAGATAAGTTTCCAGAAAAGTGTGGTTCCTATTCCTGAACACCAGATGGGAAGGCCTGATAGACTGGAGCCAACGAAACGCCCAAATAGGAAGGCTAGTAGTGAGTTCTCCCTCATCTACTAGGGTGTCTCATGTACTGCTACTACCAGACGGAGGCGATACTCTGAAGAATTCATAATTCTGCAGGAAACTCAAAGCCTTCCTACAAACAGACACCCCTATAACGGTCCAATCTGCATCTTTGAATCTCCAAAGAAAGGCATCTTCCGCCAAAGATTCTGCTATCGGCATTTATTAATTTGGGACAGTGCAGCACCAGCCATCCCATCAGATAATGAAAGGAAAATTCAGTCCTAACAAAATCCTTTCTACCATCAGGCGTCACCGCGTTGACAACGAAGTGTCCCAAGCCTTGTTGGATGGCACAGACCACCGCAGGAAGCAGAGCAAGCTGACATCCAAAGGCCAGCTTTACAGCCGAAGTATCATACCCCGGCTTATTCTTTCAACGGACCCTGAACCACCAGGGACTATACAATCACGAAGCCACGTCATCAAGAAATTGGCTTGTACCGCCTTTTCTGACAGCTTAAACTCGGCCTGCCTGAAGAAATGATAAACCAGGAAGTTCTTCTCGGGATCATCACTATCTTCGGCGTCGACAGCCCCGTGATCTGCCATTAACTGATCTATCTCAAATTTTGTCGAGGGCTTGTGGTTCGAAAAAGAGACTGGGTCGTCTCCTTCTTCTCTGTTAAAGACGTAGTTGGTCCAGGCCCTCGCATGGGGAAGGGACACCTCAGTCTTACCCTTCTTCATGATCTGGTGACAAATAAAAAGGTGATAGAGTAACTCTTTGTACACCTCCATCATCTCGGAGTTCTCCCTCTCCAAATCCAGCAGTTCCTCATCACAGGGGACGTACTCTTCGTATGGCTCAGTCCCCCAGGGGAGTTTTGATATCGCCTGCATCTCGTAAAGAGCCAGACCCATCTTCCCACCCGGAGTGAAGAAGGTACATGTGTGATAGTTGTACAACTCCACCAAAGATATAAACATAGGCCAGTTAACCTTAATGCCATATTGGGTGGCTCTAACGGCATAAAAAAGACCGACAGCTTTTAGGGTGGCCTCATAAGTCGAGAGCACCCATCCAGTAAGGTCGTTCCAGAACAGGACAGAGTATCTCCAACCTTTCGTCCGCAGCTTCCCTCCCGGATATGACTCCTTCTTTGACAGCATCAAGTTGGAGAGAGTCTCAGCAGCGTAAGGGTGAAGATCAGTTGGGACATCGTTTATTATGGCCCCAGGATGTGTGAGCCCACTTCTCAGATATTTTTCTTAAAAAAAAAGTTTTATTTTAATTTGGTTTAAATATTTTTAGTTAGCAAACAATTCTATTTTGAAGTTTCTTTGACTGACAAAGAGATTTGTCATGTAAGATTTTGTATTTAATAAAGTATATGTTATATCTTAGAGAATTGAGTTTATGCGATATGTTTTAAATAATATTTGACAAATCAAATTTGTATTGCTATCAAGTATTATATTTAAACATAAATATTTATTTCATTTATAATTATGATATCTATCTTACAAGTAAATTGATAATATCATTATTACTATAATCTCTTATTGTGAGCAATTATTATATTTAGATTCAAATCTAAAATTGATTGGATTTAGTCTTAATGGCTATATTATCGTAGATGGATTTTGTATATGAAAATACATTTAAGAATATTTGAATCATTCGTATCAATATTTTGATATTTAATTTTTATGAAATATATTTTAAATATTATTTTAAAATATTAGACATTATTTTTGAATAATATTAATGTGATCAGTATGGGTTAAGATTTGATCAATCTCTTATGTATTGGTTTAAATCTATGAAGAGATCAATTCCTTCCCCATCTGATTACCATCGAAAATTTTGGGTAATCTAAGATCTTATCTTTTTCCATGTACACCTCTTATAACTATACATTATATGTATAGGAGAGGAGCATCATCTCATCCCCGAATCTATGCCACCTCTGAAGTTGAACCACCCATAAACCACAACAACCTTCCTCCTCTTCCCCGTGGCCGCCACAACTAGCAGGCCAACTCCAGCCTCGACTCACCACATCACCAATACTGTCGTACCGTTCACCACATGGCCGCGCCTCATCTGACCCGACCATCCTCCGCCATCGTGAACATAACATAGCCAGCCACGTATCTAACTCGAACCATCGCCATGCAGAGACATGGCCATCGCCATGTCGCAGCCGGTACCGGCCCATCACCTGGCAAACATCGCTACTCTCAGCGTCGTCATGAGCCTCCGTCTTGCGAGACCTACCCGTCGTGCCGCGCTCAGTCCCGAGCCTTTTCTCTTTCCTGTTGGCGAGCCAGAGACCGGTGACCCCTTATTGACCTACAGACTAGGCGTCTGCGGCAACCATCTTCCCCGCGCCATGCGAGCGCCGTTACTTCCCTCCTCCCGGTCGTAGTGGCGTCGTCCCTCTTCGGTCCCCAGTAGCTAGCAACGGCACAGCGCGACCAGATCTGGCCCCGAGTTTTCTTACTACAGCAACCCCTTCTCAGACCCAACGAGCACCGCACCGTGGCCGGAGGCGAGGTCGCTTCTCCGCTGTTGGTCCCGCCGCCTTGCTGCATCGAGGGTCGCACCATCCCAAGCCGTGTCTCCTACCGGCAAATCTGAGCGCCCTTCTCCGGAACAGCCGACCGGCCCAGCACCTCCGCCTTGCGCCGGTGACCCCGGATCCGCGCCACCTTCAGCGCCCGACCGCCGTCGGTGACCTCCTCCGCGAGCAGCGCTGGCCCCACCGCAGCATCAAAAGCTGTCGAACCCTCGGTGAGAGTCCTTTCTTCCCCTTCATTTGTCACTCATTTCTTCCGTTCTTAGAGTTCTGATCGAATTAAGAATAATAATAATGAGGGGCTTAAGTAGCAAATGGGGTGGGCTTGGGTTTAAGCCTGAGCCCATGAAAATATATTCTATCATGATTTTTAAGTTCAAACAATTATTGAAAGATATTTGGATATTTATATTATAACTATAATCAGTACTATGTGTGTACATTATTGTGAATGTCAAGTAAATATATAGAGTTTATGCTTCCTAAATTATATTGGTGACGAAAATGTAGTATTGGACTGGGCTCTTGGGCCTTAAGTCCAGAGAGAATAGTAAAACTTAATTATGCTTAGTAAAACCATTTGTTATATGAATACGTTTGTTAGTAATTGTTCATATAGTTTCTTGCCACTTTGGGATTTAGCTTGGGCTGGGCCCTGGTTTTGGGCTTTATATTGGGTAGATGGTTTTAAGTAAATATTTGTACCATATATACCTACTGACATTATTTATATTGTCATTAGTTTTTATTTTTAATATAATTGTTATCTATAAATATATAATTAATGTTTTCATAAATTATATTGTAGCAAATATATGTTTGGGCTTTAGAAATTTTTCTTTATAGTAATATAAATACTTTTGGGTTACTTGGCCATATATACATATGTATAGTGGTATATGTGTACAGTATAAGTATTTACAAGTATATGTGTATTGTGTCACAAATATTATTATTATCATCTTTAGTAGCTTTAGTTTATATGAAAAAAAATATTTGCAAGAAAAATACTTTGTATAAGGTTTTGGAGCTTTCATTTAATAATTATGCTTCTAAATAGTATATATAAGACAATTGGCTAAGGAATGACCTATCTTAAACAAATTCCTTTCCTCCTAGATTATATTATTTCTAAACATGACCAAGACTAACCAACACTTTCTATTTCCCTTGTCAAAACTGAACTACTTCATACCGACCCTAGGCTAAACGGACTATCCTGGACGCATGGTATTATTGGTTTCACCAGCTAAGGACCTCAGGCAAGTACACTTTCTGATTGCTTTCGATTCATAGTAGTCTTTTCATTTCATGCTTATACATATGTCTTGATGCTTGTTGACACGCTCGTCACACGGAGTAGTCGGGAGAAAAAATATCTTAGTAGACATGTGGACTACCCAGAACTATCCCAATGTCTATTCGTGATTAATAGCAGCTGCACACGACACGTACAGGGTGTCGGATTTACCCCCTAGCCGTTCACATGTCGAAACGGATATTTCACACCACATAGATAGTTATTTTTATTTATTTTCCTTGTCCTTTCCACCGTGCCATGTCATCAGTATCTTCTAGTTTTTCACCTCTCATATATTATTTTTATGTCTTGTTAATTCTATTGTGTTTTTGCATTGCCATCGGTTTGTGTGCTTGTTCCATTCCTGACTGGAAACCAACATTTTTCAGGTTAGCTGTAGCTTCACTTAGCTTGGGAGATACGGGTGTACTTGCAGACAGAAACTTAGAATTTAGATAGAAGTTATATTATTTTTTATTAATTGTAAAACTTTATATCTTTCTTTAAATGTAAATGTTGTAAATGTTGTAACAAGTCTAGAAATGTGAATGAGTAATAAATGTTATTCATTTATGATTTTGAGCATCTTGGCCGTGACAGCGTTCTACCGCCGACTCTGCGGCGTAGGCTGGCTTGGACACGTCTCGTATCCGAAAAGTGGGTGCGGGTCGTGATAGGATGCAGCCCCCTCGTGGAGTAGGACGTGGAGCCCTTGGCACACTTGAAAGTGTCCTTCTTCCGGTCACCAGAGTTAAATTGGATCCTGCCAGAAACGACCCCATGCAATTCAGGGGTCAGGTCCCATTTCATCTGCCTCCACATAGCCAGATCAGTAAACGCTGACAGAGGGAGTTGGCGCTTCATCGATGGCAACCAAATTCTTGGGTTATTTAACCTAACTACCAGAGGGTCTTCTAGACATATCGTTTCGTTGTCCTCAAATCCCATGCTGTCACTAAACAGGAAGTACGGTCTCTTAAAGCTCCGTGCCTCTCCGAGTGTGAACTTCTCATCATTTATCATCTGCTTTAAGAACATTTTATCCTGCTCAAGCATAGCAATCACCCGTACTGAAGGCTGGTCATGGATGATCTTCACCTGAGCTTTTGTGACCATTGCGGTGACAAGACTTGAATCCAGAGCATGGCGGGCAGAGCCAAGAGGAATCCCATCGAGAACCGGGACAACCATGTCAACTGCGAAGACATAAGGAAAATTCAGACTTAGAATCTACAGAAAAAGAGTTAAGTACTAAGAAATTCTATGCACCCTGACGTTATGTGCCCAAAAGGCCTGTGGGCGCATAAGCACAAATTCTGCATGGGCGCATAAGCACAAATTCTGCGTGGGCGTATAAGCACATGTTCTGTGTAGGCACATGACACAGCCAAGTGCCTAGGCGCATAACACAATAGAGTGCGTGGGCGCATGCATCTGTGAGCACATAAGTCCGCTCACAAAATAAGTGTTTACTTTGGGCGCATATCGATGGTTATGCGCCCAAGCAGAAAAAAGTCCGAGCGTCACAAATTAATGCTCGAGACTTCATTTTTTTTGGAGACATCGCCTCACCCAGGATGGGGTCCTCAATCAGATGCGATGCTGCCAAAGGAGGAGAACTAGCTGTTGCAGCCTTCTTGTCCTTCGCAGACTTCTTGGGAGTCGAAGCAGCCTTGGGAGACATGATTGCTCGAAAGAGAAAGGAAAAACTCTTTGAAAATTCTAAAAATAAGAGAGATTGAACTTTTTCTCTCTCCAAAGCCTATTTATTGGCATGAACAGAGAGCTATGCGCCCACATGGCCTATATGCCCACAAGGTCTATGCGCCCATACGTTCTATGTGCCTGCGCAGAGACAGTCTTTTGCAGATTATGCGCCTGCTATCTGCTGATGCAAACTACACATAGAGAACGGACCTTTTCAAATTCTGTTCCAAAACGAGCCTACCGCTTCAGATTTCCAAGGAAGATATCAACAACCATATTTCGACAACCTGACAGACACCTATGCGCCCAAAGGGGTCATTTCTATCATGCGCCCATAAAGCTGGTGGAGACAGTTTTGCCAATGCTTCTTTCAAAGTATTCTGACACTTGTTCGAGTCTCAAAAACTTTGAAGGAGGTCTTGTAGAAGCATGAAAAATACAAAAACAAAAGAAGCTATGTGCCCATATGGTCAAAGAAAGGGCTATGTGCCCATATGGTCGAAGAGGAAGGTATGCGCCCATAGGATCAATGAGGAGCTATGTGCGTACAGGATCAATAAGGAGCTATGCGCCCACATGATCAAAGAGGGTGTATGCGTCCATATTGTTTTCGTGCAAATCAAACATGCACCCATGTATGGACGCATAAACTGACTCCCGCTCTATGCGCCCAAGACAGCAGATCCCTACGACTCAGTCAAACTCTACGATCAACCATGCATCGAAGCATACGACCACGTTAGTCTCCACGAGCAATCGTGCACCGAAGCATGCGGCCACGTCAACTCCACGTCAACCCCACGATCTACCCATGATCATCCAAGATCCATGCGCCTACACCCTATGTGCCCAAAGGAGTGTTATGCGCCCACAGTGAAATCGGTATATTGTTCACCTGTGGGCACATGACAGTCATTTTTAATGCCAAAATGACTATAAATAGAGGGTGTCCCGCTCTACAAAGACACACAGAACAGAGAGCATTTCAAGAGCCAAATTGATGCCCTTCTTGCCAGTGAGCCGAGAGTTAGCAATTTTCTTAGGTTTTCTCCCACTTTTGTAATCGGAGTGTCAACGGAGTAAAGGAGCAACTTTCGCTCGATCTCTATCGTCCCATTTCCCAGAATTCTTTTTGTACTTGGAGATTTTCAGCGCGGGATCTCTCAGGCGTACTCGATTTGTGGTACCTTGCGCCAATAAGAAAAGACAACATTTCTTCTTCTTTTTTGTGTGTGTCCACAGTGATTAATTCTCCTCGTTCGAGATAGGACATTCCGAGATAATAAATGAAGGGTACATTGATGTGGCATCGTCTGTACAAAAAAGCGAACTGAAATAAGAAATTACTAAATCCACTACTTGTACCTGGTTTGTGATCCACCTGCCATCAGGCAGTTGCATAGAGCGGATATCTTTCCTCCATTTTTTTATAGTAACCTTAGTATAGAAGTAATTATTATTTATGTCTCCGTCTATGATCCACCTGCACTTCACGTGCTGGCTCCTATAGGATCCTTCCAAACCCATAAGATCATTGAGTTCATCACAAACAGTGTGCTCCTCTGCCAACGTTTGATCTGTTGGGTTGACTGAATGTCTAGAAGCTGTCTTTAGGAATTTGATCCACTGATATACCTTTTCCATAGAGAATTGGCTCCATTTGTAAAGTTTGGAGAGGGTTTACTGTAGTTTCTGTAGGAGGCTAAGTCCTTTGCTTCTAGTAGCCTTCAACTAGGTTTGTTTGAGTGTGTCAGAAAAAGCAGTGTTCGCCATCCAGTAGGCTCTAAATCGTAGCAGCCAGTACTTAAGCTTGAGTATGTTGTGAGTGTTGAGGAATAAAGGAGCGTGGTCGCTATTGATGCGAAGAAGGATCGATACTGTGGCATCAAGAAAGTTTTGACACCATTCGCCATCGGCAAATGACTGATCGAGTTATTAAATAATGTTGTGAGCAGGGCTCCGACAGTTGGACCAAGTGTTTGTAGGGCCTACACAGCCCAGGTCCACCAAACCATAATGGCTAACCATATGCTTAAATGAGGCGACCACGGCAAAGTCAAATGGACCACTGCCCCTCTTCTTTGACGGAGACAAAATGGCATTGAAGTCGCCTATGCAGCACCACGGGGTGGTGAAGGAATCAGCCATCCCTTCTGGGGCAGCCGTAAACACACATAAGGGTCCACGTAGGGTGACCATCCATAGGGTCGATAAAAAGCAGAATAATGTTTGTAGATGAAATGCAACAATAGCATTAATGGAATCATTCCCGCTTGAGCGACCTATGGCTGGGATAGGAAAAGTGTTAGGGAAACCTAGGTGAGCAAGGTGCTGGGAAGAGTGGAGAAAAGAAGACTTAGTTTCAGAGATGAAGAAGATTGAGGGGCGAGTTGTAGCAAGGAATGAGTAGAGGGTACGAACTGTCGAGGCATTTCCGGCACCTCGACAATTCCAAGACAACACTAACATTTGGCTAGCGATTGTTCACCGACAACCACATTGTCATAAGAGGAGAAGCCCTTTACTGGGGCAGTGGGGTGCTTCTTTTATGGGGCAGGGTTTTTGGGGGGGAGAAGCCGGATGTTTACCAGTGGAGGAAAGATTAGGCGGCGACATAGGGGAAGTCTGGGGTCTAGAATGAGCGAGACGCTTCCAGAAGGGTTTTCTGGGGTGATCAGGATGGGTGACGACACGAGAGGATGGCGGATGGAAAGAGAATGGAGGAATTTCTATGATCGTAATGGAGGCGGGTCAGAAGGGAGCCATATCCAGACTACGCACTGTCGGAAGGCTAATGGCGAGGGGTCTGGGCTATTATACATGGTGTGGAGAGGCTCGTTAGGAGAGGAGGGCAGGAAGGATCATTGGCAGGAAAGAGGTTTCCTCAACACCAATAGTAATACTCAAAGCTTGAGTGGTAATCAACTCCTCAGAATGTGATTAGTTATCAGAATCCATATCCATTTCCATTGGCTAATTTTACGGGGCTGGCCCATGTAGTTACTACTGGTCTCATAAAGTGGTTTGAGATTGGTCGCCCAAATCCCTTTTAAATACAGTGGAGAGCGAATGGGAGGAGGCCATCTGTGATCCATTTCAGCAGTAGGGGATACTGCCTCAACAGTCAACCCCGCTAAGATGAGATCCCCTCCGGAATGGGGAAATGTAAAATGTGACCTGATTTGATGTTATCTGGGATTTGTCCCCACCCTAGCCGGTTGCTCCGTGGCAAGGCTGGACGCATACAAAGTATTCCCCCACCCCTATATCATTCTAGAAATACGAGTTCGATCATGAAACAAGTAATTATAGTCAATAACCATAACAAAATACTCTAGTGCACTAGTCAACCGTATCACAATCAGGTATATATACTAGATGTATGAATAGGTGTAATAGCATTTATAATATAAAGGAAAACGAGTATTATGTACTTGCCTAGTCCGCATTTGGTAGAAAATCGATGCGTCGGCCATGAACATATTAGACACTAAAGAATATGATACTGAGCTAGACTAAATTCTCGTAGATTCATAATATCGTAGCCAAGTCCATAATATGATAATAATCCACAACATAAACTCCATAAGTCCAAAATATTACGGTTGTGGAAAAATACCACATGAATTGAAATCGGGCTCACATGCAAACAGGGCCGGCCCTGGGGCCGTGCCAATAGTGCGGTCGCACAGGGCCTCCAATTTTTGGGGGCCTCAAAATAATATTATGGTTAGTTTTATAATTTTGTATTTCAAGTAATTCTATTTCTTCCTCAATTCCTATTCTACAATCCCTCCAAGACCTCCAATTCTTGGATCCCTATTCCCTACTGACTCTAAAATTTATATTTATAATATTACAAAATGATCACTTTTTTTAGATACATATAATTTAAGAATTTGGATATGCATGCTTAGTATTTATTTAAGAAATAATGATGTCGAAGACCGGAGCTCTTGGTCTTACATCAGGTCCATAGCCGGTCCTACGATTTACGGGACTTATGACAAAATCTAAATTTTGCACCATTTTTCTCACATAAATAATTTTTTTTAGCATTTTTAGAAGCAAAATCATCAATTAAGCTATCAAAATCATCAATCAAGTTATCATATTTTTTTCGATTGGAGCGCTGGCTTTTTTGTTGCTTCCAGATTGGGTCTTTGTTTTTTTTTCTTTTTTGATATACCTAGTCTATTGTAAAATTACGGGACTTCCAAAATTGGGGGCCCATAACCGTCGTCCACCTCGTCTGTGCCCTGGGTTGGCCCTGCTCAGGTCTTGGAGGCTCCAAATTGTGTGATTACATATTACTTCTCATTTGGATATTGATCGTTATTCATTTTATTATATGTTTTCATCAACAGAAAAATTTGAGGCCAGATTTAGACAATTTAACGGTCAGTACATCTTCTATCTAAAACATCTTTATTATACTATGTAATATGCTTGAATATAGATAATTTGAGCTTTAATTATTTTGTTTAGTAACTACCTATATATTCAGTTATAATATATAATCAAGAGCATCTCCAGAGATCTTGATAAAGACATGTAATAATATATTTAAAAATATGAATAAATAAATTTAGGGCCACATTTTGAAATTCGCACAGGGCCTTCAATTATTAAGTTCCGGCCCTGCATACAAACCCCATAAGTAATAAAAAATGGACAAGTTAGAAATGATTTCAAGAAGTGAATTTAATCATATGAATATGTAAGAAATGGAAGACGATTTTACCAGAACTTATAGAATTAATATTCGAGCTCCGGATCTCAAAATTGATAAAAATGGTCGATTGACCGGCCCCACGAACATCATTCTGAAGAAGATTCAGAGAACTTGATGAAAGTACCACCATAGGGATAAAATGATGCTGCAATGATGCTATAAATCCAATGGGACAACTTTCATCATGTTCTGACAACCACATAAAAATAATAAAAAGATTTATAAATTATCGATACTGTAAAAATTGACAGATACATATCAAATTTGTCATGCTCTGTCGATGAATTTGAGAATCATCAATTCTCGAGCTTTGGGAATGTCGTTACACACTTTTTTATAAAAATGTTTCATGATAGAATTGACCGAATTAACGAGATGACATTCGGTCGCAAAGTTTTCAATAAATAACAATTTATTTAGCCATTTTTAGGTTCAAAAATGAACAAACAAATAAAGAAATTAAATTATAAGAATTTGTAGGAAAGGAAATAAAGAGGGGATACAAGTATTTTCAACAGAAAAGAGGATCAAAAATTGATTGATCGAAGTAGGGTTGGGAGCGCTACAAAGACAGCCATGCGATCAACCTGTGCTGATCGTACGTAAATGCTAAAATTTGTTGCTCTATCGCACACATATCAAGGTTGACGATGCATCAAGATGGTACATGACAGCCTAGGATGACTCTGGGTGGTCCGGGTTTCACATTGGAGGTTGCTGGCAAAGGTGATGGTCGTCGATCATGGCAGCAAATGTTGCGATCGAGGTCAGGAAGGAAAGGGTCGACATGGTGTTGTCGGGGTCAACAACAAGTGGTTGATGGCGTCAACTGATCGATGAAGGTGGCAACGGTGGTGGTTGGGGGGAGGGGAAGAAGATGATGGTGATGATAAGGATGGTCAAGTTCAAACAATCATGATTCAAGTAAAATCTAACTTGGAAAGCAAGTCAATAATAAAGAAAATAAAAAAAGAAAATGAAGTTTTAAAAAATGTTTTTTAATTTTGTTTTACCAAGTAAATGTAATAATAAAAAAATTAATTGTTTAAATGTTTAAAACTAAATTGAATTCCCTTGATTTTCCAAATAAAAGGAAAATTAAAAAAAGGAAAATTTTATTTTGAATTAGGGGAGATAATAGTATAATAGAAGTATTAGTTGAAGTTGAATTTGAATTTTTCAAAATTAGTAATTATAATACTACTTAAGTTAATAGGATAATAATTATAATTTGGAACCTGGATTGGGGAGTTAACATGCTACCCACTTTAGAAAAAATTTGTTCCCAAAATTTAAAGCATACATATACAAGATAATAAAAAAGAGAAAATAGATAATTGTATCTTAAATCTGAAAAACACTCACTGATCTCATCATCGTATTCCAAGGTTGACTCTTCCGGAGAGTGGTGCTTCCAAGCGACACGAATAAAGGAAATGGTTAGGTTCCTCAGCAGATTCTCTTTTTGATCTAAAATTTCCATAGGTTGCTCCTAATAGGTTAGGATGGGCCCCACCTCAATATTTGAGTATTGTTCCATAATACGGTTAGGCTTTTCCACATACTTCCCCACTAGTGTTACATAGAACACATTATGAACTCCCTCCAAAATGGGTGATAATGACAATTTATAATACACCTCACCAATCCTCTCGAGAATACCCAAGGGTCAGATAAATCATGGACTAGGATTTCTACCTATTCCAAATTTGATATTATTATGTATCGGCAAGATCTCTAAGAATACCATGTATCTAAGCATCATACCATAGAAAAAATTCTTAACCATAAAACTTGAATGTTTATTAACTAAAATTCAAAAGGCCTTCGATCACTATCTATCCAATATCTTTGTCTATCATGTGTCATTCGGAGTCTTTCTAGATCTGCTACACCTTCTCTAGAACATTCATAACCATTTCAGGTCCAAGCAATGCTCTCTTGCCTACATCATTCCAAGATAATAGGGTACAACACCTACGACCATATGAAGCCTTAAAGGTGGACATCTATATACTCATACGGTAATTGTTATTATATGAAAACTCGACCAGGTGCAATGATCCTCCCATGAACCTCTAGAATATAGCATACACATGCACATCATGTCCTTGAACCTCTATATAGTAAGCTATGACTATCCATCAATCTAAGGGTGACAAGCAGTACTGAACTTTAACTACGTACCAAAATTGTGTCATGCAAACTCTTCCATAAATGATATGTAATCCAAGAATCCTTGTCTAAACTATACTAACTATAACTTATAGTGCAACCTCTTATCTGATGTGTGAAACCCGCTTTCTGGATTTAGATTAATTATTGGATATTTAGATTAATTAGGATTATTAGTTTAGATTAGGTTATTATTATTACTATTATTATTATTATTGTTATTATAGATTAATTCTTAGCTAGGTTTCCTAGAATAATTAAATGATTAATTAGTAACTATTAAATCCTAGCCCAACCAAAGCCCAATGACTTAAAGCCCACCAATCTAGACTGAACCCAACTTAACCAATGACTTAAATCATTCAACCCACAACCCCCACTCACGGCCCAGATCCACAAATCCCTCTCCACTACCCACACTCCTCTCCTCTCCCTTACGTAAGTTTCTCTCAGAAACTTTGAGATCTCACAGAACCTTCACCATTCTTCCTCCACTCAAACCCACACAACTTCCTCCTCCCTTCTCCGTTTTCCATTCCGGAGCCATCCCCGCGCTCACCTCGACGAGACCTACCGATCCAGACCCCTCTCCCCCACCTTCCGAGTCCGTCCCCGTGCGACCCCGTGCCAACACGACAGCCCGGCGCCTCCCGCGCGTGTTCCCGTACGCGTGTCCCGTCTCCGCGTGTCCGTCCGTGCTCGTCGTTTCCATCGTTCCTAGCATTGTTCTGAGTCCGAGGCCTCCTCTCGGGACTCCTTTATCAAGCTTGGGTAACCCCTTTCCTCATTTTTTTCCATCTTCTGGTTGTTCACAGAACCATTTAGACCTTCTGGTCTTAGGTTAGTTTCTGTAGATTATTAAACTAAGTTCTGTGTTTTGATTATTTGATTTATGTGGTGTTAAATTAGCAATGTGGCAATAATATACATATTAGGAAACTTTATACATGCTTATTTGGTATTAGTTGATTTATGGATTAACCTTAATAATTTAAAATATGGTTTAAATGATTTAATTGGTTTAAATAAAAGTTAGGATTATCACTTATTTTGTAATGTTAATTTGTAGAGATTCTAAACCAAATAAATGATTTAGTTATTTTATTTACAAAATAGTGGTAAATAATATTCATTTAAAAGTTATTATTTTTAAATAAAAGTTTTGTTAGAAAAATTGTCTTATAAATTATATATATTCTCCTTTTTAAAATAATTTCTAATCAAAAAGGTTTATAAAGAGATTAATATAATAAAAACTAAAATTTATTTAAAAAGGTTATTTTGGAAATGGTATTTAATATTAAAACCCGAAAACCTTTTTATATTAACTTTAAACCAATATTTTGGTAAGAAAACGTATTTTTGTGCATTTATTATTAATTATGTTTAAAGGTGATTTTCTACATAATTTATGAAATGTCTAAAAGACATATTTTATGAAAATTATTCTGATTAAATAAATTCTATTTTAAAATGTTATTTAAATAAAAACTATTTTCGTACGAAAATTACTAATTTCGAGAAATTTATTTTAAAGTATTTTTCCTATTAATTAATTTATTGTAAGGGCATAAGTCCAGTTTTCCTTTATTTTTCTGTGATCCTGTATTGTGTAGCGTAGCTTTTTCTTATTTTTTTAGAATATTGATTTTGCCGTTAAATGCGTAGAATATAAAATGGATATATTTATTTTATAAAGAAAATTAATAAGCTTTCTCATAATAAATAACCTGGTAATTTAGCAATTCACATGTTTTCTCATTTAAAAGAAAAAAAAGCCTAGTTTTATATATATATATACTCAAAATACAAAGTTTTGCCAAATTAACCGATAATTGCTATTTTTTCCAAATTAATCAGTAACCGACTTATTTAATTAAAATGATAAATGAACGTAGTTTGCGACGTTAGACAATTTTTCGGTAGATTAACTTAGTAACTTAAAATCTGACTAGGGTCTGCTTCTAGAGATTATAACTAGCACACCTAGAATGGTTTCATTATGGTTCTAAGTCAAGGTTCTCAACTGTAGGATCTCGGAGACGTACTTGACTTCCTCTTCGATACCGACATTCCCGATCCAGTCAATTAACAGAGGCAAGTTACGGTTATGTTTTCTTGTATTTTATTTAGTAATTGTCAAGTTGCATGTTTAAACCATATTGCTACACGGAACCCTCTCCTAGGGTTCAAATATTGATTGATATTGATTGTGGGGATTGGGGGAATAGTGTAACGTTTATGACCAATACCCCCCATATTGCATGATTGTGCGAGCTTACCCCTCTTACACACGGAGATAAGCCGTATCGCGTCGCTAGGACGCTATTGTACAACCCAAGCCGGTCATAGACAATTACACATTCAAATCAAATTGTTTTAAATTGTTAAATTGCTGAAAAATATTGTTTCAACTGTTTAGCCTGCACTTTTCCATTATTATTTGAAATGTGAGATACATATTCGTACTTGCTCGCTCCTGACTAGAGACCCACATTTTTAGGTGACATTGAGGATGCTGAGCTGTTGTACAATAGCTACTATGACCCGATATTGTATCCTGTGGTGTTGCCAGAGTCCCCCTTGGAGGACGCAGAACCTGAGGCCGATGGGCCGACCGCCTAGCTAGTTGTTTTTCCAGTTTTCTAGTTTTATTGTTTTGGAGTTTGTTAATTTGAATTCAGTACTTTGTTTCAGTTCTTCCATTTCCAGTTGTACTTTTCAATTGTTGAATAAAAGTTTTAAAATTTTCGTATATACAAGTTGTGACAAATGTATAGATGTGGTTGTGAATACCTGCATATAGAACAGCTTACTGCCGCCGTCTCACAACGGTGCAGGCTAGGCATGATCCGGTTCGACCCAAATAATTTTGGGATCGGGTCGTGACAAGTTTTTAGTGGTGGCCCATGCAGGTCAATCATCAACTTAAGTGAACATACCTAGAAACAACTAGAACACTAGAATATTGATTTGGCACAACATAGGACCGAATTATCTATATATAAGTAACTATTTTTGCTTGCTTATAGAACGGTAGGTTACGTTGTTTATGCTTGCCCCTAAACTTGCCAGACTATAAAGACAACCTGACCTATGCCTATCAGTCGATACTAGCAAGATCTTGTTTTCTATGCTTGACACAAGAAAATATGACAAGAGAATCGTAGTAGTAGATTGAGCATCGGGAGGCTGCTCGAACCAGACCAGGACCAGAAGAGCTAATGATACCTATAATTATTGATTTGCACTAGATGATACCCTCCCGAAGCATAACATATTACCCTTGATTACTCTTTTTCTGGTCAATATCTTTCCCAAAGTCAGGTCTCCCCTACGATACAATTTCTGAAAAATTGTAATCTTAATGAGAATGTATATAAGGCGCTATTTATCGAGGATATATTGGTGATTAAGAATTGGAAGAATAGAATTTTGGAATACCTAAATATTTTTTATATATAATATATATGGTGAACAGAGAGTCTACTATATTCACCATGTTACAATATAGGGCCGAATTATTTATTTTAAAATATTTATTTTGGCTTACTTACAGTTTTGTAGGTTACCTTGCTTACGTTTGTACCTAAACCTTATCTAGATTAGGTCGATTGTATGATGGTATGTTTTACTTCCTATTTTATTTTCTATATTTTTGGTATATTTTAGTGTCCCATGGCTTTTGAGATTATTTTCTTCCATATCTCATATCTTTATCAGGTTCTAGCATACTTTAGGATCCATACTCTCTCGCCGCTTTTGGATTAAGATTAGATTTTTTATTATTATTTATTTCCTTCTTCAGCAAACCTATTCCAACTTCTCCATTTGTTGATCAAATCTTACTCCTCTATCTTTATTTGGAATCTACATCCATTCGCTATTTAGAGTTTCAAATTCTTCTATAGCAAACCTAATAAACTCTTATCTACCCAAAGTATCTCTACGGCTAGTGTATCCAACCATTTCTCTTGGCCTTATTTCCAATTGACTTTCTCAGAACCAATTTTGAACCAAATTCTTTTGGATCCAAAAAGTCCCAAGGTTAATTGTTACCAAAGAATTGGTTCAACTTAGCTGGTTCACATATCTCCCAAGGGAACTATTTTTCGAAAAAAAAATATAATTCCAATATGGATTGACATTTCCTACGTTATTCCAAGTACCGAAAATATTTTTATTTGTTGACTTCCTCCACTCAACTTGAAACCTTACTCTCTCTATGCAACTTATTGATCAATTCAAGGCCTAGAACGCTTCTTAACTCAATGCTTGAGTATCATGAAGCAGGAACGTCCAAAGAATTGATTCTATTCTATTATTGAATTTCTTTTAGTCATTGAAAAACTTTTGAATTGATGAGCTATCTCTTTGAACATTTCAATGGACAAAGTTGAGAAAATATTCAATGATCTAATATGGCTTCATACTCGGCATTGCAGCCATTTATTTGAATTATGGAAACTGCGAGTTTACTGCAGCCAGTTGCGCACTGGCGAGGCATAGACTCTAAGTTGAAGTAATTTCATGTGTTCATAGATTTTCGGATATTATTGAGACTATGTCCTAAATGCATCATATTTGTCTCATTTGTTGTTCAGCCAGAAAATAGATAAAGTTGTTGAACTACTCGGTAACCTATCATTATTCAAGTTGTGGAGCAAAAAAAAAATTCACTGCAGTCAGGTGCACTCTGGCGAGACATGAATTTGAGGCAAAGTTACTTCGGATATATTTGGGTTTTCGAATATTATTAAGACTATATCCATAATATGGTTGTCTTTTCTGCACCATCAAATTATTCTGACTGTTGTCCGATTAGAGGATTTGTATTTCTAGCGGCTTTCCATTTTCAGACATCTCTTATCACAGCCAGAAAGGATAGATTTTCTATAAAATTGTACTTGATTTTTCCTAGAACTTATTAGGACCATATCAATCTCTATTGGCTCAATCTCTTTCCTGTTTCAACCTTAGTATGTTGTCTATATATTTTTTATATTTATTTATTCATTTATTTATTTAGTATTTTTTTTAGTTACATATTTTGGAAGCTGTAGATAGTTGTGGTTAGCTTTATATATTAAATAGTTGATATACATCTTGTGGATGACCATATGTATATAGTTGATAGCTATATGCGGGGGAAATATAGATTGTTACTTATCTCATTCCTTGTAAGGGATCCTTGGGATTAATATTAGATAGCTAAAGGGTAGAAAAGGTAGAATAATACCTTGAGTAAGCTAGTCTTGAGAGAATGATACATCTTAGCTTGTGACTTATTTGGATTAGAACCGTTGGTGGTGTTCACTAGTGTATAAACCTTATTCAAACAAATAATGGTATTTGACGATTTTGAATTTTATTGAAGATAAAAGAAGATGTAGGTAGAGATAGCAAAAAAAATTCTAGGATTTGGTAAGATTATCCCATGGAGGAAGTGAATTTGGATAATATATAAACATGTGAATATAATGATAAAGTAAAGAAACACTTGACGAGTATCAACTTTTATGGTTAGATGACTACTATACCTAGAAGAGACGGATATAGCCATGGAAGGAATAACACGAGCAATGGAATGATAGGTTCTAGTGAAGGAATAAGAAGAGAGGATTTGAGATAAGACCATTGGCATACAATGATGGATGAAAAATTGATTTAGGTGATTTATGATTCCATATATGTATTTAGTTTTAATACCCTGACAGATATCTTAGTTTCATGTAGATACCGAAAGTTCGGCTAGTTAGAGATTGGTTTTGCATGGTATTAATAAGATAGTTATCTTGTAAGTCTTTTTCCTGCATATCTTATCTTCTGACCGTTGAAATAGTGAAACGATATTCTTTCTATTCCCTTTGATCATCACTCGGCCCTCAGTGAAAATATCGTATTCAATTACATTCCTATCATAGCTATAATGTTCTGATCACCCTCGCTATCCTCCTATCATACAATTTGTTGATTTTTCCTGAGTCACAAACCCTTATACCCCATTCCAATTTGATTTGGAATTTTTAGTCCCTCATCTCAGAAGATTCTATTATTTTGCCTTCTCAATAAATTATTGATGTTCGTCACTTTCATTTTCTGTTTCACGAGACCTCATTTGATTTTTCCTCTATTTTATGATCATTTGATTTATTTTAATCGTATCTAGATTTTACTCGTGCCCAAAATGATTTTGAACACAACAATATTCCAACTCTATCTCAGATCATATTTAGATTATTATGATCGTGCCTATATTTTATCATTGTACCTAGCGATCATGCCTAGAATCCAATCGTGCCTGATGATTTAAAATCCTATTTTTGATCAAGACTAAGTGATCTTGGTTGTACCCCGGCCCTTATCTTTTAAATTTCGAAGACGAAATTTTCTAAGGAGGAAAGGTTGTGAAACCCACTTTCTGGATTTAGATTAATTATTGGATATTTAGATTAATTAGGATTATTAGTTTAGATTAGGTTATTATTATTATTTATTATTATTATTATTATTATTATTATTATTATTGTTATAATAGATTAATTTTTAGCTAGGTTTCCTAGAATAATTAAATGATTAATTAGTAACTATTAAATCCTAGCCCAACCAAAGCCCAATGACTTAAAGCCCACCAAACTAGACTGAACCCAACTTAACCAATGACTTAACTCATTCAACCCACAACGCCCACTCACGGCTCAGATCCACAAATCCCTCTCCACTTCCCGCACTCCTCTCCTCTCCTTTACGTAAGTTTCCCTCAGAAACTTTGAGATCTCACAGAACCTTCACCATTCTTCCTCCACTCAAATCCACACAACTTCCTCCTCCCTTCTCCGTTTTCCATTCCGGAGCCATCCCCGCGCTCACCTCGGCAAGACCTACTGATCCAGACCCCTCTCCCCCACCTTTCGAGTCCGTCCCCGCACGACCTCGCGCCAACCCGATAGCCCGGCGCCTCCCGCGCGTGTTCCCGTACGCGTGTCCCGTCTCCGCGTGTCCCGTCTCCGCGTGTCCGTCCGTGCTCGTCATTTCCATCGTTTCTGGCGTTGTTCTGAGTCCGAGGCCTCCCCTTGGTACTCCTTCATCAAGCTTGGGTAACACCTTTCCTCATTTTTTCCATCTTCTGGTTGTTCACAGAACCAATTAGACCTTCTGGTCTTAGGTTAGTTTCTGTAGATTATTAAACTAAGTTCTGTGTTTTGATTATTTGATTTCTGTGGTGTTAAATTAGCAATGTGGAAATAATATACATATTAGGAAACTTTATACATGCTTATTTGGTATTAATTGATTTATGGATTAACCTTAATAATTTAAGATATGCTTTAAATGATTTAATTGGTTTAAATAAAAGTTAGGATTATCACTTATTTTGTAATGTTAATTTGTAGAGATTCTAAACCTAATAAATGATTTAGTTATTTTATTTACAAAATAGTGGTAAATAATAATCATTTAATAGTTATTATTTTTAAATAAAAGTTTTGTTAGAAAAATTGTATTATAAATTATATATATTCTCCTTTTTAAAATGATTTCTAATCAAAAAGTTTTATAAAGAGATTAATATAATAAAAACTAAAATTTATTTAAAAAGGTTATTTTGGTAATGGTATTTAATATTAAAATCCGAAAACCTTTTTATATTAACTTTAAACCAATATTTTGGTAAGAAGACGTATTTTTGTGCATTTGTTATTATTTATGTTTAAAGGTGATTTTCTACATAATTTATGAAATGTCTAAAAGACATATTTTATGAAAATCATTCTGATTAAATAAATTCTATTTTAAAATTTTATTTAAATAAAAACTATTTTCTTGCGAAAATTACTAATTTCGAGAAATTTATTTAAAGTATTTTTCCTATTAATTAATTTGTTGTAAGGGCATAAGCCCAGTTTTCATTTATTTGTCTGTGACCCTGTATTGTGTCGCATAGCTTTTTCTTATTTTTCTGGAATGTTGATTTTGCCGTTAAACGCGTAGAATATAAAATGGATATATTTATTTTATAAAAAAATTAATAAGTTTTCTCATAATAAATAACCTGATAATTTAGCAATTCACATGTTTTCTCATTTAAAAGAAAAAAAAGCCTAGTTTTATATATATATACTGAAAATTCAAAGTTTTGCCAAATTAACCGATAATTGCTATTTTTTTCAAATTAATCAGGAACCGACTTATTTAATTAAAATGATAAACGAACGTAGTTTGCGACGTTAGACAATTTTTCGGTAGATTAACTTAGTAACTTAAAATCTGACTAGGGTCTGCTTTTAGAGATTGTAACTAGCACACCTAGAATGGTTTCATTATGGTTCTAAGTCAAGGTTCTCAACTGTAGGATCTCGGAGACGTACTTGACTTCCTCCTCGGTACCGACATTCCCGATCCAGTCAATTAACAGAGGCAAGTTACGGTTATGTTTTCTTGCATTTTATTTAGTAATTGTCAAGTTGCATGTTTAAACCACATTGCTACACGGAATCCTCTCCTAGGGTTCAAATATTGATTGATATTGATTGTGGGGATTGGGGGAATAGTGTAACTTTTATGACCAATACCCTCCATATTGCATGATTGTGCGAGCTTACCCCTCTTACACACGGGGATAAGCCGTATCGCATCGTTAGGACGCTATTGTACAACCCAAGCCGGTCATAGACGATTACACATTCAAATCACATTGTTTTAAATTGTTAAATTGCTGAAAAATATTGTTTCAACTGTTTAGCCTGCACTTTTCCATTATTATTTGAAATGTGAGATACATATTCGTACTTGCTCCCTCCTAACTAGAGACCCACATTTTTAGGTGACATTGAGGATGCTGAGCTATTGTACAATAGCTACTATGACCCGGTATTGTATCCTGCGGTGTTGCCAGAGTCCCCCTTGGAGGACGCAGAACTTGAGGCCGATGAGCCGACCGCCTAGCTAGTTGTTTTTCTAGTTTTTTAGTTTTATTGTTTTGGAGTTTGTTAATTTGAATTCAGTACTTTGTTTCATTTCTTCCATTTCCAGTTGTACTTTTCAATTGTTGAATAAAAATTTTAAAATTTTCGTATATACAAGTTATGACAAATGTATAGATGTGGTTGTGAATACCTGCATATAGAACAGCTTACTGCCGCCGTCTCACAACGGTGCAGGCTGGGCATGATCCGGTTCGACCCAAATAATTTTGGGATCGGGTCGTGACATGATGGATATATAATTTGATAAATCTCTTAGTCGACAATCCAACATTAAACAATAAAAAATGGTTGATTTGGTCAATCTGTCCATTGTGACCCAAATCGTATCCTCTCCTCCTAGTGTCCTTAGAAGGTATTGAAAAATAACTTTTTTGACGATTTTTTATGTTAAAAAAGATTTTCTTGATGGTTATGCATCCGTTATCTAGGTCGGAGTCAAGAAAACTTCATATTTTGGTTAACGGTTTTTTGTTATATTATTTTAACAATTTAAAACTGTCAAGAAAATTAATTCTTGATGGTTATAAATTGTCAAAAGAATATAACAAAAAATAGTAAAAATAAATAAGGACTTTCCTGACTCCAACTTAGATGACGGAAGAAGAACTGTCAAGAGAACATTTCTTAACGATGAAAAACCGTCAAAAAAGACTGATTGATAAAAAAAATTGGTACCATAATTTTATTTATAATTATATTTTATATGCATTCTTGCCTGTTACCGAACAAATACACAATATTAACATTGGAGAAACGAGCACTTTGTAAAATGGCTTTATTTTATTAAAAATACACAATTTGTACATCACAAACATTTAAAACTAATAAAAAACTTTAAATTTTGTCATAGTACAAAGTGTACATTTTTTAGTCGATCTTGCACTTATTGCAATTGGACTTTAGGTAGGAAAGTCGGATAAACCTTTTCCATTCTTGCGCTTTTTCTAGATATCGATACACCAACATCGTTCTTGATATCGCTATCTTCATAAAAATTCCTCATCAACCTCCTACACATCAAAAATCACAAGTATTGTGATTAAAAGTTGATATCCAAAAGCAATAAAACATGTGTCATGGCTGAAAAATTAGAACAAGTGTTTTAATGACAACGTCGACATCAAAACATGGTACCCAACAACAATTACATTTGTTAAGGAATGGATAGTTGTCATTTATTGACAAATCTGTAAGAAAAAATGACCTAAAATGGCTAACAAGCTATCATTAGGTAATCCCTCCGATATAATTAGGTGCAATATTTAGTATATTTTTATTGGAGTCTAGTCTGAATGTCAAGGCAGTTCAGTCAAGACAGGACCGAAGTCGTGTCGAGTTCGGACAGGGATAGAATTCTACCCGAGTACTGTTATTTTGTTCCAGAACCTTCTACAGGGACCAAACTGAACTATGTCTAAGTTCAATGTCGATTGGGGATGATGAGCCTTAGGTTTTAATCAACACCGTTGGATTTATTTGACGGGCAGATTTAAGAGTGAGGTATTTTAGGACTTATAGTATAACCTAAAATAGCTTTTTCATCATATTTATATAGGATGGGGGTGGCGGCACAAGTTCAATCTCAAAAGCACAATGTGGAAGATTTAGGGTGCTTTGTCCACAGAAAATGTAAGAGAAAGTCTATAATTTTCTCTTAGGTCTCACCATCCAAGATAGTAGGAAAAGAAGATCTATACAGGGGAGTCGTCGTCTTTGTACAGGAAGATCGCTGCAGATAGAGTGAGTGATTTCAAGTTGTAATCTTCTCTCTTATACTTGAGTTTCGTGAGGGGGGTTGAACCTTTGGGAGGGTTCAATATTGTTCTTATCCAATCTTATAATTTTATCTAAGTTATATAGATTGGAATTTGTGTATTCTCATCTGTTTTGGCACTCGTGATAGATTTGTTAGTTATCTTAGGTGGGATGGCCTCAGTTTTTGTTGCGGTTACGTTTCAGACTCGGTATCGGAGCACGATATCAGCATTTTAGTCCCATCATCTGGTATCAGAGTGAGGTTCGTTCATTCTGGTATGATGCTAACATCAATTAGTATCAGAGCTTTCAGTTCCCGAGAGGGAAGGTGAAACTATATCTATGTAGCAGATGAACATACGTACGATCACCCTTATAGGAGGAAATGGGGAGATTTGAAAGCGAAGGATGGAGAACCTACTCTGGTGTAATTAAGGATTTGCATGGTCCGTTGGAGGGCGACAAGGCCAAGCCATTGAATAAGTCTGCTGATGACTGGAGGCGTTTGGATCGGAAGGCCGTTGGATTCAACTGCCAATTGCTGAACGATTCGGTGTTTCATCACGTCTCCATGAAGAGTTCTACAAAAGCACTTTGGGAAAACCTGCATTTCTTGTATGAACGAAAGACAACTAACAGTTTGAATCTGGAATAACGACGACGCGACAACGATGGAATAACGACGAAGCAATGAAAAACCTGAAAATTTTTACTCAATGAAGGACTTGTGACAGATTATCACGCCTCAACAACGAAAATATGGAAAATTTTCATCGCTAATTATCTGATACACAAAACAGTATAAGTAACAGTCGTTGTTCGTCGCTAATTTAGTCGCTCTCATAGCAACAAAAGATTTTTTTGCTATGTGGTCGTTGATTTTCTATCACCAATTTCATCGCTGCTGTGATTGATCAACGGTGGAAAACAAGCATTGACATTTGGTTCATCGACGAAAATTTACGGTCGTTATCGTCATGATTTCTGTTTAGCTACGAAAATTGACTATATAACGACAGAAACATTCGTCACTACTTTGTGTATTTTTGTAGTTTATTGACACTTGTGCTAATATTATATTTTGTTATAGTAGCTTCATGATCATTTATGATTGAGCGTTTGTGACGCCTTTTGCTTTTATTTTATATGTCATATCTTACTTCTTCTTGTTTGCTAGATTGAGATATAGGATTTATCTGTGATGTCCTAGGAAGACTATTGGATTATAGTATATACCTCTGTGGCTGTACCACATGATGTTGGTGTATTCCTCGGTGTGTAGTTGACCTGGTCACATCCGGTCAATTGAAAGAGAACTAAAAGGTACCTTTAGAATATGACAAGATTGCATCCCTTAATAATCGGATGTATACTTGCTTTGGAATCTCCTCCATTTTTAACATGAAAAATGTTTTATGTACCTCCAAAATTTCATCCCTCCATGTCGAACATTAACCCGTAATAGGGAAATGTGATTCAAGCATATGTTGAACCCCCTGATCTCCACAGTAACTTTTATGAGGCATACCTTGGGTCATTGGAATGAATCTATATTCTTTTCTAGCAAGGAACTTTGTACTATGAGTCTATCAAAACTGTGAGTCTTCAGTGTCGTTTCATCCTCCTTAGATCTCGCCATCAAAGTATAAAACAACTTTAGTTTACCAAAATCATTGCATGTAATTAATGTTGTTAATTGGGATAAGATATTTATCTTCATTTGGATTTGCGTTTATGTAGTAGTTTGTTCAGTCATTGATAAATCGACACTTATTTTTCCATTGCTATACCACATTATCTCGTTTCCGTAGGTACGTTATCGCTAGCGACGTCAAGAAGTACTACCTCACTTATCATCCAAGGAACAAACTCTTCAGACCGTAGTTATGAAATCTACCTCTTACTTATCCACCCGAAAGAATTCGGCTTTCAAGCAGTATTGTTTACTCCTAGTTCACAATAAAAGTCCTACTAGATCAAAACATTTGAGTATGATTGTGAAACAAAAGTCGCAACTTTTGTTTAACTTGCAGCCGCCATGATGCAGCTTGAGATAGAAAAGAAAAAATTTGGCTGAGGAATACCTTTTCTTTTCTTTTTCTTTTTTCTCCTTATTATTAAACCGATAACTAAGCCATGCAAAAATACAGCACAAAATCAGCAAATAAATAATAACAGTAACCTTACGTTTTATTTTTTATTTTGCCTGCCAAATAAGAAGAGTACGTGCTGGTCTTCTATCCGTACTTCTGAAGGTTGAATAGAGACTTTTAAACTGGGGCGGGACCCTAAATTTCTAGCAACTGGGTCCCACAGTGACATTTCTACCCAGACTTTTCCACCCACCCTTGGTGACCTTTCTATTGCTTGACCACACTTAAACAATGCATATATGTTATCTATATAAACTGATAGGTCTCAACATATATACAACCAACAAACCCTAGTCCAAGAAAGTATCGTGGCTCAAGCTAGTATGGCTCTTACTGATCTGCTCGTCTTCCTCGTGTCTACTACTGCAATCCTCTACGTCTTGTTCAAGAAGCTAGTACAGAAGGAAAAGAGCAAACTGAACCTCCCTCCGGGGCCGAAGCCCATCCCAATCGTAGGAAACCTACACCAGTTGGGCGGGATCCTTCCCCAGACTGCCTACCGACTGTCCAAGATCTATGGCCCGATCATCTACATGCGCATGGGACAAATCCCAGCGATCCTCGTCCACACTGTCGAACTTGCGAAAGAGATCATGCACAATCAGGACCTCGTCTTCTGCTCCCGCCCTGCCCTCACCGTCCTCCAGAAGTATTCTTTCAATGGTTGCGACGTCGCTGCTGCCCCATACGGCGACCAATGGCGCAAACTTCGCAAGGTACATACATACATACATACATACATACATACATACATACATACTTTTATATATATATATATATATGGACAAAGCTGAAACCATCTGGTTGGTTAGTATTATACTAAGAAACTATATATCTGGTTATATATGATACACGTACAGATCTTCATTCTCGAGCTACTGAGCAACCGGAAGCTCCCTTTCTTCCGGTCTTCACGTCAGGCTGAGGTAGACCAGATGATCAACTCCATTCGAACCCGACCTAACCAGGATTCCCCGGTCAATATCAGTGACTTGATGGTACGTCTCAGTAGCAGCATTGTCTGTCGCGTCGCCTTCGGCTATAAGAGCGAGGAAAAGTACGGGGAGAGGAGTCGTTTACATGATCTACTCGAGGTGGGCAACGCACTGTTCGACACTGTCTTCATTGCTGATTACTTTCCTGGGTTTGGATGGATGGATTGGTTTACGGGATCAAGATTCAGGATTGAGAGGAATGCCAAGGATCTAGATATGTTCTACAGTAAAGTCATAGAGGAGCACAAGGATGTACACAAAAGAGGAGAGGATCATGAGGAGGATTTTGTTGACGTTATGCTAAGGTTGTGCAAGGAGGAGGATTCAAAGCTCACAAATGATCATATCAAGGGATCTATCATGGTATGCTTACTGTTTCTTTCTATTTCATTTATAAATATCTCCTTGTGTCCCTCGTGTGCTAGGATTACGAACAAAATTCTAGCACTTGGTGTACTGTTTTCTCAATTCTGATTGGTTAATTTTACTAACTCAAGCTTTGTCTACTTTCATTTCATCTATAGAACGTCTTAGTTGGTGGAACTGACACATCCGCAACTACTGTAATATGGGCGATGACCGAGCTCGCAAGAAATCCAAGAGTGATGAAGAAAGCTCAAGATGAATTAAGGAGCGTAGTCGGCAATAAAGGAAAAGTAGAAGAAAGTGACATGGATCAATTGGAATACCTCAAATTGGTAGTTTATGAAACTATGAGACTGCATCAACAATCTCCCTTACCGAGAGAAACAAAGCAACAATGCAAGCTCGGCGACTACGATATTCCCAAGGGGACCATAGTGTTTGTCAATTCTTGGGCACTAGCTAGAGACGAGAACTCTTGGAAAAATGCCTTGGAATTCAGGCCGGAGAGGTTCATCGGGAGCTCGATCACCTACATGGGAAATGATTTCCAGTTCATACCCTTTGGTGCAGGGCGGAGAATTTGTCCAGGGATAAACTTCGGTTTGGCTACTGTACATATTGCCCTTGCCAACTTTCTCTATGCCTTCGATTGGGAATTGCCTCCTGGTTTGAAGGAGAGCGATATCGACTTGGATGAAGCTCCTGGTTCAGTGACTTACAAGAAAAACCCTCTCTTCCTTGTTGCGAGAAACAAGTAGGAAGGTGGATTCATTTTGACATTGGCTCTGTTGGATAAATTGGGCAAACTTGTAGGAAGTTTATTAATATTGTAATACATTCCAATATAATATGTATTTGTACTTCTTATATACAATCATGTTAATAAAAGTTGAATCATATTTTAAATATCTACAATAATATTTGGGATGACCTCTCCCGCTGGTTCAAGCAATGCACCTACGCATGACTGAAACAACGACATTTTGCAAGTGGAAAGAGCCCACTCATAGACAACCGAGATTACCATACTTTGTCCCAAGAGAAGGTAGACAATAACCTCCATATGTAATGACCTCCTCGCCAAAACCTCCACCAATATCGACTGAGCATAGGTTAGCCAACTGTCGTCAGCCGTCGCAGCATCCATCCTAATCATGACTCCTAAGAAAATCGCCAAATTTCGAATAGCCAAGGTCCACCCATGGGAATAGGAGCACTGCCTTTACATCCTTCTCCTCTACAAAGTAAACAAAGAATAAACTATTCTCACGTGAGAACAATTCAATCTTTCCTAACGGCCTCCAAACTCGATGCAAATAAGAAGATAGAAGAAGATATCACAAAGGAGGCCAACTACATACAACGCTATGTGGAGCATACCCTAGGGTAAGTGCACCTTACACCTAACCCATAAGAGAACTAAATAGATTATAGAAGAAATAGAAGGAAGAAATAAAAGGGCAACATAATAGAATCCAAAAATAGATTATCGAACTAAGAATTATTTTTATATATTCCAATACAATAAGTCCATAATAGAACTGCTTTTGTATTAAAGAGAAGATAAAGTACCAACAAGAATCTTAACATGAATTCTGAGTACAAAAATATCTAGGGATTGGGGCGATGGAAGTTAAGTCCGCGGTCGACTTCTTTACTCCATTGATGATCCAATGTGAAGATTGTAGAAGCTTGCAACTCCGGCTGACTAGAAGAATCTTGGCAGCACGTAGACTTTTTCATTGAAAGCTCTCTCTAGGGGTTCATAGCATATGTAGCAATGTCTGTAGGAGGAAGACATTGTCCTATATTTATACATTTTCATCACTGGAATAGCTATGCATGCATGGGCAGAGAATACATTGTTTGTTGTCTCAAAGGCACATAATTGTGAGTAGGCGCATAGGCACCTGTAGTTCATGGGGTGAACATGCACAAAAATAATGTATGGTTTGACACGTAGCTTGAGACGTGTGTAACACCAAGTTTTCCAGATGAGAATATTTTTGAAATTTTTGTATTTATAATTATTATTTATTGATATTTATTTCACATTATGATTTTTGGTAATTTTTAATAATTTTTAAACTATTTAAAAACTGTTTTAAGTCATGGCTTGTGATTTTGAGGTCTTGCTAGTGTAACTTGAGAGACTGCATGACCTAGAGCCTAACCATGTCATTAGGATGATTTAATTATCATTTTTAGCCTAGGGGTAATTTGGTCATTTTGACTTATTTGAATTATTTGACGATTTATTAAATTTGTGAATTCTAGCTGACTTTGACTTGTTGAAACCTAGTGGACTAGCCTAGAAGCTAATCCTAGCTATGGTAACCCTAGTCTAGCTTGAGTTAACTCATTTTAGTCATTAGAGATTAGTTTTAGAATGAGAGGATTAGTTTAAGTGGAATTATTTCATGGTTTGTGATTTTAATGAAAGGACTAGTGATTTAAGGACTTAATGACTTGTGACTTGGCCCATGGCCCATTATTTGACACCCTAACCCTAACCAAACCCTAAATGACCAGCCATATAGGGATCCCCACCCTATATAAACACTTATTCTCTAGGGCTTGCCTCTTTCTTTATTCATTTCAACATTGGAAAAGAAAGGTATTTGTTCCCCTTCTAAAAATCTCCATAAATCTATTTTAATTCCTTTTTAATTCTAGTTTCTTGTATTAGAACCTAATACTCTCCTATTTTCTAATTTTGGAGTTTAATTCCAGCTTTGGGTCAATTTGGAGCTTTTGCCATCAAGAGGAGGAATCCCCCATTTGAAACTTTTTCAAGCTTTTTGCACATATAGGTAAAACCCTTTAAATTGATTTAAATTTCAATTTTCTTTGCATGTAGGGCTAGATCTAGGAGTCTCCTAGGTGTCCCTAAAATTTGGATGAATTTTGTATCCGTTTAGTGTCCGTATCGGACACGTGTCATAGTGTTTGTTAGGTGTTCGACGAAATGCCTCAAAGGAAATTTTTATGTTGTTTTTGAAAACTATTTGAATGAAAATATTGTTTTATATGTGTTTAATAATTTCGTGTCCTACTGAGCACGTTTCTGTGGGAGATTCGTGTCCAAATCGGACACGCATCGCCGCACGACACTGCGCACTGGCCCCGTGCGGCTGTCCTGCTGCTCGGGTGCCATTGCGGACACGACACGGACTCTCGTGAGCTAAAATTTTGTGGACACATGTGGGCATTGTCTGCCATCACCCACACAAAATTTCACGAGCTTTCGTTCAATGTGCGCGAAGTAATCACGTTCGAACGGGTTTTACACTGAACTGCTTGCACACAAAAACCGCGTCTGATACGCGTTGTTTTCGCTGGACACGATTTGATTGGACACAATGCAGACACTTCCTCACCTAGCCCTACTATGGGCGAACCCCTATACATGAGCTTGACCCACCTCGAGCACTGTGTCGAGCCCACGAAGGCTCGATATGGCTGCAGGACGATTATTTTTTTTCCAGTTTTCTGATAAATTTGAATTTAGTTTTGGACACTTTCATGTCCAGTTTTCTGGACACGAATACGCACCCTGACACGATCACATATGGGTACACCTCTGCACACGAGTTTTTGGTTCCATTGGGTTTTTGATTTTCGAATTTGGGCTTTTCATGGTTCAGTCATTGTTGCATCTTGTAGACGACTCACCTACGTAACTGAGCTACTATTATCCTTTCACATCAGCTTTCTCCCACTCACTGGAGAATTGCGCACCAATAGAAGACGCTCGTCCAGCTGGGCTTACAGCGCCTATTAGGGATTTCATCGCCTCGTTCGTTACCAAGTGTGGGAGATAGCAAAGCCCCTGCATCTTCCCTGATCCATGTTATTTCGCTTCGCTCATGTGTTTCATCAGCATGAGAAGGTCAAGTTAGCGAGGTGCTCACCGAGCCGGGAGAGATTGATCCAGTGGGGGTCCTTTCTTGCTAGCTTATAGCTTTGAATTATAAGTGAACTAGTTAGCACACTCACTTCGCTCGCCTCACGAGCGTT
Source organism: Iris pallida (assembly GCA_029216955.1). Classification (NCBI taxonomy): domain Eukaryota; kingdom Viridiplantae; phylum Streptophyta; class Magnoliopsida; order Asparagales; family Iridaceae; genus Iris; species Iris pallida. Next base: position 3,800,535 of record JANAVB010017400.1, read on the forward strand.
TGCCAGCCTCCGGGGGCTTAGCCTAGGTTCTCCAGAGTGAGGTTTGAGTTTAATGAACTGATACATATACTGTTTTCAAGATTTTGAATTTAGAATCTATGTAAACTGATTTTCTGATGTTTTATTTACCATTTTGATTCATCTACATGTGTAATGAGTACTGCTAGCTTGGTTTTTCATGTTAGATTTGGTTGGGGGTCTAGAGAAATGGATTTCGGATGTGGGATTGGGGTTTGGGTTGAATGTGTGAAGGAAAGTTCTGTTAACTGACATTGATAATTATGAACTGTCAGTTATTATGAACCCCTTCCTGAAATTCAATGCTAATTTAGTTTTGGGATTTAAAGAGGGTGTATACATATATGTTAGTTCTTGTTAAAATTCCATTTGGTTATAAGTTGAGTTGGTTAATGTTTAAATGTTAATTCTGAAATTTCATAGGTTGTTTAATGAGATTTATATTGAATGTTTTCTGAGATTCCAGTTATGAGAATTGGGTTTGATTTCTGAAATTATTATGTAGAACTGAATGGGGTTTTGTATCAGTTATATGTATGTTAGAGATATTCCCTCATTTCCCTGATACCAACCATCATTGGATTCCTGAAATTTCAATGGAGGTTTAATTGTTTGTTTTGTGTGACAAATTGTGATGCATGTTAGAAATAAGTATGTGGTTTACCTGAAGATTGGGGTTAGAATAGATAACTGAGAATTCACATGCTCACATTGAACTTATCTTCCTTATGAAAACTAAGATTGATTTGGAATTTGAAATCGGTTTTGAATGGTTATAGCTACATTGGTTTCCTTTCCCTGAGATGGTGCACTCTGATTTCACACATTTGATCATTGTTCTCAGGTTCCTGAGAACCTGAGATGCACATGGCTGTCCCATTGTACACACATGTCACATACACATCACTGATTTTGGGACTGTCCTGGGTTATGGTTGGGAATTGATTTGAAATCGAAATTGGATTGGGTTATGGAGATTTCGAATTAGTTGAATTTGAGTTGTTACATTGGTTGGTAAACTATGTATGTTAACTGTATTTGATTCAATGTAGATTCACAACTTATTCAGTCCCTTGATTTACATATCAGTCACACTGTTATTTTCCTGTCATTTCACTCATTTACTCACATCTCATTGAATTTAAATCCTCATACACGCATTGCACACACTCTTGTATTGACACTTTGGGCCTGGCTTTGCATTTGCAGAGCAGTAGCTTTGCCTTGGCTTGCCCTGCCTTGGCTTGCATTGCATGGCAGCAGCAGCCTTGGCTTGGCCTGGCTTTTGCAGTGTAGTAGCAATGCAGCAGGCCATGCTTTGCCCTGTATTGCAGTTGCAGCAGCAGTAGATAGCAGTAACATTGGCCATAGGCCAATGTTCAGGCAGTGGGTGCAGGCTTAGGGCCTGTACAGGCAGGAGGCAGTGGGTGTTTGTGTTTGTATAGATGAGTGAGTGAATGGAGGATGGGGAGAGTGTATGTATGTGGCTATAGGAGGGTGCCAAGTGCCAGAAAAATTGAGAGAAGGGAGAAGGTATTAGTTGAGTGTTTAGGAATATTATAGGTGGTTTTCATAGCAGTAGGGGATGACCTATGTTGCATTGCAACAGGGCATTGAGAGGGAGGATTGGATGGTAATGGTATCACTTGTGAAGTGTGAGTACAATAGGGGCATTGGGTTAATATCAGTAGGTATCTGTGTTTGATTTGGGTGTGTATGTATGTGGGGTATGGGGAGTTTGTGGGTTCCTGATACATATATGAATCTATAGGATATTAGAGTGTCACCTTGACCTACATAGGAAAGGGGGTATGTGTGTATGGTTTCATGAGAGATTATAGGATGATTGTATATGACTTATATATAGATATGCAATAATAGTGGTAAGGTATATATATGTATAACTATGTAGATATATATGTGTTGAGGTAGTTGAGTCATGGTTAAGGTTATGTGTATGTGTAATGTATATATGTGATATGTATATAAATATGATATAGGCCTTGTGTGGTATACTAGGATATGTGATATGACATAGAGTTTTTGACCCAAATAGTCTAGTTGACCAATAGTGGACTTTTGACCAAGTTGACCAAATGGTTCATGTTGATTAGAGTTGACCAAAAGTCAACATTGAGTCTAGGTGTGACCAGTTGACCTAGTTTGACCTAGACAGTTGACCAGGTTTGACTTAAAGTTGACTTTGACCTAGATTGGCCTAAAAATCATGTAGATTGTATCATAAACATTATTTGTCTTATTTTAAACATATGATAACCTGTACTGCTCTATTTAGGATATTGTGACTCCGGTGCAGACATCTGACATTACACTACTCTTTTTAAAGTATCAGGCGAGTACATTCTCTGATAGTTCTCTCATTTACTTGTCAATTACTGTACTTCAGTTCTAGTTAGTTATATGCGATTCTCTGTTACAATACGTATGGATATTCTGGATTCATGTATACGACACACATTTATTTTCTGGCCTCTATTACTGGTATCATCATTTTTGGCTTCTATTACTGGAATCACCTACTGGAATCACCCTAGAATCATTTACTGGTATTATTATATTTTGGCTGGACTCATCTTGAATCATTGTGTCGGATTTCTGGATTCACTTGCTGGAAGGAAAAATACTAGATTAAGACATGTAGACATACCCCATTTCTGGAATCACCCTATGCTGGAATCAAACTGGAATGATAGCCATCTCACACCCGACCAGGTGTGTGATGTGCCGGATTACGCATAGCCGTTTACATGTCGATCTCAGTATTTTAAAATGCACTGCTAGAGTATAGGCTGGACTCACCCTGGAATCATTGATCACTATGACTGGAATCGTCCCTTACTGGATTCATCTTGTATTAGATTCATCTTGTACTGGACTTACATTAGAGTTACACTTATCTACATTGCTGTCTGGACTTTATATCATATTATCCTGGTTCAGCTAGTTCTATTTTTACAGTCTTCATTGCTATGATTCTTCTCTTATTTAGTTATTTACTTTCCTTGCACTTTATCTGTCTTTCTTACCATCACCTGAATATAAACTGCCATATTCATCAATACAACTGTCTATAACTGCTTTATAGTTCTCTGTCATTTACTTGGGTTTTCTAGATGAGATGTGCTCGTTCCTGTCCTGACTGGACCTATTGTAAATTTTACAGATGATTGCCCTGAGGACACATGCCCTACATGTTACAGACCAGGGGATGGCTTAGCTACCTATGGCCCCGACACTCAGGAGTGATCGGGAGTTTAGCTAGTTTGTCTTATTTTAGTTTTCATGTTTTAGAACTGAAGTTGTATATATAAGTTGAGACATGTAGTTGAGATTGTCTGAGATTATACTATTTAGTTGTTGGTTTTATTTCTGTTATTTAGTCTTAATTATAATCTTCTGTGCTATCATATCGTGCTTAGACTGTGATTGAGATTACATTATATCTATATTTGTCCTCCGTTCGGAGATGATATATATTGACAAGTATATTATATAATTGCGTGATTGGTTGGTTAGATAGTGACCTAGAACGGCGTTCTACGGCCGACACTGCGGCGTAGGTTGGGCGCTGTTACGTACTCGTACCCTCACAGTGGGTGCGGGTCGTGACACATTTTTATTGGTGGCCCATGCAGGTCGAGAGTCACGTTAGTGCGATATCGTAGTAGTACGACGACTTAGTCGTACTGCTGCGAGCCTGCGATAGGATTGAGAGATAGGCTTTAACGGAGAGGTACTCAATCGCAGTTAGGACTACTTGAGAGATTCCTGGACGACCCTTGAGAATATCATTATGGACTTCGATTTGAAAATCCTTTTCCTCTTGTTTTGATTCACCCTCACTCCTTGATGTTTAAAGGATCTTAGACTATTAACTTCCTTCATCGTTATCCTTACTTATATTTTGTCTATCTTATGTTGCTAATTTAGCACCAGTTTTGCAAGCTTATCTTATTCAAGCTTGATCATAACATATTTTATTGGGGGCTGGCATCCACTAACATATTGTCTAATTAGAACCGGTGCATGATGGTCTGATCAACCTATTGCACTTTGGTTCGCTTTTCATATGTTATTCTATGTGGAGGGAGACATAGTTAAATTTGCCCTAGAGTCTCATCCACGACAGCTTTGGCAACTCTCTTTGAATTATTTCCATCGCCTATGAACCACGTATTGTACTTAATAGCATCGTCTTTGAACTCTTTATTGTTTTGCCTTTCGCATATTTCAGAAAGAAAAGGCATTGTACTTGATAGATCAACCCAAGGTATCATGTTTAGTTTCCCTATCTAAAGGAAGAAATTGACTTATTTCTATATCCTTGCATCATCCTTTAAATTCTAATTCTTTGATCGTGACCAGTTGACCGGGTCATCCTCCTTATCATCCAGTGTTTGGGGTCTTATTCAATTGAATAAATTCAATTATGACATGGATATCAAATCTTGGATACTCGTGCTCAGACTTCAATGGCCTCGTTCTCCATCTTATCCAAACTTCGTTATATCCTGAAATTGATCAACTTAGATCGTGCCGGAACTAAATCTTCTTTTATATATTGTATTATTAGATTTCAATGCTATTGACACTCGTGCCTTAAACTTCGATTTTGATCACCTTTGGAATGGTAATCCTTCATAATAAATTCCTAGTTGTCTTTACCAGTTTCATATAGGATAGTAGACTGTCCCACACCTTAATGATTTGTTGCTTCCTTATCTTTCCAGCAGGACACCCTATATTGCTTGCATGTTGATACCATGGGACTGTTTTGATCTAATATGACTAGTCCATCTAGATGAGACCTTCAACTGATATGGTTGACCATGACTCTATATATTATTCTTCAAATTGTATGAGTTAGAAATTGCTTAGAGACTTTGATTGTGGGTGGTTGACCTAGAAGGAGTACGACCGACTTAATTTCGAGGACGAAATTTTTCTAAGGGGGGTAGGATTGTAACACCCAGTTTTCCAGATGAAGATATTTTTGAAATTTTTATATTTATAATTATTATTTATTGACATTTATTTCACATTATGATTTTTGGTGATTTTTAATAATTTTTAAACTATTTAAAAACTGTTTTAAGTCATGGCTTGTGATTTTGATTGCTAGTGTAACTTGAGAGACTGCATGACCTAGAGGCTAACCATGTCATTAGGATGATTTAATTATCATTTTTAGCCTAGGGGTAATTTGGTCATTTTGACTTATTTGAATTATTTGACGATTTATTGAATTTGTGAATTCTAGTTGACTTTGACTTGTTGAGACCTTGTGGACTAGCCTAGAAGCTAACCCTAGCTATGGTAACCCTAGTCTAGCTTGAGTTAACTCATTTTAGTCATTAGAGATTAGTTTTAGAATGAGAGGATTAGTTTAAGTGGACTTATTACATGGTTTGTAATTTTAATGAAAGGACTAGTGATTTAAGGACTTAATGACTTGTGACTTGGCCCATGGCCCATTATTTGACACCCTAACCCTAACCAAACCCTAAATGACCAGCCACATAGGGATCCCCACCCTATATAAACACTTATTCTCTAGGACTTGCCTCTTTCTTTATTCATTTCAACATTGGAAAAGAAAGGTATTTGTTCCCCTTCCAAAAATCCCCATAAATCCATTTTAATTCCTTTTTAATCCTAGTTTCTTGCATTAGAACCTAATACTCTCCTATTTTCTGATTTTGGGGTTTAATCCCAGCTTTGGGTCAATTTGGAGTTTTTGCCATCAAGAGGAGGAATCCCCCATTTGAAGCTTTTCCAAGCTTTTTGCACATATAGGTAAAACCCTTTAAATTGATTTAAATTTTGGTTTTCTTTGCATGTAGGGCCAGATCTAGGAGTCCCCTAGGTGTCCCTAAAATTTGGATGAATTTTGTGTCCGTTTGGTATCCGTATCGGACACGTGTCATAGTGTTTGTTAGGTGTTCAACGAAATGCCTCAAAGAAAAATTTTATGTTGTTTTTGAAAACTATTTGAATGGAAATATTGTTTTATATGTGTTTATTAATTTCGTGTCCTACTGAGCACGTTTCTGTGGGAGATTCGTGTCCAAATCGGACACGCATCGCCGCACGACACTGCGCACTGGCCCCGAGCGGCTGTCCTGCTGCTCGGGTGCCATTGCGGACACGACACGGACTCTCGTGAGCTAAAATTTTGTGGACATGTGTGGGCATTGTCTGCCATCACCCACACAAAATTTCACGAGCTTTCGTTCACTGTGCGCGAAGTAATCGCGTTCGCACGGGTTTTACACTGAACTGCTTGTGCACGAAAACTGCGTCTGATACGCATTGTTTTCTCTGGACACGATTTGATTGGACCCAATGCAGACACTTCCTCACCAAGCCCTACTATGGGCGAACCCCTATACATGAGCTCGACCCACCTCGAGCACTGTGTTGAGCCCACGAAGGCTCGACATGGCTGCATGACGATTATTTTTTTCCAGTTTTCTGATAAATTCGAATTTAGTTTTGGACACTTTCGTGTCCAGTTTTCTGGACACGAATACGCACCCTGACACGATCACATATGGGTATACCTCTGCACACGACTGGACACGAATACGCACCCTGACATGATCACATATGGGTATACCTCTGCACACGAGTTTTTGGTTCCATTGGGTTTTTGATTTTTGAATTTGGGCTTTTCATGGTTCAGTCATTGTTTGTTTGAGTTTAATGAACTGATACATATACTGTTTTCAAGATTTTGAATTTAGATTCTATGTAAACTGATTTTCTGATGTTTTATTTACCATTTTGATTCATCTACATGTGTAATGAGTACTGCTAGCTTGGTTTTTCATGTTAGATTTGGTTGGGGGTCTAGAGAAATGGATTTCGGATGTGGGATTGGGGTTTGGGTTGAATGTGTGAAGGGAAGTTCTGTTAACTGACATTGATAATTATGAACTGTCAGTTATTATGAACCCCTACCCGAAATTCAATGCTAATTTAGTTTTGGGATTTAAAGAGGGTGTATACATATATGTTAGTTCTTGTTAAAATTCCATTTGGTTATAAGTTGAGTTGGTTAATGTTTAAATGTTAATTCTGAAATTTTATAGGTTGTTTAATGAGATTTATATTGAATGTTTTCTGAGATTCCAGTTATGAGAATTGGGTTTGATTTCTGAAATTGTTATGTAGAACTGAATGGGGTTTTGTATCAGTTATATGTATGTTAGAGCTATTCTCTCATTTTCCTGATACCAACCATCATTGGATTCCTGAAATTTCAATGGAGGTTTAATTGTTTGTTTTGTGTGATAAATTGTGATGCATGTTAGAAATCAGTATATGGGTTACCTGAAGATTGGGGTTAGAATAGATAACTGAGAATTCACATGCTCACATTGAACTTATCTTCCTTATGAAAACTGAGATTGTTTTGGAATTTGAAATCGGTTTTGAATGGTTATAGCTACATTGGTTTCCTTTCCCTGAGATGGTGCACTCTGATTTCACACATTTGATCATTGTTCCCAGGTTCCCGAGAACCTGAGATGCACATGGCTGTCCCATTGTACACACATGTCACATACACATCACTGATTTTGGGACTGTCCTGGGTTATGGTTGGGAATTGATTTGAAATCAAAATTGGATTGGGTTATGGAGATTTCGAATTAGTTGAATTTGAGTTGTTACATTGGTTGGTAAACTATGTATGTTAACTGTGTTTGATTCAATGTAGATTCACAACTTATTCAGTCCCTTGATTTACATATCAGTCACACTGTTATTTTTCTGTCATTTCACTCATTTACTCACATCTCATTGAATTCAAATCCTCATACACGCATTGCACACACTCTTGTATTGACACTTTGGGCCAGGCTTTGCATTTACAGAGCAGTAGCTTTGCCTTGGCTTGCCCTGCCTTGGCTTGCCCTGCCTTGGCTTGCATTGCATGGCAGCAGCAGCCTTGGCTTGGCTTGGCTTTTGCAGTGTAGTAGCAATGCAGCAGGCTATGCTTTGCCCTGCATTACAGTTGCAGCAGCAGTAGATAGCAGTAACATTAGCCATAGGCCAATGTTCAGGCAGTGGGTGCAGGCTTAGGGCCTGTACAGGCAGGAGGCAGTGGGTGTTTGTGTTTGTATAGATGAGTGAGTGAATGGAGGATGGGGAGAGTATATGTATGTGGCTATAGGAGGGTGCCAAGTGCCAGGAAAATTGAGAGAAGAGAGAAGGTATTAGTTGAGTGTTTAGGAATATTACAGGTGGTTTTCATAGCAGTAGGGGATGACCTATGTTGCATTGCAACAGGGCATTGAGAGGGAGGATTGGATGGTAATGGTATCACTTGTGAAGTGTGAGTACAATAGGGGCATTGGGTTAATATCAGTAGGTATCTGTGTTTGATTTGGGTGTGTATGTATGTGGGGTATGGGGAGTTTGTGGGTTCCTGATACATATATGAATGTATAGGATATTAGAGTGTCACCTTGACCTACACCGGAAAGGGGGTATGTGTGTATGGTTTCATGAGAGATTATAGGATGATTGTATATGACTTATATATAGATATGCAATAATAGTGGTAAGGTATATATATATATATAACTATGTAGATATATATGTGTTGAGGTAGTTGAGTCATGGTTAAGGTTATGTGTATGTGTAATGTATATATGTGATATGTATATAAATATGATATAGGCCTTGTGTGCTATACTAGGATATGTGATATGACATAGAGTTTTTGACCCAAATAGTCTAGTTGACCAATAGTGGACTTTTAACCAAGTTGACCAAATGGTTCATGTTGATTAGAGTTGACCAAAAGTCAACATTGAGTCTAGGTGTGACCAGTTGACCTAGTTTGACCTAGACAGTTGACCAGGTTTGACTTAAAGTTGACTTTGACCTAAATTGGCCTAGAAATCATGTAGATTGTATCATAAATATCATTTGTCTTATTTTAAACATATGATAACCTGTACTGCTCTATTTAGGACATTGTGACTCCGGTGCAGACATCTGACATTACACTACTCTTTTCAAAGTATCAGGCGAGTACATTCTCTGATAGTTCTCTCATTTACTTGTCAATTACTGTACTTTAGTTCTAGTTAGTTATATGTGATTCTCTGTTACAACACGTATGAATATTCTGGATTCATGTATACGACACACATTTATTTTCTGGCCTCTATTACTGGTATCATCATTTCTGGCTTCTATTACTGGAATCACCTACTGGAATCACCCTGGAATCATTTACTGGTATCATTATATTTTGGCTGGACTCATCTTGAATCATTGTGTCAGATTTCTGGATTTACTTGCTGGGTGGGGAAATACTAGAGTAAGACATGTAGACATACCCCATTTCTGGAATCACCCTACGCTGGAATCAAACTGGAATGATAGCCATCTCACACCCGGCCAGGTATGTGATGTGCTGGATTACCCATAGCCGTTTACATGTCGATCTCAGTATTTTAAAACACACTACTAGAGTATAGGCTGGACTCACCCTGGAATCATTGATCACTATGACTGGAATCGTCCTTTACTGGATTCATCTTGTATTAGATTCATCTTGTACTGGACTTACATTGGAGTTACACTTATCTACATTGCTGTCTGGACTTTATATCATATTACCCTGGTTCAGCTAGTTCTATTTTTACAGTCTTTATTGCTATGATTCTTCTCTTGTTTAGTTATTTACTTTCCTTGCACTTTATCTGTCTTTCTTACCATCACCTGAATATAAACTGCCATATTCATCAATATAACTGTCTATAACTGCTTTATAGTTCTCTGTCATTTACTTAGATTTTCTAGATGAGATGTGCTCGTTCCTGTCCTGACTGGACCTATTGTAAATTTTACAGATGATTGCCCTGAGGACACATGCCCTACATGTTACAGACCAGGGGATGGCTTAGCTACCTATGGCCCCGACACTCAGGAGTGATCGGGAGTTTAGCTAGTTTGTCTTGTTTTAGTTTTCATGTTTTAGAACTGAAGTTGTATATATAAGTTGAGACATGTAGTTGAGATTGTCTGAGATTATACTATTTAGTTGTTGGTTTTATTTCTGTTATTTAGTCTTAATTATAATCTTCTGTGCTATCATATCGTGCTTAGACTGTGATTGAGATTACATTATATCTATACTTGTCCTCCGTTCGGAGATGATATATATTGACAAGTACATTATGTAATTGCATGATTGGTTTGTCAGATAGTGACCTAGAACAGCGTTCTACCGCCGACACCGCGGCGTAGGCTGGGCGCTGTTACGTACTCGTACTCTCACAGTGGGTGCGGGTCGTGACAACGTACCACACAAAAGACTGTCATGTTTAGCACACGATCTTTTTATAAGAGGAAAGGCTATGCGCCTGATCATATTTGGCGCATAGCATCTTCTACTGTATACTGCAAATTGGAAGACGCATAAGATACTGTCATATACGAACGGTCTTGTAAGCATGTGAAGGAAAATGATTATGGTGAGTAATCACTGACATCTTCCTCATAATCTGTCACCTTTACATTGTTTGAGAATCGACTTTATGTCAGACTGTTGACAGGACAGCTATGTGCCTCCGATGCTATTCTCCTATGTCTTCAAAGTTCACTGCTTTAGGATGTTGCTGCATAAGCTTTATGTTTGTTGGTCAAATCTTGAGTTCTTGGCTCATAGACGCATGAAATATGTTATGCGCCTCTTAGGTCTGTGTTTTTTATTTTTTATGCTTCTACAAGACCCCTTCAAATTTTTTAAAACTTGCACAATTTTTGAAATACTTTGAAAGTAGCATGAAAGTGGGATTGTCACATATAACTTTTGACGCATAGGATCACTATCACGCTGTCACTTCTTTGACTTCCCTTCGAATCTTAACAATCTTTGGGATTCGTGGCGGCTGAGGTCCTTTCAAACTGTCACAATGTGATTTCAGGAACAAAAAATCACACAACAATTAATGCTGCTTTGACTGATTCAATAGAACCTTGCCGCATATTGTAGCATTATGCGCCTAATGGCCCTCACTACTATAAATAGGGGGAGTGTTTGGCAGAATTTTTTTTATCACATCTCTTCACCATGTACTTGCAAATTCGAGTTTCAAATGACTCAAGCAAGTTTGTAGGAGAATTGAACATCATCTTGCTGATGGCGCTGCTCTTCGGATGTGCTAGGAGCCGAAAAAAACACCGGTCTTCCTATGGTAAAACGTAGCTCCCCTTCCCGGAAATTTTTGAAATATTTTTTTATTTTTATTTGATTAGTTTACATTTAATTTTCTATGATCATAGAAGTTGTGACTAAGCCCACAGGTGATTTATGACCAGCTTGTGGTCACATTATCTCTATATAGCTTATATATGTATTATTTAGCTATTTTATATTTTTCTACAATTTTTGGATATTTTTAGGCATTTAATATTTAAGGTTTTATTATTTTTAAGGACTTTCAGGATTTACTGTAAGGTCATACGGGGGTATTTCTGGACCAAATATTTTTATTTGGGCTCTCAATAACTAAAAATATTTTCTAGAATATTTTAGAAATTTTTTGGATTTTTTAGAATTTTTGGAAATTTTTATATAATTAAAACCTATAGAAATTATATTTTATAGGCTTTGGAAATTTACTGTGAGGTCACACGATGATATTTTGTGTTAAATTATTTTATTTAGATTCTAGACACTTAGAAATATTTTCTAGAATTTTTTTGAATTTTTTTGAATTTTTCTGCAATTTATTTTGATTTATTTGGACTTAAAATGATTTTTAAATAATTTTCTGAATTAAATAAATAAATACCCAGAAATCTACCCAGGGGGGGCCCAGGCGCAAAATGCTACCTCTCTCTCTCTCTCATATATATATATATATATATATATATTATATTATATTATATTATATTATATTATATTATATTATATTATATTATATTATATTATATTATATTCGCCCACCCTAATTAAATTTTAGACGCCTTTTGTGGGAGAACTCATCTAGGGTTTCCGACTTCCCAAAGCGATTGCCGTCAACTCCGACGTGATTTTCGTGCGCCGTTTTTTTTTGTTGGATTCGTATTGAGGTAAACTTTCTGAATATATAATTATTTTCGTAGATATTATTCCTAAATTTCTGAAAAATTCGTAGAGTGTCGGTTGTCCGAAACTTGACACGTTTCGGTGTTTTCGAGATTCCGGGAGAACCAAAAATCGAAATCACGAACCATTTGAAGTTTCGGAAAGCTAACACAGAGCTCTACGACATATGTTTCCCAGAAATTATTTCGTTCGTCTAGCATTTTATTTATTCTGTTGAACTCAGAATTGATCGGTTGATCACCGTTTTGGTCACGATTAGCTATAACGGCGATATCTTTTGACCAAGACATGATTTTGTGGCACGGTCAATTCCAGCACACTCATGGCACTGAAATCTACCAAGATGCACTTTCAAAACCCTGAGTTCATGATGTTTGACTAGATAGTCAACGGTACGTCTCGATTTGTGCGCCATAGTTTCCAAAATTGGGAAACACGACTTTTGATGGCCAAACTTGCACGTTTAGATTATATTTAGATTATTATTAGGTTAAATTAGGTTTTTAAGTGAATTATTACAGAATTAATTATTATTAGATTAGTAACCCAACTAGCCACTATTCCATGAATTTAGAACTAGAACATTAGAATTGATTTATAGTTTTCGTGCACGGTTCATTGTGCGATATGTGTTATAAGTTGACAGCTCCTAGATCGGCATCCCCTCACCCTCGACTTGTGACTACGGTTTGTGCAAGGACCACAGGCAAGATACCTTGCCTCCCTCTACAGTTTAATTTCATGTTTATAGTTTTTTTGTTATTATTGTATTATCATAGATACTCTATTTGTTATAGATTTTATATGATATATTAGCTTTCTAGTTGACTTAATTTATCTAGTTTCTACATACCGTCTTCACCAGTTTATGGTCTTGCTTGACTTGACAGTGTAGTTATATTGGACTTGACTGTGTCTTGACTGAGTCGTACCTTGTCTCACCAGTACCTTGCTTGAGTCGTATCATAGAACGAGTACGTGTAATTGAACTGCTAAATCCTTGTTATTGTTTCATTGGCACCAACAAGTCCACACTCAGGACGAGGGTGTTTGTCTTGATCTGTTTACATCCGTGAGTCCACACTCGGGACGAGGATGTCGATTATTTGCACCAGAGAGTCCACACTCGGGACGAGGATGTTGACTTGACTTACATCCGTGAGTCCACACTCGGGACAAGAATGTCGATTATTTGCACCAAAAAATCCAAACTCGGGATGAGGGTGTTGACTTGACTTACATTCGTGAGTCCACACTCGGGACGAGGATGTCGATTATTTGCACCAGAGAGTCCACACTCGGGACGATGGTGCCTTGCCGTGAACTAACCAGAGAGTCCACACTCGGGATGAGGGTTAGTACTAACCAGAGAGTCCACACTCGGGAGGAGGGTTAGTGATTAGTTCAAACCTGCGAGTCCACTCGGGACGAGGGTTTGGTATTCCATTGATCTCATGTTCGCTTGTTCATCCAGCAGTTCAGTTATGCGTAGTTTGTTCTAATGTCCGTGTTCATAGTCACCTGTCAGTAGCCACGTGTCGTTAGTCATTTATTAGCATTGTGGTCGTAGTCTCTTGCCATGTTAAGTGTCGTTCCTTGTTATATCCTGTTTATATTATCATGCATGATTAAACTGCTAGATAGGCATGTTTATATGTATCTTGCTATGTCCTCTGAGGACCTGATGATCTCTTCAGGATTAGTGATTGCGTGGAGTTAGTTAGCAATTCTGGATGTGGATGATTATGACACTTGGGAGTTTCAGATGATTACGATATCGCTTGCATGATTCAGATATTTGTCAGTGATGTTACATTGTTATCCTTTCATGACTTTACATTCCTTATCATGAGATATCCTGCTTATTGATTCACTTTAAAGACTCTTGTTATATTCTTTGAGTCTTATCGGACATATATGCTAGTGGGCTGCAGACCACAATCCATAGTGTTCATTCATGTTTCGTACACTTATTGTGGATTTGAGATATATATTTACTTTCGCCATGATTTGGCAGTTTACCATAGCCGTGACAGCGTTTACGTATTCGAGTCGGGCTGGAGTCCGCTTGATGCGTAGCTGGCTGGCTCACGAGCTCGCGTCCGAAAAGCGGGTGCGGGTCGTGACATAAAAGTCCATAAAATGTCATTCAATTTTACTTTTCTACGAGAGACGAACCTCATCAAAAACATGCTGCAAAAACTTCATCAAGATGGTGCATCGCATCAATGGAGTTGTCACTGAACATCCATCCACATTACAACCACACAGGCACCTAAAGCTAGACATACTTGTCCATGTGCCTGGTTGCGTGAATGGTAGGAACTAAAATTGCATGTCTTTTTTAGAAGAACAACTAGCACTATGCGCCTGACTCCCTTGAGCTTGTCATATTTTGCACCTTGGATGACTCGAGCTCAGATGGAGCATGGAAGACATCATATAATGTCTTGTTCAACATGAACAAATACATTACATGGAAGCCATGGCCATCTTCAGATCCAATGGGTTGTGCGTATACATCAAATGGGGCTCCATACTATTGGTCCATTGGTCATAGTCACACGTAATCTTGATAATCAAGATAAACTTTGGACAATACGCTAATAATACATTAAAGGTACAAAAACAGAATGTCTACTTCCAATGTGCCACTATTTATCATTTTCATCAAACAAAAACATCATATCAATACTTGTTTTTACATTTTATTCTGTAATTTTCTTTTTATTGAGTCTAGAAAATGGAAGGTTGATCGGATTGGCAAATGGCTTTCTACTGAATTCCACTGTCCAAACAAGCCTACATATCTACCCCATATTCTATACTAAGCCTATACCAAATTCCATATACCAAACCTATACAAAAAGGCCAACAAAAATGAGTAGATATTTATGCGAGAACTCAAGTTGAGTTTGGCCCTAGTTCGGTCCGAACTCTGCCCGAGTTCTGTCATGTTTGTTCTAGATTGTTTTGGTTTTCCTGAATACACTACCAAAATAAGTTACATTAGCGACGCAACAGGACGTCGCTAAAAGGGAAAAAATGTCGCTGATTTGATTTAGCGATGAAATCTCCATGTCGCGTATTACATGGTCGCTAACACAAAATACGTCGATGTTCGTCGCCATGGTGACAATCATTTACGACGTCTTGACGTCGCTAGCTTTTTAGTGGATAGCGACGTTTGCCGACGAGGCGTTGCTAATTAGCGACATAGATATTCGTTGCTAATTGTCGCTGACAGTTTAGCGATTAGCGACGTAATGTGCGACATTTAGTGACGTACTATCTGACATTTTGGGTTTGCTACATCACGATATTAGCGACGTTTGGCGACCGTTAGCGATGCCTCCGACACAGGCTAACGGCGTTCGGTTATATGAATAGCGACGTCATTTGCGACGTTAGTGGACTACTTTGCTGACATGCCGATTTTGCCATGTCAGTAACTTAGCGACGTCTAGCGACTATCTGCGACGTTTGCTTTTCAAGTTAGCAACGTATTGATACATGTTGGCGACGTGTTTTGGCATCGCTATTCGTCGGTAAACGTCGCTAAGCGTCGCTAACTTTTTAAAAAAATAAAAAAGGATTCTATTTGCTTTTCCATCTAGAATCTACCTTCATTTTAAATAATAGTTTACAAATAATAGACCCGGAGCAACCCTCCGTAGAATTTTTTGGATTCACCGACCCCTTCGGTGGAAAACTCAACACCAGTAAACAAACATAATTAGACAAATGATGAAAAGGCAATAACAATAATCAAACAAATAGAATCAAACAACAAAAAGATATGAACTAGCCGGGTGGAAATAAATCCACTATCAAATGGCTATAAAAAGAGTTTGTCCAACAATATTTCAACAGGGTCAACATAACACAGTCACTAAATGAATAAAATAAATACATAAAGACCTGATGATGGGTCAGCAAACAATAACACAATACATGAAAATAAGTCCAACAAAAGACTATGTCTAGTCAAGAGGAGGAGGCAGTACCTGCATCTGGGACAACATGAACCTATACTACGCCGGTGTCAACGTCACTGGTGATGACTCATCAATAGGAGGAGGAGGAGGCAGTGGAATCGATACAATCGGAGTGGATGCTGACGTACGACCAGGAAGTGTCTGCTCGATGACTAGCAGTCTAGAGTTGGTGGAATCCAGAACAGTCGCCAGCCTCGAAAGCTGATCGCCTTTGGCCACCTATGTAATGCCTGTAGTTCGTATTACATATCTTGGAATACGTGTACGTATTTTATTTTGTATTGCATATCTCTTGGCTTGGCTCGGTTTATTTTGGGTTGGTTCGGCTAGGCTTGGGTTGCCTTGGTTCATCATGAACCAAAAGGTGAACCCTCCTACCTACCACCACCCTCCCTTATTAACCCATTCCTTTATTCTCTCTCTTCATTATTCTTCTTCTTCTCCACATTTACTTCTTCAACCACCAGGAGGGAGAGAGAGGGAGAGCTTAGGCAAGTGCAAACTTGCTTCATGATGGATCTCATATTTTATTGTTCAATTCTCTTTCTTAATAGATTCTAAGCCTCTTTAGAACTGGAAGTTTTCGGTTTTGATGGTTATATTTTTGTAGATCTAAGTTTTAAGTTCCTTCTTGTTTAGTTTTCTTGGTTTTGATCTCTAAAACTTAGTTATTTTAAAAACTAATGATTCTATGTTGTAGAGAATTCAATTTCATTCAGTTTTGGCTTTTGTTTCGCTTGATTTCGACTCCGAATTAGTAAGTTATGGCCATTACAAGTTTTCTGAACTTTCATGGCTGAACTTGCTGTTTGGGGACGATGAATCCCATGCGCCGGGAACCTCATGCGCCCGGGAGGCCATGCGCCGGGAGGCCATGTGCCGTGAAGTTCCGGCAACGCATCCCTTAACTCCGAGCGTGTCATGCGCGTAGGTTTCTTACGCGCATGTATTGAAGACGCAACGTGAGTTTCTCATGCGCCGATTGGTACAGGAATCCCATGCGCCGATTGGTGCAGGAATCCCATGCGCCGATTTGTGCAGGAATCCCATGCGCCGATTTGTACAGAAATCCCATGCGCCGATTGGTGCAGGAATCCCATACGCCGATTGCGCAGGAATCTCATACGCCGATTTGTGCAGGAATCCCATGCGCCGATTCGTGCAGGAATCCCATGCGCCGATTGTGCAGGAATCTCATGCGCCGATTTGTGCAGGAATCCCATGCGCCGATTTGTGCAGGAATCCCATGCGCCGATTCGTGCAGGAATCCCATGCGCCGATTGTGCAGGAATTTACTGTTTTTGCCTGTTTAAGTTGTTTTGTAACTAGAATCTTGGAAAACTCAAAACATGAAAGTTGTAGATCTTTTCCTCGGCTTCAAGAATATGTTATTAGTTATTTTATACAATCTTTCTCATTCATGATAATGTAAGAATAGAACACGATAATAGCCCGCGGTGGCGCACTCTTGACAAGTAAACTGATATGACAAGTATGAAAGGTCTGGACACCGTGGGCGATTGCGTTTGTACAAATAAACCAGTACTGTCTTGCATCATGTCTAGGATGGGGATCCCTGAGTACCACGGTCAGGGGTACCTACTGAAATTGACTAAGGCTAATTAACTAGAATGATTCAATAGTCATAAAGAGATTTCCAGCTACAGGCAATCCCGTTATCTGGGCGCACTAACGGATTTGTAGCCTACCGACGAGTAGGACACATTTCCAGCACACAGTTACGTGTTGCATTCTTCATAATGGACATTCGACCCGGATAACCTGGATGGTCTGCAGGGCTTATGGCTGTTGGGATAATCTCATTGCATCTTGCTAGTAACTAGGCCTGTGATAACCCTAGTTAGTTAAAAGTATCAAGCCGTACTCTTGATTGGCCGTAATTGATTGGATGAATTTTATTCCAGCTTAGTCTTATCCTGATCCTGTACAAGATTGTATCAGGACATGATTTCTTGTATCGATAAATGATGGGATACCAAGTTCTGTTCAGATGAAGGGTTACAACCCCGGTCCTTGTTTGGTTTAAGGGTTGTAACTTGGCTATTTGAATAGTTCCATGGTTATCTTATCATATATCGTCATGCTTATTGTGCTCGCCTTAACAATAAAGATCAGGGGTCCAGTTCTGTTCAGGCAAAGGGTTACAACCCCGGTCCTTGTTTGGTTTAAGGGTTGTAACCTGGCTCCCGGAGCAGTTCTGTGTCCTCTCTTCGTTTATTGTCTTATTGTAACCCCCTGTCATGCTCGTCATGTTTTACTTTTACTTCAATACCATGATTATTTATACTGGCCTTAACAATAAAGATCAGGGGTCCAGTTCTGTTCAGGCGAAGGGTTATAACCCCGGTCCTTGTTTGGTTTAAGGGTTGTAACCTGGCTTCCGGAGCAGTTCTGTAACCTCTCTTCGTTTATTGTCTTGTTACCTTATCGATAGTAATTGAGGCGGATTTCTATTCAGGCAAAGAATTGTAACCCCGGTCCTTGTTTGGTTTAAGGGTTGCAGTCTGGCTACTTGAATGGTTTCTCCGTGTTCAATATATTATTGTTATCTCAGCTATTATCACTATATTTTAATTACCTTTACTATTTATTTGTGATATGCTGGTTTTAGTTCCTAAGTGAAGCCTCCTTTGTGGCACTTGCTCTTTCTGGGGTCTGACCCAGCTGGTTTTGTGTGGCCAGATATCGGAGCAGCACCAGAGGATCCACCTGTCTTCCAGTCAGATGGTGACCACCAGGCGTAACCCTGGCAACGAGTGGGTTTCTTTTGTCCTCCCACTCTATTTGTAAAAATTATTCTTTTAAGGCGTTTAGCCGACGAGCACGTGTTAGCTCGTATTGCACCTTTATTTACTGTCTGCCTACGGGCTGTAACATGATTGACAAATCCTAGGGTTGATCATGTACTGACTAAAACTCTTGCTAGTCTTGACATTTTGTACGACTAGCTTCATGATCATCCAATATGTAATGTATGGGACGCCTTACTATTGTATATTGATGCTCTAATATCTTGTGACTGCTACTACTTGCTTGTGATTGAGACAATAGGTTTGATCTTGACCATAGGAGACTGATGGATTGTAGTTAAACCCTCATATATCTAGACAGCCGTGACCGTATAGTGAAGTGGATTCCATTTCATTATACGTAGCTGGCTATGTCTGCCCCCGCTCTCCAGTATTCTGGTTCTGGGGCGTGACATGGTTTTAGTGGTGGCCCATGCAGGTCTTGTAATTCAAGATATGTGAGGGTTTACCGAATAGATGTCTCAATCAGTATTCGCCCTTGATCTCTGCTCGTATCTTTCAAATCCCTGAGAATCTTGACCTGATCACATGCTTGTATCGTTGATCTGTCCTGGTCCTTTCTTATTGTTCCCTATGTCGTCTTCTTCAGCGGCATTGTTCCTAGACCTGCCGATCAGCAAGACGGAGCACCTCTAGCGGACCAGCAGCAACCTGGAGATCAAGCCCAGCATTCAGGAGTAGCCTCCAGAGTTATGCCTACCGAAGGAGAACCCCCAATTCAGCCCGTCCAGCCTGCAGAGCCAGATGATGGCACTTTGGCGGGTCTCATCAGGTCCCTACTAGCTTCCCAGGATCGTCGTGGAGATGCCTTACACCAGGCGGTGGCAGATGCTTTGACCAGAGGAGGTCATCAGGGTAATAGCGCGGCCAACAGCTTCAAACGCTTGAACCCTCCCTTCTTCGACGGCAGTGAAGATGCTATCGCTGCAGATACATGGCTTGAGGACACAGAGGTGATTCTAAAAGCAGCCAGGACTCCAGTGAACGAGAAGGTGGCCGTAGTGCGCCTGCAGTTACTAGATCTTGCCCGCAGCTGGTGGGCAGCGCAGGCCGATGGATTAATGGCCCCTATTTCATAGGCAGTATTCAGGGAGAGATTCCAGACCAAGTATTTTGATGCTGTAGCTCGGTATGATCTACAGACGAGGTTCACCAATCTGAAGCAGATGGACAGGACGATCGACGGATATGCGACCGAGTTTTCGAGGCTTAGTCGGTTTGCTCCCACCTTGGTAGCAACCGAGTTCAATAGAGCCCAGCGGTTCCAGCAGGGGCTCCATTTAGAGATCTTATTGGCAGTGGAGCAGTTTGAGCATCAGACTTTTGATGCAGTATTGAGAGCAGCTAGGAGGCATGAGTATACCTCCCAGAGGATCGTGGATAGGACCGGAGGTCGGAAGCGATCTCACGGCCAGATGAATCAGTCATCAGCACCAGCCCCGACGGCCAGGGCTTTGACTATTGGAGCTCCGAGGCGGGCGGCCTCAGCGACGTCGATTCAGCATTCAACCCCGACGCACCCTCAGCAGCAGAAGCAGAAGTAGTCTTCCGCAGTGGGATGTTCACACTACGGGAAGCCAGGACATGTGGTATCAGAATGTCGCAGAGCACAGGGTTTGTGCTTGGTTTGTGGTGCTCCGGACCACAGGGTTGGGAACTGCCCGAACAGGGGGAGTTCGTCGGCCTTCTCTAGTCCTTCAGTTAGAGGACCAATACCAGTCCAGCTGCAGCAGCAGCTGCAGTACCCGTTTCCGAGGCCATTGCCGACGCAGGCCCAGGCGTTCCACCAGCAGAGGCTGCAGCAGTATGCCCAAGCCCAAGCCCTGATCCAGAGCAGGCAAAGGAATTTTCAGCAGAGGGGACCCGCACCCAGAGGACATGGTCAAGTGCTGGCTTTGACCATGGGAGAAGAAGGAATAGCACCAGGTGAGGTAGTGGCAGGTACTATTCTCGTCAACACCTTTCCAGCTTCAGTATTATTTGATTCTGGTGCCTCGCATTCATTTATGTCTGCACGATTTACGACACGGGTAGGACTGGAGCCCGAGTCATTATCAGTAAGGCTCAATATACTTACTGGTAACGGACTTATGGGAGTAGATAGAGTATTTTCCTCGTGTCGGATCGTAGTTAGCGGTAGAGAATTCCCCGCTAGATTAATAGAGTTCCCGATGGCCGATTATGATGTGGTCTTAGGGATGGATTGGTTGAGGGACCAGTGTGCTAGGATAGACTGCCGCATTGGCAGGGTTATTTTTAGCATTCCAGGCGAGCCAGAGTTTTCTTTCTCCCGAGGTGAAGTCGAACCTTCTCCTCCAGTATTGCGGATGGCAGTAGCAGTAGTACAGTTACCTCGGATAGTCGAAGAGTTTCCAGACGTTTTCCCAGAAGAGCTTCCAGGGATGCCACCAGAGCGGGAGATCGAGTTTACCATCGACTTGATTCCCGGGACAGCCCCAGTGTCAGAGAGAGTCTACCGGATGGCGCCGTCAGAGCTAGAGATATTGTACAAGATGATTGAAGAACTCAGAACCAAGGGGTTCATTCGTGCTAGTGGATCACCTTGGGGAGCCCCGATGCTTCTTGTGAAAAAGAAGGATGGTACATCCAGATTGTGTGTTGATTATCGTACCTTGAACTCAGTGACAATCAAGAACAGATACCCTCTCCCGAGGATAGATGACTTGTTTAATCAACTCAGAGGGGCGTCAGTATTTTCGAAGATCGACTTGCGCTCAGGATACCATCAGATCAGAGTCAGAGAGCAGGACATCCCGAAGACAGCGTTCAGATCGAGATATGGGCATTGGGAGTTCCTTGTGATGCCATTTGGAGCAACCAATGCGCCGGCAGTATTCATGGACCTCATGAATCGTATCTTCATGCCTTATTTGGATCAGTTCGTGATTGTGTTCCTAGACGACATCTTGGTCTACAGTAAGAGTGAGGCGGAGCATGAGCATCATCTCAGAATTGTCCTCCAGATTCTCAGAGAGTACCAGTTGTATGCCAAGTTTAGTAAATGCGAGTTCTGGCTCGATCGCATTTCGTACTTGGGCCATATCATCACCCGAGGAGGAGTAGAAGTGGATCCCCAGAAGATCGTGGCTATTGAGTCGTGGCCAGTGCCCAGCACAGTTGCAGAAGTTCACAGTTTTCTTGGATTGGCCGGCTACTACCGGCGATTTGTTTCAGACTTTGCTCGAATTTCAGCGCCATTGACCCAGTTGACCCGCAAGGATGTGCAGTTTGCTTGGACAGCAGAATGTCAGGATTCTTTTGAAAAGTTGAAGCGAGGCTTGATGACGGCTCCTATTCTCACGCTTCCAGATGGGACCGGAGGATTTTCAGTATACTGTGATGCTTCAGACAGAGGTTTGGGATGTGTTCTGATGCAGCATGGAAAGGTAATAGCTTACGCGTCACGACAACTTCGTGATCATGAGAAGAATTACCCAACCCATGACTTAGAGCTGGCAGCTGTAGTGTTTGCACTTAAGTTGTGGAGACATTACCTGTATGGAGATAGGGTGGAGATTTTCACCGACCACAAGAGTCTGAAGTATGTTTTCACCCAGAAGGATCTCAACATGCGTCAGAGGAGATGGCTAGAGCTGCTTGTGGATTATGATGTCCACTTGCAGTATCATCCTGGAAAGGCCAATGTTGTTGCGGATGCATTGAGCAGGAGAGCCGGAGTTTATTTTCTGACAGCGCAACCAGAGCTATTGGCCGATATTCAGAAGATGGGTATAGAAGTTGTCCTCCCTTCCAGTGTGGCATTGATGGCCAGCATGCAAGTCCAGTCCACTATAGTCGAGAGGATCCGGATGGCGCAGTCAGCAAATTCCAAGCTTCAGCGTCTTAGAGCAGAGTGCGAGGCAGGACGAAGACCAGAGTTATGCATTCATGAAGACGGTACACTTCGACATGGTAAGCGTCTTTGTGTACCCAGTGGAGATATCAGACAGGAGATCATGGCAGAGGCCCACAGTTCGCAGTATTCCATTCATCCCGGTGGCACGAAGATGTACCGTGATATTCGTCAGCACTTTTGGTGGAATGGCATGAAGAGGGAGATAGCCCGGTTTGTCTCTCGTTGTTTAGTCTGCCAGCAAGTTAAGGCCGAACATCAGAGACCAGCTGGACTACTTCAACCATTGCCGATTCCCGAGTGGAAATGGGAACATATAACCATGGACTTTGTGACTGGATTGCCTAGATCCCCGGCTGGCAGAGACGCTATTTGGGTTGTCATAGACAGGCTCACGAAGGTGGCTCACTTTCTTCCGTTCAGAGTTGGTCAGTCGACGGCTCAGCTAGCGGAGATGTATCTCCGGCAGATTGTCAGATTGTACGGTGTACCAGTCAGTATCACCTCGGACAGAGATTCCAGATTTACGTCACACTTTTGGCGTAGCCTGCAAGAGAGTTTGGGAACTCGCCTCCAGTTCAGCTCCGCTTATCATCCGCAGACTGATGGCCGGTCAGAACGCACGATCCAGACTCTTGAAGACATGTTGAGATCTTGTACGCTCGACTTCGGTGGATCGTGGGAAGATCACCTGCACCTGGTAGAGTTCTCGTACAACAATAGTTTCCAAGCCAGTATCCAGATGGCCCCGTTCGAGACATTGTATGGCAGGAAGTGCCGATCTCCGCTAGCATGGGATGATGTCGGAGAGAGGCAGATGCTCGGTCCAGAAATGATTGCTCAGACCGTTGAAGTGGTCAGAAAAGTCAGAGATCATCTTCGAGTTGCCCAAGATCGCCAGCATCATTGGGCCGATTCCCATCGGCGACCCCTTGAATTCTCGGTCGGCGACCATGTATTCCTGAGGATTTCGCCTAACCGTGGCGTTATTCGTTTCGGCGTACGAGGAAAGCTTAGTCCTAGGTATATAGGGCCATTCGACATTCTAGAGCGAGTAGGAGATATATCCTATCGTCTCGCTCTTCCACCATCGCTACGTGAGGTGCATGACGTGTTCCATGTATCTCAACTACGACGGTATATCCCAGACCCGAGCCACATCCTGGATCATTCGGAATTGGTTGTTGGTACCAGCCTTTCGTATGAGGAGAGGCCCGTGTCTATATTGGACCGAAGAGAGAAGACACTCAAGAACAAGACTATCAAGTTAGTCCGAGTTGCTTGGGGTCATCACTCTTTGGGTGAGTCGACGTGGGAGCGTGAGGATGATATCCGATCGCGATATCCCGACCTGTTTGACTCGTAAGATATAATATCCTTCTTATGCCCTACACCTTCGATTCCTTGCTTACATGAATAAGTTGCTTGATTGATATAGCTTGCCGGTGATTAGTATAGCTTGTTCTTGTCCCTCTAGCCTCTAAATTAAATTCCGAGGACGGAATTCTTTTACGGTGGGTAGAGTTGTAATGCCTGTAGTTCGTATTACATATCTTGGAATACGTGTACGTATTTTATTTTGTATTGCATATCTCTTGGCTTGGCTCGATTTATTTTGGGTTGGTTCGGCTAGGCTTGGGTTGCCTTGGTTCATCATGAACCAAAAGGTGAACCCTCCTACCTACCACCACCCTCCCTTATTAACCCATTCCTTCATTCTCTCTCTTCATTATTCTTCTTCTTCTCCACATTTACTTCTTCAACCACCAGGAGGGAGAGAGAGGGAGAGCTTAGGCAAGTGCAAACTTGCTTCATGATGGATCTCATGTTTTATTGTTCCATTCTCTTCCTTACTAGATTCTAAGCCTCTTTAAACTGGAAGTTTTCGGTTTTGATGGTTATATTTTTGTAGATCTAAGTTTTAAGTTCCTTCTTGTTTAGTTTTCTTGGTTTTGATCTCTAAAACTTGGTTATTTTAAAAACTAATGGTTCTATGTTGTAGAGAATTCAATTTCATTCAGTTTTGGCTTTTCTTTCGCTTGATTTCGACTCCGGATGAGTAAGTTATGGCCATTACAAGTTTTCGAAACTTTCATGGCTGAACTTGCTGTTTGGGGACGATGAATCCCATGCGCCGGGAACCTCATGCGCCCGGGAGGCCATGCGCCGGGAGGCCATGCGCCGGGAAGTTCCGGCAACGCATCCCTTAACTCCGAGCGTGTCATGCGCGTAGGTTTCTTACGCGCATGTATTGAAGACGCAACGTGAGTTTCTCATGCGCCGATTGGTGCAGGAATCCCATGCGCCGATTGGTGCA
Source organism: Iris pallida (assembly GCA_029216955.1). Taxonomy (NCBI): domain Eukaryota; kingdom Viridiplantae; phylum Streptophyta; class Magnoliopsida; order Asparagales; family Iridaceae; genus Iris; species Iris pallida. The sequence continues at coordinate 3,825,709 of JANAVB010017400.1, forward strand.
GGAATCCCATGCGCCGATTTGTGCAGGAATCTCATGCGCCGATTTGTGCAGGAATCCCATGCGCCGATTGGTGCAGGAATCCCATGCGCCGATTGCGCAGGAATCTCATGCGCCGATTTGTGCAGGAATCCCATGCGCCAATTCGTGCAGGAATCCCATGCGCCGATTGGTGCAGGAATCCCATGCGCCGATTGCACAGGAATCTCATGCGCCGATTTGTGCAGGAATCCCATGCGTCGATTTGTGCAGGAATCCCATGCGCCGATTCGTGCAGGAATCCCATGCGCCGATTGTGCAGGAATTTACTGTTTTTGCCTGTTTAAGTTGTTTTGTAGCTAGAATCTTGAAAAACTCAAAACATGAAAGTTGTAGATCTTTTCCTTGGCTTCAAGAATATGTTATTAGTTATTTTATACAATCTTTATCATTCATGATAATGTAAGAATAGAACACGATAGTGGCCCGCGGTGGCGCACTCTTGACAAGTAAACTGATATGACAAGTATGAAAGGTCTGGACACCGTGGGCGATTGCGTTTGTACAAATAAACCAGTACTGTCTTGCATCATGTCTAGGATGGGGATCCCTGAGTACCACGGTCAGGGGTACCTACTGAAATTGACTAAGGCTAATTAACTAGAATGATTCAGTAGTCATGAAGAGATTTCCAGCTACAGGCAATCCCGTTATCTGGGCGCACTAACGGATTTGTAGCCTACCGACGAGTAGGGCACATTTCCAGCACACAGTTACGTGTTGCATTCTTCATAACGGACATTCGACCCGGATAACCTGGATGGTCTGCAGGGCTTGTGGCTGTTGGGATAATCTCATTGCATCTTGCTAGTAACTAGGCCTGTGATAACCCTAGTTAGTTAAAAGTATCAAGCCGTACTCTTGATTGGCCGTGATTGATTGGATGAAGTTTATTCCAGCTTAGTCTTATCCTGATCCTGTACAAGATTGTATCAGGACATGATTTCTTGTATCGATAAATGATGGGATACCAAGTTCTGTTCAGATGAAGGGTTACAACCCCGGTCCTTGTTTGGTTTAAGGGTTGTAACTTGGCTATCTGAATAGTTCCATGGTTATCTTATCATATATCGTCATGCTTATTGTGCCCGCCTTAACAATAAAGATCAGGGGTCCAGTTCTGTTCAGGCGAAGGGTTACAACCCCGGTCCTTGTTTGGTTTAAAGGTTGTAACCTGGCTCCCGGAGCAGTTCTGTGTCCTCTCTTCGTTTATTGTCTTATTGTAACCCACTGTCATGCTCGTCATGTTTTACCTTTACTTCAATACCATGATTATTTATACTGGCCTTAACAATAAAGATCAGGGGTCCAGTTCTGTTCAGGCGACGGGTTATAGCCCCGATCCTTGTTTGGTTTAAGGGTTGTAACCTGGCTTCCGGAGCAGTTCTGTGACCTCTCTTCGTTTATTGTCTTGTTACCTTATCGATAGTAATTGAGGCGGGTTTCTATTCAGGCGAAGGATTGCAACCCCGGTCCTTGTTTGGTTTAAGGGTTGCAGTCTGGCTACTTGAATGGTTTCTCCGTGTTCAATATATTATTGTTATCTCAGCTATTATCATTATCTTTTAATTACCTTTACTATTTATTTGTGATATGCTGGTTTTAGTTCCTAAGTGAAGCCTCCTTTGTGGCACTTGCTCTTTCTGGGGTCTGACCCAGCTGGTTTTGTGTGGCCAGATATCGGAGCAGCACCAGAGGATCCACCTGTGTCACGACCCGGTCCCAATTGCTTGGGTCGAATCAGATCATGCCCAGCCTGCACCGTTGTTGAGACGGCGGCAGTAAGCTGTTCAGTAGCAGGTAACCATACAACAACACTATATTTGTCACAACTCAACATTCGGAAATTTAAAACTTTATTAAACTTTTACATGAAATAAAAGATACAACTTAAACCATTTTTTTTTACATATATCATGAATAAAAGAAAACTCTAGGCAAACAGCTCAGCAATCTCGAATTCCTCGTCTTGGGATCGCGTAACAAAGCCTCATCAGTGATACCTAAAATGTTGGGTCTCCAGTCAGGAGGGAGCAAAGTACAATTACGAATATCCAATAATTCAAATAATAATTTGAAATTTGCAATGTTAAACAATTTGAAATACTTTAACAATATTTTTCACAATTCTACAATTGAAAACAATGTGATTTGAGTAGGTAACGAACTATGACCGGCTTGGGATGATTCAATTATATTCTAATGATACGGTCCGGCCTATCCTCGTGTATAGGAGGAATCAGCTCGCACAATCAATGATGCAATATAGGGGTATTGGTCATAGACGCTACACTACTCCCCCAATATCCCGAGTCAATCAGATTCAATCAATGAGTCAATATTCGAACTCTAGGAGAGAGTTCTGTGTAGCAATGTGGTTTAAAATTGCAATAAAACAATTACTAGATAAATTACCAAATAGACATAACTGCACTTGCCTTTGTTTTAGAATGACTGGATAGACGAGTCGGTACCGAGGAGGAACGTCAGGTGTAACTTCGAGTTCCTACAGTTGAGAACTCGACTTAGAACCTTTAATAACCAGACTAAGTGTGCTAGTTGCAATCTCTAGTAGTCCTGTCCTAGTCAGATTTTAAATTGTATTAAACTACAGCTAACGATTACGTCGCAACTACGTGCGTTGATTAAACCGATTAATTGGATTATTTGGAAATAACAACGAGAATCAATTAACTTTGGAAAACTTTGTGTTTTTGTAATATATTTATAAAAATATAGTTTTCTTTTAATGATAAATCATGAACTAGTTATTTACTAATTTTTCATCCATTTAATTAATTCTCAATTAATTATAAAGTTACGCTCTAACTACGATTTAAACGTCCAATCAAAAACCACCCAAGATCACATCCACCCAGAAAATAAAATAAAAATCTACGCTACACAATACAAGGGCACAGCTAAACATCCTAGAGTGGGCTTATGCCCTGTACAATTATCATTTACATCAGATAAGAGAAAAGTGATTTAATTACTAAATAAAGTGCAGTAAATAAATAACTATATTAAATAGCCTAAATATTAAATAAAATAATTTAAAATAAATGCTAAGAGTCTCAGACTCGGTCCATCATCAAAATCTAGCTAATACCACAACGCCCGGTCGGACCGGTGCGTTTGCATTTCGCCAGGGCCCACAGACCGGTACGGTCGTCGCCCGAAAAATCAGTTTTAAAATTCATTTCCGAAAACCGATTTTGAAATCAAATTAAATATAGTTTTGTAAAAATTTGGGCAGCACTTCCTCTATTTCGGGACAAACCCAAAACTGGAAAATGCGCCACAGAAAACCTGCAATTGTTCCAACCAATAATAATCCCAAAATATATCCACCGAAATAATTTCCAACACCACCAGAAATAACTCCCAATCCACAGAACTTCCCGAAATATCCGGGAATCCCACAATCAAACCAAACCACACAAAATCCAGCAGATAAAATCACAGAAATATGCTAACGCAGCTAACCGAATAAAATACGCAGCTAACCGGATTTTCCAAAGGGAAACCGGGGACCGATTCTCATCATGGACTCTACGGGAGGGACGAACTACTGTGATTAACAGGGATTACCGAATTTTCGTTGGCGGGGAGCCGTAGGAAAAACTTGGGGAGAAAACCGAAACAAAGTTCGGACAGCAGGTCACAGATCTGGACAGCAACGCCTCGCGACAACAGGGTCGCCCACGCACAGAAGAGGCGCGGAAGAGTCTGCGGGAGAGGGGATCCGCGGGAGAGGTCTGGAAGCCACGCGCAGAGTCGCGCGGAGGCGGCAGCACGCCGGTAGGGCACGCGACCACGGGCGAGGGGGCCGGTCGGCTCGGCGCGGGGTCGGCAGAACCGCGCGCGGGGAGGAGCTCCGCCGGGGGCGCTGTTGGCCGGTCGAACGGCGGGGAGCCGCGGAGTTCGCCGGGGGTTAGGGCTCGGGTAGGGTTTTGCTCCAGGGAAAAATGGGTTAGGGAAAAAAATGATTCTGAGAGAGAGAGGGATAGTTGAGAGTTCTGTAAATCTAGGGAGAAGAGATATAGAAGAGTTGAGAGCAATGTTGTGGGAATTATTCTCTGTGGGTTTGTGAAGGAAGTGGGAGGAGTAGGAGAATTAAAGGGAGAGTGGAGTTGAACGTTTGGGAATACAAATGGACAGGAGGGAAAGGGGAGTGATGGAGAGTAATTAAAGGGTGAGGTCGGTTACGTGTGTGGGGAGAGTGAATAGATAGTGGCTTTTACCAATTCATGGGTTGAAGTTGCTGGTCCTACGGGACCAGCTGGTATTTATTATATTATTATTATTATTATTATTATTATTATTCTTCTTTTATTAATAGCAAAACAGTCAAAACCAGATTAGGAAGGAAATAGGAAAAAGATTGAGCTCGGGCCTGGGTCTGGGTTCGGACTCGGGTCTGGGTCCGAAAATCAAAAGTCCAAGTTTATTAATATTTTCGAAATTCTTTTTCACCCAAAATTATTTAATATAATAATAATTTTCAAAATACTAATAAAACACTATTAAATAATTAATAATAAAATAATGGGTTTCACAATCTTCCCTCCTTAGAAAATTTCGTCCTCGAAATTTAAAGTAAGGTAGGAAAGACAAACATGTACGGGTACTGCGCCCGTAACTCAGGTCCAACCATAAGAATTTTCAAGACAGTCGTGGATGAGACGATTTAGGGACAAGTTTTTATTTATGATATCATCCACGCAGAAAAATACAAAAGCGAACCAAAGTACACGAGGTTGATCAGACCATCATGCACCGGTCCTGATTAGATAATATATTAGTGGGTGCACCCAATAAAATATCATCATGATCAAGCTTGATAAAGAGATAGCTTGCAAAACTAGGCTGACTTAGCAGCATTAGTCAAGTTTAGAACGAAAAGATAAGAAGTAGGAGTTTAAATGATGGCTTAAAATCTGATTTTCTTCTCATCTCTGACTAGGCTTACAACTGGTTTCTCTGGCACTGAAAAGGTTGATTCCAATCTTCAGCTCTGAATTATCCAAATATGACTCAGATCTGAAATGTAGCGTCTGAGCTGGCCTCAATTTCCAGCTCCGTCGAAACTGATTGTTCCTCTGGTAAGAGAAACTTCACCAAATGCAATTTGGTCTTCCCAAGACCTGCCAAATTTCGAGACGCAAAATCTCAATACATCTTCAAGCGTCTGGATTGACCTCTCTGATTGCTCGTCCCGCTGTACTCCATGAATCCGGTAAATGTGCCTCTCGTACAATGCTGCCAACTTCTTTAGTGGATAAACCAACTTTGAAAGTGTGCTGACTTAGTCAGTCGGTTTTCTATAATCCAATTGGTGCCCTTCCCTCCTTAGGAACAAGGCAATCCTTACTCAAAGTTCATTGTCATATGCTTCTACTTCCACTCCGAATTGTCCAGCGGCTGCAATAAACTGGTTGTTCTCTTGCTAAATTCCTCAGATTGACAAATTTGCATCTAATCCCATACCTGGAATTGTCCTTCTTTATTCCATAACACCAATCAATGGAGGCATATTCCGATACATCTTATTATCTCCTGAATATATGGAATACTGCGACTGGTGCATTTCTTTCATCAACTCGTTCCTCCGTTTGTCAGCCGATACGCAAAGTCTCGCACCATTCTTCAGAGTTCCAATGCTGTTTAATTTAGAAACCCTCAGGTGTTCCTGCCAACACTTGAGCTCTAAGCCTGCAAAGTGCCTCGTTTTGAAACTACGTTCTCTTGATTTTTATCCCCCAGCCTCGAACTTCATCAATACTGAATCAGCATCCAGCTCCGTCCTTCTATCTCCAGGTAGTATAACCTCCAGTCCAAACTTCTCAATGCCTTCTAGCAGGTGCCAGTCCTTGGTTAAGAACTTCGCCATCAGTACCGACCAAGTGCATCAACAACCACATTAGCCTTACCTGAATGGTACTGCAGGTTGATTTCGAAATCCTTCATCTGCTTCAGCTAGCTCTTAGTCTAACATTCAGCCCTTTCTGAGTGAAGACATATTTCAGACTTTTGTAGTCCGTATATATTTCACTCCATTTCCATAAAAATCATGCTTCCATAGCTTCAAAGTAAAGATAATTAAAACAATTTCAAATTAGGTGTGGGATAATTCTTCTCATGAGTCTGTAGTTGCCTATATATGTAAGCAATTACTTTCCCATGTTGTTGAAGAACGCAGCCCAGTCCTTTTCCAGAGATATTACTGTAAATTGAGAAACTACCGGTTCCTGCGGGTAGCGCAAGGATTGGTGTAGTGGTAAGTCTCTTCTTTAGCTCCTCAATGCCGCCTGGCAATCTTTCGTCCAGATGAACTCTTCATCCTTCCAAGTGAGCTTCGTCACTGGCTCAGCAATCTTGGCAAAATCCTTCACGAACTTCTGATAGTAGCCGGCCAAGTTCAAGAATCTTCCGAATTGAACTTGGGGTATACCCCTCTTCAACAACAGCTATTTTCCATCGAAGTTTCTTCTCTTGACAACATGGCCAAAAGTCCACCTTGTCAAAGAAAATCCACGTTCAGATAACTTACCATAAAACCTCTTTTTTCTCAAAGTTTCCAAAACTTCCTCAGATGTTCTTCATGCTCTTCTTTAGTCTTCGAATATATCAATATGTCACCAATGAAGATGACAACAAAACTGATTCAAATACTCATGAAAATCACTGTTCATGAAATTCATAAACACAGCAGAAGCATTTGTTAGTCCAAACGACATGACCAAGAATCCATACTTGGTGTTGAATGCCGTCTTGGAAATGTCCTCTTCCTGACTTTGATTTGATGGTAGTCAAATCTTAAGTCAAACTTCGAAACACTCTAACTCCACACAACCAGATCAAACAGATCCTCGATCCGGGCAGAAAGTACTTGTTCTTTAGTGTCTGGTAATCGATGCACATCCGTTGTTCCATCTTTCTTGGGCACAAACAAGATAGGTGTTCCCTAAGGTGAAGTTATATCTTGGATAAATCCTAGAGCCTTCATTGATCTGGTCCTTCATCTTCTACGAACCTCGAGTATGCATCATGCCTTATTGTATGAGGCAGGGTCTGCTGGATAGAAAGAGAGTCCCTAGGTTGTGGCCTAACAGGTGTTGCTGGGATATGAGCTCTGGTTTGATGGAAAGATAAGGGCAGTCCTTTACCCGATGTTCAGCAGATCCACATGCCAAACATTGTCCCAATCTTTTGCGGCAACTAATAGCCTGATGACCAGGCCTATTGCAATAGTTACAAGCCCATAGCTTCTTACGACAAGGCTGCCGAAAAGTAGAGTACTTGATGGGACCCAAATATCTTCAGGGGTATCCTTCCTAGGACAAAAGTTCTGCTCTAACTTGGTTTGGAGATAGCTAAGGCTACATCATTGACGTTCTTCATGTCTTCTCTCGTGATATTCTTCTGTTCCTGCTGGGCTTCATCTTGAGCTTTCTGGAACTCCAGGATTTCTTGAAATAGGGCAACCATTTGGGAGGTGTTTGCTGGTACTAGTGGAGCAACAAAAATGAATACTCCACCAAGAAAATGCAACTCAGTTGAGATGAGGTAGGAATCGCCAGTGTAGTGAAAACTTCACTGGATGCATTATGAGGACGGTCAAACAGCCGCGAGGGAAAAGACCCTGGACTTGGTTGAGGAGATGGGATATGATCCGGAGATGACACCTCATCGCCAGCAGGATTTGGTCAACGGTCATTCTCTGGATGGTTTAGGATGCAAACATAAGCAAGGTATCCTACCAGTCTATAATCAAACAAAAATATTTATTTATAATATATTTCGGTCCTATGTTGTGACAAATTGATGTTTTAGTGTTCTAATTGTTTCTAGGTATGTTTTCCTAAGTTGTTGTTCAGACCTGCATGGGCCACCACTGAAAATATGTCAAGACCCGGTCCCAATTGCTTGGGTCGAATCAGATCATGCCCAGCCTGCACCGTTGTTGAGACGGCGGCAGTAAGCTGTTCAGTAGCAGGTAACCATACAACAACACTATATTTGTCACAACTCAACATTCGGAAATTTAAAACTTTATTAAACTTTTACATAAAATAAAAGATACAACTTAAACCATTTTTTTTACATACATCATGAATAAAAGAAAACTCTAGGCAAACAGCTCAGCAATCTCGAATTCCTCGTCTTGGGATCGCGTAACAAAGCCTCATCAGTGATACCTAAAATGTTGGGTCTCCAGTCAGGAGGGAGCAAAGTACAATTACGAATATCCAATAATTCAAATAATAATTTGAAATTTGCAATGTTAAACAATTTGAAATACTTTAACAATATTTTTTACAATTCTATAATTGAAAACAATGTGATTTGAGTAGGTAACGAACTATGACCGGCTTGGGATGATTCAATTATATCCTAATGATACGGTCCGGCCTATCCTCGTGTATAGGAGGAATCAGCTCGCACAATCAATGATGCAATATAGGGGTATTGGTCATAGACGCTACACTACTCCCCCAATATCCCGAGTCAATCAGATTCAATCAATGAGTCAATATTCGAACTCTAGGAGAGAGTTCCGTGTAGCAATATGGTTTAAAATTGCAATAAAACAATTACTAGATAAATTACCAAATAGACATAACTGCACTTGCCTTTGTTTTAGAATGACTGGATAGACGAGTCGGTACCGAGGAGGAACATCAGGTGTAACTTCGAGTTCCTACAGTTGAGAACTCGACTTAGAACCTTTAATAACCAGACTAAGTGTGCTAGTTGCAATCTCTAGTAGTCCTGTCCTAGTCAGATTTTAAATTGTATTAAACTACAGCTAACGATTACGTCGCAACTACGTGCGTTGATTAAACCGATTAATTGGATTATTTGGAAATAACAACGAGAATCAATTAACTTTGGAAAACTTTGTGTTTTTGTAATATATTTATAAAAATATAGTTTTCTTTTAATGATAAATCATGAACTAGTTATTTACCAATTTTTCATCCATTTAATTAATTCTCAATTAATTATAAAGTTACGCTCTAACTACGATTTAAACGTCCAATCAAAAACCACCCAAGATCACATCCACCCAGAAAATAAAATAAAAATCTACGCTACACAATACAAGGGCACAGCTAAACATCCTAGAGTGGGCTTATGCCCTGTACAATTATCTTTTACATCAGATAAGAGAAAAGTGATTTAATTACTAAATAAAGTGCAGTAAATAAATAACTATATTAAATAGCCTAAATATTAAATAAAATAATTTAAAATAAATGCTAAGAGTCTCAGACTCGGTCCATCATCAAAATCCAGCTAATACCACAACGCCCGGTCGGACCGGTGCGTTTGCATTTCGCCAGGGCCCACAGACCGGTACGGTCGTCGCCCGAAAAATCAGTTTTAAAATTCATTTCCGAAAACCGATTTTGAAATCAAATTAAATATAGTTTTGTAAAAATTTGGGCAGCACTTCCTCTATTTCGGGACAAACCCAAAACTGGGAAATGCGCCACAGAAAACCTGTAATTGTTCCAACCAATAATAATCCCAAAATATATCCACCGAAATAATTTCCAACACCACCAGAAATAACTCCCAATCCACAGAACTTCCCGAAATATCCGGGAATCCCACAATCAAACCAAACCACACAAAACCCAGCAGATAAAATCACAGAAATATGCTAACGCAGCTAACCGAATAAAATACGCAGCTAACCGGATTTCCCAAAGGGAAACCGGGGACCGATTCTCATCATGGACTCTACAGGAGGGACGAACTACTGTGATTAACAGGGATTACCGAATTTCCGTTGGCGGGGAGCCGTAGGAAAAACTTGGGGAGAAAACCGAAATAAAGTTCGGACAGCAGGTCACAGATCTGGACAGCAACGCCTCGCGACAACAGGGTCGCCCACGCACAGAAGAGGCGCGGAAGAGTCTGCGGGAGAGGGGATCCGCGGGAGAGGTCTGGAAGCCACGCGCAGAGTCGCGCGGAGGCGGCAACACGCCGGTAGGGCACGCGACCACGGGCGAGGGGGCCGGTCGGCTCGACGCGGGGTCGGCAGAACCGCGCGCGGGGAGGAGCTCCGCCGGGGGCGCTGTTGGCCGGTCGAACGGCGGGGAGCCACGGAGTTCGCCGGGGGTTAGGGCTCGGGTAGGGTTTTGCTCCAGGGAAAAATGGGTTAGGGAAAAAAATGATTCTGAGAGAGAGAGGGATAGTTGAGAGTTCTGTAAATCCAGGGAGAAGAGATATAGAAGAGTTGAGAGTAATGTTGTGGGAATTATTCTCTGTGGATTTGTGAAGGAAGTGGGAGGAGTAGGAGAATTAAAGGGAGAGTGGAGTTGAACGTTTGGGAATACAAATGGACAGGAGGGAAAGGGGAGTGATGGAGAGTAATTAAAGGGTGAGGTCGGTTACGTGTGTGGGGAGAGTGAATAGATAGTGGCTTTTACCAATTCATGGGTTGAAGTTGCTGGTCCTACGGGACCAGCTGGTATTTATTATATTATTATTATTATTATTATTATTATTATTCTTTTATTAATAGCAAAACAGTCAAAACCAGATTAGGAAGGAAATAGGAAAAAGATTGAGCTCGGGCCTGGGTCTGGGTTCGGACTCGGGTCTGGGTCCGAAAATCAAAAGTCCAAGTTTATTAATATTTTCGAAATTCTTTTTCACCCAAAATTATTTAATATAATAATAATTTTCAAAATACTAATAAAACACTATTAAATAATTAATAATAAAATAATGGGTTTCACAACCTGTCTTCCAGCCAGATGGTGACCACCAGGCGTAACCCTGGCAACGAGTGGGTTTCTTTTGTCCTCCCACTCTATTTGTAAAAATTATTCTTTTGAGGCGTTTAGCCGGCGAGCACGTGTTAGCTCGTATTGCACCTTTATTTACTGTCTGCCTACGGGCTGTAACATGATTGACAAATCCTAGGGTTGATCATGTATTGACTAAAACTCTTGCTAGTCCTGATATTTTGTACGACTAGCTTCATGATCATCCAATATGTAATGTATGGGACGCCTTACTATTGTATATTGATGCTCTAATATCTTGTGACTGCTACTACTTGCTTGTGATTGAGACAATAGGTTTGATCTTGACCATAGGAGACTGATGGATTGTAGTTAAACCCTCATATATCTAGACAGCCGTGATCGTATAGTGAAGTGGATTCCATTTCATTATACGTAGCTGGCTATGTCTGCCCCCGCTCTCCAGTATTCTGGTTCTGGGACGTGACAACCTACGACCCCTGTATCGTTTGAACGATAAGATCCGTCCTCTTCTGCACCACCTGAACGGAATGATCCGTCCTCTCACTCATCACCCTAATGGTGCGCTCGAGCATATCAACTCGTACGGTGAGCGATGCATCGTCCATCTGCAGCTGAGACTGAGACTGCTTCGTAATCCTTCGCAACAGCTCGTCACGCAACTCAGTAACCTGGCGACAGAGTTCCACCACTCGGGCCGACTCCTGTGAGGGCTGTGGGGAATGCACACTAGCAGAAGGGGCCCTGGATGACTACATCGCCACAAAGGCACCGTAGGATTATGTACCGTAGTGCGTACCCCTCTGACATTGGTCATCCAGAGCTCGTCCTACACCCGAGCTGGAGGGGGCTGCGAGGAAGTACCAGCCCCTCCCACCGCAGGTGCACTCTCATGCTCTAGCCTAAGATACTCATCATAGAAAAGTACGTATCTCAATAAGCATAATATTTACTACCAACCTATTTGTTTCCCGTCTATGGACATATATTACATATTTCTTAAGTTATACTAAAGTTAGTGACACATAAAGTAATACTTACCTAGCTCTGCATGGCTCTATTATCGATGAGCTTTCCGTCCTTCCGATGGGTAGCCAGGAAGACGGTCACCATGTTGGCATCCTCACCCCTCATTATCTGTTATAATAATTTGTTTGTTATTAAAATTGAACATTTTATTCCTACTTTCATTAAAATAATATATTACAGTAAAATACATATCAGGCGACGAAAATATTTCATCATGGGAATCGAGCCACCACACCACTTTCCTGCCCTCGTCCTAGCTGCATTCGCCTTCTCCGACCGTTTCCTGTACCTAGAATCGTCCAATCTAGCCCTCATCGTAGTCCACCGCTCGGACGTGATCCAACCTTGGATCGGTCTTCCGGAGCGCTTTCGAGCCTTCTGGTCGTCGATCGCATCCGGGATCAACTTGGCGGCAACGACAGAAAATTGCTTCTCGATCATCTTAGCCGGTATGGTGGATAAAAATATATTTTATACAAGAATTAAATTAGTTAGTTATATAATATTAATAAAAGATAATTTATACTAAAAGAAATATACTTTAGTTACCTTGAAGTGGGTAAACTAGAATGCCTTCCTTTCGTCCGAGGCATCCGAGTAGTTTATTCAAGGGCCACTGTAGTTGGACCTCAGAAATAGTCCCAATGCCCTTTGAACTAATGTGAGACGATATCTACAGAACGAAAACTATATTCGTGAATATATAGATATATTTATAAACTAATGTAAACTAATTAACTTACATTGATGGCCCGTCGGACCAAATCTCCATCATCGTCTCGTCCGGAGGGGCGCATATGGGATCGCTCGGATCATATAGAGACGGAGTAGGTGTGACCTCCTCCACCCGCTCCTCCGTCTCCAAAGTGTCGTCAGCATTCGGAACGCTGGACGGGGTAGTCTCAGGCCTGGAACTGCCCGTCCCAGGTGTACTACCACATACCGTCGACCCAGTCGAATATGTGACTGGTCGGTACACTAGAGTACTAGGAGACGAGGATCCGGAACCATTATCCGATAATGGAGTAGCACTCCGTCCACCGGTGGAACCTCTACCGGCACAGGATGCTCCTCTACCGGTGGAACCTCTACCGACAAAGGATGCTCCGAGGTACGATTCTCTTCGTCTGCCATACCTGATATATATATATATATATATATATATATATATATATATATATATATATATATATATATATATATATATATATATATATATAAGAAATGTAATACAAAAGCAAAATCTAATATGCATGCATCTAACATATCACAATTTATAAAAAATAGACCCGGAGCAACCCTCCATTGAATTTCTAGATAATTACCAAGTCTAGATAATAGCATCGAGAAACATACACATGTAGATAATAACCATGTTTAGAAAATAATAAAAAAACATCCAGAGTTGTAAAAATATCCAAGTCTAATCTAGAAATAACTACTGGAGACAAATCCGATCAAAAGTCATGTCATATATATAACTTTACCCTCTACGATGGGGCATATACCGCTCCCTCAGCCACCGCGCATAAGAAGGCTCCACGTGATCAAGATCATCTATAGGAGTTGAATGACTGAAAGTCCCGGTGCCACTTCCTTCTGTTGCCACTTCCTTCTTTACAGCGATCTCGTCTTTAGGAATCACTTCCTCCTTAATAGTAGAAGGTAGCACTTCTTCCTTAACCTTGATCTCTACTTTAGGTATCACCTCCTCAGCAGCAAGAGACAGCACTTTCTCCTTAGCAGCAGGAGGTACCACTTTCTCCTCAGCAGTCATCTGTACCTCTCTCAAGCGTCGTGCTCGAGTCATGGGTGCCATCTTGTAAGATTGATGAAAATATAGAGATTAATTAGGGGTTAAACAAAATGATAGTACATTTTATAAGTCTAAATAGTTGTTGCATGGAGATTAATTAGTGGTTAAACATATTTTACATTTTATTTATTTTCAATTATCTTTTGAAAATTCATCTTCTTCATTCTTCGCGTCCTCATCTTTCTCTTCCTCCTCATCTTCGTTTTTATCTACTTTTTTTTTCTCTTTGGATACTTCTACCTCTTCTACGCGATTAAACGTGTAATGTGAAACTTCCGTTGTGTCCATATCAACTGTATTTGTTATGAGAGGTAGCACGTCCCTCTGATAAGCTATTTTGTCAACATCGTCGATATTTCTGGCTTTAGTCTTGTATATTGTCCACCAGTCCAACCTTGTTGTTTCCTATCTAGGATAAGTAGTGAAGTAAACGAATTGATCCTGACTTGCTAGGACAAATGGTTCGTATTCTTAATATTGACGCCGGTAGTTAATATCTACAAGACCATGCACTACAAGAAAAAAAAGGCTTTTCTTGATGGATTTTTCTCATCAAGAAAGGGGTATCTTGACGGTTGCGAATCCGTTAAGTAGGCCGGAGTCAAGAAAAGACCTCCCCCCCCCCCCCCCCCCCCCCCCCCCCCCCCCCCCCCCTTTCTTGACGGTCGCTGGGAGGACTTTTTTTGACGATTTTTGGCCGTCATATGAAGTAGTTTTCTTGACTATTTTTAGCCGTCAAGATAGAAATTTTTAGAAACCGTCAATGTAGGTGAAAACTTTTCTTGACTCCGACCTAGATGACGGCTATAAGCTGTCAAGAAAACCTTGTTTTTTTACGGACAAAATCTGTCAGGAAAAGAACTTATTCACAAGCTATTATCCAGCATGATTTGAATTAAAATTAACGTTTGACCACCGTCAAGAGAAGATTGCCAAAATACCGTCAAGAGAAGCTTGCCAAAATGCCGTCAAGAATTATATAATATTAACCAAACACATAATATCAATCAAGAAGCCAGAAGATACACATACATCAAATTACTATAAAATCCAATTTTTATATTAACAATCTGTATTGTTCATATACCAAAAACTTTCAACACGTCCCACCACAAACATCAATTACTTATCCAACCACAAAACATATCCCCAACCACAAAGTACACATGTAATATCTGTATGTAGTTTCCATACCACTTAAACATCCAAACTATGATAATTATACAAATGAAACCAAAAAAAGTAGCAAATCAGACCAGAGCACATCCCTCCCATATCTACAGCATTCCCCTATTCACAACATGCACCTTCATTTTTTCAGCGAGTTCTTGAGAGAATAAGAACACAAATTATCAATACTTTTCTACATTTTCTTATATAGATATTGAACTCAGTATTACGGAATTATCAATACAGTTTGCAAGAACTCGAGACAATTTGAATCACTTGACAAGAATCTGAAGGATAGCAATACTAAAACTATAACACAAATCATTTAACATAGATCTACTTGATTACAATTTAGAAGTACATCTTCTATTTATTTATTTAACTATCTATAGCATGTGTTTAGTGATAAAAGCCTTTATATATATCCCCAAACTTTTTGTCAGAGTAGATCTAGAAGGCTAAATTCAATAACTAGAAATTGTCATGTTAGTAGAACAAACAAAACAAAGCCTTTATTGAACCATGTATATCTTAAGAAATAAGCAGTAATATGGACATAAGGTTGAGAACCATTGGACCAGTATCGAGCTTGATCTTTCTGCCTCTATTTCTTTAAGCTCAAGAATTTTGTTCCGACTCTCATCAAGAAGAAAGATGCTATCGTTGATAAGGAAATTCAAAAAATTCAGATAACCTCCCTTCTAGCAATCTGTAATATTAACAGTAGAAATATACAAAGGTTAAAAGACATGTGCAATGTTGTGAAGGTTTACTGCATAAATCATTTAACTCGGATACACTACTGATGCATTAATCAAGACCATCAACCTATTAAAATAAAAATAATTGAACAATTTTATTTTTGAATAAGTAAAATCCTAGGATCAATTTAAGGTTAAGTAGAAACACACAATTTCACCACTCTGCTTATTTATAGCACGCCAGACACTTCCAAAAGTACCGTCGCCAACTTCCTTAATTATCTTGTAACTAGAGCAGGTTGCAAGATCTTGTCAGCAAACAAAATAAAAATAAAAATTTATATCAATTTCAAGTAAAAACAACTTACCGGTCCATCTTTCACAGTAAAGAGACATAAGCTTCTAGGAGTTATTGAAGAAAATGACCAAGTGAGTTAGGAATATCTGGCGACTCACAAGAGACGTGTATAAAGAAAACTTCTAGTTGCACTGGAGAATTCAACCAACCCTCAAATCAAGATCCACCAATAATTCGACATATAGCATATGCCAAAGTATGACCTCAAATCTTGCTGATGGACATAACTTTTAAATGCTTATATTTCCAATTTAAGTGAGATTTGTCCTAGTCTGGAATCAAAATCCAGTTTAAATAGTAGCGCAGTTGAGATGCGAAAGCTTATCATGGTTGGACTAATCACTCTTAACCTGCTTTGTATAGCTTGAGGAAAACTGAAATAGATGGTGATTTATCTCATCTATGAAGTTTGTTTGAGGATTATAAATCATTCTACAAATTCGTCATGCGCGCTCGATAGTGGTAGAAATACGAAATGGCAAGGTATGCAAGTTTCGGATGGAATTCAAGAAGAATATTTATCAATAGCTAAAGACAAGAAAGAATGTGAAATTCATTTGGGAGATTTAACCCTGAAAAAAAACATACAAATCATCTCCCAAAGAAAGAAAAGATCTTACATTTTCACATAATACATTAAAAAAATTATAATCCACATTCTAAAACCTTACCCCAAAAGTAATCTCCTGAATACCAAGGGCTATAGAACTGAAGGATTACTCCAATGAGAAGCTATGTTGGTAATGCACTGCAAAGGAAAAGAAGAAAAATAAAAGCTTAGAGCTTCTTGTCGTAGAATCGATGGAGTAAAACAATGTAAATATACAATAATGAAGGTAGGTTACTTGTAAACGTATATAGACCCAGATTCATAAAGCAATTGCATTACTCTGTTCTTGGAGTTCATGAAACAACATCTGGCCACTAAGTGTAGTTGATAAAATAGAAGAAAAAATCACTAGGAATGTGAAACCTCCAATCAAGAGCTTCTTGGAATGATAAAACTGCACACATGTAGCAACTCAACCAAAAGTAAACTTGATCCATATCTTAGAAAAGGATATCAGTCCCACAACCTAAAAGATATAAAGATTATTAGTTCCAAACAATCTTCAGCGTAGGCAAGAAATTTAACCACTAGCAGACTAGTGGAATATATTGGCATCAAATGGCTTTAGTATTTTATTTTAGTATAATAGTTCCCAACTACAAAATTGCTACTATATTGGGAAAAGATAATACTCATTAAATGATTTTCCTTGTTCAAGGGAGGGAACTAATGGAGACAGAATTACAATTGCAATGAAATTTGTTATATTTCTCCAGCAGAAGCATGCATGAGATACTCCAGCTAATACAAACCTCCAATGGTAACTACCATCAAACAACCACATATATCATTACTAAATAATTATTCTACAAACAATCCAGCTAGTTGATGTCAATGCATACTTGAAAAATTGCCTTAGAACCATTTTCAAACTACTTCTGTACTGACTCAAAATCATTTTGACAATTAAAATATAGCTGGATGAAGAACATACAATCTGCAAAATATTAGTCAATAATTACTAAAAAATTTAAACTCCAAGTATGGGGTGAAGATATAATTTTGTGAAGAATATCAAGAGAAATTCTTCCTAATTACTCCAAAATTTAAACTCCAATTATGGACTGAAGATATAATTTTGTGAAGAATATCAGGAGAACTTCACCCATGAAAACAAATTACTCTCTCCTTCAGTTAATGAGCTAATCAATCTAGTTTCTGATGCATTCAAATATTTTTCCAATTTTCCCTTTATGGACCTCCAATAACTGATATACACAACTACATGCATATATTGAACTAGTCCTACAATAGCTCCCCACAGAACGCAGAAAAGACCAAATGGAGCAGAAGTCACCTAACAAACCTATTTGACATGATAGTAAAGTAAACACTTGATTGTATACCCAGAGGGGCTATATCCACTAGTAGATTAGTGTCAATCTTTCCCAAAACAGCCCCTATAACATTCCTAAATTATTACACCAGTTAAACTTCTGAATTTTGAAGTTAAGAGTAAAGATATACTGGTGACAGAAAGAGCAATAAAGCTTCACTTGAGATATTAAAGATGAGAATCACTTCCAGCTAAACCTCTTATGAAAGTATAAATGAAAGAGAGGGAGGGGATGAGGGGGAATCATGAAGTGAAAGTGAAAGAGAAGGGGAAGAATGAGACAACATCCAAATGGGTTGATTGCATGATATAATCTATGTTTCCTTGATATTGAGTAATTTTCTTTCAACTTTTATGAATGTCCAATTTGTGATTGGTGAGTTGTCAATTATATGGAATTATTCTGGAATAGCCTTTAACGGAGAGTAAAATCAACGACTAGAAATACAGATGAAAGATTCAATGAAATGGTCAATAACTATAGTATTATATGTGTCTAATACGATAATGGAACCGCATGAATGGTACATCTACATACAAGTAAACAATAAAATCATGCTTAACCTCAATTAGCAAATCTTTTGTCCCATAACATATGAAAAGAAAACTGCAGACGAAAGAACTAATTCAACAAATTTTCCAATCACTAACATTATCTGTCAAGATGTGTGAAACAATGTATTTGAAACCCAAGTATGTCCAGAGCATTTTGGGAGCTATCTATGGTGCCAAATTCCTAGAAGGTAGCTATGTGCATGAGAGAGAGCGGGTATTTATACCAACATTTTGGATATGTACTTTAAGCTCATCCAACCAATGATAACTATCCAGGTTTTTGTAGACTATAAAGTCTAAACGAAAAGGTAGCAGATATAATTTGCTATTGGTACAGGGAATTGCATTCATCTCTTTAACACATCAAGTAAAAGATAGAGAGAGGAATAACATTCCAAAACTGATTAATGAAGAGCACTTTAAATAATTTAAATTGTGTAAATATATTGTTAAACTGTGAAACTAAAGTTGAGTTAGCAATCATCAGTGACAAAAATGTCTTCAAGATAAACTTTCATTTTTATATATGTTTTTCCTTTTATTTTTCCATATAAATTTCTACCATATATACAATCATTAAGGCAAGACTACAATCCCGGGTACATATATCATCTAGTATCAGAATCATAAATTCCCGACTTGAAAAGCATTCACGTACTTGAAAGCAAATGAAAGTGCAACCAAACAAGTACTCTATAATATGTACAATTAAATCAAACGTGAAAGATAACTCAGAAAATAGTGCATTAAGAAGTATATTGCAAAGATGGACTGAAGAAAGGACTTACTGCCAGGCATCGTCTCCGAGGAGAAGATGGTCATTCTCCCGGTCGACGAATACAAGCTGCCAGCCTGATCTCAAAGGGTCCTCCAACTGGCCTTCAAGGCCAACTAGATGCCCAAGCTCAATGCAGAGTTCTTGGTAATTGCTGAATTTGCTAATATCCCGAGACCTCCCGAACGAACCCGTTTTTTAAACCTGCCAGTCACACCAATTTCTCCTAAAAAAAAAGCTCAAAAAACTACAGGATCTATAACAACAGCATAGATTTTGAGATCATAAATATGTACATCATAAATTATGTTTAGTTTAAATAAAAATATAATATAACACATTCATAAAGAAGTAGTCATGTACTAGAAATAACTAGTGATCTAATTTACCTTATTCAAACAGGAATACAAACAGCAATCTGAACCTGAGTATTGGAAAGGCGGACCGACGCTGTAAGAGGATACGAACAGGGTTGGCAGACCGACGCTGCAAGGCGGACTTTGGCCGTCTTGGCCCAACCCTGTCCACGGCATGAATTGCACGACAGTTTCAATCCATAATTTTCAACATAATTTTCAATGTCGAACGACGGTTTCACTCCGTCGAAGCCAAATCTATTACTTAAGTGAAAGAGATCTGATGTTAAACGATGGTTTTAATCCGTCAAAACATTAACAGCAGCTTTTTACTGTCATTGTTGGACAACACACAATGTCCCAAATTGTCCATTTTAGCGTAGTGCAAAGTAGAACTGTCGGTACTAGTACAACCATAGAGCCAAAAACCAAAGTAGACATAAAGTTGTAAAAATAACTATCTATAGAAGAAGAAAAGATATACTCCAACGGCTTATGTTAGCAATTGTCGCAACGTTGATTCAGAAGTAAACAAATACCTTTGTATCAAATAAAGGAACTAACACCCAATTTTTCTTGAAAATTTTCTTATAGCCTACTCAAATCATTGAAGGGATTCAAATGAAAATATAGAGGCAAGACATGAAGACGGGTATATTCAGGAGTGTCTGTCTTATGTTCAAAGTACTTAAATATTTTTCTACCACATTTTACCATATTTTCACCTTGCAAATTTACCATTCTTTCGTGTTCACTGTTCAATATCTTTGTATTCTGGACCTGGTTATACTATTTAAATATTGAGTCTATACAGTACTTGTACCCCGTTGTTGTCCTTTATAATTTTTTATTAGACTTTTACGTATTGAGTCTATACAAGCTCTTCTAACATAGTCTCCAAACATATGGCTGAGTTTGAGTAAAACAGACTAATAAATATTTTCCAAGTCCAAATGAAATCACATACACCATTTTAATTCTGTTGGTACTATTAGTAATTCTTCACTAGAACAAGCATTGCAACAAACATATAGCATGCGGGAAGAAGAAGAAAATAGACCTTATGATGTCGGAGCTCGCCACCTCCTCACCGTCGTCGTAAACCCTAGATAGTATCGTTGGACCCCCCCCCCCCCCCCCCCCCCCCCCCCCAATGGACGAGTCGTGCAGCGAATGGGGCTCGCAGTGCCTAGGGATCATGCTACCGGAGGGGGTTTGCCATCGAGGAGGAGGAGGAGATTCTCTGCCGTGCGGGATCTCGGAGGGGGAGGGCGATGCCGACGACCTGGGGGAGGAGTTGATCTGGAGCTCGATCTCCTGGCTGTCGTTGGTCCAGCGGCTGAAGGAGTGGTCGTGGCGGTTCATGATGAGTTAGGGTTAGGTTATTGTTGTTATTGTTGGTCGAAGGGAGGTGAAAGAGTTAATTAGGTTAGGGTTTTGGGAGGAGAGGTAGAGAGAAGAATGGTAGAGGAAGATGGCGGAGAAGAAAAGGAGCAACCGATCTAGGCTTGAAGAGGAGGAGGAGGATGAAAAATGGAGAGAAGGAGAGAGGAAATGAGAGCAGACTTGTGTTCCTGAGAGAGTATTTTCTAGATATCAGAAGAAAGTTGGCTGGATTAGTCTATTAAAATAAACCACCAAACGTCAACAAATATATAAGTTTGAAAAAATTACTATAATGGCAGCTGAAAAAAAAAATGTACCAATATTTTTGCACATTTAGTTGACGGTTATCACCAAACTGTCAATAAATAAAATGGTATTTCTTGACAGATTCTCTAAAACCGTCAACTAATGTACTATAAAATTGGTAAATTAACAAAAAATGTGTCCATTCTTGACGTAAGGCTAAAATCGTCAAGATAAACCCTTTTCTTAACGGGTTTTCACGACCGTCAAGAAATAAATCGTCAAGAAACGTCATTTTTCTTGTAGTGATACTTGTCAATTTTTTAACCTTGATCTTGGATCGGATCGAACCAATCACGCTTGAACAACACGAACTTAGCCGGCTTTATGCTGTAGTTATATGTCAACTCTATAATCTCTAGTAAGATGCCATAGAAATCATTGCCTGGATCGACATCTTTGTAGTTTGTAGATTTGATACACAAACAACTATTTTTTGTCGAATTAAGATCCGAAAAGTTCTTTCTGACCGGAGCATTTGTTGATTTGAACCTAAACCCATACACACAATAGTTTAGCCAGATTTTGATGGAATAAATTGGTCCCTTGGCTAGACTTCTAATAGATTTATTCTCTAGTGTTGCGTCTAGACGATCGACCTAAATACCATAAGATAATAAATTAAATTCAATGTTTCGTTAATTACTTTGTAAAGTGCATATACAACAAGTAATTATCGAGCTCCTTACATATACACTCAACTATGAAGGGAATAACGTCTCATTTTTTGTTCTAGTTCTTCATCTGTTATGTACTGTCTACTCGACCTCACCTCATCATTAAATGTGCTAAAAAATAACAATATATCAGCCAATTAGTGTAATTATAATATTGGATACTATTACATGCATAGATGA
This sequence comes from Iris pallida, assembly GCA_029216955.1. Lineage (NCBI taxonomy): Eukaryota > Viridiplantae > Streptophyta > Magnoliopsida > Asparagales > Iridaceae > Iris > Iris pallida. Next base: position 3,847,787 of record JANAVB010017400.1, read on the forward strand.
TATAAGCTTGGACGTATTAGTTACTTACCCCTCGAGCTTCTCTACTTTATCCTCATCGTAGTTGAGTAATATATATAACTGAGTACCCTTATTTCCTCGTCATTCATATATATATTTTTTATTTTTTTCGAAGGCTTTCCGAAAGCATTGAAGACTTTCAATATTGCATCATTAGATTCAAGATACCCATCATCGTTTTTCAGAGCTCTTGTTCTATTAGTAGCAACATGTGCTTGAAATACATCGAGCAGAAGTTTGTAATCTCCTTGAGAACATAGGCTTCACAAAAAAAACCCTCGACCCGAGCCTTATTTTTTACCTTTCTCTTTAGGTGGTTCAAATGCAGATCAAACGGGTACATTCACCGATAATCGACGAGCACACCAACACGTACCTCATAGAAAAGATAAATTAGTAAATGCTCCATGGAGTTGAAGAACCCAGGAGGGAACACCCTCTCAAGATTGCACAGTGTTACCGTAATGTCCTTCTCTTGCTTTTCTAGACGATCGACAAGCAACTTAGTAGAACAAAGATCTCTGAAGAATATACTCAGCTCTGTCAATGAATCCCAAACGACTAATAATTAACGAAATACGATCGAAATTAACCTCTCCATAATATGCGACAGCTGTGGCTCTTCATATCCGTCAGTTTATTCTCCTTCAAGTCGACGCATCTTCTTAAATTAGATACATATCCATCAGAAAATTTTAGGCCTTGAATCCACCTATAAAGTCTCCCTTTATCCTCCCTGTCCAGTAAAAAAATTGCCTTAGGCTCCTCATACTTCATATTGCCTTCCTTTATCAAATGCAACGCAAGACGTCTACATATATCTTCCAAGTCCAACCTGGCCTTGGGATTGTCTTTTATCTTTCCTTTTACATCCATCATAATTATATTGTCAAACACATTCTTCTCGATATGCATGACATCAAGGTTATGTCTGATTAGATTGGTGCTCCAATATGGTATGTCCCAGAATATACTTTTTTTATCCAATTATGAGTGTGACCAAATTCATCACACTTGTATCCCTTTGTAGGCTTTTCGATAGCACTTGGAAAATCTTTGAGCTCCTCCCATATCGTGTCTCCGATCTACGTTGGAGGTGGATTGGACTTCTCCACAATGCTGGCACGAAAAGCATTCTTGTTCCTCCAGAACGGATGATCCTTCGACAGGAAGTCGATGACAATCGAAGAAGCATGGTTTTTCTCTGTATTTCAAATGGAAAGCCTTCGTGCGGTCCATGCAATACGGACATGAGAGATAACCTTAAGTGCTCCATCCCGATAACATTCCATAGGTCAAAAAGTCATTGTTGGTCCACATCAGTACGGCCCTCATCTGAAAGTTCTGTTTTCTGGAAACATCATACGTGTTGGCGCTTACTTCCCACAGCTGATTCAACTCATCTATCAACGACTATTAGTACACATCGATGTTCCTCTTCGAATTGTTCGGACCCAGAATGATAACGGTTAGAAACATGTAAGGAGTCTTCATACACATCTACGGTTGTAGGTTGTACGGAGTGACAATCACTAGCCAACATGAATATTGGGAACCCGAAACTCCGAATGGGATAAAACCGTCAGAGGATAGCCCCAATCTTATATTACGTGGATCAGAAGCAAAATCTAGATTCTCTCGATCAAAATGCTTCCATGATTCTTTATCGGATGGATGATCCAAAACTCTATCAATCTGTTCCCGCTTTTGCCAACTCATCTTCTCGGCAGTCTCCTTCACCATAAATAACCTCTGTAACTGCGACATCAAAGGCAAGTAGCACATCAAATCGCTCGGCTTTCTTGCACCGAGAGTCCTACATGAACTTGTTGACTTGTAGCGATTAGCACCAAAAAATCTGTACACGTCTTCATCTTGTCGTCTTTGTATTACAATATGCATCCTTTGTGACATACATCAATTTTATAATAACCCATCCATAGCGATCTCACTATTCTCTTAGATCGATAGAAGTCTGTATATAACTTTGCACCCTCCGGCAAGATCTCTATAATCAACTCGATGAATCAGTTGTAGCATTCTTGAGACATGTTGAAATTGGATTTGATGCTCAACAGTCTTGTAACTACCTCCAACGGTGAATGATCCACACAATTAGGATACAAAGGAGTCCTTGCATTCTCCAGCAACTCCATAAACTTCACAGCATCGACATTCGGTGCCTCCTGTAATGACCATTGTTCGTATTACGTACCTCGGTATATGTGTGCGTATTTAGACCCGTATTGTATGTTTCTTTGGTTGGTTCGGCCCAACTTGACTTGGTTCGGCTTGGTTTTGCATGGTTCGATTTTGCAAGATTTTGTGTGGACCAAACCACTCCCACCTACCATCTTCATTAAATATCCCACCTACCACCACCCCCTTCATTAAATATCCCACCAAACATTTCTCTCTCTTCATTACTTCTTCTTCTCCACCATTACTTCTTCAACCACCAGAAAAGAAAGAGAGAGGGAGAGCTTAGGCAAGTGCATCTTGCTTCATGGAGGAAGTCCATTTTTATTGTTCTATTGTCTTCCTCATGTGTTTCTGACCCACTTTAGTATTTAGCATTTTTCATTTCCATGGTTAAATTTTTGTAGATCTAGCTTTGTGGTATTTTTGGTTTCCAGAATTTTGGATCTATCAAACTTGCATATTTGCTAGTTGAGGATCCCATGTTGCAGAGAATTTTGTTTGGTCCAAATTAGACCTACATAATTTTTGCTGAGCCGCATGCACATGCTAAAAATGAGCCGCATGTAAGCATGCAGGTTATATTTAATGCACATATTATTTTGGAGAGCCAGCCGCATAAGCACCTAAGAATGCTATTTAATGCCTTCTTTAATAAATACTTAATTGCATTTTTGCATGCATTTTCTCAATGCATATTCAATGAGCCGCATAGGCACCAGAGAATGCAAGCATGCATTCTTTTCCTTAATGCACTTTTGCATGCATTTTTTAAATGCATATTCTAATGAGCCGTATGCACCAGAGAATGCAAGCATGCATTCTTTTCCTTAATGCACTTTTGCATGCATTTTTTAAATGCATATTCTAATGAGCCGCATGCACCTGAGAATGCAAGCATGCATTCTTTAGTAATCCTTAATGCATTTTTGCATGCATTTAATGTACTGTTCCAAAGCATTCTCCAATAAATTCATTAGCATTCAATTAATGCTTTAATGCATTGATTACATGCATTTTGGGACAAGCTAGCCGCATAAAGGCTTTACATTCCTAATGCTCTGCTTTAATGCATTTAAGCATTTAAGGCCTTGATATTAAATATTTTATGCTTTACATTCCTAAGGCAGTACTTTAATGCATTTAAGCATTTAAGTCCTTAATAGTTACTATTTTATGCTTAATGTCTTTCCTTGGAGAGACTCAGCCGCATGAGTCATTAGGAAAGCATTTAATGCATTGTGCATTATACCAAGCACCAGCCGCATATGGGGCAAAAGCATTACTTTAATGCATTATTTTTTTAATTATTATTATTATTATTATTACATTCTTTTAATGCACCAGCCGCATATGGCTTCCATCAACCGCATGTTAATACAAGCTTTGCTTGCATTATGTTGAACCCACGTGGCCTTGCATCCACATGACCTTGCTTGCATTATATTAATGCATGCTTGTGGCATTGCTTGCATGCGGACGCCAAGTGAGCCGCATATGGAACATGGGAACAAGTCAGCCGCATGTATTAACGCATTATGCTAATGCACACAAAGCATACATTTATTATATATTAAAATATTATATAGTGTATATTATTATAATGTATATTAATATATTTTGTATATTAAATATATTAATATAATGTATTTATTGTATTAATGCATTATTTAATGCATTACATTAATACATTATATTAATGTATTTAATGCATTTGCCTGCTAGCATGAATATTTATATATATTTTGCTCAGCCGCATATGGCCAAGTGATTGCGGGCCGCATGGAAATTTTTTGAGCCGCATGAGTCCCCCACAGCTCTTGCCCTTTCTAATATTTAAATTATTAAATGTGTGCTCGTGCCAATTAATTATTCCCTGACACGATGGTGACCCGTTGTGGTGCACTTTTGACATGACGTGATTGTGGCCTGACGTGGCGCATCCTGACAGTGAACATGACATGATATATATATATATATATATATATATATATATATATATATATTGGAGGCTGTTGCGACGACTACCATGTCATGACAAGATTGAACGGCCTGGACACCATGGTTGAGTGTGTTTGTACAGTTGAACCAGTAGTATTTGCATCATATCTAGGACAGGGATCCCTGAGTACCACGGTCAGGGATACCTACTGTAAATGGCTAAGGCTAATAACTAGAATAATTCAGTAGTCATGAGAGATTTTCCCAGTTACAGGCAATCCCGTTATCCCGGCCACCATTGTGGGACTTGCAGCCTGCCGACGAGTAGGACACAAGTCCCAACTCACTGATATATGGAAAGAACAATGTACTGCTTAATGAACCCAAGTCGCCTGGATAACCTGGATTAGCTGCAGGGCTTGTGGCTGGAAGAACATCTCACTGCATGATGTGATAACCCTAGTTAGCTAATGTAGAAAGCCGTAGTCACTGATTGGCCGGGAGCGATTGTATGGTGTGGTTTCAGTGCTCAATTATTGCAAGCTTGATTGCATGATGGTCACTCTTAACAATAAAGATCAGAGGCTCAGTTCGGTTCAGGCGAAGGGTTACAACCCCGGTCCTTGTTTGGTTTAAGGGTTGTAACCTGGCCCCCGGAGCCGTTCTGAGTCCTCTTTTCGTTTATTGTATTATTGCACCCCACATCATGCTTGTGATGTTTTACCTTACCAACAGGATTGGAGACGGAGTTCTATTCAGGTAAAGGGTTACAACCCCGGTCCTTGTATGGTTTAAGGGTTGTGACCTGGCTACTTGAATGGTTCTCTCGTACTCTATTATGACTGTTGTTATTCCTTTACTTTCAGTCCTTTTAACTGCTTTAATATGTTTTCTGATATGCTGGTTTTAGTTCTTAAGTGAAGCCTCCTTTGTGGCACTTGCTCTTTCTGGGATCTGACCCAGCTGGTTTTGTGTGGCCAGATTTCGGAGCAGCTTCAGAGGATCTACCTACTTTCCAGCCCGATGGTGACCATCAGGCGTGACCAGGGCAACGAGTGGGTTTATTTTTGCTCTCCCACTCTATTATAAAAATTTTATTTTGAGGCGTTTAGCCGGCGAGCACCTGTTAGCTCGTATTGTATACCTTATTATTGTCTGCCTACTGGCTGTAACATGATTGACAGATCCTAGGGTTGATCATGTATGACTAAACTCTTGCTAGTCCTCACATTTTGTAATGACTAGCTTCATGATCAGCTGGATATGTAATATTTGGGACGCCTTATTATTGTATATTTGGTGATCTTACATCTTGTAACTTTACTCGCTTGCTTGAGATTGAGACATTTATTATTGACCACAGGAGACTGATGGATTGTAGTTAAACCCTCATGTATCTAGACAGCCGTGACCGTATAGTGGGGTGAATTCCATTTCATTAAACGTAGCTGGCTATGTATGCCCCCGCTCTCCAGTATTCTGGTTCTGGGGCGTTACATGGTTTAAGTGGTGGCCCATGCAGGTCTTGTAAATCAAGATATGTGAGGGTTTACCGAATAGATGTCTCAATCGGCACTCGCCTTTGATCTTTGCCCGTATCTTCTAATCCCTGAGATTCTGGACCTAATTACATGCTTGTATCGTTGAATCTGTCTTGGTCTTTCCTTATTGTACCCTATGTTATTTTCTTCAGCGGCATTGTTCCTGGACCTGCCGATCAGTAAGGCGACGTACCTCCCGTGGACCAACAGCAACAAGAAGACCAGGCCTAACACTCAGGAGCAGCCTTCCAGGCCATGCCTTTCGGAGATCCAGAACCCCCGGTGCAGTCAGCCCAGCCCGCGAGGCAGGATGATGGAGCCTTGGTTGGAATTATCAGGGAGCTGCTTGCATCGCAGGACCGTCGAGTAGATGCCTTACATCAGGCAGTGGCAGATGCTCTGGGGAGAGGTGGACATCATGGGAACAGTACAGCGAACAGTTTCAAGCACCTGAACCCTCCATTCTTCGATGGCAGCGAAGATGCTATCGCTGCTGATGCATGGCTGCAGGATGTAGAGGTGATATTGGAAGCAGCGAAGACCCCAGAAGATGAGAAGGTGGCCGTGGTGCGCCTGCAGTTATTGGATCTAGCCCGCAGCTGGTGGGCGGCTCAGGCCGTTGGGCTAGCGGCGCCCATTGCCGGGACAGTATTCCGTGAGAGGTTCCGGACTAAGTACTTCGATGCGGTGGCTCGGTACGATCTTCAGACCAAGTTTACCAATTTGAAGCAGATGGACAGGACGGTCGATGGGTATGCGGCCGAGTTTTCCAGACTTAGCCGGTTTGCTCCCACCTTGGTGGCGACCGAGTTCGATAGAGCCCAACAATTTTTGCAGGGACTTCGCCTAGAGATTTTGCTGGCAGTAGAGCAGTTCGAGCATCAGACTTTTGATACGGTATTGAGGGCAGCTAGGAGGCATGAGTATACCTCCCAGAGGATTGTGGACAGGACCGGAGGTCGAAAGCGATCTCACGGCCATATGAATCAGTCGTCAGCTCCAGCCCCGGCAGCTAGAGCTTTGACCATTGGAGCTCCGAGGAGGGCAGCATCAGTTACGTCGGTTCAGCATTCAATCCCGACATATCCTCAGCAGCAGAAGCAGAAGCAGTCTTCCCCCATGGGCTGCTCTTATTGTGGAAAGCCCAGACATGTTGTTTCAGAGTGTCGCAAGGCTCGAGGATTATGTTTGCTTTGTGGAGCACCGGACCACAAGGTAGGGACCTGCCCGTTCAGGGCTGACTCATCACCAGTCAGGACCAGCTCATCAGTTAGGGGACCAGCCCCAGTACCAGTCCAGCAGCAGTTTCCATCCTCGAGGCCATTGCCGACGCAGATCCAGGCTTTTCATCAGCAAAGGCCTCAGCAGTTTGCCCAGGCACAAGTCCAGAATAGGCAGCGAGGATTCCAACAGAGAGGGCTGACACCCAGAGGACATGGTCAAGTGTTGGCTTTGACCATGGGAGAAGAAGGACTGGCACCAGGTGAGGTAGTGGCAGGTACTATTCTCGTCAACATATTTTCTGCTTCAGTGTTAATTATTTGATTCTGGTATATCGCATTCATTTATGTCTGCACGATTTGCGACACGGATAGGACTGGAGCCCGAGTCGTTATCAGTAAGGCTCAATATACTTACTGGTAATGGTCTTGTGGGAGTAGATAGAGTGTTTTCCTCGTGTTGGATCGTGGTTAGCGGTAGAGAGTTTCCCGCTAGGCTGATAGAATTCCCGATGGCCGATTATAATGTGGTCTTAGGGATGGATTGGTTGAGGGACCAGTATGCTAGGATAGACTGCCATATTGGCAGAGTTATTTTTAGCATTCCAGGTGAGCCAGAATTTTCCTTTTCTCGAGGCGAAGTTGAACCTTCTCCTCCATTATTGCGGATGGCCGTAGCAGCAGTACAGTTACCCCGGATAGTCGAGGAATTTCCAGATGTTTTCCCGGAAGAACTTCCAGGAATATCGCCAGAACGGAAGATCGAGTTCACTATCGACTTGATCCCCGGGACAGTACCAGTGTCAGAGAGAGTCTACAGGATGGCGCCATCAGAGTTGGAGGTATTATACAAGATGATTGAAAAACTCCGGACCAAGGGATTCATTCGTGCAAGTGGACAACCTTGGGGAGCCCCAATGCTTCTGGTGAAAAAGAAGGATAGTACATCCAGATTATGTATTGACTATCGTACCTTGAACTCAGTGACAATCAAGAACATATATCCTCTCCCCAGGATAGATGACTTGTTCGATCAACTCAGAGGAGCGGTAGTATTTTCGAAGATTGATTTGCGGTCAGGGTACCACCAGATCTGAGTCCGAGAGCAGGATATCCCGAAGACAGCTTTCAGATCTAGATATGGGCATTGGAAGTTCCTTGTTATGCCCTTTGGAGCGACCAATGCACCGGCTGTATTCATGGACCTCATGAATCGTATCTTCATGTCTTATTTGGATCAGTTCGTGATCGTGTTCATAGACGATATCCTGGTCTACAGTAAGAGTGAAGCAGAGCATGAGCAGCATCTTAGAGTTGTCCTCCAGATTCTCCGAGAGCACCAGTTGTATGCCAAGTTTAGTAAATGCGAGTTCTGGCTCGATCGTATTTCATACTTGGGTCATATCATCACCAGGAGCGGAGTGGAAGTGGATCCCCAGAAGATAATGGCTATCAAAATCTGGCCAGTTCCCCGCACAGTTGCAGAAGTTCGTAGTTTTCTTGGATTAGCCGACTATTACCGGAGATTTGTTTCGGACTTTGCTCGGATTTCAGCACCATTGACACAGGTGACCCGCAAGGATGTGCAGTTTGCTTGGACAGCAGAGTGTCAGGAATCTTTTGAGAAGCTGAAGCGAGGTTTGATGACGGCACCCGTTCTCACACTTCCAGATGGGACCGAAGGATTTTCGGTGTACTGTGATGCTTCAGGCAGAGGATTAGGATGTGTTTTGATGCAGCATGGGAAGGTAATAGCTTATGCGTTACGTCAACTTCGTGATCATGAGAGGAATTACCCAACCCATGACTTAGAGCTGGCAGCTGTAGTGTTTGCACTTAAGTTGTGGAGACACTACCTGTATGGAGATAGGGTGGAGATTTTCACCGACCACAAGAGCCTGAAGTATGTTTTTACCCAGAAGGACCTTAATATACGTCAGAGAAGATGGCTAGAGTTACTTATGGATTATGATGTCAACATGCAGTATCACCCTGGGAAGGCCAACGTTGTGGCAGATGCATTGAGCAGGAGAGCCGGAGTTTATTTTCTGACAGCGCAACCAGAGTTATTGGCAGATCTTCAGAAGATGGGTATAGAAGTTGTCCTTCCTACCAACGTGGCATTGATGGCCAGCATGCAAGTACAGTCCAGTATAGTTAAGAGGATCAAGATAGCTCAGTTCTCCGATTCTAAGCTTCAGCGGCTTAGAACAGAATGTGAAGCTGGACGACGACCAGAATTATGCATTCATAAAGACGGTACACTTCGACATGGTAAGCATCTTTGTGTACCCAGTGGAGATATTAGACGGGAGGTGATGGCGGAAGCTCACAGTTCTCAGTATTCAATTCATCCCGGTGGCACGAAGATGTACCGTGATATTCGTCAGCACTTCTGGTGGAATGGCATGAAGAGGGAGATAGCTCGGTTTGTCTCTCGATGTTTGGTTTGCCAACGAGTCAAGGCTGAACACCAGAGGCCAGCTGGACTTCTTCGGCCCTTGCCGATTCCAGAATGGAAGTGGAAACATATAACCATGGATTTTGTGACTGGATTACCTAGATCCCCAGCAGGTAGAGATGCTATTTGGGTTATAGTTGACAGGCTCACGAAGGTGGCTCACTTTCTTCCGTTCAGAGTGGGTCAATCGACAGATCAGCTAGCAGAGATGTATCTTCGGCAAATTGTCAGATTCTACGGAGTACCAGTCATTATCACCTCGGACCGGGATTCAAGATTCACGTCACACTTTTGGCGTAGCTTGCAAGAGAGTTTGGAAACTCGCCTCCAGTTCAGCTCAGCATATCACCCGCAGACAGATGGTCAGTCGGAACGCACGATCCAGACTCTGGAGGATATGTTGAGATCTTGCACACTCGACTTCGGTGGTTCGTGGGAAGATCACCTGCACCTGGTGGAGTTCTCGTATAACAACAGTTTCCAAGCTAGTATCCAGATGGCACCGTTCGAGGCACTGTATGGAAGGAAGTGCAGATCCCCACTAGCCTGGGACGATGTGGGAGAGAGGCAGATGCTTGGTCCAGAGATGATCACTCAGACAGTTAAGGTGATCAGGAGAGTCAGAGATCATCTTCGCGTTGCACAGGATCGTCAGCGCCATTGGGCCAATTCTCATCAGCATCCCCTTGAGTTTTCTGTCGGCGACCATGTATTCCTGAGGATCTCGCCTAACCGTGGCGTCATTCGTTTCGGCGTACGGGGAAAGCTAAGTCCTAGGTATATAGGGCTGTTCGATATTCTGGAGCGAGTAGGAGACGTGTCCTATCGTCTCGCTCTTCCGCCGTCTCTGAGTGAGGTGCATGACGTGTTCCATGTATCCCAACTACGACGGTATATCCCGGACCCGAGCCACATCCTGGATCATTCTGAATTGGTTGTTGGTACCAACCTTTCGTATGAGGAGAGGCCCGTATCCATATTGGACCAAAGAGAGAAGATACTCAAGAACAAGACTATCAAGTTAGTCCGTGTTGCTTGGGGTCATCACTCTTTGGGAGAGTCAACGTGGGAGCGTGAGGATGATATCCGATCGCGATATCCCGACCTGTTTGACTCGTAAGGTATAATATCTTTCCTATGCCTCATGTCTTCGAATCCTTGCTTGCGCGAATAATTGTTTGATTGCTTAACTAGTGTAGCTTGCCTGTGATTAGTGTAGCTTGTCCTTGCACCTCTAGCCACTTGATTAAATTCCGAGGACAGAATTCTTTTAAGGTGGGTAGAGTTGTAATGACCATTGTTCGTATTACGTACCTCGGTATACGTGTGCGTATTTAGACCCGTATTGTATGTTTCCTTGGTTGGTTCGGCCCAACTTGACTTGGTTCGGCTTGGTTTTCCATGGTTCGATTTTGCTAGATTTTGTGTGGACCAAACCACTCCCACCTACCATCTTCATTAAATATCCCACCTACCACCACCACCTTCATTAAATATCCTACCAAATATTTCTCTCTCTTCATTACTTCTTCTTCTCCACCATTACTTCTTCAACCACCAGGAAAGAAAGAGAGAAGGAGAGCTTAGGCAAGTGCATCTTGCTTCATGGAGGAAGTCCATTTTTATTGTTCTATTGTCTTCCTCATGTGTTTCTGACCCACTTTAGTATTTAGTATTTTTTATTTCCATGGTTAAATTTTTGTAGATCTAGCTTTGTGGTATTTTCGGTTTCCAGAATTTTGGATCTATCAAAGTTGTATATTTGCTAGTTGAGGATCCCATGTTGCAGAGAATTTTGTTTGGTCCAAATTAGACCTACATAATTTTTGCTGAGCCGCATGCACATGCTAAAAATGAGCCGCATGTAAGCATGCAGGTTATATTTAATGCACATATTATTTTGGAGAGCCAGCCGCATAAGCACCTAAGAATGCTATTTAATGCCTTCTTTAATAAATCCTTAATTGCATTTTTGCATGCATTTTCTCAATGCATATTCAATGAGCCGCATAGGCACCAGAGAATGCAAGCATGCATTCTTTTCCTCAATGCACTTTTGCATGCATTTTTTAAATGCATATTCTAATGAGTCGCATGCACCAGAGAATGCAAGCATGCATTCTTTTCCTTAATGCACTTTTGCATGCATTTTTTAAATGCATATTCTAATGAGCCGCATGCACCTGAGAATGCAAGCATGCATTCTTTAATAATACTTAATGCATTTTTGCATGCATTTAATGCACTGTTCCAAAGCATTCTCCAATAAATTCATTAGCATTCAATTAATGCTTTAATGCATTGATTACATGCATTTTGGGACAAGCTAGCCGCATAAAGGCTTTACATTCCTAATGCTGTGCTTTAATGCATTTAAGCATTTAAGGCCTCGATATTAAATATTTTATGCTTTACATTCCTAAGGCAGTACTTTAATGCATTTAAGCATTTAAGTCCTTATTAGTTACTATTTTATGCTTAATGTCTTTCCTTGGAGAGACTCAGCCGCATGAGTCATTAGGAAAGCATTTAATGCATTGTGCATTATACCAAGCACCAGCCGCATATGGGACAAAAGCATTACTTTAATGCATTATTTTTTTAATTATTATTATTATTATTATTATTATTATTATTATTATTACATTCTTTTAATGCACCAGCCGCATATGGCTTCCATCAACCGCATGTTAATACAAGCTTTGCTTGAATTATGTTGAACCCACGTGGCCTTGCATCCACGTGACCTTGCTTGCATTATATTAATGCATGCTTGTGGCATTACTTGCATGCGGACGCCAAGTGAGCCGCATATGGAACATGGGAACAAGTCAGCCGCATGTATTAACGCATTATGCTAATGCACACAAAGCATACATTTATTGTATATTAAAATATTATATAGTGTATATTATTATAATATATATTAATATATTTTGTATATTAAATATATTAATATAATGTATTTATTGTATTAATGCATTATATTAATACATTATATTAATGTATTTAATGTATTTGCCTGCTAGCATGCATATTTATATATCTTTTGCTCAGCCGCATATGGCCAAGTGATTGCGGGCCGCATGGAAAATTTTTGAGCCGCATGAGTCCCCCACAGCTCTTGCCCTTTCTAATATTTAAATTATTAAATGTGTGCTCGTGCCAATTAATTGTTCCCTGACACGATGGTGACCCGTTGTGGTGCACTTTTGACATGACGTGATAGTGGCCCGACGTGGCGCATCCTGACAGTGAACATGACATGATATATATATATATATATATATATATATATATATATATATATATATATATATATATATATATATATATATATATATATATATATATATATTGGATGCTGTTGCGACGACTAGCAGGTCATGACAAGATTGAACGGCCTGGACACCGTGGTTGAGTGTGTTTGTACAGTTGAACCGGTAGTGTTTGCATCATATCTAGGACAGGGATCCCTGAGTACCATGGTCAGGGGTACCTACTGTAAATGGCTAAGGCTAATAACTAGAATAATTCATTAGTCATGAGAGATTTCCCAGTTACAGGCATTCCCGTTATCCCGGCCACCATTGTGGGACTTGCAGCCTGCCGACGAGTAGGGCACAAGTCCCAACTCACTGATATATGGAAAGAACAATGTACTGCTTAATGAACCCAAGTTGCCTGGATAACCTGGATTAGCTGCAGGGCTTGTGGCTGGAGGAACATCTCACTGCATGATATGATAACCCTAGTTAGCTAATGTAGAAAGCCGTAGTCACTGATTGGCCGGGAGCGATTGTATGGTGTGGTTTCAGTGCTGAATTATTGCAAGCTTGATCGCATGATTGTCACTCTTAACAATAAAGATCAGAGGCTCAGTTCGGTTTAGGCGAAGGGTTACAACCCCGGTCCTTGTTTGGTTTAAGGGTTGTAACCTGGCCCCCGGAGCCGTTCTGAGTCCTCTATTCGTTTATTGTATTATTGCACCCCACATCATGCTTGTGATGTTTTACCTTACCAACAGGATTGGAGACGGAGTTCTATTCAGGTGAAGGATTACAACCCCGGTCCTTGTATGATTTAAGGGTTGTGACTTGGCTACTTGAATGGTTCCCTCGTACTCCATTATGACTGTTGTTATTCCTTTACTTTCAGTCTTTTTAACTGCTTTAATATATTTTCTGATATGCTGGTTTTATTTCTTAAGTGAAGCCTCCTTTGTGGCACTTGCTCTTTCTGGGATCTTACCCAGCTGGTTTTGTGTGGCCAGATTTCGGAACAGCTTCAGAGGATCTACCTACTTTTCAGCCCGATGGTGACCATCAGGCGTGACCAGGGCAACGAGTGGGTTTATTTTTGCTCTCCCACTCTATTGTAAAAATTTCATTTTGAGACGTTTAGCCGGCGAGCACCTGTTAGCTCGTATTGCATACCTTATTATTGTCTGCCTACTGGCTGTAACATGATTGACAGATCCTAGGGTTGATCATGTATGACTAAACTCTTGCTAGTCTTCACATTTTGTAACGACTAGCTTCATGATCAGCTGGATATGTAATGTTTGGGATGCCTTATTATTGTATATTTGGTGATCTTACATCTTGTAACTTTACTCGCTTGCTTGAGATTGAGACATTTAGGCTTGTTATTGACCATAGGAGACTGATAGATTGTAGTTAAACCCTCATGTATCTAGACAGCCGTGACCGTATAGTGGGGTGAATTCCATTTTATTATACGTAGCTGGCTATGTATGCCCCCGCTCTCCAGTATTCTGGTTCTGGGACGTTACACCTCCTCAACCGCATTATGTTTGTCCGAATCAAAACTAGCCTCGCAGTGTCGAAAACCATATTCACGCACCCTTCGTCGTAATCAGCGTGGTCATGGACATCCATATACGGCTCAAAATTAGGCTCTAGCTCCGATGCTAAAGGCACAATTTCTCCATGTGAGGTCTACTGATAGTAATTCGACATGAAATATCTAGTGTACAAATGATATGTCACGTCCACTTCTGGATAATATTTAAGTTACGACATCTCACACATGGACACTTAATTTTGGTACGATCCATGTACTGAGGGAACGCCTTAGCAAACTGCAAAAACTGCTCTACCCCCTGTATAAATTCATCCCGTACACTGTACACATCATCAGGATGACGATTGTATATCCACGAACGATGCCACATATAGTAATTCATATCTATTTGAAGATAATTCTAAAAGTAGACACATTATTCGAGTATATTGTCCAAATGGATGCATAGATCCATGAGTATTAAGTGAGTGTTGCCACGTGTTCAATGTCAGCCCTTCTCTTCAAAGAAAATTTACTTCTGCAAGCCTTTTTGAGGCTGTTAGAGTTATACAGGATTTCAGAAAATACTAGAAAAGGCCAAATATTATAATTTTTCCTTTCTAGGATTTTTCTTTCTTTGTTATTTTTTCAATTTTTTTACTCCTTTTGTTCTTTATCTTTTCTTCTAATTTTTTTTGAAATCTTTAGAACTCTAACAACCTCAAAAGATTTACAAATATAAAATTACTTGTCAGAGAAGAATGACATGGACACTTGACTTCGGGCTGACCATGGTACACAATATCACATTGATACTCTTGTATCTTGATACTAGAATATAGTTTCAAATACCCATGACACTAACTATTCACACGTTCATCTTATATACTAGTAGGATACTCACTCTATATACTCTAGATACTTCGATATACACTCTCGGTACTACGATATACTACTAGGATACTCACTCTATACACTCGAACTATACATATACACACCTCTCACTTGGATACTCTCATACACTTAACTGTATTATGATCTCCTTTTAAAATCTTTCAAGTAGTGATCTAACGATTTCTAGTCCAAGAGCTATGATACTTGGTTATTAATAGGGTAATTTCTGAGAAATTTCTAACGATACTAGAATCTAGACTTAATTGGTCCATCTAAATTCCCTAAAAATGTTAATTCTAAATTCCCTATAAATGAATTGATATACCTAATTTCAATTCTAAATTTCCCAAACAAAGAATTCACACACACACATTACATAACATGTGTGTCATGTCAGTGTCTGTGTCAGTATTTTATGTGTCGTATCTGTGTCAGTACCTGTGTCAGCGTGTGTGTGTTGTATCTGTCTCAGCATGTGTGTGTGTCTGTGTCAGCATGTATGTGTGTCATATCAGCGTGTATGTGTGTCATGTTAGCGTGTATATGTGTCATGTCTGTGTCAGCATGTGTGTGTCTATATCAGCGTGTGTGTGTCATGTTTGTATATCTGTGTCAATGTGTTTGCATTATATCAAAAAAAAGGAAGATAGGGTTAAGGTTACCTGCCTTGGTCGGGGTTGGGTCGGGGTTGTCGGGGGCAGGGGCGATGGTGAAAGATCGGTGGTGGAGGACTGGAGCAGCGTTGGAGGGAAGGGTGATCGCCGGAGGGAGGGGTCACCGGGGGGAGGGGGTCGTCGGAGATGAGAGGGGGTGGGGGAGAGAAATTTTGGGGAGAGCGGAAGAATAAAATTTTGGGAGAAAATAATGAAAAGTTGATCGACCAGCAACCCTATATGAAATAATTTAGCGACATCCGTAAAAGACGTCGCTAAACGTCGTTGTCTACTAATATACTGCCGACATTATAGTGGAGGAGTCACTAAATGTCGCTGCCTAAAACAAAACAACGATGTTCTCCGACTAAACTGCGATGTTTGCTTTCCAAACCATAATGCATGTTGCTAACTATCGCTAATAGGGACGTTTAGCGACGTCCTCGTTAGTGGTCGCTAAATACAACAAAGTTAGCGATGTTTTTAGCCGACATCACTAATCTCATCGTCAATATGACTTATTTTGGTAGTGATATCTGTAACCATTTTTCACAATATGAAAATTATGAACTCGAACTCAAGCCTAGTTCTGCCCAAAAAATGTTATAAATAGAGAAGTTTCCATTCCAAATCATTCTTCTCTTCTCTCTCTATTCAAATGCATTATGGAGCTATTCATTTTCATATCTATCCTTTAACGACTCCCAGCCAAGCCAAGTGCCTTTTCGATTCAATGTAGAGTTTGGTTCGAGTTGTAAATAAGGCTTTCCGAAAATGTTTTAGTTTTCAAAGTTTGTCTTAGTTGAAGTTACAAGTTCTTCGGACGAGAACTCGTGTTCTAAGGAGCTGCAAGCGCTTGGTTAAAGCTTGTGCTATAGTGAATTAACATCGAGCAAGAGTACTCAAGACTGGAGTAGTCCTCTCAGAGGGATATCAGTATACATCACTGTGTCATGAGTTTTATTTTCTGATGCTCTTTGCTTTATGTATTTAAATTTCATAGTTTGATATCATCTGTCCAGTACTTCATACCTATGACACTGCTTATAATATTTTTATTTGGTAATTATCTTTTTGCTGCACACACGCACTCTATTCAATCCCCTCTAGAGGTGCTTAACATTCCTACAATTGGTATCCGAGAGGGTTATAACAGATATAACACTATAGAGGGTATATATATATATATATATATATATATATATATATATATATATATATGGCAGTCATGAAATCTGCATTCATAGGTGAAGGGTAATTCATAAATAGTGCCCCACTATTTGATGGAACAAACTATACCTATTAAAAAACATGAATGAGTTTCTTCTTGAAATCTCTTAATTTTGATCTTTGGTCTATAGTCATAGACGGCTACCAAAAGCCACCTAGAATAGTGATTGACGGTAATCTTGTGGACAAGCCATATGATAGATACACGAATTCAAAAAAGACACAAGCCAGTCTTGACGTAAGAGCAATCAATGTACTATTCTGTGCTAGTGATAAGACTGAGCTTAATAAAGTATCTACATGTGTCACTTCGCACGAGATTTGGAAACTTCTTAAGGTAGCTCATGAAGAAACTTCACAAAAGGAATCCAAGATTAGTAGACTGATACAAGAGTATGAGACTTTCAAGATGAAGCCAAATGAATTGATCACACAAATGTTCACACGTTTCCTAGATATAACTAATCCTCTATCTTCTCTTGGTAAAGATTATAGTAACCATGAAAAGATCGGGAAGGTGCTCAGGGGACTGGCTAAGAATTGGAACCCGAAGGCTACATTAATCATTGAACGAAACGATCTCACCATAATGTCACTAGCGATGCTGATAGGTAAACTCATGACTCATGAACTTAACCTATAAGACTTTGAAGAGGCAACCCCGAAAGAAAAATCTATCGCTTTTAAAGTAAAGCTAGAAGATTCTCCAGTGAAGACATTGACGATGAAGAGTCAGATGGTGATGAACAAGCCCTACTGGTCAAAACCTTAGGAAGTTCTTAAGGTTTGAGAAATCAAACCAAAAGAAAAAAGACGTCCAAGAAAGCAATGAAGAAGAAACTATATGCTATGGATGCAAAACAAACCGACATATAAAGAATGATCGCCCAATAGTCAAGAAAAGCAATCGATATGGCTGATTAAGCAGGAAGTCAACAACTGGTCGAAAGTATGGAAACACCAGCATTTTCCATGAAAGCAAGGCTAATGAATCAAAAAGGAGAAAAGACACAATAGTTCAGCAAATGTCTGCTTAATGGCATTTGTCAGGTATCAAACAATCCTCTATATGATGATTTACTTTTGATGAACTCTCTAATGTTTTTAACAACTTACTTGACGAACACGAAAGTGTGTTAGACAAGTATAAGAAATTTTGAAAAGAGATAAAAAAAAGACACAACCGAAGTGGCCAGATTGTCTAGTTTATTATAAGAAATAAAGGAGACATCTACCACAGGTAACAAGGAAGAATTGGCTAATATGAAACTAAGTTTTCATGAAGTTCAATGCACAGTTGATCAGAGAGAGAAGGACTATGCAATAGTGCTACTTTTATATGATTCTGAGAAGAGATTACGATTTGACACTGAACAAAAGCTGAATGACATAACTGAGAAATATGTAGCAGCTTGTTCAATCTTTAAAAAGTTAGAGATAAAATTAGACAAATACGTTGTTCCTATTACACTACCTAAGATCTGTCCTACTACACAGTATATACCAAATAAGACATAATCAAAGAAAGCATGCAAGCAACATGTTCCACATAATCATAATTTCTGTGAAACCCGCAATTTTCCCAGTTATTTTTATTTATTTAAATGTGTGTTTGTTAAATTAATATTTAAGATTAGTATTATTATTATTATTATTTTCAAAGTAACTAAACTTGGACTTATTGATTGTCAGTCTCAGACCCGAACCCGATTCCAATCCCGAAATCCGATTCGGAAATAATTTCGAAACCGAACTCAATTTCGTATAAAATTATAAGTTATATATATAATTATATATAATAAATTCCTTTTCTCTCAGCTCTTCTAAACTCATTCACTTTTTAGCTTTATTTCATTCTTAATGGAATGGAATTCCTTCCCTTTACTTAATGTTCCCAGCACACTTAAACCCATTAATTCCTTTCTCACTCACTAAAAACAATCACTATTAACTCACTGTTAATACACTCCACACTCTTTCTTAATTTCTCTCTCTTTCTTCCTAAAACTCTCTGTACGAATCCCTTCCCTTCCCGACCAAACGGTCGGTCGACTACTCGGCTCCCCTAGCCAACGGCCGGCGAACCCCTCCCTCTTCCGTAACTCCTCCTCCTTTCCGTATATAAACTCCTTTCTTCCTATCCCTCTGTCACTCCCCAATCCTGGAATACGTATTTTAATACGTAAACCGATAAATTGTATTTACCTTCAATTTATACTATATCTATTATGCTGTATTTCTTCATGCATTTCCCAAAAATATTCGACAAAATATTATTTCCTAATATATTTTCTGCATTTGGGCCTATAGTTTTGGCTCATTTGGGTAACCTATTCTTGGTTCACCAATGGGTCATCATGAACCCTTTGGTTCATCATGAACCCATGGGTCCAAGAATTCTATATATATAACTCATCTCCTTCTCTCTCCTCTTATTTACTTCTTCTCATTTACTTCCTCCACCAACCAAGGCAAGTACCAACTTGCTCAAGAGAAGGATTCATTATTTTGTTAATGATTCTTACAAAACTATTTGCCAAAACATGTTCTTCTCCTCAATCTATACTAGTTTAGAACTTGGAAATTTCTATTTTGAAGCTTTGATTTTTGTAGATCTGAGTTTTAATCATTTTCGGATTTTGCATGGTTTGATCTACTTTAGTTGGATTTTATGGGTTTTTGATGCTTCCATGTGGAAGAGAATTCTATTTTACCCAAGTTGGAACTTTGGAAATCCGGATTTGGAGTTCGGATGACCAAGTTATGTTGTTTTTGAAGTTTTGGGTTCTGCCATAGTGTTCTTGCTGTTTGGAGAAGACAGTGAGCAGTGTGCAGAGCTTCTTAGCTCACGCATACTGAGCTACGCGCGCTCTTTAGCACTGCGTACGCAGACTTAGGTACGTTTCCTGTTGGAAGCGTGTCTCCCTTGAGCTTGCGTGACTTTTCACGCTGCTCTTTTCCCTTGAGCTTGCGTGACTTTTCACGCTGCTCTTTTTCCTTGAGCTTGCGTGACTTTTCACGCAGCTCTTTCCCTTGAGCTTGCGTGACTTTTCACACAGCTCTTCCCTTGAGTCTGCGTGATTTTTCACGCAGCACTCTCCCTTGAGCTTGCATAAATTTTCACGCTGCTCTTTTCCCTTGAGCTTGCGTGACTTTTCACGCTGCTCTTTTCCCTTGAGCTTGTGTGACTTTTCACGCTGCTCTTTTCTCTTGAGCTTGCGTGACTTTTCACGCATCTCTTTCCCTTGAGCTTGCGTGACTTTTCACACAGCTCTTCCCTTGAGTCTGCGTGACTTTTCACGCAGCACTCTCCCTTGAGCTTGCGTGACTTTTCACGCTGCTCTTTTCCCTTGAGCTTGCGTGACTTTTCACGCTGCTCTTTTCCCTTGAGCTTGCGTGACTTTTCACGCAGCTCTTTCCCTTGAGCTTGCGTGACTTTTCACACAGCTCTTCCCTTGAGTCTGCGTGACTTTTCACACAGCACTCTCCCTTGAGCTTGCGTGACTTTTCACGCTGCTCTTTTCCCTTGAGCCTGCGTGACTTTTCACGCAGCTCCCTCCTTGAGCCTGCGTGACTTTTTACGCACGCTGCCTTGTGTAAGCTTGCGTGACTTTTCACGCATGCTGCCTTGTTGTGCGTATGCTTTTGATAATTTATTAGATATTATATGCCCATTTTATATCCTTACGCCTTTTGTCCCGAGCATGATATGAGCACTGATGTGACCCCGGAGAACAAAGTGTTCCTACCTGATACATGTACCTGAATGTCCCAGTTCTTGTTTATGCTCGACAAATGACTCGTAACTCCACGTGGCGTATTTGTGATGATGCATTACACTAAGGAGGGTAGCACATGTTGACATACTGATTGACATGGATCCTCACTTAGGGTACTCGTACTAATGTATGACTTTAGAAGGATAATCATGCAGGCCACAGCATGAGAGTCCAAGATTTCACCTAGGGTTAAACTAGGCAACTAAATATACTAGATGCATGGGGAGGGCAGAGTCCCGAGATCGTGTTACACCAGTCGCCCTGAGATATTGTCTTGGCGCGCCAGCTGGTCTCCACGGATACTGTGTCATCCGCAACGAGTGGATGACTGTATCCGATTAATTCTTGCTATATATTATATGTCTTGGCAAGGTGGCCTCACGAGGGACCTGTGCTCCATAACACCTGTCTACGCGAACCCCTGGGTTGGCTAGCCTTACTGGAAAGATACGATCTGAGGATTTTCTAATAACATGACGCGAGGATAACCTCGTTCCATTAGAAACTCGTAGACTTGATTGGCCGTGAAAACGACTTGCATGTTTCCTATTTACCTTTCGCGAATAACCGAGGGAAGCGGACTGTTGTGGTACGTGATCCAACCCATGTTCTTGTTTGATTGTTGGGTTGGTTATCGTACTATGACAGGCTGTGGACCGAAGTTATGAACGGAAGACTTATTCTGGTTGTGAAGTGCTACTTCTGTGAATGACTGAGGAACATGGTCTATCATGGTACATGATCCAACCCATGTTCTTGTTTGATTGTTGGGTTGGTTATTGTGCTGCGATAGGCTATCGACCGAAGTCACGATCAGGAGATTTTATGGTTTATACCTTTTTAACTTATGTGAAAGTTATAGAGTACGACACGTCCCGACTCCATGCGGCACCTTTTGTCCTTGTTTGGTTGTAAAGGTGCCATATGGGTTCGAGGATGTTGCGCTACCCTATAATAGTAGCATAAGTATTACTATTATCAGTCATTCTATTAGTTGGGTTTTTAATCTTAACTCTTGTGCCCCTTTGGCGGTACTTGCTATTCGGGGCTGACCCCGCTGGTTTTGTTTGGCCAGATCTCGTAGCAGAGCCAGAGGACACGATCTTCCTCCCTGACATCCATGGTGCATACTAGGAGCATGGCGGTTCGGGGATTCGAGTGGGTTTTCTTCTCCACCACTCCTGCTTATACTTTTGCGGCGTTTAGCCACCGGCACCTGTTAGCCGGATTACTTGATATTTTGTGTCAGTACATAATTGTAATTAAACAGACTGCAGCTGTGTATAATTTTGTACTCCTGACTCTCTGAGATAGCTAAATTATAAAGCTAGTCTCTCATGATCATTTTGATGAAGCGTCAGGGACGCCTTACTGCTTTATCCTTAATGTTCATTTAATTGCTGATTTGACTTAATTGATTGAGACATAGAACTCTGTGGGACCATAGGAGACTTGATTGTAGCATGTACCCCCTAGTCTCTCGACAGCCACGATCGCCGTATGACGTTACGTACCTCATATGGAGTAGCTGGCCTAGTCCGTCCCCGTATTTCGGTACTGGGGCGTGACAAGGTTTTAGTGGTGGCCCATGCAGGTCTAATTTTCAGACTTGTGGGGTATTGCGAATTATTAGGAGTCTCAATCAAAACTTGTTCCCGTTGAAATTCTGTTTTGAATTCTCTGTCCTTCCCTTGATCTCTAACCTGACTTGCATCCTCGAAATCTTCCTTGTCCGGACTTGATAATCTTATATCTTTCTCTATAGGGGTGCTTCATTCTCAGTAGCGGGTGAGGCCCATGAGGAAGAGCAGCAAGAGCATGGCTCGACTGGGCAGCAACAGGGGAGAGAACCTTCCCCAGGGCAGGCACAAGCAGAAGTGGAACCAGAGGCAGTACAGCCGCAGGTTATTGAAACTCCTGCAGCACCAGCAGCGACGGCAGTACCAGATGCCGTAGCACTCCTGGAGATCGTCCGAGGGATTCTTGTCACTCACCAACAGCAACAGACTCGGCAGCAGGAGCAGAACGTGTTGCTGAACCAGGGGATTCAGTTAGCTCTTGAAAGGAGTGTCGGGGTTGACTCGGGAGCATCAGAAAGGTTCCGTCGCTTGAACCCGAGGTATTTTGATGGCACGGAGGATGCCATCACTGCGGATGCATGGATTCAAGACATTGAAGCCATTCTTGTGGCAGCCAAGGTTCCAGATGATGAGAAGGTTGATCAGGTCAAACTGGTACTTCAGGATCTTGCCCGCGACTGGTGGGCATCAGAAGAAGTTGGTATAAGACGTCCTGTTCGTTGGACCACCTTCAGTGACAGATTCAAGGCCAAGTATTTTGGCGTAGTAGCTCGATATGAGCTCCAGCAGAAGTTTATCAGTCTCAAGCAAGCAGGCAAGACCGTAGATGGGTATGCCGCAGAGTTCTGCAGATTGTGCCGTTTCGCACCAGCAATGGTGGCAACGGAGCCGGAGAAGGCTATGAGGTTCCAGCAGGGACTTCATTTGGAACTATTACAGCTTGTGGAAGGACACGACTACCAGACGTTCGACGCTGTTTTGACGGCAGCTCGTAGGCACGAGCTTACCCAGCAGAGGTTAGCATCGAGGATTGGAGGTCAGAAGAGATCTCATTCCCAGGTTGGAGGAGGAGCAATGCAGCGAACATCGGCACCAGCACCCGGTGTACGTATTCATGATGCAGGAGCGCCGCAGAGGGCGGCCGTGTCAACTAATACAGCGCCAGTTCGGCCTCAGCAGCCGAGGAACCAGCAGCAGCGTCAGGGAGCACCCCAGGGCTGTACCTTCTGTGGGAAGGCAGGGCACACGAGGGAGGTGTGCCGGTCAGCGAATGGCTTATGTTTGAGGTGTGGTCGTGCAGACCACCGTATTTCCACTTGTCCTATGATGCAGAGGCCAGGAGGGCCAGCTCAACAGTTTCCAGCATTGCCAGCTCCAGTGGCAACCCCGAGTGGAGGGCCAGTACTAGCAGTAAGGCCCCTAGCCCAGCGCTTACCAACACAGGCTCAGATGTTCCGCCAGGCACAGGAAGCCGAAGGCCCTCAGGGGCAGCAACAGCATGGTCGAGAAAGGCCGCAACAAGGGGCTCCGCGGGGCCAGGCTCTCACATTATCCTTGGGAGAGGCTCTAGCGTCTAGTGACGTGGTGGCAGGTAAAATTCTCGTCACCTCATTTTTCGCTGTAGCATTATTTGATTCAGGCGCTACTCATTCATTCATCTCTGCACAATATGCTACACGGATTGGATTAGAGTTTGAGGCATTGCCGGAGAGGATGGATATACTCACCGACAATGGGCTCGTAGAAGTTAGCAGAGTGCGCTTTTCATGTCCGGTGGAGGTGTGTGGGCATTTACTGCCCGCATCATTGATTGAATTCCCTATAGGGAATTTTGATGTCGTTCTTGGCATGGATTGGTTGAGAGACAGTCATGCGACAATTGATTGTAGAGGAGGTAGGGTCATATTCAGTATTTCTGGGATGGAGCAGTTCATCTTTACTCGAACCTTGAAGAATCAGGCCGGAGGCGTCATCTCAGCAGCAGTGTCAGAGCCAGGACAGATTCCGAGAGTGGTCGAAGATTTTCTCGACGTCTTCCCTGATGAGCTCCCAGGGATACCCCCAGTCAGAGAGGTAGAATTTGGCATTAAGTTGAACCCTGGAACGAGGCCAATTGCAGACAGAGTTTACAGAATGTCGCCGTCAGAGCAGGATAAGTTGTATCAACATGAAGAAGAGTTGAAGTCTAAGGGATTCATCCGAGACAGTAAATCGCCCTGGGCCGCACCAGTGATTCTAGTTCCCAAGAAGGATGGGTCGACGAAGATGTGCATCGACTACCGCAAGCTGAATGCAGTAACAGTGAAGAATAAGTACCCACTACCAAGGATTGATGACCTGTTCGACCAGTTGAGCAAGGCCAGCATCTTTTCCAAGATCGATCTTCGGTCAGGATACTATCAAGTAAGAGTCCGGGAGCAAGACATACCGAAGACAGCATTCAGATCTAGATATGGGCATTATGAGTTTTTAGTAATGCCCTTTGGACTAACCAACGCCCCCGCAGTATTCATGGATTTAATAAACCGCATATTTCTGCCGTACTTGGATAAATTTGTGGTGGTGTTCATAGATGACATTCTTGTCTATTCCAGCAGTGAAGAGGAGCATGAGAAACATCTTAGGACTGTCTTACAGACATTGAGGGAGCATCAACTTTATACGAAGCTTGACAAGTGTGAATTTTGGTTAGATTACATTTCGTTCCTGGGGCATGTAATTTCTGGGGCAGGAGTGTCAGTGGATCCGAAGAAGATTGAGGCCGTAGAGCATTGGCCAGTTCCGAGAACGGTTGCAGAAGTACGAAGTTTCTTAGGATTAGCTAGTTACTACAGAAGGTTCGTGGCAGACTTTGCCAAGATCTCAGCGCCTTTAACGCGTTTGATGCACAAGGATGTAGAGTTTGTTTGGTCAGCTAGCTGTCAGGCATCATTTGAAGAATTGAAGAAGAGATTGATCTCAGCCCCGATCTTGACACTTCCAGTAGGAGCAGGAGGCTTTACCGTATATTATGATGCATCAGGGAAGGGTCTTGGATGTGTATTGATGCAGCATGGAAAAGTGATAGCATATGCGTCTCGGCAGCTTCGAGACCATGAGAAAAATTACCCGACTCACGATTTGGAGTTAGCAGCTGTGGTGTTTTCACTCAAGTTGTGGAGGTATTATTTATATAGGGATCGGGTAGAGATCTATACTGATCATAAGAGTTTGAAATACGTATTCACGCAGCGAGATTTGAACATGAGGCAAAGAAGATGGTTAGAACTGCTGAAGGATTTTGATTTAGATCTTCATTATCACCCAGGCAAGGCGAATGTAGTTGCAGATGCACTTAGTAGGAGAGACAGTGCCTTTATCTTGACCTCGCAGAAGCATATTTTAGATGACCTTCAGAGTATGGGAATCGAAGTAGTTTTGCCAAGGGATATAGGAAGAATGACCAGTATGCAGATTCAGTCAACCTTAGTAGAGAGGATAAGGGCAGCACAAGCAGGAGATCCACAGATTCAGAAGTTGCGATCGGAGTGTGAATCAGGCCGTAGGAAGGAGTTAGTGATTCATGAAGATGGTACGCTCAGGTTTGGAAACAGACTCTGTGTACCGAGTGGAGACCTTCGGCAAGAAGTTATGTTCGAAGCTCATAGTTCTATTTACTCCATTCATCCAGGAGGAACGAAGATGTATCGAGATATCAGGCAGTTCTTTTGGTAGAATGGCATGAAAAGAGAGATAGCGAGATTTGTATCCAAGTGTCTGGTATGTCAGCAGGTGAAAGCCGAGCAGCAGAGACCAGCAGGGTTGCTACAGCCGCTTCCTATCCCAGAATGGAAATGGGAGCACATCACGATGGATTTTGTGACCGGTTTACCTAGATCCCCAGCTGGCAAGAATGCAGTCTGGGTAATAGTAGATCGACTCACGAAGGTTGCTCATTTCCTTCCCTTCTGAGTTGGACAGACTACTGAACAGCTAGCAGACATGTACATGAAGCAGATAGTAGGGCAGCACGGTGTTCCAGTTAGTATAGTATCAGATCGGGATACGCGGTTTACTTCCCATTTTTGGCGGAGCTTGCACCAAAGTTTGGGAACCAAGTTAAGATTCAGTACTGCTTATCATCCACAAACTGACGGGCAATCAGAAAGAACCATTCAGACATTAGAAGATATGCTACGGGCGTGTACCTTGGATTTTGGCAGATCTTGGGAGGATCACCTTCATCTAGTGGAGTTCTCCTATAACAACAGCTATCAGGCTAGCATTCAGATGGCCCCGTTCGAAGCATTGTACGGAAGGAAGTACAGGTCCCCTTTGGCATGGGACGACGTCGGAGAACGGAAGTTGTTGGGGCCAGAGATGGTCACGCAGACTGTGGAGATAGTTAAGTTAGTCAGAGAGCGCCTTCGAGTTGCACAAGATCGACATCGTCATTGGGCAGATTAGCATCGTAGGCCTCTAGAGTTCAGAGTTAGCGACCAAGTGTTTCTGCGGATTTCGCCTACTCGGGGTATCAACAGATTTGGAACCCGGGGAAAGCTTAGTCCAAGATACGTTGGTCCTTTCAAGATTCTCGCTCGGGTAGGCAATGTGGCTTATCGACTTGCCCTTCCGCCTTCGTTAACTGGCATACATGATGTATTTCATGTGTCCCAATTACGTGGGTATGTCCCGGATCCGAGTCATGTCCTCGATCATTCTGAGTTAGTCGTTGGTACCGACCTAACTTACGAGGAACAACCCGTATCTATTTTGGACCAGCGAGAGAAGGTACTCAAGAATCGGACGATAAGCCTTGTCCGTGTTTCTTGGAACTATCACTCTTCGGGAGAGTCAACCTGGGAGCGCGAGGACGAGATCAGATCTCGTTATCCGTATTTGTTTGACTAATACGGTATATTTATGCACCTTATTGACACGATTCTATGCTTTTCTGCCCCTGCTTGTTTTGCACCTTGTGATGTATGATAATAACTGCTATGATAGTTAACTTATATATATGATTGTGCCTTGCTTGCCCTGATTTCACTATCCTGTCTTGGCTGGAATTCCGAAGACGAAATTTTTTTTAAGTAGGGTAGAGATGTCACTCCCCAATCCTGGAATACGTATTTTAATACGTAAACCGATAAATTGTATTTACCTTGAATTTATACTATATCTATTATGCTGTATTTCTTCATGCATTTCCCAAAAATATTCGACAAAATATTATTTCCTAATATATTTTCTGCATTTGGGCCTACAGTTTTGGCTCATTTGGGTAACCTATTCTTGGTTCACCAATGGGTCATCATGAACCCTTTGGTTCATCATGAACCCATGGGTCCAAGAATTCTATATATATAACTCATCTCCTTCTCTCTCCTCTCATTTACTTCTTCTCATTTACTTCCTCCACCAACCAAGGCAAGTACCAACTTGCTCAAGAGAAGGATTCATTATTTTGTTAATGATTCTTACAAAACTATTTGCCGAAACATGTTCTTCTCCTCAATCTATACTAGTTTAGAACTTGGAAATTTCTATTTTGAAGCTTTGATTTTTGTAGATCTGAGTTTTAATCATTTTCGGATTTTGCATGGTTTGATCTACTTTAGTTGGATTTTATGAGTTTTTGATGCTTCCATGTGGAAGAGAATTCCATTTTACCCAAGTTGGAACTTTGGAAATCCGGATTTGGAGTTCGGATGACCAAGTTATGTTGTTTTTGAAGTTTTGGGTTCTGCCATAGTGTTCTTGCTGTTTGGAGAAGACAGTGAGCAGTGTGCAGAGCTTCTTAGCTCACGCATACTGAGCTACGTGCGCCCTTTAGCGCTGCGTACGCAGACTTAGGTATGTTTCCTGTTGGAAGCGTGTCTCCCTTGAGCTTGCGTGACTTTTCACGCTGCTCTTTTCCCTTGAGCTTTCGTGACTTTTCACGCTGCTCTTTTCCCTTGAGCTTGCGTGACTTTTTACGCAGCTCTTTCCCTTGAGCTTGCGTGACTTTTCACACAGCTCTTCCCTTGAGTCTGCGTGACTTTTCACGCAGCACTCTCCCTTGAGCTTGCGTGACTTTTCACGCTGCTCTTTTCCCTTGAGCTTGCGTGACTTTTCACGCTGCTCTTTTCCCTTGAGCTTGCGTGACATTTCACGCTGCTCTTTTCCCTTGAGCTTGTGTGACTTTTCACGCTGCTCTTTTCCCTTGAGCTTGCGTGACTTTTCACGCAGCTCTTTCCCTTGAGCTTGCGTGACTTTTCACACAGCTCTTCCCTTGAGTCTGCGTGACTTTTCACGCAGCACTCTCCCTTGAGCTTGCGTGACTTTTCATGCTGCTCTTTTCCCTTGAGCTTGCGTGACTTTTCACGCTGCTCTTTTCCCTTGAGCTTGCGTGACTTTTCACGCAACTCTTTCCCTTGAGCTTGCGTGACTTTTCACACAGCTCTTCCCTTGAGTCTGCGTGACTTTTCACGCAGCACTCTCCCTTGAGCTTGCGTGACTTTTCACGCTGCTCTTTTCCCTTGAGCCTGCGTGACTTTTCACGCAGCTCTCTCCTTGAGCCTGCGTGACTTTTTACGCATGCTGCCTTGTGTAAGCTTGCGTGACTTTTCACGCACGCTGCCTTGTTGTGCGTATGCTTTTGATAATTTATTAGATATTATATGTCCATTTTATATCCTTACGCCTTTTGTCCCGAGCATGATATGAGCACTGATGTGACCCCGGAGAACAAAGTGTTCCTACCTGATACATGTACCTGAATTTCCCAGTTCTTGTTTATGCTTGACAAATGACTCGTAACTCCACGTGGCGTATTTGTGATGATGCATTACACTAAGGAGGGTAGCACATGTTGACATACTGATTGACATGGATCGTCACTTAGGGTACTCGTACTAAAGTACGACTTTAGGAGGATAATCATGCAGGCCACAGCATGAGAGTCCAAGATTTCACCTAGGGTTAAACTAGGCAACTGAATCTACTAGATGCATGGGGAGGGCAGAGTCCCGAGATCGTGTTACACCAGTCGCCCTGAGATATTGTCTTGGCGCGCCGGCTGGTCTCCACGGATACTGTGTCATCCGTAACGAGTGGATGACTGTATCCGATTAATTCCTGCTATATATTATATGTCTTGGCAAGGTGGCCTCACGAGGGACCTGTGCTCCATGACACCTGTCTACGCGAACCCCTGGGTTGGTTAGCCTTGCTGGAAAGATACGATCTGAGGATTTTCTAATAACATGACGCGAGGATAACCTCGTTCCATTAGAAACTCGTAGACTTGATTGGCCGTGAAAACGACTTGCATGTTTCCTATTTACCTTTCGCGAATAATCGAGGGAAGCGGACTGTTGTGGTACGTGATCCAACCCATGTTCTTGTTTGATTGTTGGGTTGGTTATCGTACTATGACAGGCTGTGGACCGAAGTTATGAACGGAAGACTTATTCTGGTTGTGAAGTGCTACTTCTGTGAATGACTGAGGAACATGGTCTATCATGGTACATGATCCAACCCATGTTCTTATTTGATTGTTGGGTTGGTTATTGTGCTGCGATAGGCTATCGACCGAAGTCACGATCAGGAGATTTTATGGTTTATACCTTTTTAACTTATGTGAAAGTTATAGAGTACGACACGTCCCGACTCCATGCGGCACCTTTTGTCCTTGTTTGGTTGTAAAGGTGCCATATGGGTTCGAGGATGTTGCGCTACCCTATAATAGTAGCATAAGTATTACTATTATCAGTCATTCTATTAGTTGGGTTTTTAATCTTAACTCTTGTGCCCCTTTGGCGGTACTTGCTATTCGGGGCTGACCCCACTGGTTTTGTTTGGCCAGATCTCGTAGCAGAGCCAGAGGACACGATCTTCTTCCCTGACATCCATGGTGCATACTAGGAGCATGGCGGTTCGGGGATTCGAGTGGGTTTTCTTCTCCACCACTCCTGCTTATACTTTTGCGGCGTTTAGCCACCGGCACCTGTTAGCCGGATTACTTGATATTTTGTGTCAGTACATAATTGTAATTAAACAGACTGCAGCTGTGTATAATTTTGTACTCCTGACTCTCTGAGATAGCTAAATTATAAAGCTAGTCTCTCATGATCATTTTGATGAAGCGTCAGGGACGCCTTACTGCTTTATCCTTAATGTTCATTTAATTGCTGATTTGACTTAATTGATTGAGACATAGAACTCTGTGGGACCATAGGAGACTTGATTGTAGCATGTACCCCCTAGTCTCTCGACAGCCACGATCGCCGTATGACGTTACGTACCTCATATGGAGTAGCTGGCCTAGTCCGTCCCCGTATTTCGGTACTGGGGCGTGACACCCTCTCACTCACCACCATCACCATCTTCCCTCCCCAACTCTCCCGTGCTCTAACCCCAATTTCCACCGCGTGACTGACCCCGTTCTTCGATCCCCGTCGAACACCGATCCCCTGAGCGCGCCCGAGCCGCTGCTATCCCCCGAGCCCTCTCCGCAACCCCTCCGACAAGCCCCTGGAGCCCGACCCCCTGCCTTCTCCCGTTTCTCTGACCGGAGCCGAGCCCTAGCTCCGGCTGTCCGATCCGCC
Organism: Iris pallida; assembly: GCA_029216955.1. Taxonomy (NCBI): domain Eukaryota; kingdom Viridiplantae; phylum Streptophyta; class Magnoliopsida; order Asparagales; family Iridaceae; genus Iris; species Iris pallida. Next base: position 3,878,679 of record JANAVB010017400.1, read on the forward strand.
TTGGCTCCGCCCCAGCGACTGTCCCGAGTTTTTGCAGCACTTCTCGCACAGTTTTCGCCGCCGTACTCCTCCGATCCGCTGTTCGCAGCAATTGGCGGGTCCCGATCCGCTGTTTCCGTGGTGCCCGTTCCCTGTGCGGTTCCGCATTTCCGTTGACCGCGTGGATCTTTCTTTTTCTTACATCTGAGAGCTCTAGCCGAGCAACCCAAGGTATAATTCCGTTGTCCCCGTTTCCTTCTTCCGTAGTTGGTGATGATTTTGGTCCCCGATTTCTTCCCGGGAATTCGGTATTTGGTAGACGTAACATTTTCGGATTTTCCGAAATGTTTTCTGTGATTTTTGTGATGTTTCTAATTTTCAGAATTTCGGAACTTCCGAGTTTTCTCGGGAAAACTATTCTGGTCATTTTCTGTGGATTTTCAGAATCTCGGGATTTTTGAGATTTATTTCCGTGTTCGGGTATTCCGTTTAAAATTCGGGTTCTCGGAATTATTAGTTCTGGGATTTTCCTGTGGTTCTATTTTCGGGATTTCTGAGATTTTCTCGGAACAGCTTCTGTGAATTTTTTTGATGTTTGTTTAGTTTCGGATTTTTTTCGAAAACTATTATTCTGGTTCTGTGATAAGTTTCTGTGGTTTTCGGGTTTTCTGAATATGCTTCGGAAATACTTTGTGAAATTGGATTTTTATTAATGGTTATTCCCTGGTTTGGGACTTATATTGGGTGTTTATGGCACATTTTCCCAGTTTTGGGTTATCCCAAAAATAGAGGGAATGCTGCGCAAATTTTTATAAAATTTATAAAGGAATAATTTTAAATCAGATTTCGGTAATATTTATTAATTTGGATTTTTGGGCGACGACCATACCGGTCAATGGGCCCTAGCTAAGTGCAAACGAAACCGACATTGTTCCGGATGTTGAGGCATTAGCTAGTTTGATGATTGGACCAAAGTCCGAGACTCAAAATTAATTTAATTACTAGTTTTATTTTATGAATAATTTATAGGATAATTTTTAGAGACTAACAAATGTTTTCTTCTTATTTCAATTTATGTAAAAAAAAGTCTGTAAAGGGCATAAGCCCATTTATTTCTGCTGTATGCAATTTGTAATAGCTTAGTATTCTTTTGTGGTTAATGTTCTGTCGTGAATGCGTAATAAAATATAATAGTTATTTATGTTACAAAAAGAAATAATAATGTTTATCACATTATAATTTCAAGTTTGTAATATTTTAATTCATGCTTTTCTCATTTAAAGGAAAATTAGTTTTATATGTATAAATACGAAAAATACCAAGTTTTGTCAAATAAACTAGCAAATACAAATTTCCCCAAAAATTAAATATAAACTGATATTTCATAATTGTAACGCACCCGATAATCGAGATTTGTTTGTGATAGTGTAATAAAGATTAAAATTGATTAGGACAAAATTTAGAGATTGCAACTAGCATAGTTAGCATGGCGATTTTAGAATCTGAGATGAACTTCTCGAATGTAGGATTTCGAGGACGAGGCTAATTTCAAATCCCGAAGTCTCAACCCTTCAAGTCCAGTCAAACCTGAGGCAAGTACATTTTGTGCTAGTTTACAATTATTTAGTAATCGTTTTATTGCAAGTTTAAACCACGATGCAACACGGAACTCTCTCTGAGAGCACTGACTGTAACTACTGTAATTATTGGAGACTGGAGGAATAGTGTAATGAGTATGACCATATCCTTTACTGTAACAAATCTCATATCCTTTACTGTAACAAATCCCATATCCTTTACTGTAACAAACCCAAGCCGGTCATATTTCATTGCCTATTCACATCACAGAACTGTAACTGTTTTAAAACTGTAACTGCTTAAATTGTTGATTTTAAAACTGTTTAAAAGTGCATAATTCTATTATTATTTCAATTGTTAAATTAGCATGAATTTGTACTTTGCTCACTCCTGACTGGAGACCCAACATTTTTAGGTAACATCGATGATATTTTGTTCCGCGGTATTTTCCGAGGTCCCAATTAGAAGACGATGATCTCGAGACTGATGAGCTGGTTGCCTAGATTTTCTTTTTCATGATATTTGTATGGATTTCAGTTGTATCTTTCATTTTGTTGTAAAAGTTTTAAACTATTCGAAATATTTAAGTTGTGGCAAATTATACTGTGTTGTTGAATTACCTGCAAGTGGAAACAGCTTACTGCCGCCGTCTCAACAACAGTACAGGCTGGGCATGATCCGATTCGACCCAAGAAATTGGGACCGGGTCGTGACATGTTTTTAGTGGTGGCCCATGCAGGTCGAATCAACAACTTAGGAGAACCAACTTAGAAACAATTAGAACACTAGAACATCAAATTGCCACTGCTTTGTGTGTGCATCCTAAACCTTCCAGAGAATGGCCACTGACAAGACCAATCCTACTGGCGATGAGGTATCATCTCCGGATCACACCCCACCCCCTCAACAAAGTCCAGGGTTTATTCCCTCGTAGCTGATTGACCGTCCCCATAATGCATCCAGTGAAGTTTTTACTATACTGGCGATTCCTACCTCTTCTCAAACTGAGTTGCATTTCCTTGGGGAAGTACCCATTCCTGTTGCTCCACCAGTACCAGCGAACACCTCCCAAATGGTTGCCCTATTTCAAGAAATTATGGAGTCCCAGAAGGCTCAAGCTGAAGCCCAGCAGGAACAGATGGATATCACGATAGAAGTCATGAAGAACGTCAATAATGTAGCCTTAGCTATCTTAAACCGAGTTGGAACGGAACCTCGTCCTAGGAGGGATGCCCCTGAATATAGAAGATGTTGGAGCCCTACTATCCGGCAATCATATCATAAGAAGCTATTGGTTTGTGACTACTGTAAAAGGCCTGGTCACCAAGCCAATATTTATCGCAAGAGATTGGGGAAATGTTTGGTATATGGATCTGCTGAATATCGGGTAAAGGATTGCCCCTTATCTTTCCATCATACCAGAGTACCTATCCCAGTTACACCTGTTATGCCGCAACCTAGGGACTCTCTTCCCATCCAGCAGACCTTACCTTCTACACCCACTGCAGGAAGGCATGATGCAGACTCGAGGATCATAGAAGATGAAAAAGTTGGAGACTGCTCATGCAAGATCCAGAGCCATGAAGATTAATACTTAGGACTGCTGAATAGCATTATCTATTGTTGTAAGAAGTTGTAACAGGATGTCCTTAGAACAATCATGAGAGTGTTGCTGTAATTCTCCAATATGAATAAAATTTTTAGTTATACCTTTATGGTAGATGTTTTCCCCGATAGTCTTCCCGGATTACCACAGTTCGAGGCATAGAATTCATCATTGACCTAGTTCCCGGCTCTCCCCTATCTCTAAGGGATGCTATAGAGTCAACCCGAAGGAGGCCAAGAAGATGAAGGACCAGATCAATGAAGGCTCTAGGATTTATCCAAGATGGAACTTCACCCTAGGGAACACCTATCTTGTTTGTGGCCAAGAAGGATGGAACAATACGGATGTGCGTCGACTATCGGGCACTAAAGAACAAGTACCTTTTTCTGAGTTGATGATCTGTTTGATCAATTTGAGTGGAGTTAAGGTGTTTTCGAAGATTGACTTAAGATCTGATCACCATTAGATCAAGGTCAGGAAAGAGGACATTTCCAAGACGGCATTCAACACCAAGTATGGGTAGTTCGAATTCTTGGTCATGTCGTTTGGACTGACGAATGCTCCTACTTTGTTCATGAATCTCATGAACAGAGTCTTTCATGAGTATTTGGATCAGTTTTGTTCATTGGTGACATTCTGATATACTCGAAGACTAAAGAAAAGCATGAAGAGCACCTGAGGGAAGTTCTGGGAACTTTGAGGAAAAATAAGTTTTATGGTAAAGCTATCTAAATGTGGATTTTCTTATACAAGGTTGATTTTTGGCCATGTTGTCACAAGAGAAGAAATCTCGATGGATCCTAAGAAGAAAGCTGCTATTGAAAAGTGGTCTACCCCAAGCTCAGTTGTTAAAATCAGAAGTTTCTTGGGCTTGAATGACTACTATCGGAAGTTTGTGAAGGACTTCGCCAGGATTGCTGAACCGATGACGAAGCTTACAAGGAAGAATGAAGAGTTTGTTTGGACGGAAGCTTGTCAAGCATCATTTGAGAAACTGAAGAAGAGATTTACAACAGCACCGATACTTGCGCTACCCGCAAGTACCGGCGGTTTTTTTTTCAATATACAGTGATGCCTCTGGAAAAGGACTGGGTTGCGTTCTTCAACAACATGGAAAAGTGATTGCTTACGCATCTAGGCAACTACGGACTCATGAGAAGAACTATCCCACACATAATTTAGAACTTGTTGCAATTATCTTTGTTTTGAAGTTATAGAAGCACTACCTCTATGGAAAGAAAGTGGAAATATTTACAGACCCCAAAAGTCTAAAATATGTTTTCTCCAAGAAGGAGTTGAATAAGAGACTAAGAAGATGGCTGAAGCAGATGAAGGATTTCGACATCGACCTGCAGTACCATTCAGGTAAGGCAAATGAGGTCGCTGAGGCATTTAGTCGATATCCTATGGTGATATTTTGACCAAGGAGCGACACCTGCTAGAAGACATTGAGAAGTTTGGACTGGACATTATACTGTCTGAAGATGAAAGGAAGAAGCTGGAGCTGACTCAACCATTATGTAGTTGCAATTGCATTCAAGTCTGATGGACAAAGTCAAGGAGACACAATTCCAAGACAAGACGCTTTGCAAACTCAGAGATCAAGTATTGGCAGGAACACTTGAAGGATTCTCAATCGTCAGTAACGGAGCACTGAAGAATGATACGAGGTTTTGCGTACCGACGGACGAACTAAGGAATGAGCTGATGCAAGAAGCGCACCAGTCGCAGTATTCTATACATCCAGGAGCTAACAAAATGTATCGAGATATGCGTAATGTAGTGTGATGGTACGGAATGAAGAAGTACGTATCCAGATATGTGGCTAGATGCTTGATTTGTCAACAAGTGAAAGCTAGCAGGCAGAGACCAGCAGGACTGTTGCAGCCGTTTGACATCCCGGAGTGGAAATGAGAATACATAACGATGGACTTTATGTCAGGACTGCCTTGATTCCAAGGAGGGAAGAACACCATTTGGATTATTGTGGGCCGACTGACTAAGTTAGTTTACTTTATCCCCTTCAAGGTTGATCTATCTACGGAGAAGTTGGAGGCACTGTACATGCGGCATATTTACCAGATTCATGGAGTACCGAGGGACGAGCAATCAGAGAGGTCAATCCAAACGCTTGAAGATATATTGAGATTTTGCGTCTTGGAATTTGGAGGGTCTTGGGAAGACTAATTGCATTTGGTGGAGTTCTCTTACAACAACAGCTACCAAGCTGGAATTGGTATAACACCATTTGAAGCACTCTATGGGCGTCATTGCCGTACATCACTTGCATGGACGAAGTAGGAAAAAAAATATTGCTGGGACCTGAGATGGTGACTAATGCAGCAGAGAAGGTGAAGGTAATTAGAGACAAGCTCAGGATTGCCCAAGACAGACAGAAGCATGGGGCAGATAGCAGTCGTCGACCACTGGAGCTTGAAGAAGGAGATAGTGTCTTTATGAAGATTTCTCATATCAGAGGAACGATCAGTTTTGGCAGAGCAGGAAAATTGAGCCCCAGGTCAGCGGGCCATTTGAAGTTTTGAGACGAGTTGGAGTAGTAACATACCGGTTAGCTCTACCAGCTAATCTTGAGGGTGTGCACAACGTTTTCCACATATCGCAGCTCAGACACTACATCCCGAATCTGAGTCATATCTTCTGGATCATTTAGAGTTAGAGATTAGATCAATCCTTACAGTGCCAGAGAAGCCAGTATTAATATTAGACAGAGGTGAGGCGAAGATCAGAAACTCTGAAGCTGCCACATAACTCCAAATTCTTGCAATCATTATCCGTAAAACCCCTAAATTTCTACTATATATTTTTTTTCGATTTTGGTGCTGATTTAAAATTTTGTATTGTACGTCACGTAGTCGTATTGTACGTCGTGTGCGGAAGTTCGTTTTTTTCGAATTTGCTCGACGAGTGCGAATATGTGCGAGCGTACATATTTTTAGAAAAATATTATTATTAATTTTATAGTTTCAAAATAATATATGTAATATTTAATTTAGCTATCAAAATTTCCTAAATGTATGATTTTATTTATGAAAAGCCTTTTTTTTAGAATAAATAATATTCTTAGTGCATACAAATATTTCGTAAATATTTTTGCTAGTTTATTTAAATAAAAATATAATCTTCGAGATTTATTAATACTAATATTTCATTATTCAAATAGATATTAATGTAATTTTCGAAATTATTATTATTAGTATTTTTGGAAAATATATTTTGAAATTTTTGTGGAGATTTAAATCTTGATTTGAATTCATGGATTTATTTAAATAGTAATATTTGAAATTTGATTTATCCTATTCGATTTTAAACTAAAATTTATTTGATTTAAATTGGATTTGGATTTGTGTTTGGATTTGATTGATTTAAACTAAGTTGTAAATTATCTAATTTGGGGTTTTAAATTTATTCCTAATCCTATCCAAATTGGGAATTCCCACATCCTATAAATAGGCAGGTACTCCTCCAGTATTTCTCCACAAACCATAATTTTTCCACAAATTTTTCTCTAACCCTAATCCCGTGCTTCGTGTCCGTGTCCCCACCTGGTCAATTCTTACTCCATTCTTTTTACATATATATTGTAAATTCCTCGTGTCAGACATACCCCGACACATACAACCAAAATAAGAATCCTAAACCTAGTTACCGCTCCGTCCTCCACCGTGCCTAGTTACCCACCATCAGCCTATCGAACTCCCGCGGCCACGCACCACCACCATCACCTACGCCCTACTACTGCAGCCTACCCACGCCATCACCGGCGAAGCCAGCCATCATCGCCACCATCCCCAACACATGACTGCCACCAGCAAAAACACCAACACCACGTCCTTCCCCGACTTTCATCAACAGAACCACCCCGCATCTCCGCCATCCCCCTGAGAACCACCCACGACATCACCACCGTCATCATCGCAACCACCTCCTCGCCCAAACCCGACCATCCGAACACCCACACCGCCGCCACCAATTCCCTGGCCAACAACCAGCCAACCCAAACCGCCACATCCGCGTCCGGCCAACACCCAGCCCTGCCACAACCAACATCACCACCGCCACAACCATATTCACCCTCACCGTACCATCCGCTGCCCCACCAGCGTCCCCGACCACCATCACCGTTCCCGACTCCGGCGACCTTCGCCATCATCGTCTTCTCCCGACCAGGAACCAACCACAATAAAAGAAAGGGATCTTCTCCCGACCAGGAACCAACCACAATGAAAGAAAGGGAGAGGACGAAAAATTTGCTTACCTCCTCCGCCGCCGTCGGAGCCCTTCTCCTCCGCCGCGGCAGCCCGGCACCAAACCGCCGAGATCGGATCAGGCCTCCGCCCGTGCCTCTCCTCCTAACCCTGCCGCACCGCCCGATCTAAACCACTCCGACCTCCTTCCCACCGGCGCCTGACCGCCGATGAGTCCTCCGCCTTGCCCGAACAGTCGCCGTCGGCGACTTCACCTCACCGCCCCTCCTCCTGCTGACCGCCACGCGAGCCCCTTCTTCTCTCAGCTCCTCCACCTCTCATCCCCGTCCGACGATCCATCGTCGCCCCCGCGTCCGCGCCGGCGAGCGCGCCGTGCCACCGTAAACCCTCGCCTACACCGCCAGTCTCCGCGCTCCGCCCCGCGCTCCGCCCTGGCGAGCGGCAAGGGCTCCGCCGCCTCCCACTCACCTCTCGGCTCTCGGCCCTATTTTCTCTCTCACCTCCCTCTCTGATCCTCTTTCTCTCCCTACTCTTTCTCTCTTTCTCTCTCTAATGTCTTCTCTTCCTCCATTTTTTTTCTTCTCCTACGAATGGGACATGACTTCCTTTCCTGTTCTTTTTTATTTTATTTTTATTTTTGTTTTGTTTGTTTGTTTTGTTATTTTTTTGTTCTTTGGTGTTTCACTTCATTTCGGGTGAATCATTATATTTAATATTATTATTATCAGCAACAGTACAGTATACTGTTATTACTATTATCATTGTTATTTTATTATTATTATTTTTATTAAAATAGTATAAGATATTAATGCTTTAAGTTATGATTACTGTATTTATTATTATTATTATTATTATTATTATCATTATTATTATTATTATTATTATTATTATTATTATTATTTAGTAGCTAATTTTAAATATAGCTTCTTATTATAAAATAATTTCTAGTATTTTTGAATATTATCTAAATAATAAAATATAGTTTCTCCATCTATACAGTATATTTTTACAAGTTTATAGTTAGCTAAATACGATTTTTTGTGAATTTTTGAAGTATTTACCTAAAGTATTTTATATCAAGTTAAAAATATTATTTTGCACTAAAAAGAATTTTTGGGATTTTTAAGTAGTTAATTTAATTATTGTAACTAAAAGGCTATGTTACTTAAATATCTAGTGCTATTATAAAAGATATGTAATATTTTGCAAAATCTATAAAAATAGAGTTTTTGGCCTGCATTGGCTTCAAACTAGATTTTAGCCTTAAATATATTATGATTTCTAGATTTTAATATTTAATTAATAAAAATATAATTTTTTAACTAAATATTCTATTTTACAAATCTAGAGTTTTTACCTAAAACACTACGTTGACCAAACGTAGAGTTCGCCCAAAAATGACTTCCGATTTTGGGATATTTGTTTGAAAACATATTTTGACAAAAAAATTTATGTTTTAAGTATTATAAAATATTTTCTAAAAAAAAACTAAATATATTATTTGACTTCCTACGTTTTTCTCCATCTCGTGATTCAGCCCATCTTTCCTATCCTTTTATCAATTCTAGACTACCCTATGTCGACCTTAACTAATCTGACCATCCCGGACCTAATATAACTGTCCGTGCCATCACCCGAGGTCACCATGTATAGTTGTTGCACCGAAGTCACAGATCATGCCAGCTTGATCCTTGCAGTACACCAGGCGTCCTACCAGGCAAGACACCTTGCCTTCACTATTTAATTTTTGCTCAATATCATGCATGTTTTTTTATTTTTAGAAAATATAAATTGTACTTGCAAATTATTATATTTTAGTTGCATATGGCCTAGAGTTAAGGGACTACCTTTGTTTGTGTCGCATTCATTAGCCCTGACACTTGTGTATCACGAGTCACGAGTCTCATATAGATCTCGGACGTACGTATCGACTGGCCATCGGTGCGCACATGCCGTGCGATAGGCAATAACTGCTAAATAGTTATAGTTGTTTAGAAGACTTAGCGGTTATTAGAAATATCGTGGTGTGGATTTAACACGAGTAGTACGTGGGGAGGGTGGAGACAATTATTAGGTGCAGGGGCTTTCATACCTTTACTTTTCTCTAGATGCCATTTGTGACTCAGTCGAGAGACTAGTGGACGTGCATTTATTTACTTTTCTCTAGATGCCACTAGTGTCTCGGTTGAAACACAAATGTGCCGTGCATTTACTTTTCTCTGGATGCCGTTAGTGACTCATCCAAGAGCTAGTGGCCGTGCATTTATTTTTCTCTGGATGCCCCTTAGTTCTCGCTCGAGTGCTAATGGACCGTGCATTTACTTTTCTCTAGACGCCACTAGTGCCTTGGTTGAAACGCTAACGTGCCGTGTTTCTAGCTTCGGGAGCCCTTGTGTGGAACGTTGTCTTCAAAGGCATTAACACCTAGAATGGTTAAGGACCTTTATTTGTGTAGTCACATATACTTTTTTGTTGAGCTAACTTTATTCAGTTTATGGCAATGATACTATGTGTCTTGTTACGTCCCTCTGAGGATCTGGTTATCTCGCCAGGGGTGTGCTATTGTCTTTCGCAGGTGCTCTAGCTCTAGCCGTGCTCATCGCTATTTCTTCGAGGATGATTGCATTTGGATCGTCTTCGCTTCGCTCGCCAAAATCTTTCTTTTGTTATGTATTTCTTTTTATAGTTGGTAGTGGATTTGTCTCCGTCCAACTACATGTACCAAATAACAATTTCATAGTTGATTACATGAGATCTTCTATTCATTTATTTTGTGGATGAGATTAGTTATGGATCTACTGCATTTTACAGCTTATGTATCCATACGAAGCCTATGTACTTCGTATGAATACAGCTGGCATGTCTACGTTCATAGTCCTATGTATTTTGGGACTGGGGCGTTACATGTTTTTGTGGTGGCCCATGCAGGTCAAGATAAATTGTTTGGTTACTTTACCGTACAAGCAAGCCTGCGTATAGGATTAGAAGTCTAGGATCTCATCCACATACTTGACCTCTTTCCTTGATTTTATCTACCGTTTGCCTCATCAATTGCATCTTGCTTGCTTTCTTCCATCCCTATTCTTATCTTCCCTTCGTGCTTGCTAGTGATTGACCCTAATAGTTAGTTGTCCCAAAACACTATTAGTTTAATTCTTTAAGTTGGGTAGAATACCTTATGAACTAGCAACCCCTTTGACCTAGTGACCTATATTAGCAAGCTTAGTTAGATCCTAGAATCTAGAGGACCTAACCCGTCTAGCCAACCAAGACTTGGACAAGAAGACTATAGGACGACAGTATGACTTAGAATCATTCTACCTTCTTTAAATTTTAAATCTCTCGTACTTATGTATTTACCGTTTTTACTAATGATGCTAATGTAGCCTAGTTTTTGCAAGCTTATTCTTTATCGAGTTTGTTCATGACATATGCTATTGAGCGCTCACTAGCCTATTGTCTATTCAGAACCGGTGCATAATGGTCTGATCAACCAAGTGCACTTTGGTTCGCTTTTATTTTATCGTTCAACGTGGGTGGGGACATAGCTAAACTTGTCCTCTAGAGTTCCATCCACGACTGCCTTGACAATTCCCTTGAAATTATTCGATCGTCTTTGAATCACGTATTCGTATTAGATAACGCCTCCTTCGAATTCTGTCTTGCTTCGCCTTCACCTATTTTAGAAGAACGAAGGCGTTATACTAGAACTTCCTCTAGCCTTCCTATCGGCTATGACCATTCTCACTCGATGTTGCTATATCTTCATCCTAAACTACTCAACTCTATCAAGACCCTCTAATCGCTTAATTAAAACGAATCTATTTCGTTGTCTTAATCGTGACCCTTATTCATTACCCGTGACCATACCGTATTGTTTTTCTACGATCTAGATCGCGATTTCTTTTGACATGATTTTGTGAAAACATTGTCATCATTTGATTCCCATTGATACCTCCTTGTGTCCTCTCACCCCCTACTAATTCTAAATTTCGAGGACGAAATTCTTTTAAGTTGGGTAGGATGTAAAACCCCTAAATTTCTACTATATTTTTTTTCGATTTTGGTGCTGATTTAAAATTTTGTATTGTACGTCACGTAGTCGTATTGTACGTCGTGTGCGGAAGTTCGTTTTTTCGAATTTGCTCGACGAGTGCGAATATGTGCGAGCGTACATATTTTTAGAAAAATATTATTATTAATTTTATAGTTTCAAAATAATATATGTAATATTTAATTTAGCTATCAAAATTTTCTAAATGTATGATTTTATTTATGAAAAGCCTTTTTTTTAGAATAAATAATATTCTTAGTGCATACAAATATTTCATAAATATTTTTGCTAGTTTATTTAAATAAAAATATAATCTTCGAGATTTATTAATACTAATATTTCATTATTCAAATAGATATTAATGTAATTTTCGAAATTATTATTATTAGTATTTTTGGAAAATATATTTTGAAATTTTTTGTGGAGATTTAAATCTTGATTTGAATTCATGGATTTATTTAAATAGTAATATTTGAAATTTGATTTATCCAATTCGATTTTAAACTAAAATTTATTTGATTTAAATTGGATTTGGATTTGTATTTGGATTTGATTGATTTAAACTAAGTTGTAAATTATCTAATTTGGGGTTTTAAATTTATTCCTAATCCTATCCAAATTGGGAATTCCCACATCCTATAAATAGGCAGGTACTCCTCCAGTATTTCTCCACAAACCATAATTTTTCCACAAATTTTTCTCCAACCCTAATCCCGTGCATCGTGTCCGTGTCCCCATCCGGTCAATTCTTACTCCATTCTTTTTACATATACATTGTAAATTCCTCGTGTCAGACATACCCCGACACATACAACCAAAATAAGAATCCTAAACCTAGTTACCGCTCCGTCCTCCACCGTGCCTAGTTACCCACCATCAGCCTATCGAACTCCCGCGGCCACGCACCACCACCATCACCTACGCCCTACTACTGCAGCCTACCCACGCCATCACCGGCGAAGCCAGCCATCATCGCCACCATCCCCAACACACGACCGCCACCAGCAGAAACACCAACACCACGGCCTTCCCCGACTTTCATCAACAAAACCACCCCGCATCTCTGCCATCCCCCTGAGAACCACCCACGACATCAGCACCGTCATCATCGCAACCACCTCCTCGCCCAAACCCGACCATCCGAACACCCACACCGCCGCCACGAATTCTCCAGCCAACAACCAGTAAACTCAAACCGCCACATCCGCGTCCGGCCAACACCCAGCCCTGCCACAACCAACATCACCACCGCCACAACCATAGTCACCCTCACCGTACCATCCGCTGCCCCACCAGCGTCCCCGACCACCATCACCGTTCCCGACTCCGGCGACCTTCGCCATCATCGTCTTCTCCCGACCAGGAACCAACCACAATGAAAGAAAGGGATCTTCTCCCGACCAGGAACCAACCACAATGAAAGAAAGGGAGAGGACGAAAAATTTGCTTACCTCCTCCGCCGCCGCCGTAGCCCTTCTCCTCCGCCGCGGCAGCCCGGCACCAAACTGCCGAGCTCGGATCAGGCCTCCACCCGTGCCTCTCCTCCTAACCCCGCCGTACCGCCCGATCTAAACCACTCCGACCTCCTTCCCACCGGCGCCTGACCGCCGATGAGTCCTCCGCCTTGCCCGAACAGTCGCCGCCGGCGACTTCACCTCACCGCCCCTCCTCCTGCTGACGCCACGCGAGCCCTTTCTTCTCTCAGCTCCTCCACCTCTCATCCCCGTCCGACGATCCATCGTCGCCCCCGCGTCCGCGTCGGCGAGCGCGCCGCGCCACCGTAAACCCTCGCATACACCGCCAGTCTCCGCGCTCCGCCCCACGCTCCGTCCCGGCGAGCGGCAAGGGCTCTGCCGCCTCCCACTCACCTCTCGGCTCTCGGCCCTATTTTCTCTCTCACCTCCCTCTCTGATCCTCTTTCTCTCCCTACTTCTTCTCTCTTTCTCTCTCTAATATCTTCTCTTCCCCCATTTTTTTCTTCTCCTACGAATGGGACATGACTTCCTTTCCTGTTCTTTTTTATTTTATTTTTATTTTTGTTTTGTTTGTTTGTTTTATTATTTTTTTGTTCTTTGGTGTTTTACTTCATTTCGGGTGAATCATTATATTTAATATTATTATTATCAGTAACAGTACAGTATACTGTTATTACTATTATAATTATTAATTTTTTATTATTATTTTTATTAAAATAGTATAAGATATTAATGCTTTAAGTTATGATTACTGTATTTATTATTATTATTATTATTATTATTACTATTATTATTATTATTATTTAGTAGCTAATTTTAAATATAGCTTCTTATTATAAAATAATTTCTAGTATTTTTGAATATTATCTAAATAATAAAATATAATTTCTCCATCTATACAGTATATTTTTACAAGTTTATAGTTAGCTAAATACGATTTTTTGTGAATTTTTGAAGTATTTACCTAAAGTATTTTATATCAAGTTAAAAATATTATTTTGCACTAAAAAGAATTTTTGGGATTTTTAAGTAGTTAATTTAATTATTGTAACTAAAAAGGCTATGTTACTTAAATATCTAGTGCTATTATAAAAGATATGTAATATTTTGCAAAATCTATAAAAATAGTGTTTTTGGCCTGCATTGGCTTCAAACTAGATTTTAGCCTTAAATATATTATGATTTCTAGATTTTAATATTTAATTAATAAAAATATAATTTTTTAACTAAATATTCTATTTTACAAATCTAGAGTTTTTACCTAAAACACTACGTTGACCAAACGTAGAGTTCGCCCAAAAATGACTTCCGATTTTGGGATATTTGTTTGAAAACTTATTTTGACAAAAAAATTTATGTTTTAAGTATTATAAAATATTTTCTAAAAAAAAAACTAAATATATTATTTGACTTCCTACGTTTTTCTCCATCTCGTGATTCAGCCCATCTTTCCTATCCTTTTATCAATTCTAGACTACCCTATGTCGACCTTAACTAATCTGACCATCCCGGACCTAATGGAACTGTCCGTGCCATCACCCGAGGTCACCATGTATAGTTGTTGCACCGAAGTCACATATCATGCCAGCTTGATCCTTGCAGTACACCAGGCGTCCTACCAGGCAAGACACCTTGCCTTCACTGTTTAATTTCTTGCTCAATATCATGCATGTTTTTTTATTTTTAGAAAATATAAATTGTACTTGTAAATTATTATATTTTAGTTGCATATGGCCTAGAGTTAAGGGACTACCTTTGTTTGTGTCGCATTTATTGGCCCTGACACTTGTGTATCACGAGTCACGAGTCTCATATAGATCTCGGACGTACGTATCGACTGGCCATCGGTGCGCACATGCCGTACGATAGGCAATAACTGCTAAATAGTTATAGTTGTCTAGAAGACTTAGCGGTTATTAGAAATATCGTGGTGTGGATTCAGCACGAGTAGTGCATGGGGAGGGTGGAGACAGTTATTAGGCGCAGGGGCTTTCACACCTTTACTTTTCTCTAGATGCCATTTGTGACTCAGTCGAGAGACTAGTGGACGTGCATTTATTTACTTTTCTCTAGATGCCACTAGTGTCTCGGTTGAAACACAAATGTGCCGTGCATTTACTTTTCTCTGGATGCCGTTGGTGACTCACCCAAGAGCTAGTGGCCGTGCATTTATTTTTCTCTGGATGCCCCTTAGTTCTCGCTCGAGTGCTAATGGGCCGTGCATTTACTCTTCTCTAGACGCCACTAGTGCCTTGGTTGAAACGCTAACTTGCCGTGTTTCTAGCTTCGAGAGCCCTTGTGTGGAACGTTGTCTTCAAAGGCATTAACACCTAGAATGGTTAAGGACCTTTATTTGTGTAGTCACATATACTTTTCTGTTGAGCTAACTTTATTCAGTTTATGGCAATGATATTATGTGTCATGTTACGTCCCTCTGAGGACCTGGTTATCTCGCCAGGGGTGTGCTATTGTCTTTCGCAGGTGCTCTAGCTCTAGCCGTGCTCATCGCTATTTCTTCGAGGATGATTGCATTTGGATCGTCTTCGCTTCGCTCGCCAAAATCTTTCTTTTGTTATGTATTTCTTTTCATAGTTGGTAGTGGATTTGTCTCCGCCCAACTACATGTACCAAATAACAATTTCATAGTTGATTATATGAGATCTTCTATTCATTTATTTTGTATGGATGAGATTAGTTATGGATCTACTGCATTTTACAGCTTATGTATCCATACGAAGCCTATGTACTTCGTATGAATACAGCTGGCATGTCTACGTTCATAGTCCTACGTATTTTGGGACTGGGGCGTTACATTATCTTTCGTTCTAAACTTGACTGATGTTGCTAAGTTAGCCTAGTTTTGCAAGCTATTTCTTTATCGAGCTTGATCATGACAGTATTTTATTGGGTGCACCCACTAATATATTGTCTAATCAGGACCGGTGCATGATGGTCTGATAAACCTCGTGTACTTTGGTTCGCTTTTATATACTATTGTTCTACATGGATAGTGGTGTAGTTAAATTTTTCCCCTAAACGTCTCATTCACGACTACCTTGGCAATTCTTATTGTTGGACCTGAGTTACGAGCACAGTACTCGTACATGCTTGATTTGTGAAAATCCTGTCCTACCCTACCATATCCTGAAATTTTGAGGACGAAATTTTCTAAGGAGGAAAGGTTGTGAAACCCGCAATTTTCCCAGTTATTTTTATTTATTTAAATGTGTGTTTGTTAAATTAATATTTAAGATTAGTATTATTATTATTATTTTCAAAGTAACTAAACTTGGACTTATTGATTGTCAGTCTCAGACCCGAACCCGATTCCAATCCCGAAATCCAATTCAGAAATAATTTCGAAACCGAACTCGGTTTCGTATAAAATTATAAGTTATATATATAATTATATATAATAAATTCCTTTCCTCTCAGCTCTTCTAAACTCATTCACTTTTTAGCTTTATTTCATTCTTAATGGAATGGAATTCCTTCCCTTTACTTAATGTTCCCAGCACACTTAAACCCATTAATTCCTTTCTCACTCACTAAAAACAATCACTATTAACTCACTGTTAATACACTCCACACTCTTTCTTAATTTCTCTATCTTTTTTCCTAAAACTCTCTGTACGAATCCCTTCCCTTCCCGACCAAACGGTCGGCCGACTGCTCGGCTCCCCTAGCCAACGGCCGGCGAACCCCTCCCTCTTCCGTAACTCCTCCTCCTTCCCGTATATAAACTCCTTTCTCCCTATCCCTCTCACTCACCACCATCACCATCTTCCCTCCCCAACTCTCCCGTGCTCTAACCCCAATTTCCACCGCGTGACCGACCCCGTTCTCCGATCCCCGTCGAGCGCCGACCCCCTGAGCGCGCTCGAGCCGTTGCTGTCCCCCGAGCCCTCTCTGCAACCCCTCCAACAAGCCCCAGGAGCCCGACCCCCTGCCTCCTCCCGTTTCTCTGACCGGAGCCGAGCCCTAGCTCCGGCTGTCCGATCCGCCTTGGCTCCGCCCCTGCGGCTGTCCCGAGTTTTCGCAGCGCTTTCCGCACGATTTTCGCTATCGTACTCCTCCGACCCGCTGTTCGCAGCAATTGGCGGGTCCCGATCCGCTGTTTCCGTGGTGCCCGTTCCCTGTGCGGTTCCGCATTTCCGTTGACCGCGTGGATCTTTCTATTTCTTACATCTGAGAGCTCTAGCCGAGCAACCCAAGGTATAATTCCGTTGTCCCCGTTTCCTTTTTCCGTAGTCGGTGATGATTTTGGTCCCCGATTTCTCCTCGGGAATTCGGTATTTGGTAGACGTAACATTTTCAGATTTTCCGAAATATTTTTTGTGTTTTTTGTGATGTTTCTAATTTTCAGAATTTCGTAACTTTTGAGTTTTCTCGGGAAAACTATTCTGGTCATTTTCTGTGGATTTTTAGAATCTCAGGATTTTCGAGATTTGTTTCCGTGTTCGGGTATTCCGTTTAAAATTTGGGTTCTCGGAATTATTAGTTCTGGGATTTTTCTGTGGTTCTATTTTCGGGATTTTCGAGATTTTTTCGGAACAGCTTCTGTGAATTTTTTTGATGTTTGTTTAGTTTCGGATTTTTCCGAAAACTGTTATTCTGGTTCTATGATAAGTTTCTGTTGTTTTCGGGTTTTCTGAATATGCTTCGGAAATACTTTGTGAAATTGGATTTTTATTAATGGTTATTCCCTGGTTTGGGACTTATATTGGGTGTTTATGGCACATTTTCCCAGTTTTGGGTTATCCCGAAAATAGAGGGAATGCTGCCCAAATTTTTATAAAATTTATAAAAGAATAATTTTAAATCAGATTTCGGTAATATTTTATTAATTTGGATTTTTGGGCGACGACCATACCGGTCAATGGGCCCTAGCTAAGTGCAAACGAAACCGACATTGTTTCGGACGTTGAGGCATTAGCTAGTTTGACGATTGGACCAAAGTCTGAGACTCAAAATTAATTTAATTACTAGTTTTATTTTATGAATAATTTATAGGATAATTTTTAGAGACTAATAAATGTTTTCTTCTTATTTTAATTTATGTAAAAAAAAGTCAGTAAAGGGCATAAGCCCATTTATTTCTGCTGTATATAATTTGTAATAGCTTAGTATTCTTTTGTGGTTAATGTTCTGTCGTGAATGCGTAATAAAATATAATAGTTATTTATGTTACAAAAAGAAATAATAATGTTTATCTCATTACAATTTCAAGTTTGTAATATTTTAATTCATGCTTTTCTCATTTAAAGGAAAATTAGTTTTATATGTATAAATACGAAAAATACCAAGTTTTGTCAAATAAACTAGCAAATACAAATTTCCCCGAAAATTAAATATAAACTGATATTTCATAATTGCAACGCACCCGATAATCGAGATTTGTTTGTGATAGTGTAATAAAGATTAAAATTGATTAGGACAAAATTTAGAGATTGCAACTAGCATAGTTAGCATGGCGATTTTAGAATCTGAGATGAACTTCTCGAATGTAGGATTTCGAGGACGAGGCTAATTTCAAATCCCGAAGTCTCAACCCTTCAAGTCCAGTCAAACCTGAGGCAAGTACATTTTGTGTTAGTTTACAATTATTTAGTAATCGTTTTATTGCAAGTTTAAACCACGATGCAACACGGAACTCTCTCTGAGAGCACTGACTGTAACTACTGTAACTATTGGGGACTGGGGGAATAGTGTAATGAGTATGACCATATCCTTTACTGTAACAAATCTCATATCCTTTACTGTAACAAATCCCATATCCTTTACTGTAACAAACCCAAGCCGGTCATATTTCATTGCCTATTCACATCACAGAACTGTAACTGTTTTAAAACTGTAACTGCTTAAATTGTTGATTTCAAAACTGTTTAAAAGTGCATAATTCTATTATTATTTCAATTGTTAAATTAGCATGAATTTGTACTTTGCTCACTCCTGACTGGAGACCCAACATTTTTAGGTAATATCGATGATACTTTGTTCCGCGGTATTTTCCGAGGTCCCAATTAGAAGACGATGATCTCGAGACCGATGAGCTGGTTGCCTAGATTTTCTTTTTCATGATATTTGTATGGATTTCAGTTGTATCTTTCATTTTGTTGTAAAATTTTTAAACTATTCGAAATATTTAAGTTGGGGCAAATTATACTGTGTTGTTGAATTACCTGCAAGTGGAAACAGGTTACTGCCGCCGTCTCAACAACGGTGCAGGCTGGGCATGATCCGATTCGACCCAAGAAATTGGGACCGGGTTGTGACACTTTCACTTACAAGCATCAATGTAAGACACAAAAGACTCATGTCTACCTTAAATCAAAGGACACTTACTCTACAATTATCTGCACATATTGTGGTCAACATGGGCACAAATCACAGTATTGTAGAACTAGAAAGTTAGTAGACATGCATAAATACACATAGATAGGTACCAAATATTACATCTACACATCTTCTAGGTGGGCCAACCCTCTCATCCTAGAAGCAAATGGATCCTCGATAGCGAATATTTGGAGCACATGACAGGTGACACATCTTTATTCGCGAAGCTAACGATGAAAAGAAAAGGATGTCTTCTTTGAAAATAATTTGAAAAGTAACATTATAGGTAATGGTACTGTTGGTATGTCCCCCTATCCAGAAATAAAAGATGTTTGTCTCATAACCAAATTAAAACATAACCTGTTAAGCAGTAGCCATCTTGCTGACAATGGTTATGATATTAATTTGTTAAAGACAAATGTTCTATATATGATATGTCAACTGTTAATCCTGTCTATGAAGGAATCATGGATGATAATATTTATGTTTTCTTTTTAGAAAGTACTAATAGTGCAGGTAAGTGCCTAGTAGTCAACCAAGATAAAAGCTGTATATGGCATATGAGATTAGGACATGCAAACATGGATACCATTTTAAACTCTCAACGAAGAAATTGGTAAGGGGACTACTAGAAATATCATTCAAGAGTGATATGGTATGCGCTGATTATGAGAAAAATAAAGCAACTAGATCCTCATTTAAATCCATCAACGTTGTAAGTACTTCCAATAACCTTTGCAGTTGATACATATAGATTTGTTTGGACCTGTAGCTCCCCTTTCCGAAAATTTTGAATTATTTATTATTATTATTTATTTGATTTAAATGGTGATTTTTAGAATTTTATAATTAATTATTTAGTTAATTATTACGGTAGATGACTGTAGCCATGGTTGAGATTTGGAGTACAATGTGACTAGAAATCGTGGCACTGATAGTGTAGTGACGTGCCTAGACTAGTGTATTAAGCCATGCCAGGGAAGGCCGAGCCATAAGTGTGTCCTAACTAGGAAAACCAGGCCAAGTTACGACATGACCACTATATATAATTTAATTATTTATTATTAATATTATTTGACTTTTAGGTGACCCGGTTGTACCAACTTAGTTCGGACTGCACCCGAACCAAGTCCAAGCCTACGTAGTCGGGTAGATGTTCAGAGATAACCATATAGATGTATGTTGTATTGGCAGTTTACTCTAGTGATTTAGACTACAATTTGGAAACGATTATTATATATATAAATGTATATATATACGTATTATATGTTTTTGCTATTAGAAATGATATTTTATATGATAATATAGTAAATAATTTTCCCTAAAACCCTAACGAAGCCTCGTGCCCCCTCCCCGCACCGTCGTCATGGCGGCCGGCCGCTGGCCGGAGGCGGCAGGCCGACAGAGCTGCCGAGCTACAGAGCAGTGATGGCAGCAGCCATCGCCCCGAACTCCAAATTTCGTGGCACAATTTCTGTCACCTCGTTGCGCCATTTTGTGCATCGTCTTCGTAGGTACATCTTTAACTTAACCGTTTTCAAACCCCAGTAGTTATTTTTAATATAATCGTGCGACTGATCCAAGAAATCGATACAAAGTCGATCAAAAACCTGTTCGAAAATAGGGCATATAACAGTCCATGAACCTACTTTGGAGGATCGATTCCGATCGATCCAGTGACTGTTTAGAAATTCCACCTGAACACAGTTATAGACAAAATATAGGACTTTATGAACCTTTTTATGGATTTGGAAATCATCGACTACGTGTCGAGAAATCGAATCCCGAAGTTTACCAAAAAACTGTATTAAAAACTAGAAATTCTTCCGATCCAACGTGCGTCCCGCCAATCCGGGCGACGTGGTCGCGAACCGAAAGCATCAAAAGGTTCGTATCGGCTTCGTGGACGTGTGGACTTTGACGGAATTCAAATTGGTCACTTGTACGCGATGAATTTGATGCGTATCCGTCGAAATTCACCATTTCGACCTCTGTGCAAATTTCCCAATTACTTTGTATACGTCTATCAGATCGAGACGAAACTTGCACCAACAGGACCGTATCATTTTTTTGGTCCTGTATGCCAAGTTTGGTCCGATTCTGAGAAAGTTGATTGGACCGCCGTTTTGTGGGCCCTACGGTCCGATTCAACGGGCAATTTTGTGCACGGCCCGCCGAAATCCAATTTTGGACATACGGTTGGGTTCGTATCGGAAAACCGGACCTGTTGACATATAGTTTGACGACTTTAGAGACCATTGACTCTGGCAAAATTTTTGGTACAAAGCGGGTCCAACGACGGACATCGTTTTTGCCTAAAATTATCGTTTTGCCCTTGTGTCCAGAATTGGACTTAAGGACAGGCAATCCTAGCTAGTTTGACTATTCTGAGAATGTTGGCAATGTTTGTTTCAGCTTTCGGATACAGTTATGATGATTTGAACTTTACAGCTCACTAGTTGACTATATTTTGTGGGATCTTCGTGCTACCACCAGGCAATTATACCTTACCTCCCTCTACAGTTTATTTTTATGCTTATAGTACACCTATTGTAGTATTTATCTTTAGTTACATTAGTTGCTATAGATTTATATGATACCACGTTTACCAGTTTATTGTCTTGCTTGTATATCAGTATTTCATGACTTGATAGTGTAGTTATACCAGGCTTGTTTACGTCATGGATCATGCTAGAGTTGTCTTTACTTGTGTCATGACTGAGTTGTACCGTATCTTCACCTGTATCTTGACTGAGTCGTGTCTGCAAGTATGTGTGAGTGAACTGCTATTCCTTTGTCTTTTCCACAACCTGCGAGTCCACACACGGGGCGAGGGTTGTCCATTTGCACCTGCGAGTCCACACACGAGGCGAGGGTGACTTGTCTTGAAACTGACCTGTGAGTCCACATTCGGTACGAGGATTGGTATTCCATTGATCTTCCAGCAGTTCATTTATGCATAGTTGATCCCGTATCCGTGTTCATAGTTACCTGTCAGTAGCCACATGTCAGTTTGATGTCTAGTTCCTGTTTATACCCTATTTTTGCATAATTAAACTGTTGGATGGGCATGTTTATATGTATCTTGCTATGTCCTCTGAGGACCTGATGATCTCTTCAGGTTTAACGACTACATGGAGTTAGTTAGCAGAGCGGGATGGTAGAGGATTGCGATGTATGATACAGGTATTTGCTTGTGATATTTCTGTATTATCCTTTCGTGCTTTATATTTTGTACCATGTTATATTCAACTTATTTTATAGACTCATATCATTCTTGGAGTCTAATCGGACAATATGATAATGGGCTGCAGACCATGACCCATACTTGTTCATTCTTGTTTATATGATTCCTGTGGATTGAGATATAGTTTAGATTAGACATGATACCATGACCTTGACAGCTTATACGTACTCGAGTCGGGCTGGAGTCTGCTCGATACGTAGCTGGCTTGCTCACGAGCTCGTGTCAGAAAACCGGGTACGGTTTATGACAAGTTTTTATGGTGGCCCATGCAGGTCAGAGCATATCGTATCGGTTACGTAACTGTACTGATACGAGCCTGCGCATCTGACTAAACCTTTAGAAATCTCAATCCACTCTGTCTTGAAAATTCTTCTAGAAATTTCTCTACGTCCTTGAAATTTTATATTTGTTCTCGATTTTTCTTTCTTGCCTTCCCGTACCCTTGATTCTCGTCCCTTCCTATTTCGGGGTGACGAATGATCGTGCTGTCTAGAATTCATCTGAGATTCTTAACTTATAGTATAATATTGCTTGATTTTGAATATTGGTTGTCTGATAGATATCTAGGGATTATAGATGCCATATGTCTTAGATATTTAAGGATAATGACTCTAGCGACTTAATGGAAGGTTATAAGTTTTAGTGACATACCTTTGAGGGAGTAGTGTGACCAAAGGTGGGTAGAAGTCCTCAAGCATTCGAGGTTATAAAATATTTTGAGTAATTAAATTTGAGGAGATTAAGGTGATAGTAGACTTTGAATTTTAAGGGATAGTCATGAATTGGAACTTCGAGGACAAAATTATTTTAAAGTTGGTAGATTTGTAGCTCCCCTTTCCAAAATTTTTGAATTATTTATTATTATTATTTATTTGATTTAAATGGTAATTTTTAGAATTTTATAATTAATTATTTAGTTAATTATTACGGTAGATGACTGTAGCCATGGTTGAGAGTTGGAGTACAAGGTGATTAGAAATCGTGGCACTGATAGTGCAATGGCGTGCCTAGACTAGTGTATTAAGCCATGCCAGGGAAGGCCGAGCCATAAGTGTATCCTAACTAGGAAAACCAGGCCAAGTTGCGACATGACCACTATAAATAATTTAATTATTTATTATTAATATTATTTGACTTTTAGGTGACCCGGTTGTACCAACTTAGTTCGGACTGCACCCGAACCGAGTCCAAGCCTACGTAGTCGGGTAGTATGTTCAGAGACGACCATATAGATGTATGTTGTATTGGAAGTTTACTCTAGTGATTTAGACTACAATTTGTAAACAATTATTATATATATATATATATATATATATATATATATATATATATATAATATATATATATATATATATATATATATATATATATATATATATATATATATATATATATATATATATATATATACGTATTATATGTTTTTGCTATTAGAAATGATATTTTATATTATAACATAGTAAATAATTTTCCCTAAAACCCTAACGAAGCCTCGTGCCCCTCCCCGCGCGCGCATGCGGCCTCCGCGCCGCCGTCGTGGTGGTCGGCCGCTGGCCGGAGGCGGCAGGCCGACAAAGCTGCCGAGCTACAGAGCAGTGATGGCAGCAGCCATCGCCCCGAACTCCTAATTTTGTGGAACAATTCCCGTCGCCTCGTTGTGCCATTTTGTGCGTCATCTTCGCAAGTACATCTTTAACTTAACCGTCTTCAAACCCCAGTAGTTATTTTTAATATAATCGTGCGACCGATCCAAGAAATCGACACGAAGGCGATCAAAAACCTGTTCGAAAATAGGGCATATAACAGTCCATGAACCCACTTTGGAGGATCGATTCCGATCGATCCAGTAACTGTTTAGAAATTCTACCTGAACACAGTTATAGACAACATATAGGACTTCATGACCCTTTTTGTGGATTTGAAAATCATCGACTACGTGTCAAGAAATCGAATCCCGAAGTTTACCAAAAAACTGTTTTAAAAACTAGAAATTATTCTGATCCAACGTGCGTCCCGCCAATCCGGGCAACGTGGTCGTGAACCGAAAGCATCGAAAGGTGCGTATCGGCTTCATGGACGTGTGGGCTTGGACGGAATTCAAATTGGTCGCGTGTGAGCGACGAATTTGATGCATATCCGTCAAAATTTATCGTATCGACCTCTGTGCAAATTTTCCAATTACTTTGTGCATGTTCGTCAGATCGAGACGAAACTTGTGCCAACTGGACCGTATCGTTTTTCTGGTCCTGTATGCCAAGTTTGGTCCGATTCTGAGATAGTTGATAGGACCGCCGTTTTGCGGGTCCCACGGTCCGGTTCAACGGGCGATTTTGTGCACGGCCCGCCGAAATCCAACTTTGGACATACGGTTGGGTTTGTATCGGAAAACTGGACTTGTTGACATATAGTTTGACGACTTAAGAGACCATTGACTCTGGCACAATTTTTGGTGCAAAGTGGGTCCAACGGCGGACATCGTTTTTGCCCAAAATTATCGTTTTACCTTTGTGTCCAGAATTGGACTTAAGGACAGGAAATCCTAGCTAATTTGACTATTCTAAGAATGTTGGCAATGTTTGTTTCAGCTTTCGGAGACAGTTATGATGATTTGAACTTTACAGCTCACCAGTTGACTATATTTTGTGGGATCTTCGTGCTACCACCAGTTAAGTATACCTTGCCTTCCTCTACAGTTTATTTTCATGCTTATAGTGCACCTATTGTAGTATGTTATCTTTAGTTACATTAGTTGCTATAGATTTATATGATACCGCGTTTACCAGTTTATTGCCTTGCTTGTATATCAGTATTTTATGACTTGATAGTGTAGTTATACCATGCTTGTTTACGTCATAGATCATGCTAGAGTTGTCCTTACCTGTGTCATGACTGAGTTGTACCATGTCTTCACCTGTATCTTGACTGAGTCATGTCTGCAAGTATGTGTGAGTAAAATACTATTCCTTTGTCTTTTCCATAACCTGCGAGTCCACACACGGGGCGAGGGTTGTCCGTTTGTACCTGCGAGTCCACACACGGGGCGAGGGTGACTTGTCTTGAAATTGACCTGCGAGTGCACATTCGAGGCGAGGGTTGGTATTCCGTTGATCTTCCAGCAGTTCATTTATGCATAGTTGATCCCGTATCCGTGTTCATAGTTACCTGTCAGTAGCCACATGTCAGTCTCATGTCTAATTCCTGTTTATACCCTATTTTTGCATGATTAAACTGTTAGATGGGCATGTTTATATATATATATCTTGATATGTCCTCTGAGGACCTGATGATCTCTTCAGGTTTAGCGACTGCATGGAGTTGAGTTAGTTAGCAGAGCGGGATGGTAGAGGATTGCGATGTATGATACATGTATTTGCTTGTGATATTTCTTTATTATCCTCTCGTGCTTTATATTTTGTACCATGTTATATTCTACTTATTTTATAGACTCATCTCATTCTTGGAGTCTAATCGGACAATATGATAATGGGCTGCAGACCATGACCCATACATGTTCATTGTTGTTTATATGATTCCTGTGGATTGAGATATAGTTTAGATTAGACATGATACCATGACCTTGTCAGCTTATACGTACTCGAGTCGGGCTGGAGTCCGCTCGATACGTAGCTGGCTTGCTCACGAGCTCGCATCCGAAAATCGGGTACGGTTCGTGACATGACCTAGTAGAGTCACCAGCCTTGGTGGTAAGCTATATGCTTTTGTAATTGTTTATGGTTTCTCTAGATATACATGGGTTTTCTTTTTATCAAACAAAAGTAATGCACTTTTTCAATTTAAAATTTTATGCAAAAAGGTTAAAACAAAAAATATTTTATAATTACTTGTATCCGAAGTGATCATAGAGACAAATTCGTAAATTATGATTTAAAAAAGTTTTGTGATACAAATAGTTTTTTCATGAATTTTTCTGTCCTAGAACTCTCCAACAGAATGGTGTTGTAGAGCAAATAGTAGAATCTAAGCGATATGGCTAGAGTCATGCTAAACCAGCACAATCTTCTAAAAAACTTTTGGGCTGAAGCTGTAAGTATAACTTGTCATATTTTGAATATGGTACTGATTCGACCTATATAGAAGAAGACACCTTATGAATTATCGTTATATCGTATCCCTAATTTTTCTTATTTTAAAGTTTTTGGATGTCGCTGTTTTATCATGAACACCAAGAATAACTTGAGTAAGTTCGACTTTAAGATAGACGAAAGAATATTCTATTGTTATGCTGCCAAGAGTAAGGGATGTAGATTCTTTAATAAAAAATCTACGATTGTTGAAGAATCGATAATGTTTCATTTGATGAGCTCAACAGTCATATAGCAAGTGACAACGATGATGAAGACATAAGAAAAAGACCCAAAGCAACTGAAGATGCTGCTGCTGCTGACAAAGACTATCTGGAGAGTCTACCAAAGAAGATAAAATTTATGCCAGACCAACCAGAGTCTCTTATCATAGGTGACGTATCAAAGAAAGTAGGTATACGTTCTTCTACTAGAGATATAGCTGCTAATGTTGCATTCATTTTTTAAGTAGAACCTAAATCAGTAGCAGATGTATCTTTAGATGAATTTTGGATTTATGTCATACAAGAAAAACTAAACCAATTCGAGAGAAACCAAGTTTGAAAAGTTGTTCACAAATCAATTGGTCAATCTATAATTGGTACCAAATAGATATTCCAAAATAAACTTAGTAAGGATGGACAAGTTCTACGCAACAAAGCTCGGCTAGTGGCTCAAGGTTATAATCAAGAAGAAGAAATTGATTATGAATAGACTTATGCTCCTATTGCTAGACTAGAATCCATTCGCATGCTTTGTACATTTGCATATTTTTACGATTTTAAACTTTTTCAAATGGACGCAAAAAGTGCATTTTAAATAGTTTTATAAAAGTATAAGTCTTTGTAAAATAGCCCCTAGGTTTTAAAGATTTTGAATTTTCTGATCACGTTTTTAAGTTATATAAGGCACTTTATGGACTAAAACAAGCCCCTCGAGCTTGGTATGATCGCCTAAGTTCCTTCCTACTTGAAAATAGTTTTTCAAAAGAAAGACTTGATACAACTCTGTTTATCAAGTCGTCTAATGATGACATGTTATTAGTGTAAATTTATGTGGATGATATTATATTTGGTTCTACTAATGAACATCTATGTTAATAATTTGCTAAGTGTATGAAGAGTGAGTTTGAGATGAGTATGATGGAAGAGCTAAACTACTTCATCAAACTAAAAATCAAACAAAACACTCATGGAACCTACATCAATCAAGCTAAGTACACGAAGGACTTGATGAAGAAGTTTGATTTCGATAACACAGAGCCTATCGGGACTTGTCACCCTCATTTCTCGTATTTCCCGTATTTCGTATTTATACTCGTATCTGGATTTTGGCATGTATTTTTATTTTTTTTCTTAACTTGTGGAATTTCGGTGTTTCTCGTATTTCGGGTTTTGACATGGCTCGATTTTAATTGGGATGGTTTGGTTTGGTTTGGTTTATTATGTATTGGAACACCTTAGCCTATGCTCCACCCTCAACACACCACATCCCACCCTCTTTAAAACTCTACCAACTTTTTCTCTCTCCTCATAAACCTCCATTAATTTCTTCTTCTCCTTCCTCTACACAACACCAACCCTTAGGCAAGTGCACCTTGCCACCACATGAGAACCCTATTTTACTTGTCCATTTGATAGATTAGGACATGGTGATCAACATTAGAACTTGGTATTTTGGGATTTGGAGTCTCCATTGTTCTAGATCTAAGTTTTCTCTATTTTTGGTTTTGCATGGTTTTGGTCTATTTAGGTTGGATTTTTATGGGTTTTGATGTTTCCTTGTGGAAAAGAATTCCATTCCACCCTGGTTGAAGCTTTGGAAATTCGGATTTGGAGTTCGGATGGCCAAGTTGTGATGCCTTGAAGTTTTGGAGCCATGGGAGCTTCTTCTCAGCCATGGAGAAGAAGATCCTTTCCCCTGCGTGCGTGTTTTTACGCGTATGCAGCTCTTCTGTGTGCGTGTTCTTACGCGTACGCAGCTCTCTCGCGTGCGTGACTTTTCACGTACGCAGCTCTTCTGTGTGCGTGTTCTTACGCGTACGCAGCTCTCCTGCGTGCGTGACTTTTCGCATACGCAGCTCTCTTGCGTGCGTGACTTTTCGCGTACGCAGCTCTCCTGCGTGCGTGACTTTTCGTGTACGCAGCCCTCCTGCGTGCGTGACTTTTCGCGTACGCAGCTCTCTTGCGTGCGTGACTTTTGTGTACGCAGCTCTCTTGTGTGCGTGACTTTTCGCGTACGCAGCTCTCTTGCGTGCATGCTTTTGTGCATACGCAGCTTTCCTGTGTGCGTACTTTAGCTTCCCTGCGTGCGTGCTCTTGCGCGTACGCTGCTCCCCTGACCCCTTGCTTAACCCATTGGCTCTTGGAGTTTTGGTCTTATTTCTTTAAGCTTGGCTCTTCTATAGCCCTGTATATTGATATTTTATTAGATATTTTACGCCCATTTTATATCCTTACGCCTTTTGTCATGAACTTGATTTTACTTAATATGTTTGGAATGACTATTGTACATGGCATGGTATGACAAGGAACTAGCATAACACGACAGTGACCCGTAGTGGTGCACTCTTGACATGACCAACCTGACATGATAGTGGCCCGTCGTGGCACACTCCCGACAAGTACCCTGACATGATTTATCTTAATGCTGTTGCGACGGCTAATTAACTTGACTTGCCTTGACACCGTGGGTAGTTCTTTCTTGCTTGCTTGTTAAATCCACTTGTCCTGTCTTGCATCATGTCTAGGATGGGACTCCTGAGTACCACGGTCAGGAGTACCTACTAAAATGGATTAAGGTTAATAACTAGAATAACACAGTAGTCATGAAGAGATGACACAGCTACAGGTAATCCCGTTACCTGGGCGCTCTTGGGATCTGTAGCCTGCCGTCGAGTAGGGCATATTTCCAGCACACCGTCGCGTGTTGTACCCTCTAAGTCACCTAAGGGTACATTTGTCTCCCGGGCGATGTACCCACCTGAATTTAACCCCTAATTTTTGACCTGGGTAACCTGGATGGTCTGCAGGGCTTGTGGCTGTGAAATCATCTCACTGTATCTTGTTAGTAAGCCGTAGTATCTGCTTGGCCGTGATTGATTGAATGAGGTATAACCAGTCTAGTCATGTCTTGATCCAGTACAAGATTGCTTCCTGTCTTGATTTTTCACATTATTATCTTGCCGATAAATGGTGGGAAACCAAGTTCTGTTCAGACGAAGGGTTACAACCCCGGTCCTTGTTTGGTTTACGGGTTGTAACCTGGCTATCGGAATAGTTCCATGGTTATCTCGTCGTATATCACCCTGCCATGTTTTCGTAAGTTTTAATTTTAATATTAGATTTTCTTGTGCTGATTGCTGGCTTTTGTTCTTATTTCGTGGCCCCCTTGTGGCACTTGCTCTTTCTGGGGTTGACCCAGCTGGTTTTGTGTGGCCAGATTTCGGAGCAGCTCCCGAGGATCTACCAAGCTTTCAGCCCAATGGTGACAACTAGACGGAACCCGGGCCAAGAGTGGGTTTTCCTTTTTGCCTTGCCCACTTTATTGTAAAACTATTCTTTTGAGGCGTTTAGCCGACGAGCACCTGTTGAAGAACAGTTTGGCAACTCTAGAGGGGGGGGGGGTGAATAGAGTTTATATAGAAAAATAGCCAATTAAAAATAACTCTTTCATCGATAATAAATAATCAGAGTAAAGTGCGGAAAATAAATGAAGAGCAGAAGAGCATACGCAAACACAGCGATTTTAACCTGGTTTCCCTCGTGGAGGACTAGTCCAGGCCTGAGAACTCTAGCTCAGGATTAAATCCACTATTTGTGAAATAGTAGTTTACAACCCGTGCCTTTTCTTCAGAAGAGCACGTCAACTTCTAACATAGGATCGCAGTGGCGATTTGCTTGGAATTGTCCAAGCGACTTCTTCGACTCTTGCACAAGAATCCTAACTGAGAGATGCTGAGCACTCGAGACTTAGGAGGCTTGTGGCTAGTAGATGGGAAGGGTATGGCTTATTGAGCTTATAAGAGAGAATAGAAGAGAAGATTGGATGGATTGAAATGAGAGAATTCATGCCCTATTTATAGTGTTTTTATAGGCAGAATTCGGCCAGAATTCGGGTAGGAAAATTCAAAAATTTGGCCGTTGGACAACTAGTAACCAGCTATCCCTAAAATTAGGGTTCCTGATTTCTAGGGGACAGAGTTCGGCCCGAACTCTGTGTGGAGGCAGAGTTCGGCCCGAACTCTGTCTCCAGAGCACAGAGTGGTTCTAAGGGGACCAGTGGGCAGTTTTTGGTTCAGTGGAGCTTGGGATTTTGGGTAGGTTATAGACTAAGTTCCAAGAGCTCAGCATGACTCAGAGTACACAAGTCTAGACTCAATGAAATTATAAAATACAGACTCCAGAACACACTGAGAGCCGAAGACTGAGTTGTCATCTGTCTTGAACTGAATGCAGTCGTCGTGTGTTGTATTGAATTAATACAAATATTATTTAGTCAATGTAGTCAATATTTGGTTGACTGTGACTTTGTGTCAACAATCTCCCCCATATTGATAATTGACAAAATAATATATGTATATTCAACATTCATACCTGGACACAGTTGATTATAGCAACATAGCTCCCCCATACTCGATGCCGAGCTAGAATGTAATAGCTCCCCCGTAATCAGTGAACGTTGCTGAGCTAAAAGCAATAGCTCCCCCGGAAATAGTGCATGAAACCTGTATAATATCTCCCAAAAAGCACAAACAAGCACAGATATACCAAAAGATATGATACCAATACCAAGAAAATATATCCAGACATATATATCCAGCCAGAATATACATAGTTCTCCCCCTTTTGGCAGTTAGCAATATAGACTGCAGATGAATGAATAATAGAGAAACTGCAGAAGATAATTATAGTAATACAACCACACCAAGCAGAGATCTCAAAGTAGGTAACTTCATCAGTTGAACCAGCCTTGGGTAAGATGGTGTTAAAAATCATTCGATGAAGCTTATAGAAGTAGGGGTTGAGATGCTTGGCCATAAGTTTGCGAGGACTTATGTTAGGAGCACATAATTCCTCCTTGAATCCTTCAAGAGAAGTATCGCCAACAAATTGAAATTGACGTGCTTCCACAAGTTTATCCCAAGCATCAAGATTAACAAGATAAAGAAAATCCCCCAACTCAGAATCATTGAAGACTATGTCAATACCGGCAACCCGGGAATAGATGTGGGTTGCATCGAAAGTTAAATTGCAATAAAACATTTGGATTGCACTACGGTAGATGACAAAATTTGAAGCAACTAAAGCATCCAAACATAGATCACGAAACAGAGATTCAAATTGAGCAAAGATTGTAAAATTTATCGGATGTCCCCCGAACACCGGACGAGTACGAAAGTCGCTAAACCATGCATTAGACGCGTCTAGCGACACAAATAATCGTTCGTCATATGTATTAGGGTCTTGGGGATTAGGCGGGTTGAACAACGGATGAAGGGGTTGTTGTTCACCTACTTGCTCAACGGGAGGAGGAGGATTCGAAGAGGAGGCACCCTCGGTTCGGATTCTCTTCCCACGATTGGGCAAGCGTGGAGCCATTTGCAAGAAATTAGAGAACTTGAAATGGAGAGAAAGAAGGAGATATACCTGAAAATAACAACAAACAGTGGAAGAGAATGATGAGAAACCCTTTTTCCTTGATTTTGAGAAGTAATGGAGCCTTCTAGATCAAAAACTAGGGTTAGGGTTTTGAGAAAAGAGTTTGGAGAGGTGAGGAAGGAGGCAAAAGTGAAGGAGAGAGAGGGAATCCCGAAATAAAATAGGGGTTTGTCTTTGGTCGGATGACATATGGACCATAGGATCTAAATTGATCCAACGGCAGAGCCAGATCCCGACGCTGGAACTTAGGGACCGAACTCGGCCCGAACTCTGTTAGGGACAGAGTTCGGCCCGAGTTCTGGATCAGTGGTCCAGAACTAAAGGCAGGCTGAAAAGATAGAAAAATTGATTAAGTGTTGAAGAAAAGTGATGGTTGAGGATAAAAGATTGATGAAAACAATGAAGTACATAGAGAGGTACACAAAGGTCAGAATAAACTTTAGGAAAAATCAATTAGGCAATAATAAATCGGAACAAACCATATAATAAACAAGGAAATATATTGTAATTCAGTATTTCAAATTTGCCATGGGTTAGCTG
Source organism: Iris pallida (assembly GCA_029216955.1). Taxonomy (NCBI): domain Eukaryota; kingdom Viridiplantae; phylum Streptophyta; class Magnoliopsida; order Asparagales; family Iridaceae; genus Iris; species Iris pallida. Next base: position 3,911,462 of record JANAVB010017400.1, read on the forward strand.
CAGGGGCCGGATCCCAGCTAGCGGTAGTCCTGAGGACTAGTGCACCGTGTCGCTTAGGCTTTTACGCCTTTTTGTCAGAAGGACCCTTTCGGCTTGTACCCATAATAAATTCGTCATAAAAGAATCAAAATATACTCGATATTTACGCAAGTAAGTCTCAACTTATAACTGCTTCATCCAAAATTCCGAGTTCACGACAAAGAAAATTGAAGCGCTCTTCGGATAATGGCTTAGTAAAGAAATCTGCTAGCTGATGATCAGTGTCAATAAATTCTAAGTTAATCGTGCCATTTTGCTGATGATCACGCAAAAAATGGTATCTGATCTCAATGTGTTTAGTGCGTGAGTGGCAGACAGGGTTCTTAGTCAAATTGATGGCACTAGTATTGTCACAGAATATAGGAATATGCATGAAAGATAATTTATAGTCTTTAAGGGTTTGCTTCATCTACAGAATTTGTGCACAACAACGCCCAGCTGCTATGTATTCAGCTTCTGTTGTGGATAGTGCGACAGAGTTCTGCTTCTTGCTAAACCATGAGACTAAAGCCTTTCCTAATAAATGACACGTGCCGCTAGTACTTTTACGGTCGACCTTGCATCCAGCAAAGTCAGCATCAGAGTAACCGATGGGGTCAAATGATGTTGACTTGGGATACCATAGGCCCACTATAACCGTACCCTTAAGGTATCGAAAGATACGCTTAACCGCGGTCATGTGAGATTCCTTAGGATTTGCTTGATATCTAGCACATAGGCAAACACTAAACATGATATCGGGGCGACTAGCAGTTAAATAGAGTAAGCTGCCTATCATACCTCGATACTTACGTTGATCAACGGGTTTGCCGCTCTCATCTGGTTCGAGTTTGGTTGAGGTAGCCATTGGAGTGCTGATTGGTTTAATGTTGTCAAGATCGAACTTCTTCAGTATGTCCTTGGTATACTTCGATTGACAGATGAAAGTTCCATTAGCCAGTTGTTTTACTTGTAGACCAAGAAAGTAGTTGAGCTCTCCCATCATGCTCATCTTAAATTCCGTCTGCATACACTTGGCAAATTCTTGACAAAGAGTTTCATCAGTAGACCCAAAAATAATATCATCAACATAAATCTGAATTAATAAAATAGTGTCTTTGAAAGATTTTATAAACAGTGTAGTGTCAATTTTCCCTTTTGAAAAACCTTTCTCAAGTAAGAAGCTACTTAGCCTTTCATACCAAGCTCTGGGGGCTTATTTGAGGCCATAAAGTGCTTTCTTTAGCTTGAACACGTGGTCGGGAAATTTGTGATTTTCAAAGCCAGGAGGTTGTTTCACATAAACTTCCTCCTTAATAAAACCATTCAGGAGAGCACTTTTCACATCCATTTGAAATAATTTAAAGTTTTGAAAATTAGCAAAAGCACAAAGCATCCGAATGGATTCTAGTCTAGCAACAGGAGCATACGTCTCATCGTAGTCGATACCTTCCTCTTGGTTGTATCCTTGAGCTACTAGACGAGCTTTGTTATGTATGACTGAACCATCTTCATTTACTTTGTTTCTAAAAACCCATTTAGTACCAATTATCGAGTGATTAACCGGTCTAGGAACGAGTTCCCATACTTGGCTTCTCTCGAATTGGTTGAGTTCTTCTTGCATAGCAGAAATCCAAAATTCATCATTAAAAGCTTCAGAAATGTTTTTAGGCTCTACTTGTGAAATAAAGGCAGTGCTAGCAACGGAGTCTCTTAGTGATGATCTAGTAGTTACTCCACGTAAAACTTCTCCTATAACTAAATTTTCTGGATGAGAAGGTTTGAAAGAGAATTTCTTAGGCAAACCCTCCAGAGAATTAGTTTCGGTTGAAGTATTCATTGGAGTAGAAGTTGATGGCTCAACGTCATCATCAAGAGTACTTGCTGCACTGTTGTCTTCATCAAAAGTCACATTTGTTGACTCTTCCACAATAAGTGAGCATTTATTGAAAACTCTATATCCCTTACTCTTGGCGGCATAACCAAGAAAGATACCATCGTCAGCTTTGGCATCAAATTTGCCTAAGTTGTCTTTGGTGTTAAGGATAAAACATCTACAACCAAAAACTTTAAAATAAGAAACATTGGGGGTTCTCCCAAACCAAAGCTCATAGGGTGTTTTCTTTGTAATGGGACGAATAAGTACCATATTTAAAATGTGGCATGCTGTACTTACAGCCTCTGCCAAAAAATATTTCGGAAGAGAAAATTTATTCAACATGACTCTAGCCATATCGCCAAGAGTCCTATTCTTCCGCTCTACAACACCATTTTGTTGAGGAGTTCTAGGACAAGAAAATTCATGATCAAAACCATTTGCATTACAACAACTTTCAAAATCATAATTTACGAATTCGCCTCCATGATCACTTCAGATTCGAGTAATCATGTAGCCTTTTTCGTTTTGAACTTTCTTTACAAAAATTTTGAAAGTAGAAATAGCATCGCTCTTATTAGCGAGAAAGAAAACCCATGTAAATCTCGAAAAATCATCAACAATAACAAATGCATAAAGTTTGCCTCCAAGGCTAGCTATTCTACTAGGACCAAATAAATCCATATGAAGTAGTTGCAAGGGTCTAGTAGTACTTACAGAGTTGATAGAATGAAATGAGGATTTAGTTGCCTTGTTTAGTTCACATTCGGCACATACCGTGTCCTTTTTGAACGTGATGTCAGGTAATCCTCTCACTAGTTTCTTGGTAGAAAGCCTAGATATAGCATCCATGTTGGCATGACCAAGACGCTGGTGCCAAAGTAGTCGTTCGTCTTTGTGGGCATATAGACATCTACCTGCATTGTTAGTATTTATAGAAAGATAGAAAATATAGATGTTGTCCTCTCTTTTCCCTTCAAAAGCAATGTCTCCTGTTGACCTATCATAGATGTAGCAACTGTTTTGTCCAAAGTTAATATCATATCCATGATCAGCAAGATGACTAATGCTGAGCAGGTTATGCTTTAACTCGGTCACTAGGCAGACATCCTTTATTACAGGAGAAGAAGGATGACCAATGATACCATTACCTATAATGTGCCCTTTGAGATTGTTACCGAAGGATACGTATCTTTCTCTCTTCATCGATAGTGATGCAAAAAGATTTGCGTCTTCCGTCATATGTCGCAAGCATCCACTATCGAGAATCCACTTACTTTCAGTTGAGGAGGGAAGGTCCACCTACATCAAGAGTAGATGTGACCTTTGGTACCCGAGTTCTTGAGGGTCCTGAAAAGTTAGTCTTTGGGAACCAAGCATATATCCTTTTATCTACAAGTCTTCTAACTCTGCACTGTGGTGAGATGTGTCCATGTAATCCACAATAAGTACAGATAGCATTCTTATTTATACTAGGAGCATGAGAATAATATCTATAAGCAACAGGATGAGGATGGACATGATGTGAAGAGTTAGCATGGTGAAGATGATTATGCATGGAATAAGTGGCATGGTGATGGTGTCTATGAGGCATAGAATGATGGTATTGTCTATGATGTGTGACATGCTGATATTGTCTAGATGGTATGGCATGATGATTTTGTCTATAGGGTATATGAGGACCTTGTCTATATGGTATTGCATGATGATTTTATCTATATGGCATGGCATGATGATTTTTATGTGTGGAGTGATGTTGATTGTGTCTTTGTGCATGATGAGTGTGTATTGAGTGAGAATTGTTCTTACGTGCACGTGGTTTGTGAAAGTTTGTGTATATAAAAACATGGTTATGTGCTGCATGAGAATGACGTGATTGACTAGCATGAGTGGTATTGTGCCCATGTGATTGGGTTTGAGGTTGAACAACCTGTTTACCCAATTTGGTTTCTAATCTTTTAGAAACAGCTTGCAGTTCATCAACCTTAATATTTAAGCCATATATCTTAGTCATGGAAATCTTGTGTCTACTCTTTTCTTCAGCAAGCAACGTGTTGAGTGTAGTGATTTCTTGAATTTGTTGCTCAATATGTGCTTCAGCATCATGCAAGCTTAATTTAAGCTTGGATACTTCATCAGTATCATTAGTGGGTGACGTGTTTCTAACATTATCAAGAAGTAAAGAAATTCTTTGTATCCCATCTTCTAGACTTTTGATTTTGTCCTTGGCATGTTTATATTTACCGATGACCTTTTTATGATCATCGAGTAAATCAGTGAAAGCATCGCCAAGTTCATCAAAAGAGAAGTCATCCAGAGTTTCGTTAGATACCTTGTTGGAAGTTGCCATCAGGCACACATTTGCTGTATCTTGAGGAGAGTCCTTTTCTTCCTCAGAGTCACTCGCTTCACTTTCATGCCAGATGCCTGTGTTGGCATATTTCTTTTACGAGTTCTTTTTGTATGGCTTCTCATAGCGGTTGCTCTTCTTCAGGAATGGGCAGTCTTTTCGGACATGTCCAGTTTTCTTGCAACCGTAACAAGTTGGTTCCTCTTCATCGTCTTCTTGAGATTCCTTCTTCCTTCGATTGAAGCGAAAGAATTTCCTGAAGTTGCGAACCATGAGAGCTTGGTCTTCATCATCCGAGTTATCTTCTTCGGTCTCATCATGATTAGCTCTTCGTTGATGAGCTTTGAGTACGATCTCCCTGGTCTTCGGAGCAGGCTCTTCGAAGTCCTTGAGGTCAAGCTCGTGAGTCATAAGCTTACCCATCAAGGTCTCCATTGACATTGTTGTGAGATCGTTTCCTTCTATGATGGCTGTCACCTTAGGGTTACAAATCTTTGGTAGCCCTCTGAGTAGCTTACGAATCTTCTCGTGGTTTGAGTACTGCTTTCCAAGCGAGGATAGAGGATTGATGATGTCGAGGAATCTTGTAAACATTTGAGTGATCGTCTCACTTGGCTTCATCTTGAAAGCTTCGTATTCTTGAGTGAGACGGCTTATTTTGGATTCCTTGACCTGTGTGGTTCCTTCATGCGTCACTTCTAGAAGTCTCCATACTTCATGAGCAGTGGTGCATGTAGAGACCCTGTTGAACTCATTTCTGTCTATAGCACAGAATAAAGCATTAATAGCCCTAGCATCTAGACTTGCCTGTTTCTTCTCCTCGACAGAATATTTGTCGTGTGGTTTCTCAATGAGGTCACCATCGACAACTATTCTGGCGGGCTTTTTGTAACCGTCAGTGACGACAGTCCACAGGTCAAAGTCTAGAGACTTAAGATAGAAGCTCATCCTTGTTTTCCAATATGTGTAGTTAGTCCCATCAAATAGGGGAGGCCTATGAGTGGACTGACCTTCACCATGATTGGAAATCAAGGATTGTGTGGTTGCCATGGATCAGCTCTTAGGATGTTAGTCCTTATAAAGAGAACAGAGCTCTGATACCAATTGAAGAACAGTTTGGCAACTTTAGAGGGGGGGTGAATAGAGTTTATATAGAAAAATAGCCAATTAAAAATAACTCTTTCACCGATAATAAATAATCAGAGTAAAGTGCGGAAAATAAATGAAGAGCAGAAGAGCATACGCAAACACAGCAATTTTAACCTGGTTTCCCTCGTGGAGGACTAGTCCAGGCCTGAGAACTCTAGCTCAGGATTAAATCCACTATTTGTGAAATAGTAGTTTACAACCCGTGCCTTTTTTTCAGAAGAGCACGTCAACTTCTAACATAGGATCGCAGTGGCGATTTGCTTGGAATTGTCCAAGCGACTTCTTCGACTCTTGCATAAGAATCCTAACTGAGAGATGCTGAGCACTCGAGACTTAGGAGGCTTGTGGCTAGTAGATGGGAAGGGTATGGCTTATTGAGCTTATAAGAGAGAATAGAAGAGAAGATTGGATGGATTGAAATGAGAGAATTCATGCCCTATTTATAGTATTTTTATAGGCAGAATTCGGCCAGAATTCGGGTAGGAAAATTCAAAAATTTGGCCGTTGGACAACTAGCAACCAGCTATCCCTAAAATTAGGCTTTCTGATTTCTAGGGGACAGAGTTCGGCCCGAACTCTGTGTGGAGGCAGAGTTCGGCCCGAACTCTGTCTCCAGAGCACAGAGTGGTTCTAAGGGGACCAGTGGGCAGTTTTTGGTTTAGTGGAGCTTGGGATTTTGGGTAGGTTATAGACTAAGTTCCAAGAGCTCAGCATGACTCAGAGTACACAAGTCTAGACTCAATGAAATTATAAAATACAGACTCCAGAACACACTGAGAGCCGGAGACTGAGCTGTCATCTGTCTTGAACTGAATGCAGTCGTCGTGTGTTGTATTGAATTAATACAAATATTATTTAGTCAATGTAGTCAATATTTGGTTGACTGTGACTTTGTGTCAACACCTGTTAGCTCGATGCACTTTTACTTACTGTCTGCCTACGGGCTGTAAACATGATTAACAAATCCTAGGGTTGATCATGTACGACTAAACTCTTGCTAGTTCTAACATTTTGTAACGACTAGCTTCATGATCAGCTGAATATGTAATATTTGGGATGCCTTATTATTGTATATTTAATGATCATACATCTTGTGACCTTACTTACTTGCTTGTGATTGAGACATTAGGCTTGTAGTAAACTCTCATATATCTAGACAGCCATGACCGTATATTGAGGTGGTTTCCATTTCAATATACGTAGCTGGCTATGTCTGCCCCCGCTCTCCAGTATTCTGGTTCTGGGGCGTGACAGGTCTCCTATGGATATATCAACCAAACTTGATCTTGACGAGAGTAGCAAACCAGTCAACCATCATAAGTATCAAGGTATGATTGGTAGTTTATTGTATTTAATTGCTAGTCGACCTGGCATTATGTTTAGCATTTGCATGTGTGTAGGATATCAAGCTAACCCTAAGGAATCACACTTATGTGCAGTTAAACGTATCTTTCTATACCTTAAGGGTACTTCTATTGTTGGCTTATAGTATCCCAAAACGATATCATTTGACCTGATTGGGTATTCTGATGCTGATTTTGCTGGATGCAAAGTAGACCATAAAGTACCAGCGGTACGTGTCATTTTTTAGTAAAATCTCTACTCTCTTAGTTTAGTAAGAAATAAAATTTTGTTACATTATCAAAGACTAAAGCCGAGTAATTGCTGTAGGTCATTATTGTGCACAAATTTTGTGGATGAAGCAAACTCTAGAAGACTACCACTACACCAAAATAGCCATTTTGGAACACTAGGCGTTTTTCAATCTGGAACACTTATTTACCGTACCTAGATTTTGGAACGGACAAAAATAGTGCCAAAATAAAAAAAGCGTTCCAAATATTTTATTTTTTATTTTTTATAAAAATTATTTATTCTGGAACGCACCCAAACCATTCTAAATGAAACTTTAAACACAAATTAAATCACGTGCTTTTCACGTGTATTTAGCAAAAAGCGTACAAGTTCCCTGTCACATATCCTTTCTCTTTCCTTTTTTTTTCACAATTCTCTCTATCAAATTCTCTGGCGGGAACTAAAAACTCGCCTCCTCACAATGCGGGATCTCGTCTGAGATCATCGACGGGATCACGACGTTGGGATCACGACGTTTGGATCACGGCTGTCCTCGTCTCTATATCGTCATCGTCGGATCTCTCGTCCGTCTTCGTCTCGTGTCCACGTCTCGCTATCCTCGGCTCTCCCTGTCCTTGTCTCTCGCCGTCCTCACACTCGCATGAAACCCTAAGGTATTTGTATGCTCTCTTTTTTATGCGTATGATTGAAATCTATGATTATTTTGAAACCCTAACATATTTGTTTGCCCTTTTTATTTTTGGTTTATTTGCAAAATATTGTGTTTCTTCTTTGAAATTTTTTGTTAGTAGGTAGTTCCGGAGAAACATTGTGATTCTTCTTTGGTAGGAATTTTTCAACTAATTCTGACGGTTAAATTAATGTTCTGTTCCCAAGTAGACCACTTTTGTTCGACTAATTTTGATGGTTAAATTAATTTTTCAACTAATTCTTCATGTCTACTATGTGATTGCAAAAAAAAGTTCTTGTCCGACTGCAACTTGTCGGACATGCATGCTATTTGTGTTGTTGTCTATCATATAGAATTAGTTATAGGCACAAAATGGTGAACATCCAAGTTTTGGTGTGTGAAAAAAATGGACTCAAAATTCACCAACTCGAAGAAATAAAATTTTGTTGAGGTAATATCTGATAGATATTGTTTGTAAGAACTTTGACATTCTACTACGATTGTTATTTGGATATGTCGATTTTCTAAAGCTAAAGTTGTACATTATCAGGTCAGCTCATTTGATCTTTAACATGATCTGTTATGTTAACCTCGTGCTCATTACACCCTAGTATGTGAATCTTAGGTGTCCAAGACTATGAATTATGCCAACCAAATGTTAGGACCGATGTAGGGTGGTGTAGTACTTGTACTAACATTCATCAATACTGAAATTGTTCAAAGTTAACTTAAACTTAGGTTACGACTCCACTTTCTTATCCTACTGCTTATTGGTAACATAATCATACCATCCAAAGCCAGCCCTGACGAATGCTGAATGCCAAATAAATCCCATGAACTACTTGTACAATGCAACTTGCTTCTTATAAAAGCAACTAGCCTTTGGACTTCGGTTATCCTCTATTATATGTTTCCTTCTGTACTTGCTACCTGTATATTGTCAAAATTTACATATCATTTCTATTTAAGTCTATTTGTGGAGGGGCATTTGATCCTTTATTTCTATGAATATTTACTCCTTTATTATGCAAATAGCTTCTGTAAATTGTACACACTGTATTAAATTTCATTTTTTGGGGTTTGGTTCAATGTATGCAAGAAAATTTAACCTTTGAGCATATTTCTCAAGAAATAAATTATTGGAGAGTATTGATGCACACGAAAATTATCTTTAGATATATTAATTATTGATATGGTGACTAAAGGAGTCTTTCATTGTTTGGGTTTTTCATAAGTTTACTAAATTGATCAATTTTCAAGTTCACTAGAAAATTCATCAACTCGAAGAAATAAAATTTTGGAGAGTTAATCTCTAGTAGATATTGTTTGCAAGAACGTTGACATTCTACTTTGATTTATTATTTGGACCTTTAGCTTTGCAACAGCTAAATTTGTATCCTATCAGAGGTCAGCTCCTTTGACCTTTAACGTGATCTGTTCGGTTAACCTCATGCTTATTGCACCCTAGTAATGGGAATCTTAGGTATCCAAGACTTTGAATTATGCCAACCAAATGTTGATACCTTGGATTTGAGCCTTGCAGTGTTGTGTGTTTCTCATCAGAGGGTCTCTGCCATGCAATCTGTGTTCTTAGCAAAAGTATCCTTCACAAGTCCTTGGTTAAATATTTGATATCTTGGTTATTAGTGAATTGTTACTTCAGTTCTTGAAGTTTGAAATTCTGCCATTGAAAGAAACATTGCAACCAAGTTGATAATAGAGGCTTCTGGTACAACAGTAATATCATAATTTCTGCTATACAATTGGGATCTGAGAATTTTAGGGTTTTATTAAGATTTTAGGAGGAAGAAAAAAGCATTACAGTGGTTGGTAAAATAAGAAAAATGAAGTAACAGGTAAATTCATTATCCACTCTTCTCTTCCTCTCCCCTCTATCTATATTCTTCAGTAATTGGGACCATTCTCTGAAGGGAGCTGAGGTGGATAAGAGAATTGATGAGTTGGATAACCAAATTGGGGTGATGTGGCAATGATGATATGGAAGTACTTCCTTGCTATATTCAGTAATAATGTGGAGGCCGAAAATTGTGGTAGTTAAGACATACATGTTCATTTGTATCATTGCAGCTCCTCTATATTCTGATACTAGCTAAGAGGTATGTATAATTTCTATTTGTGTATTTCAAAACTGGTGTAAGCTCTGATACTTGTGAAAAATTGGAGACTATGAAAAGAAAGGCTAATGACGGAGATAGGTTTAGACCATGAAAAATTGGTGCTATGCTCTGATACTTGTGAAAAACTGGTGCTAAGCTCTGATACTTGGTGCTAAGCTCTGATACTCGCTGACACTGGCTAATTGGTTAACCCCACTCCTGTCTCTTGTACTCCTGAGCCATTGTCTTCCACAAACAGGTTCTTATAAGGAGAACATGAAAAATTGGATTAAAATGATGGACATAAGTTTAGACCATGAAAAATTGGTGCTAAGCTTCGATACTTGTGAAAAGCTAGTGCTATACTAGCTAATACTGGCTAATTAGTTAACCCCGCTCCTGTCTCTTGTACTCCAAACTGAGCCATTGTCCTCCACAAACAGGTTCTTATCAGAAGACCATGAAAAATTGAATTAAAATGATGGATATAAGTTTAGAGCAGTGCTACTTTGTCCTTTTGTGTTTCTAGATGGGGGTTATAATGTATTGAACTACTGATTTACTGTCAGGCTCTATGCTTGTTTTTATCTTTGTTACCTTTGTCATGTTAGATATGAATTGATGAGTCAATGGCTTGACTGCCCTACTTTTATTGTAAATTATTAAAATAGAGTCTAATGAAGTCATTTCTTTAAGGATTATCAGGCCTTTATTTTCATGTTATTCTATTTTTTAATGATAACCTGATTGGGTCTGCCATATTTGGTAGTTCACACACCAAAACTTTCGATTGAGAATGATGTAGTTAGATTTTATTTCATTCGAGTGGTAAGAAAAACAAGAATTCTATTACTTTTTTGTCATTGTTATATATATTTTTGATATACATACTTATCAGCCATATATAGACTGAACCCACTTACCCTATAAGTTTATAACATATATTTCATCTTTGTTCGATATTTCTACTTCCTGCTTTTCTCTCTTGGTAGATGGTCGACAGAGGGCCTGTAATTCGTAACCACCTGACATGAAGTCATGTGGTAGCACACTAGCATGAAGTCCTGTTTGTATTCAGGTAATTGGTAACCACCTGACACATCTTGAGGTAGAAATGTTGTGCCAATAGGTTTAGTTGGTCAACTGTATAACATTTTGGTTGGATGAGTAGATATTTTCTAGACACACGACTGGATATTGACACAAGACAATGATATCACACATTTTGTTCTACACACGGACTACCAACATACACACAAAGCATACAGGAATATCTCTCCTGCTGTTGCTCTTCCTACATAGCTACTGCTGTTGAAGTCTTCACTTTTGAATGTATCTGCATGTACTTGATTGTTCCTGTGTATATGATTCCTTATCTATAATTTCAACCTTTTGTGTTTAATGCTAGCAAAGTACACTTCATAAAGTTTATCTTACGTACCTCAACCTTTTGGCAATGTCTTTGGAAAACCCATTTGTTTTTGTTGGAAGATTAAATCTGATGTCTTTGCTCATTTGCATTTCAATGAAGGTCTTCTTGAGTTTTATCGGTTTCAGATTGTGGGTTAGTCTGAATCTGAATACGAAAAAGTCCAGATTCTGGTTTCAGATTGTGGGTGTACCACTGACTCATTACCAAGGAGGAAAAAGGCAGGAGTCGTGGATCAGTTTTGAATATTGCGCATGAGTATCAGAGGTGTTAATTAGATCGGAAGACCAATTACTGAAACAACAAAGCTATAAATCTTACTTTCTACTCTTGGGACATTTCTACTGACTTGTATCCCACAGCCTTAGTAGATAGGGTGTAGGGGTATTGTAGGTATAATCTGTTGTTCGTAATTGCTTCTTAGCCAAAAAGGGTCACCATTGATGTGTAATGGTAACTTATATCTGTAGCACTATCTCCACCTCAAGTAGGAGCACCTGATCTTCTATAGTTATATGATTATCATGATGATTCAGAAAGCAAATCTGAACCTCTCAGTCTTTCCTTTTCCTCTTATGTTGTTCTTTTATTTTTCCCGTCTTTTCCTTTCTTCCTTTTACTTTTCCCAATTTTGTTTTTGCACATTGATATTATTTCCACTCAACATCTGCCACTCATTATTTATGCGGTGGTAAATTCTTTTTAAAAGAAAGCACTTATTTTCTCCAATTTCTTTCTTTTTTCGATTCTATTTTGCCCTTTTGTTTATTTATTCGCATTTAGCGGACCATGGTTCCTTAGCACATTGTTGGGTACTTCAAAGTTTTGAACTGGTAAGCAATTATTTAATTTAGCACCTTGAGATTATTTTTGGCCAATCTGGTAGTCTTTGTTTTGTGGTAATTTAACACATAGGATTGCAACTTGAACCTCTACTTCATTGCTAAAAGGAGTCATATGTTAAATGCTGATTATTATTGACAGAAAGCTCTCTGGAACCCTTCACCTCTAACTTCCAACATGAACCTCTCCTAAATTTTCATCAAATTTGGAGCATATGTGGACCCTCGAAAAACTTATTAAAACAAGTCTTAATATGCTAAAACCGTCCGAACAGAAATTCTGGTTCTGGGAACCTGAATTCTGGTTCCAGTGTGCACTTGTTCGCACTATGCACTGGAAAACCCGGTATATCGGTTGGCAAAAGCGGTATACCGGTCTAGTGAGCACAAAAGTGCACACTACCCGCTGGAAAACCTGGTATACCGGTCAGGGTTGTTTGTCTGCTTTTGCTCAATTTGAGATCCTCCCGAGCTTCTCCAAGCTTTGGATGGCACCCGTCGCTCTCCTCTCCGTTGTGACACAACAACAGTAAGCCTCCAGACCAAAATACAAGCATAAAAGAACAACCAATTACCATTCTCAACAATTCACTCAAATTTGAGAACAATGCTTAAATCCACACATAATAACCAACTTATTCATTTGTAGCTGCACAGTTACATTATATTATTCATAGTTTTAACAAAAAAGACAATCAAGGAAATAACATGGACAACACAAATAGCAGACTACAGATACAATCATCATGGGAGGAAAAAAAAAAATCCAGAAACACACTGATAAGCAACTCAGAGCCGAATTGGAGGAAGACTTGCTGTTGTTAGCAATGAACCTCCTAAGCTGGGTGTCATCGGCTTGCCACGGCCGATGGAGAATCCGCGTGTTCCATCGGGCATTCTTGGTCCTTGGGGGGTTGATTTCACTGAGTTCTCGCATTGAACAACCACACCTGGCTGTGAGGACAGAGACTGGAGAGCACGCCCACTATGGCTCTGCACTAGCCCATGAGGCCTTGTTCTCCCTCTACCCCAGCCTTTCTTCTGAGCAATCTGGTTTTCTTCAGTCTTTGTACAAGATGAAAGCTTCATTCAGATCACTATACATGCATGTTGGTAGTAGAGTTGAAGAAATATGTACATGTGTGTGTGCCTGTGAAGTAACTTACTTTTTGTTCAGGTATTTGCTCTGTATGTGGCGACGATCCTGATGACTGAGAGGGGGTGATGTCTGGGAGAGGGGTGACTGGTCATCCTCAGAACTCATATCCACATGGTCGATTTCTGATCTATTGATTCTTATCACTGTTCTAGGCTAAAAATTGTTTGAGAAAAAAATAAATCAAAATCATACATTGAAGGTGAACTTTAGGGGGTTATCGCTGTTCTATGTTAAATATTTGTATCGATAGTTGTATATATACTGCCAACATGAACCCTTCACCTCTAACTTCCACCTATACTGCATAGAGCAATACCTTCTGCTAGTGCTCAGGCCCTACAAGAGTTTTCGTTAACTTTCACTTACATGTGGGCCAATGTGTTTTACACAGGGCATAAACGTCAGTAACTGGAAATGCTTGCAGTCCTGGGTGCAAACCGTCATCAAGTGACAAATTGTACAAATATTTGTATTGCTACGTATTTTTCTATTTATTGGATCTATTCCTGCTTAGATTCCATTTATTTGAACTTCTAAATTCTAATTAAAATTAAAACAAGGAGCAAATCATTTGTTATTTTGAGGAAAGGAATTGGCCGCCTGACAATGAATATACATTTGTTGATTATAAGCAAGGTCAAAGGAATACAATTCAAAAGCATCCACTTGTCAGCTTGTTGAAATAATGCTCATCAGGTTTTGTACGCTTGTAAACTTGTTGGTTATTTTTAAATACAAGTTTGGGACCATGAAAAGGTTGTTATAATACCAGATCACCATATTTTCACCAGTAACGAGCATGCTAATAGGAATGTCGATATCTTGAGGGACTTCTTGAGGGACTTCTGTATGGAAGAAAATATCAAGTACTGCTATGACATCAAGGATCTTGGAAATTTCAAGGTATGGCTTGTAATTTTGTACTTTTCTGGTATCTGATGCAACGAAAGATGATGTGATCTGCTTATTGATTAATCTTATCTTTATCAGGTTTAAGTTTTTGGACAAATTTTTGTTTGACTAGTATTTGTACAAACTTGTAGGCTAATCTAGATTATAACGGTGTTTGTCACATTGCTTTGGCCCAAGAAGGTCATTGCAGACCTGGGGAGGTGCATAATATTACTGATACCTTGTTTCTGCGTAATGGTATCTGTAGTTGTATCATTCAAAAACCTGTCTTTAGGTTTTTCTTGGCACATATTTTCACGCATGAAATGCTGGAGCTTTTGGTGAGTTTGCTAGTGGAATTGGCAATACTGATGCAGGTTTTGTCATGGGCACTGTAAGGCTTTTTCTGAAGGTATGCAAAGCTTTCCATTTAACTTTGCAGTTTGAATAAGATCATGTTATTAATGTACTTTTTGTTACATTGTCCAAAATAAGCATTCTATGTTTTGCATCAAATGATTCCTCTTCAACAAGCGTAGTCAGCATTCTATGTTTTGCCTATTGTTGATTTATTTGTACATAATATTTCCTAGAGTCCAATATAACAGGTTTGAACATCAGGTCTATAGAATATTATTTGATTTCAAACTCCAGTATGGCATATACCAACAGACAGATTTCCTTGATTAGACGATTCCAACTCTGCTGTCATCTGGGATGCAGGCACAAGGGGATATTGTAATTAAACTAGTTATTTGGTGAAGACACGAGCAAAGTGAGATTGAGGAATAAGTGACCAGTGAGCAAAGTGGACAAAAGAAGAAAAGAAATGCTATCAATTGCTCCTTTTCTTCTCAACTAAATTTAATTATCATGTGTTGTGTATCATATCTCAACTCTGTTTCTTAATTGCAGTACATATATCATTACTTTAGTGAGTTTAGGTGGCATTTATTTATTGAGGGGAAGAATCAGTTTTTTAATACTACATTTTTTAATTTCAGTATGGCTTTTGGGTAAAGATCTTTACTTTCTGCCCTTGACTGCCTTCGAATATGTTTTTGAATTCATTTTGAATGACATTTTTTGGGTACATTGACTGATCACTCAGATAGAATTTATTTTGAATGTCATTTTTTTAGACATGTCAACTAATATAGCTATTTTGCTTTGTAGGACCTGTAGTGACTTAAATTATTATTGCTTTAAGAGAAATTGGGACATACAAAGATTCCTTAGATCCCAGGTAAAGTGCCTTCCTCCTTGTGTTGCGATGTTTTTTTATATGGTGTTGCTTTCATTGGGTGCATTAAAATTATATTGTCAATTTTAAGAGGAGACATGGAGCTGATGGTGATTTGGGGACAAAAGAGAGACTACCATATGCATTCTTTGCTTCTTTTTTCATTTTGTGATATTGATGTGGATAATGCTCCCTCCCTTTGTTTTGACTATTCATATTGCCCACCACCAATGACAACAGTAATAGTATAGGATGTTATTATGGGAGATGTTGTTGATGGCCATATGTATGCTTTGCTCGCTCCCTCCTCTTTCTTATTGCATATTCTTAAACAAAACTATTTATCACCCACTGCCAAAAGCATGTTGTATATATAAGAGAAAAGTAAAAGGATGGCTTTGTGGTCAAATTATTTTGCCATGGTTCTAAATAATCTTTGAAATGTCTACAGGTTGTCACATTTTTTGCTTCCTCGGTAATCATCGCTCTAGGCCTCCGGTTACTAACAAGAACGTCACGTGTCAGAGGAATGGAAGAGGAATTGTTTTCACAGCTCTTAGATATTATTTTAGCATTATAGTTAGTTTAGTAAAGTTGTATTAACAATATTTATGTAAGACATTTTGATTTTATTAGTCTGTGTAGCTTTAATATGAACTATTTTGCATGTACTTGTGCTAAGTTGTTTACTTTCATTTATATTTTAATGAGTTACATTCATAAAATCTTATGATTACAAGATATTGTCAATTGCCATTTTGTTACAAACTTCTTTAGATTTTCTTGAAATGTTACAGGTTGTGTAATTCATAGCATAACAACTTATGTTGTAATATATTGTCTATATATTATTTACGATGTGGACAACGAAATGGGAACAAAATTTATGTTCTTCACATACTCGAACATTTTTTAGCTGCTCCAACACTAATTGGTGCAAAAAATAATTTGAAACTCTTTGTTAGGAATGCTTTCCTATTGGAACACTTTTTAATCGTTACAGTAAATGGGCCAAAAAAAATCTAAAACACTTTGTTAGGAACGCATTTATGGTGTTCCAAAATTGGAACACATTTTAGCCGTTACAGGCTTACAGCATGTAAAACACAAAAACAAATCTTTAACACTTTGTTAGGCACGCTTTATTGATGTTCCAAATCTGGAACGACTTTAAACCGTTCCAATATATGATACTTGGAACACTTTAATTCCGTTCCAATATATGATACTTGGAACACTTTAATTCCGTTCCAATATATGATACTTGGAACACTTTAATTCCGTTCCAAGCAATTTGGCAGCCCATAAATAGGCACGGAATATAGGTGTTCCAAAAATTATTTGGAACAGAATTCCTCCGTTCCAAAATGGCTATTTTGGTGTAGTGTACAATCTACACTATACAAATATTCTCATTTACGACAACACTAGCTTAATAAATCTGACTAAGAATCCTGTATGTCACTCACACACTAAATATATTGAAATACGTCATCACTTACTATTTGATCACCAACAAGACAAAAATATTTGTTTAGAATTTATTGATACAGATCATCAGTTGGCATATATTTTTACAAAATTATTGGATAAAGACCGATTCAACATTATCGTCGCGAGTTAAATATTCTTGAATTTTTGGAAACATCAAATGATTTTTTAAGTCAAATATTTTATTGTACAAGCCGTAAGGGTTCTTCTATCATTCAAGTGTAAATAGCCTGAAGCGACACAGTTTACTAGTCCTCGAACTACCGCTAGCTGGGATCCGGCCCTTACAACTAACTCAAACTAATAAAGAATTATTTAAACAAATGAATATTAGTTCTAATGTTAATTTTTTTTCCATAAATCAAAAGATGTTTTTAAAATACAAGTATGTCAAACTCGGATCGAACTCGGACTGAACTCATACCGAGTTCTTGCCGAGATCGGTTACCCCTAACAGAATCGACACATTTCTGCTGGCCTACATCTATTTAAACATAGCCGTACTTCTTATTCTTCCTCACGAACAGAACAACCACCAAACCCTAACCCATAGCTTTCTCCTAGTTCTTATGGTGATAACTTCTAAAACTACGGATCCAATGGTTTTTGGTACATTCTCTTTCATCATACATCATTATTTTTGGATAATTTCTACTCTTTTCTTGTCAATTTTTTCCATGGCTCCTAGATTTGTAAAGAAAAAAGAAAAGAGGATATGGTTCTTCAACATCAAGCCCATCATATACTCCTCTCGAAAGTCTTTTAAGCCCTCCTCCTCCATCCGATGAGGATGATTTTGATACTACATTGTTTGTAGACTTAAAAACCTCAATCACTTAGTTTGTTGACTTTCATAAATGCCCAATATGTCCGGACAACTCTGTCAACTTTAATATATTTTTAGAATATTGCTTTACATCCAAACCATCAAGCTACACAAATTTTTGGAAATTTCCAATCCGATATACGACAATGTCGTTCGGATGTTTTATTGTAACTTACAATATTTGCATGACATGATGTAATCATCAACCTATCGAACTAAGATGGAATTTGATGATGATGACTTGAACGAATGGCTCTAGGTTTCCAACACTGGTGTAACTACCACATTCTAGAATAAGGGTATTTTGGTAATTTGTAAAATTTTGATTATTTTAAATATCATTAATTAAATGAATTGTGTTAGTGTCATGAATTAGTAAAACCTTAGAACTAACTAGTTAGTGAGATTAGACAACCTAGATTCATTTCTATTGTAGTTAGTTAGCATCAAATCTAACTAAGGAATCAATTAGAAAGTGACTAAAAACTTAAATTAGAATGGGCCTTTCCTTAAAGGGCTTAACATGACAAATAGAAAGGCCTTTAGACATTTCACCTAAACCAAACCCTAGCCCAATCCCTTGGCCGGCCATATGAGTCTCTCTCCCTTGCTATTAATAGCAAACAATTCTCCATCTTTCCCCTTTTATTGAAAACCCTAACCCTAATTTGTGTTCTTTCCCAAATTTCCTCCATCTCCCAAATTGAGTCCAAATCCCTCAAACCAATTGCAATCATTTTTCCTTGAAGAGGAGAAGCCTCTATTGGCTAGCTTGGGAGTATTTGGAGCAATTTGGCCCTTGGAGCTTGGCGGAGATCTAGATCTAAGATTTGTTCATTGGGAATCCATCTTCGAATTGGTAAGAGCCCTCTAAACCCTCTAATTTCCTTTTCATTAGTGCAGATGCATTCATTTAGGATCCCCTTTACATTAGGAATGCCTTGGGTTAAGTTTAGATCCATTTGGAGTGTGTATCACGGACGTATCGCACCGCATCGAATATGCACCCCAAATGTTTGTCAAAATGACCATTAGGACATTGAACTCTCTAATTTCAGTTTTAATTTAGTTTTTCTATTGGTAATATAATGGGTTATCAAAATTTGGTTTTATCTTGTCAAAATTTGGTGTTATCTTGTAATATAATGGATTTGGGGACTTTGGTACATGATGTTGTCACACTCACTTCTTCTAAATTAAGGTTTTTTTTAGTCTTTGTGCATTATTTTGAATTTATTTAAATTGTTAATTAAATTGATTGCTGTGTGATTTGGATTGGTGTTTTGGTAGGACCTAGATGGTAGAACCTTAGTCAACCTTATCTAGAAGCCTAATTATGTGATTAGGATTATTATTGGCTAATTAGTTTTAATTTAGAATTATTACCTATTTAAGGATTTTTAAGCCTTTTTATAAGCCTTTTTAAGCTTTTTGTCATTGGGCCTCTGTAGCAACCTAGGAATGCTTGGCCCATGACTTAACCTAAACCTAATACCCCCCTAGCATGGCCGGCCAAGCATTGCAGCAGTCCCTCTCATTTGTAAAGAATTCCCACAGCCTCCATTAGATCAAAATCCTAGTTTCCTTTGCTTCGAACCCTAACTTTCTCATCCGACATCCGATTCATATCAAACGAATTGCGTTGCGACCGTGGGGAGGAGAAGAACATGCTGGAGCACTGCTAGCAAGGAGTTGGAGGTGGTTGCTCGGAAGAAATCGGTCGTCGAAGCGCTCGACAATTCATTTTCATTGAGATTCCGACTCTCAATAGGTAAACCTCGTTCTAGTAATGTTTCTTCTAATTTTTCTTCATGTTAGCATGCATCTAGGTACCCTCGACCTGTAGGTTAGTTTCGTTTGATTTTGTGTCCGTTCGATGTGCGTATCAGACACGTATCGGAGTTACAACATAGGTGTTCGATGAAATTATCCAATGGATTGAAACTTGTTATTTTTCAAATCTATTTATATATTTGGATAGCCCTAGACATAAGGATCCCGACCCTATATTTTTTGACATGAATCGGGCTCGTGTTCGTGTCCAAACATGACACGAACACGCTGCACGCACAGGCCGCGCGTGTACCCTGCTGTCGCACGTTGATTGCACGATGTATAGGCCACGTGGCCACTTGCCACTTGGCGTGTGGTTAGGGGCAACGTCTGTGGACACGTCCCCCAAGTTTTGTGTCGTCTCAATTCGAATCGAGGGTGTAATTGTGACCACACGGGTCGACACACGCATGCACACCCGCGCATAGCCGCCACTGACACGGCCATCATGCCGACACGTGTGGACACGTGGACTCGATCCAATGTGTCCTACGTGTAGCCCTATGCCTAGCCTATCTTAGGACACGACAACGACACGTGTGGTGGGACACACGAGTCCCTAGTCTCGCCGTCTCGCGTGCACGACGCGGTGCACTGTTCTGTGCACACGCGCACAGGCCGCACGTGGACACGACCTTCGTGCACGTCGGACACGACACTTGGCTGCACGTGGAATCGGCCAGTAGGTCGAGGATGTGTTAGCCTAGGTGTACGCGAAGTTACAAGAGAAACTGTTCGAAATCGAGCGAGAGATCGAACTCGTACCGATTCAATTGACACGCGTATCGGGTTTTCCGATACGCACTCCGTGGACACGATACGGACATGGGTTCGACCCCATGAGTACCCGAACACATCACACACATAGATACCTTCGTGTTTGCCAAGTTTTGCGGATTCTAATGGGTATATTGCATTTTGGGTATTGAGTTGTATTTCGGGTTTTCGATTTATATGTATATTTGAATTGTTTTGTGATATTTCAAATTGCTGAGATTTAATTCATAATTCTGAGTATATAGGAAGTTATTAAGATTCTGGACTTGTGGGTTTTAGTCCCTAATTTTACTTTGAATTATTTCCATCATATATGTATATATATATATATATATATATATATATATATATATATATATATATATATATATATATATATATATATATATATATATATATATATATATATATATCCCTATTTGCCTTATGAATATGTATTTATGTATATATATATATATATATATATATATATATATATATATATATATATATATAAATATATATATATATATATATATATATATATATATAATATATATATTATATATATATATATATATAAATATATATATATATATATATATATATATATATATATATATATATATATATATATATATATATAAATATATATATAATATATATATATATATATATATATATATATATCTATATATATATGTGTGTGTGTGTGTGTGTGTGTGGTGTGTGTGTGTGTGTGTGTGTGTGTGTGTGTGTTTTAAATATAGATATATGTATATATTTTGATGAGATTTGTCGAGCTATTTCAGTTCCAGGTCTGAGTTCATTTCCCCCTTTGTAAGCCCAACAATTTTCTCTCCTATACATATATGTGTATATATTAGGTTATGTATATATATATATATATATATATATATATATATATATATATATATATATATATATATATACTATATATATATATCATATATATATATATATATATATATTATATATATATATATTCATTCATTCATTCTAGGTAGTGTATCTACATATAAACACACACACACACACACACACACACACACACACACACACATATATATATATATATATATATATATATATATATATATATATATATATATATATATATATATATATATTCATTCATTCTAGGTAGTGTATCTACATATACACACACACACACACGCACACACACACCACACACACACACACACACACACACACACATATATATATATATATATATATATATATATATATATATATATATATTCTGTGATGAGCTCGTTCCCTCAGGCGCTCCCATCTGATTCTTCCTCGCTATGGATCTTCCTCCGCCGCCGCTGTTAGTCAGAAGCCCCACCCTCCACCGTTCCCCCCCTCGTCGACCATGCCATCTACCCAACCTCCTCCGTCCCGTCTTCTGGCCTCTCCGACGAGGAGGCCATTTGCCATCGGATCGCGGCTGCCCTTCTTCCCCGCTGCCCTCCTTTCCGTCGCCCTCGACGCCCCCCTCGTCGTCCCCCGCCGTGGTCCACCAAGCAGCAGTCGCTCGTCGGTCGCAGCTTCGCGACGTTGGCCGTGCCGCCCTCCGGAGTGGGTCTGGGCGCCGCTCCAGTCCCTCCGTCCGATCGGTCTCTAGCCCCCGGTGCCGGCGCAGCCTCCAAGCCTGGCTTCTTCTCTGGGTCCACCGTCTCGATTGCGCAGGGGCAAAGCAGCACCCTCCCCACCTCGGTCAACGAGCCATCTTCCTGCCCTCCCCGCTTGTCCCTGTTCGAATTCGATTTGTGAGCTGTCAGCACGTAGCCTATCGGGACTAGCGCCCCCGTTGGGGGTCGCATCCCTTCCTGGCACAGTCAAGCCCTATTTGGGGACGTTGACCCCCCATGGCGCGGTCAAGCCCCTTTTGGGGTGGTTGACCCACTTTGGCGTAGGCAAGTCCCCTGTGGGGATGTTGACCTCTCCTGGCACAGTATACTCCCAGGCCGTTCCTGTCCAAGTGGCATGCCTTGTTGGCGCGGTCCATCCTCAGACCCCCTGGCCATGTGGCGACGCATGCGATCCCGCCGGATCTCTGCTCAGATTCCATGTTGCCTCACTTCTCGGGTCCAGCATTGGAGACCGTGGTGCGTGCGGGTGCCAAGTACTTGCTGTCTACCCGTGCTAGTGTTGTCCCTCTTGTGAGCCCCTCGGGTCCCGTGCCTCCTCTGGCAGGAGCAGGCTGCACCTATCATCCCTACTCGGGGGTTGCGCCCATTTTTCCATCCTAGGTGGACTATCCCTATTCCTTGGTTGTGCTACCGCGCCCCATACTGTGGCAGCCCCCTCTCTCCGCTCTCCTGGTGCCTCTGTAGGCGCGGGGGCAGCCTTCTGCTCCTCTCCGGTTGGGAGACCCGGGGATTATCTTCGTCTTGAGGATCCACCTGACCCACTCTTGGGTTGCGCCCCCTGGCACAACCAGTGTTCTGCGCCTCCGTAGCGCCTCCACCGTCTTGTGCAGCTCTGGCTCAACCCCCTCCTGCTTTTGTCGGTACCCCTGTCGTGCCACTATCAGCCCCTCTGGCGCCCCTCTTTAGAGGTGCCGCTTCGTGCTTTCCTTCCACTGGTTGGGCGGCATCCATTGCCCCCCGCATTGGGTGGAGCCAATCCCCATGAGAAGGCGGCTCCCATTACTCCGATGGATCTTCCTCCCCAGATGATCTGCTTGCTATCCTGCCTCCTTCGGAGCCATCCTCTCGCCCGTTTGGTGATTTGCGGCCTGCGACCCCATCCCCAGCGGCATCCAGCCCGTTCTGCCGGTAGTCGGTAACCCGAGGCCTTCCTTCGCTGACAAGCTGCGTCCAGACAGGACGGCAGCGTCGGGGTTTTAGTTTCAGGACTTTCCCCTCCTGAGGTTCCCTATCCTTCTCCAACCTCCATGCCTACGGTCCCCTTCTCCGTTCAGGAGATGGCATCACTGTCCGATTCTTTCCCCCACACCTTTATGCTCAAATTCTCCTCGGGCTGTCCCAAGCTCAGCCGAGTGCAGGAGGTCATTGCTAGTTGGAAGCTTACTGCGGTTTACCGGGTGGCTCTTCTAGACCCCAAGTATATTCTGCTGCACCTTTCCTCTATTACTGACCACCACGCTGTGTGGTCCAAGGGCACTTGCACTATTGACTCTCACCAGATGAAGATTATCAGGTGGTCCCCGGACTTCAGCACCAAAGTTGGCTCTGCTAAAGTGGCGGCCTGGGTGACCCTACCTAACCTCCCCCTTATCTACTTCGTCCCGGCAGCTCTGAAACACATAGCCAACTCCTTTGGGACTAACGTGGCTTCGGTCGCGGAAACAAGCAAACTCACCAAAGCCTATTATGCCAAGATCTGTGTTGAGCTTGATCTCACCATAGAACCTCCCAAACATACTTATCAAGCTAGGCAATCAGACGCACACCCAGCAATTAGTATACGATAACCACATCGTATTCTGTAATCACTGCCACCTGCGTGGACACCTCACGACTCATTGCTTCCGTCTCCACCCAGAACTCAAGAAGAAATTCGATCGGAAGGACATCCCAACGGGTGGGAGAATGTCACACAATTATCAGGCTCAATCACCCCAGTTACCCCTTCCCAACTCCCACATCAGATTTGAAACTAGCAAGGATGAGTCATCCGAGCCTCCTGGCAGAGCGATGGTCCCCTATACACCCCCGTCTCCTATCTTACGGAACAGCTTCGATGCTCTTTCTGGCTGTGAGGACACCACCGCCCTCCTCGTAGACCCATACGACCCTCCTGATTCGGAGACAGAGGCAGAGAATCCCATAGAATCTGAGGCAGAGCAGAAGGATCCCAGGGGATCCTCTCCGGTATCGAGTCCCTGTCCCGCATCCCCTTCAGCTAACCTACTGATGAGTCACGATTCTTCCATCAACGGAGTCCTTGCTATCTTAGGACCAGATCAGATCCTTAGGGGACGATAAGTCCTCGCCGCAGGATACCCTCTGTCGGCTGTTGATCCCAACGGCAGCCTCGAGGACATCCTCCTCATCTCCCTGGTGGAACTCAACCTGGAAACTGCTGGAGATTTGTTTACAAAAACAAAAAGTTCTTTTTATTTCACAAACTTTGTAAGAAGATTACAATTAAATTCTGGAAAAGTACAACTATAGGAACCCGATCTGAAGACGATCGCTTTATCCCTTGGACGATGTGAACTTTGAAGACGATAACCTCTGAAGAATGCAGCAGCACTTGGGCAAGAACTCCTGATCTCTCTGATGATCTTGAATGATCTGATCTTGATAATGAAGGACTTGAAACTCTATTTGTAGAGTTCTGGAAAATAACTAGTTAGTAGTTATTTCTGGATTGCGCAGGCTGGATTGCGCAGGCATTGGATTACGTAAACAGCGAACTGTGCTGGCAGTTACTCGATCGTGGCTCAACTGTATTAGACGCATGGTATTGTTTGATTGAAATGCGCATGGTCGTGTACAGACGGTTGCCACGTGGTGAGCAATTGATGGCATATAGGCCACGTATAAAATGTCAGTTATTTTGATGGATTACGCCACTTAAACTGCGCTAGCTTCAGACTGCGCTGGGATCGAACTGCGCTGAAGAGGATCTAGCCGACTGCGCTTCGGTTGGGCTGGCAGATTGCGCTGGCTGTACAGCTATCTTCGAACGCTGTGCGGCACAAGAAACGAACGGACTCTTCGTTTATCGGGCTGTCAGCTGTCAGAAGATCGGATTTTTGTCAGATAATGATGACGGTGCCACGTCAGCATAGCGCGCCTGGATGTTAGCGCGGTTCGGCCTCGCGCAGTTAATTTGTTGTGCAGTCTGTCTCCTGTGCAGTTCATTTGAGGGGTGCACAATTTGATTTTCATTGCTTTTTTGATGGATACAACTTGATTTTTAGGACCTACAAGACCCCCTTCAAAGTTTTCAAAATTTAAAAATATTCAAAGTTTCGAAATACTTTGAATTACGAATTTAAAATCAAGTTGGGCAAGTGGCGCTTTGACTGCGCGTTTGGAGGAATCAGCTCCGACTTTTGTGGCACAATCTGAGGTGACTGTTACACTTCTAAAAACTATAAATAGTTTCCATTCTCATTCTGTCAACCTTTACTTGCTTTTAATTTTCTGAAGAGATAGAAGCTTCCCTCCTACTCCGACTACTTCTCCTTCCTCTCGCCGTCGACGTTAATGGCTCCTAAGCGAACTGCCACCGAGAAGGGCAAGGCTTCGACCGAACCCTCGACTCGTGTTGCGCCACGGATATCTTGCCATGAGATTGGCCACCCAGCGCTGCAAGGTAGATGACAAACTCGATCGAAACCCTTTTTAGGGTTCTTGACATTTTCGAACCTTCATACCTCTCTCTTTTTAGAGATTGATTGTATTGCGCCGCCCTGTTTAGGGTTTTTGGTTGCACACACAATAGTTTTCATTTTTATGAAAACTATATTCTTGTGCAATCGGTTGGAAAGCGGTGGCAGATGTTCGACGCAATCCATCGATTTGCGTAAGTCGGTTGAGCCAGCGCAAACTGATGCCTTGCGCAAGTGGGTTAGTGTAACGCCCCAGTCCCAAATACTTGAGACTAGATACGTATCATGCCAGCTGTATACATACGAGTAAATATACGACTCGTATATATACATAAGCTGTAAATGTAGAAAGCCAAGACACTAAATCTCATCCACAAAGATAAATAATAATATAAAAGTAACTTTGAGTTTGTTATGTACATAATAGTTGGGCGGAGACAAAGTCCACTACCAACCAAATTAAATATGGAAAAATATTCAAGGAAAGAATTTAGCAAGCGAGAGCAATGGCGAGTCCAAGAGCAATCATCACGAAGGAAGGAATGGCCTTAGCTAGAGCACCTGCAAGAAATCACGAAAACACACACCTGGGGAAAAACCAGGTCCTCATAGGGACGTAACAAGACACATAATATCATGCCGATAAACTGAATAAATAAGCTCAACAGGAAAGTATGCATGAATAAAGGTTCCTAACCATCCTATGTGATATGCATTTTGAGGACAACGTTCTACGCAGGGGCTGTAACGGATTCACGCAAGCAAATAATAGAAAGTGGCCAGCAAGTAGTGCTCATCCGAGACGCTATCGACCTGGGCAGAAGGTAGTGCTCATGAGAGTCACCCTCGGCCCAAAATGTGTGTAAAAATAAAATGTAGCCCCTACGCTAATAACTGTCCCCTCCCCTCCAATGATACTATACATGCGTCGACTCCATGACACTGTTTAATTCTTAATAACTGCCAAAGTCTTCTACACAATCTATTAGCAGTTATATTCTAACGCATGCGCACGGGGGATCAGTCCACACGCAAGTGACCTCTGTATGATACTCACAACTCTCACACACAACTCGTGTATAATCGTGACAAGTCAATGAGACACACTAAATTTGACGGTAGTCACTTAACTCTAAGCCAATTTTATAAAATATTGTAATTTGCATCTACATATAATTTAGAAAGAAACAACTTGAAAATAAACACAACATGCATGGTATTGGGCAGGAAATTTAAACAGTAAAGGCAAGGTGTCTTGCCTGGTAGTGGGCCTGGCGTGGTGCGATGATCAGACAAGTCCTGTTGTATGCACTAGCTGAAGTCGGGGTGGAAGTCCAGTTCACGAAAATCTAGTAACAATGGGTTTTTAGTATGGATTGGAGATAGAGATACCTATACTAATTTTTGAAGATACTTTCACGTAAATACTTGAAAATACTTTATATAAGTATATATATATAATTAGCAAAGTACATTTTCTCTAGCATGTAAAAATCTTTTTAGATCAAAACTTATAACTTTGAGAAAATATCTATAATAGGGAAACTACGGTTTTACCAATCAAAATATTTTTAATAAATATTTTGAAATCATAAAAATTTAATTATAATAGTTTGAAACAATATTCAATAATTCTTCTTCTTTTCTTTTTTTTAAAGGAATTTTTATACAAATAATTAGAGTCGTAAAATATCTGTATTTAAATTAAAATAATAAGCATCTTAAGAATATATATAAATTCTATAATATACTTGTTATAAAAACTAATTAATTTAGCTGGCCAAAATCAAATTTGAAAATCAGCATTGGGCCCAAGCCCAAACCATATATTTTTGTTACTAACACCATTTAGAAACTACTAATATAAAATATTTAATATAAATATAGCAATATTTAATAACAAATGAACATAACAAGAATAATGTTTAATATTATTACTACGTTATTATTACTAATAATAATTAATATAACCTTAATTAAATAATAATTGATTAATAAAATAACCTAATTCTATCATAGTTAATACTAATAATAATAATATATATAATAAGATTAATACTAATAATAAATGATAATAATAAATGATAATAATCATAGAAATAATAATAATAATAATAATAATAATAATAATAATAATAATAATAAACTTCTACCCAAAAGTTACTCTCCTTTAAGTAAACACAGAGAGAGAGAGAGACAGATGGGAAAGGGAAAGTGAACGGAGGGGAGAAGAGCGGGGGAGTTACCGGAGGATCGCGCGCCGGCGGCAGATCGCCGCGGCGGAACGGGAGGAGTCGCCCCTGCGGCGCGGAAGCCCAAGTCGGCGAAGTACGATGCGGGAAGCCGGAGATCGGCCAACCGTGGGGGACCAGACGGCCGGTGCGGTGGTGCGCCAGAGGCGGCTGGCTGTCGCGGCTGAGGGTTGGCGCGGACTGGCGCAACGTGTTCGTGGAGGCAGCAACGATGGTCCTCCATCGGCGGGCGACGATACAGCCTAGCACGGTGGCGGACGATGGCCGGAGAGCAGGGACGCGGGCACAGGGACAACAGCGACCGCGGATAGGTATGGGTTTTGCTCATTCTTTGTCTGCGTGTGGTGGCAGTTGACCGACGATGGTGGTGATGTGGGTTTGGGGGGTTGTCGGAATTATTTGGGGGTTTTAGGACGGTGGTGGTTGATGGTGGTTTATTCTGGTTGATCGGGAGGTGGTGGCGATGATAGCACGGAGATGGTGGTGTTGATGATTAGGCCGGGGAGGAGTTTGGAAATTTGGCTGGGGACGGCGAGCTATCGGTGAAGGCTGGGCTGTGATGGTGATGACAGTGGAATGGGTACGGGAACGTCGTCGTGTCGGGGGTTGTCCTGACACGACAGAGAAGGGTTGGTGGTTGTGTCCTGCGAGACACGGGAACAGGGTTGTGTCCGGCATGTCGGACACGGGAAATAACGATGTATATGTACTGGAAATATAGTGGATGTAGAGAGGCACAGACACGATGCACAATTGGATTGTAGCAATTTATGGACGAGTACCTGCCTATTTATAGGATATAGGAATTCCCATTAGGATAATGATTAGGTTTTGTTTAAACCAAATTAGATAATTTAAATTAAATCAAATCCAATTTTAAATTAAATTCCAAATTTAAAACTAGATAGTCTATACTTAATTTAAGAATAAACTCTATCTTTAAACTATTTAAATTAAAATCATGAAACCAAATCAAGATTTAAAAATGGTCACAATAGTTTTCAAATATATTTCCAAAATACCAGTAATAATAATTTCAAAAATTACTTTATTATTTAAAAATAAATTAATAATTAATTATAAAATTTATGCGCAAATAATATTTACAAATATACACTTTTCTAGTATACATAAAAATATTATTTATTACTATAACGGTCTAAAAAGGCTTTTCATAAATAAACTCATAAATTTAGAAACTTTGATAGCTAAAAATAATTAATATATATATTTCTTGAAACTATAAAAATAGGAAAAATGTTTTTCTAAATATGTACGCTTGCTCATATTCGCACTCGTCGAGCAATTTCGAAAAATAAAATTTCGTGCGCGACGTACAATACGACTACGCGATGTACAATACAAAATTTTAAATCAGTACTAAATTATAAAAAAAATATAGTAGAAATTTAGGAGTTTTACATCCTACCCAACTTAAAAGAATTTCGTCCTCGAAATTAAGAATAAGTAGGGCGTGAGAAGGTATGAGGGTAAAGCAACACAATTCATTGGGCGAGGCAGCGAAATGACAAATATGCTTTAGAAATCATGATTTTGATAACGACGAAATAATTCACGATTTTGGAATTGAACAAGGGTTGCTAGTTAAGGTAAAAATCATGATAGTACGATGGAAGTAGCTTAAGACAGGAATAATCATATTGGTTGGTCAGTGGTTAACTGTCCCCAAGTATATACAAATATCATGGGCATAGGAGAATGGTTTGGTCTATCTATCAATCACAAGCCTTGTCTAGAATAGTTAAAAGACGAAAGCTAACAAGAGGCCAAGGGAGATGTTTTCGTATGCCAATACGTGATTCAAAGGCGGTTGTATAATTCCAAGAGAATTGCCAAGGTAATCGCGGATAAGACTCTAGGGGCAAGTTTACTATATCTCCATCTACATAGAATGATATACGAAAGGCGAACCAAAGTGCAATAGGTTGATCAGACCATCATGCACCGGTTCTGATTAGACAGCATGTTAGTGGGAGCGACCCAATAAGATACGTCATGATCAAGCTGGATAAGAAAATAAGCTTGCAAAATTAGGCTAATTTAGCAACGTCAAGTAGTCAAAATATGAGTAGGGAGGAAATGACGAAGAAATTACATAGTCCAAGATCTTTCAAAATCCAAGTCCCGCCCGAAGTTTGGGCTATACCGTCGGTTTGGTTGACTAGATAAGTTAGGGTCCACTAAATTCTATAGTCTAAGTGAAGCTATCAATAGGGTCCACAAGGAAAAATGTTGGTTAGGTCGTGAGGTATTCTACCCAACTTACAAGAGTTAGTGTGATGGAACTATGAGTCAAGCAATCAAAGTACCTTAAGGTTAAGCATTTTAAGGAGAACATAATTATATCGGGTCGAACCAATTGATTCGAGGTTGAATTCCTAATTGAAGTAAAAATATTTTGGGTACCATGGTAATGGTTATAGTTTAGTTATTTTGAGCAGAAAGTCATGTCAAGAAATTAGAGTACAAGGGGACGTGTTTTAGTGGAACATGATATACCTACATGAAGGTGGGCTCGTCTAGGTCTTGCATATGGAATTTGTTGGATGGAAAGGTCTAGTGTTGTGCTCCAAATATCCAAGTCACGGTAACGGACACAAAAGAATTTAAAATAGAAAGTGGGAGTTCACGAGATAATAATTAACGCACGGAATAATTGACAAGTTAAAAGCATGAAATAAAGATACTTCAGATTCTAGTAGATCAAGGTAAAATAAGTTAGAAATCCAGTTTCTAAAGATATGATAGCCACTTAGATGGAATATGATTAAGGAATAATCTAATCATTTCTTATGTTTCAAATGGTTAGAAAGTCACGATAAAATCTAGATTTGGGAGAATGTCGAGTGAGTCAAGATTGAAATGTAACCACATGATTTTGTAGATGACTAACAACACTTGTGTATATGCTACTATCGTGGCCATGAGGGATATGACAATTAGCGTGGAATCCTTCTATCTCACTAGAGTGACCTTACTTGCTTCTTGCCTCTACCAATATATGATCTAATCTAAAATTTTCAAGTTCCTCGAAATTTATCTCAATAAAATTTTCAAAATACTTCGCCAAGATTTCAATTATCTTAGACTGTCAACTTAAATCACAATTTTAAATCTCTAGTCAATCTCGAAACAACCCTTGTATATCGCAACTTGAATGATAACCCCCCCTTTTTTTTCTCTTTTTTTTTTCATATCTTAAACTCAACATTTAATAAGTTTATCCGTCGAAATTCATACTACCAATATGGAATATTTAAAAAACTCCCAAATTTATATATCCTTCAAATGTGTCTATCTAGCTTCCAATAAGTCACAACTACTCTTCAAAAGTAATTCTCCCTTTTTCCAAAATTTAAATATCCCTAATCAAGGTTTTAAACTCGAAATCTAAATATCTTTATAAATCATAATTCATAAGAGCAAATTTTTAAATATTTAAACTTTCCTTCAAAGTCGATTTCATATCTTCCAAAATATTTCAATTTTTTTTTTTACCATTATCTCTTCAAGCTCAAAATTAAATACTTATAATTCATAAATGTAGAATCAATTTAAAACCTCAAGCTTTCTAATAAACCGTAAATCATAAACCCTTCATATTCTCTAGTCGTTTACAAAATCACAACTTATAAAAACTCTTTAATAAATTTTGAGGTAAACTTTTACAATCCAAACTTGAACTTAACCGTAAATCATGTGTCACAATTTAAAGATGTTTCTCAAATCGGTTTCATATCCCAAGAAATCATAAACTATTTCATAATTTCCAAAAATCATTAATCATAAATTGTTTTCTCGATCTAGCTATTCTCTTGTGTATACCACTCTGTAATAGCAAAATAAAATTCCAACTATCCTGTGGAGGCGGTAATACGCTACTACCCAACTTGAAATTAACTAATCCTTAAGAATCATATTTCTAGGAAAATAAATGCCTCTACAACTCAAATAAAATCTCCATACATATTAATTGTCAATGCAATCCATCTAGCCATGTGTTTAACCTATGGGCATATACTAGTGTAGTCATCTTACTAAACACGAAACTAAAAATTTATGGTAGCAGGAGTCAAGCAAGATGCAAATCAGGGAGGTCGAACGAGAGTTCGAAATTTGAAGTCAAGAAAGGATGTCAAGTAGGTGGATGAGATTCTAAACTCTAATCCTATATTGCAGCTCCGTTTGGTTTAATCATGTAACCGAAATGGAAAACTTAACCTGCATGGGCCACCACAAAAACATGTAACGCCCCAGTCCCAAATACTTGAGACTAGATACGTATCATGCCAGCTGTATACATACGAGTAAATATATGACTCGTATATATACATAAGCTGTAAATGTAGAAAGCCAAGACATTAAAACTCATCCACAAAGATAAATAATAATATAAAAGCAACTTTGAGTTTGTTATGTACACAATAGTTGGGCGGAGACAAAGTCCACTACCAACCAAATTAAATATGAAAAAATATTCAAGGAAAGAATTTAGCAAGCGAGAGCAATGGCGAGTCCAAGAGCAATCATCACGAAGGAAGGAATGGCCTTAGCTAGAGCACCTGCAAGAAATCACGAAAACACACACCTGGGGAAAAACCAGGTCCTCAGAGGGACGTAACAAGACACATAATATCATACCGATAAACTGAATAAATAAGCTCAACAGGATAGTATGCATGAGTAAAGGTTCCTAACCATCCTATGTGATATGCATTTTGAGGACAACGTTCTACGCAGGGGCTGTAACGGATTCACGCAAGCAAATAATAGAAAGTGGCCAGCAAGTAGCGCTCATCCGAGACGCTATCGACCTGGGCAGAAGGTAGTGCTCATGAGAGTCACCCTCGGCCCAAAATGTGTGTAAAAATAAAATGTAGCCCCTACGCTAATAACTGTCCCCTCCCCCTCAATGATACTATACATGCGTCGACTCCACGACCCTGTTTAATCCTTAATAACTGCCAAAGTCTTCTACACAATCTATTAGCAGTTATATTCTAACGCATGTGCACGGGAGATCAGCCCACACGCAAGTGACCTCTATATGATACTCACAACTCTCACACACAACTCATGTATAATCGTGACAAGTCAATGAGACACACTAAATTTGACGGTAGTCACTTAACTCTAAGCCAATTTTATAAAATATTGTAATTTGCATCTACATATAATTTAGAAAGAAGCAACTTGAAAATAAACACAACATGTATGGTATTAAGCAGGAAATTTAAACAGTAAAGGCAAGGTGTCTTGCCTGGTAGTGGGCCTGGCGTGGTGCGATGATCAGACAAGTCCTGTTGTATGGACTAGCTGAAGTCGGGGTGGAAGTCCAGTTCACGAAAATCTAGTAACAATGGGTTTTTAGTATGGATTGGAGATAGAGATACCTATACTAATTTTTGAAGATACTTTCACGTAAATACTTGAAAATACTTTATATAAGTATATATATATAATTAGCAAAGTACATTTTCTCTAGCATGTAAAAATCTTTTTAGATCAAAACTTATAACTTTGAGAAAATATCTATAATAGGGAAACTATGATTTTACCAATCAAAATATTTTTAATAAATATTTTGAAATCATAAAAATTTAATTATAATAGTTTGAAACAATATTCTATAATTCTTCTTTTTTTTTAAAGGAATTTTTATACAAATAATTAGAGTCGTGAAATATCTGTATTTAAATTAAAATAATAAGCATCTTAAGAATATATATAAATTCTATAATATACTTGTTATAAAAACTAATTAATTTAGCTGGCCAAAATCAAATTTGAAAATCAGCATTGGGCCCAAGCCCAAACCATATATTTTTGTTACTAACACCATTTAGAAACTACTAATATAAAATATTTAATATAAATATAGCAATATTTAATAACAAATGAACATAACAAGAATAATGTTTAATATTATTACTACGTTATTATTACTAATTATAATTATTATAACCTTAATTAAATAATAATTGATTAATAAAATAACCCAATTCTATCATAGTTAATACTAATAATAATAATATATATAATAAGATTAATACTAATAATAAATGATAATAATAAATGATAATAATCATAGAAATAATAATAATAATAATAATAATAATAATAATAATAATAATAATAATAATAATAATAATAATAATAATAATCATAATAATAATAAACTTCTACCCAAAAGTTACTCTCCTTTAAGTAAACACACAGAGAGAGAGAGACAGATGGGAAAGGGAAAGTGAACGGAGGGGTGAAGAGCGGGGAGTTACCGGAGGATCGCGCGCCGACGGCAGATCGCCGCGGCGGAACGGGAGGAGTCGGCCCTGCGGCGCGGAAGCCCAGGTCGGTGAAGTATGATGGGGGAAGCCGGAGATCGGCCAACCGTGGGGGACCAGACGGCCGGCGCGGTGGTGCGCCAGAGGCGGCTGGCTGTCGCGGCTGAGGGTGGGCGCGGACTGGCGCAGCGCGTTCGTGGAGGCGACGACGATGGTCCTCCATCGGCGGGCGGCGATGCAGCCTAGCACGATGGCGGACGGTAGCCGGAGAGCAGGGACATGGGCACGGGGACAGCGGCGACCGCGGATAGGTATGGGTTTTGCTCATTCCTTCTCTGCGTGTGGTGGCAGTTGACCGACGATGGTGGTGATGTGGGTTTGGGGGGTTGTCGGAATTATTTGGGGGTTTTAGGACGGTGGTGGTTGATGGTGGTTTGTTCTGGTTGATCGGGAGGTGGTGGCGATGATAGCACGGAGATGGTGGTGTTGATGATTAGGCCGGGGAGGAGTTTGGAAATTTGGCCGGGGACGGCGGGCTATCGGTGAAGGCTGGGCTGTGATGGTGATGACATTGGAATGGGTACGGGAACGTCGTCGTGTCGGGGGTTGTCCTGACACGACAGCGAAGGGTTGGTGGTTATGTCCTGCGAGACACGGGAATAGGGTTGTGTCCGGCATGTCGGACACGGGAAATAACGATGTATATGTACTGGAAATATAGTGGATGTAGGGAGGCACAGACACGATGCACAATTGGATTGTAGCAATTTATGGACGAGTACCTGCCTATTTATAGGATATGGGAATTCCCATTAGGATAATGATTAGGTTTTGTTTAAACCAAATTAGATAATTTAAATTAAATCAAATCCAATTTTTAAATTAAATTCTAAATTTAAAACTAGATAGTCTACACTCAATTTAAGAATAAACTCTATCTTTAAACTATTTAAATTAAAATCATGAAACCAAATCAAGATTTAAAAATGGCCACAATAGTTTTCAAATATATTTCCAAAATACCACTAATAATAATTTCGAAAATTACTTTATTATTTAAAAATAAATTAATAATTAATTACGAAATTTATGTGCAAATAATATTTACAAATATACACTTTTCTAGTATACATAAAAATATTATTTATTACTATAACGGTCTAAAAAGGCTTTTCTTAAATAAACTCATAAATTTAGAAACTTTGATAGCTAAAAATAATTAATATATATATTTCTTGAAACTATAAAAATAGAAAAAATGTTTTTCTAAAATATGTACGCTCGCTCATATTCGCACTCGTCGAGCAATTCCGAAAAATAAAATTTCGTGCGCGACGTACAATACGACTACGCGATGTACAATACAAAAATTTAAATCAGTACCAAATTATAAAAAAAATATAGTAGAAATTTAGGGGCTTTACTGTTAGCGCAACCTGATGTCTTGCGTAAGTGGACGTGTTGGCGCAATTGGATACTTTGCGCATCTGGGCTGCATTGGCGCAATTTGATGCTTTGCACATAGCGCAATTTGATGAACTCTTTTTAAAGAAACTTTGTGATTTTGTATGTACTGATCTTTATCTCTTTATTTGATGCAGTTAACCTCAGGGAAGATCCCAATTATGAGGTCTTTGCAGGATCTTTGGCTGAGCCTGAGTTCAAAAAGGATCTCTCCCATGTGACATATCCTCAATATGCCTTGTCGTCATCACGGCAAGCCATCCTGATGGCACAAGATAATGAAACTCTGCTGTGTTTGATGAACGGGCAGCCACTCCAAACTGCAGACACAGTTACTCATAATAAGCCCTTGTTCCTGTTCGGTGAGGCTTTTGACAAGAACTCTCAGCCTAGACCTCGCATGGAACAGAGAATTTTTCAAAGATGCGAGAAGATGATACTTCTACCGGAGATTTCCAGATGCCTTCCCCTGTCTCGCTATGCTTTCGCGAGCTATCCCAGAAGGATGGAATAGGATATAACTCCACTTCAGCAAGCCCGAACGGGAAATATCTGTGTGAAGAAGGGGCCGAACAGCAAAGACATATTCTACAGTTCCTCTGAGCGTCACAGCTCCCTACTCAGAGGACTGAAACCCGGTTGCATCCCACCGGAAAACTCTTCCCTGCTACAACCAGTCAGAACTCCGATATTTGCAAATGAGTTTGCGAAGGTTGAGGGAAGGTATCCAGACCAAGATATTCGATTGACAGGTCTTGTGAATCCGGATAACAAGAGATGGATCTGTATAGCCAATTGGATATTAGTTCAATTTGAAGACCGGCTTAAGAAGATCGAGCTGTACCAAGCGGTGTATGCCACTGTTTATGGTTTTCTGCCTAATCCGCATCTATTCCTTGCATTGGCGGAAAGATACAACTACATAACAGGGACTTTTATGACACCCTGCAGAGAGATCGGCTTGGCTTTACACGAGATGAAGTACATCTCCAGCCTGCCAATGGGGGATATCCCCTATGAAGAATTTGTCCCGACCAATGATGAGTTGGACAAATTACGCCAAGAGAATGCTGACATGGTGGCTGTCTTTGAAGAGCTGCTATACCACTACAAGATCTGTTTCTTGTACTACAAGAGTGGTACATCCGGCACCTACTACTCAACCAAATGGTTGCCATATCTCTTTCTCAACCATATTATTGAGAAGAAGACCAAGGAGCATGATAACTGCAAACCCACCTTCTTCAGACCACTTAGCCACAGCGAAGTGATAGGGTTGATGGAAGAGAACAAAGATATGGATATCAAGATCAAGGATGATCTCCAATGTCCTCCTTTCAAGGAAAGAGACATTATTGAAAGCTACATGAGGCTGGGCTACAGGCCCATGTCGAAGGAAGCCCAGCTGGCGGGTTTCCTCACTTATTGGCTTCGACGATACGTCGTTCCTAGAGCCAGCACCGTCGATCGCTTTCATCGAGGCGTACTATTTGCTGCTGTCCGCTTAGTCTTCGACTACCGGATGGATCTATTGTCAGCGATGACTTGCAGAGTTAATGCTGGCCTCCGCCTTTTTGTTGATCAAATGCTTCGAGGAAAGGGCGAGAAAGGAAGCTTTCCTCGGCTAGAGCTACCATACATATATCTGTTCGGATGGCTGCTTCTGCACTATCCTTCACTGATGAACCCCGATATGGGGGCGGTGAGCGGCAGCTTCTTGAGGAGATTCTCCAAAAGCAAGTGGATATATACCACTTTAAGAGATTGTAGGCGCGCTCTGAATCTCGAAAAGGGATGGAACTTCTATTGTGTTCCCCCTTCAGCTGGCTACGAGCATATGTCTACCAGCCTTGTCGACTATGGGAGGGCACAGCCTCTTGGCCACACAATTTTTGACTGGTTGAAGATGATCCGGCCATCTCACTTGGTGTACCGGTTTGAAGATGAATGCTATCTGGAGCCTTATCTTCCTAGCCGTTTTGTACGCCAATTCGGCTATAACCAATTTCATGTAGGCAACGTCATAACGTGCCTACAGGGAAAAGGTTATCTGATCGATGGAGCTCGAGCTTGGGCTTACTATAATGCTCGGAACACGAGGACGACATTCTCGATGCCGCTAAAGAGCGATCATGGTCCTCGCATGCTATATACTTATTCGCTCTTCTACACATCAGCGAATACCTTTGCTAAAAATTTAACTTAGCAGATAGCTTTGTGACAGCAACGCGATTAAAGAAGGGAGCATCTGTTGTGTTGGCTCCTGGTAATGATGAAGAGGATGAGCCAGTTGATGCACCGCTGGAAGCTTCGAGGGAAGCCAACTTCCCTGAAGAAGGCAACGAGCCGCTGCGCGTCTCCTTGAAGGTTGTCAGATCTCCAATCAAGGAGAGGAAGAAGAGGAAGGCGGAAGAACCTTCTTCTCCAGTTTCTAAGAGGAAAATTGTCTTAGAATCCTCAAAAAGGGTCACTACCCGGTCGCAATCTCGGCAACATGCTGAGTCGACTCAAAGAGAAGAGGCGATGACTCCGACCTCTCTTCAAAGGCAAGTAGATATTGTAGATATAGAGAGTCCGGAGAGACCTTTACGCAGAAAGAAAATAGTTTTCAGGAGGAAAGTGGCCACTCCTCCAAGACCTATCCTGTCATCGGTCGTGACCAGTGCTGTCGTCGGAGTCATGATGTCGTCTCCTACACCTGCCCTTGAACCCAGGCAGGAAGCTTTCAGTCCAGAGAAGAGGGACACGGTTGTAGAGACCAGGAAGGAAATTGCAGAGACAGCAGATGAGGCTACGAAGCCAAATGAGCCAGAAACATCTTCCGAAGCACTGTAACCTCCAACACTTGCAACAGAAACCGCCCACCTTCTAGCTTCTCCTCGATCACTACGTGTCGAAGAAGATCAGTTAATGATTAAGGCACTGGAAGATTGTGACTTTGGCTTCCACGATGATATAGATCCAGTTGCCACAACTGATAGTGAAGAAGCACGAGAAGAGAGTGCAAGTAACGAAGATACATCAGCAGAGGCTGTTGATGACACTCTGAATCCAAAAGAGGATGCTGATGTACATGCATCCCAGAGAAGAATGCGATTAAAGAAGTAGCACTAGAGGAAGCTACTGTCATCCATCAAGGAGGTATTGGTATTGACTGATATTAATACCCTTCTTTTATGGATTAAATGGCTGACATCTTAATTTTTATCCATACAGAAATTCAACTTTCTCCGATTCCTCCAATATACACTGATATAGTGCAAATAAAGGTGATAGCCAGCAGTAGCGGTCATTTATCAGGCGACTCTAAAGCGGGTAGTAGCCAAGCAGTAATGTCTGAAGCTACTTCTGCGAGGCTACAACCCATGTCAGCAGATGACAAACTTGTCACTAGACCCAGCAATGGTAAGATTGCCCTTACTTTTGATCCTTTTTGTAGTTGCTAATGACAGCAAACTGATGGGGTTTATTTGATTTCGTAGAAGAACATCTGGGAGGAGCAACCAGCTCTACCATGGCTCCCTTTTCCAAAGAGACTACAGTTCATGCTGCCGAACTTCCGCCTGTGCAGGCACCTGCTACTTCAACGTCCATGGGAGTAGCTGCTACACCCGGTGCAATAGCTACTAACAGATTTATAATTGGCTCCTTCACCAACCTTTTCTTTAATTCATTGGGACCCTTAGTAGAAAGGGTAATAGAGAAAGAAGATGTTGGTTTCATCACTGTTAGAGGTCCAACCTCTTATCTGATCAGTGCCATCCAAAATCAAGGTGACGAAGCTCAAGATGTTTATCTTGAACATACTGGATGAGCTGGAGGAATCAGTTAAGATCTACAAAGATCTTAATCGGAGAGAGGTGGAACCCTTGGTACATGCTGAGTTTGAGAGGATGTCTCGAGAGGCTGCAGTTACGAAAGCTGATTTCCAGGTTTTCTTGGACACTTTTGCTACCAAGTCTTCAGAGTATAACTCCCAGATGGAAATAATAGCATCTGCTGCTGGGGAGAAGGAAAAGAAAGTTGTCGAGCTGAAAGCAGAGTTCGATCGACTTCAAGAAGAGTTGAGAATTGTTCAACTTGCTCTGGAAGAAGAGACCACTCAACATCAAGCTGCAGTCCAGCAACTGGACATTCTGACCCACGAAAGAAATGAGTATGTCAGGACTCATCAAGCTGAAATCTCCCGCCGATTAGTAACCTTGCCATCTTTTGATGATAAATCTGGAATGGAGGAAGCTAGAAGGCGGGTGATGGATTCTCGTGAGGAGCGACTTCAAATTTAAAGCAGCAGATGGCTAGTTTGATGACCCCACCAGCTGAATAGGAAGATTTTTTTTGTATCTTCTATTTTGTGACATGTCTTTTTATAATACCTTTTAATTTTGATCAATAAAAAGACATTCTCTTTGTGGCTCTATTATTTATTGCATATCTCATTCGGATATAAATAATAGCGATAGAAAATATATTCAGAGGTTCGGGACATGATATATTTCTTGATTAAGAAAATAGTTATATTCATTATATCTGCTCAGAGGTAATGTGGACATGGCAGAATATAATTTGTTGAATATCATTATTTCAGTAGACAGCTTAATCAAAGGTAACAAATACATGACAAGTTGCTGATATGAATGAACGGATGAATCGTCAAAATGCATGAACGAAATAAATTATTAGAATGAACGGATGAACCGTCAGAGGAATTGAATGAACAGGTGAACCGTCAGATGAATGGATGAACGGGTGAACCGTTGGATGAATGGGATGAACGGGTGAACCGTCGGATGAATGTAATAAACGGGTGAACCGTCGGATGAATGTAATGAACGGGTGAACCGTCAGACGAATGTAATGAACGGGCGAACCGTCGGATGAATGTAATGAACGGGCGAACCGTCGAATGAATGTAATGAACGGGCGAACCGTCGGATGAATGTGTCGCTTCGTTGTTTCATAAATCTCTGTCTATAAATAGAACATAAAATTAGATTGAATGATCACCTTCACTTTTCAACATAAAGATGTCGTCTGGAGATGCATCCAAGGAAGCTGAGATCGCCCCGAAGGTTGAAGCAGGCACTGAGGAACGTCCAATCGAGATGACCCAGCCAAAGCAGACGGAGGTAGGCGAAGGTTCGTCTGCACCCCAGCCACCACGGGATATCCTGGACTTCCTGGTTGAACCAGAGAAGACTGAAGAAGAAGAGGCCATGAGGATGGCCGCTTGTACGTTTCTGGTGAAATCGGGCAAGGATGTTCTCGGCACTTTTGCTGACTTATTTTTGAGCAGGACGGCAGTGGTCCTCGTCCTGTCTATAAAAAGGACAATAGTGATTCTCGTCTTTGATATTATGTAACGTCATTCATGATGAAATAAAATCAAACTTTATTTATGCACTGTCTTATTGTATTTACATGAAATCCTTGTTACATTCATACATAGTATTTCTTAAGAAATTTGCCATTGATAGGCATCATAGCAACTCGACCGTCCAAATCTGAGAGTTGATAGGCTCCATTTGAAAAGACTTTGCTCACAATGTAAGGTCCTTCCCATTTTGCATCGAACTTGCCTTTGCTCATGTGAGTCATAGTCATAGGATGTCTGACTGTTAGAATGAGCTCTCCTTTCTGAAAGGCTTTGACTTTAACTTTGCGGTTGAAAGTCTTCGAGATGCGGGCTTGGTATAACTCAATATGCTGTTGAGCCAATAGCCGTTTCTCGTTAAGCGCCTCCAATTCCTGAAGTCAAAGAATATCGTTGTTCTCCGTTGTCAGCTCATTAGCGATGGAAATCCTTAAGGACAGAATTTGAAGTTCCTGGGGTAGAACTGCTTCACAGCCATACACTAAAGAGAAAGGTGTATAGCCTGTGGGGTTACGGACCGTTGTACGATAGGCCCAAAGACATTCTCTAATCTTTTCACTCCAGTTTCGTTTGTTAGTAGACACAAACTTCTTAAGGAGTTTGATAATAGTCTTGTTGAAGGCTTCAGCCAAGCCATTAGCAGCAGGATTGTAGGCTGTCGAAGCGACATTGTCAATCCGGTGATCATCGCAGAATCTTGTAAACTTCTGACTGATGAACTGAGGTCCGTTGTCATGAATGATTCATCGAGGTACACCAAATCTATAAATGACATGGTGTTTGACAAGTTGATGACGCTGCTGGTTTTGACTTCAGTCAGAGGTATAGCTTCAGCCCATTTGGAGAAGTAGTCGGTTATTGCTAGTATAAACCGATGTCCTCTAGAAGAAGGAGGGTTGATAGGATCTATAATATCCATGCCCCAAGCTTCGAAAGGCCAGGAAGCAGCAGTCGGATGAAGGAATTCTGATGGTTGATGGATGAAATCTGCATGGATTTGACAGGCTCGACACTTTCTTGCATATTCGATGGCATCAGATACCATGGAGGGCCAGTAGTAGCCCATGTGTCGGATACGATCTTGTAGCTTAGGGCCGGGTTGATGTGCTCCACAAACACCATCATGAGCTTCACGCAATACTTGCTTCGCTTCATCACCAGCAAGACAGCGTAAAAGAAGACCGTCATAAGTCCGTCGATAGAGAGTCTTGGTGGTCTGATTATAGTAGAATCGCAGAGATCATCGACGAATACTCGTAGCCTCCTTGGGGTCTTCAGAAAGTATATCATGGACCACGAAATTGATGAAGGAAGCTCTCTAATCTTCACTGATAACATTGGCTTCAATAAGATTACTGAACTCAATATTACGATTGTTTTCGATGCAGGACAATTCTCGATTAGAGACAACCACCACCTGTTGTCTTTTGACAGTGATGGCTAAGACTGCTGCAAGATTGGCCAAAGCATCTACTTCATTATTGCAAGCTCGACGGACATATTCGATGAAGAAGGCTTTGAATGATGTAGCCATACTGATTGCCGCTTCATGATAAGGCACTAGATCTTGATGATGAACTTCATAGGTTCCTCTAACCTGGTTAACAACCAGCTTGGAGTCACCATAAACTTCAAGATATTCTACGTCTAGTTGTTTAGCTAACTGAAGTCCA
The DNA here is from genome assembly GCA_029216955.1 of Iris pallida. Lineage (NCBI taxonomy): Eukaryota > Viridiplantae > Streptophyta > Magnoliopsida > Asparagales > Iridaceae > Iris > Iris pallida. Next base: position 3,954,117 of record JANAVB010017400.1, read on the forward strand.
ATGAGTAGAGCATTGTATTCTGCTACGTTGTTAGAGCAAGGTTCATCTAGGGAGTAGGCTCTTTGGGTAGTTGACCCGTTTGGAGAATCAAGAACAACCCCAACTCCTGCGACAATGGTACCATTTGGTCCGATCCTGGATGCACCGTCGAAGAACAGACGCCAAGTAGGAAATTCTTCGGAGATCATATTTGATTCCAATGTCTCGTCTGGAATTTCATCATAGAGTTTGGATGTCTCCGGTATAGGATGAGCAGCTAAAAAGTCATCCAGTGCTTGACCTTTGACAGACTTTTGTGGAACATAAACCATGTCATATTGGGCTAGCAGAATGGCCCATGTAGCTAACCGAGAATTGAGTGTGCTGGGTTTCTTCATTAATACTCGAAGAGGATTAACTCGGGATATGACATGAATAGTTTGTCCAATGATGTAATGCCTTGTCTTTTGAACAGCAAATATAAGAGCTAAGCATTCTTTTTCGACCGGACTATAACGGTGTTCGACACCAATTATAGTACGACTGAGATAATAGATGGCCTGGTCATGACCTTCTTTGTTCTTTTGGGCAAGTAAAGCGCCCAATGAATGATCCATAGCACGGACATACATTAAGAATGGTATGCCCGAGATCGGTGGCACTAAGACTGGTGGGTTCATGAGATATCGCTTTATGTCATCGAATGCTTGTTGATATTCTTCAGTCCAAATAAAAGATACACCCTTCTTCATTAGCTGAGTAAATGGTCTGCAGCGTCCAGACAGATTCAAAATGAACCTCCTGATGTATGCAAGTCGACCTTGGAATCCTTGTAGCTCTTTTAGGTTGCGTGGAGGACGCATCTCTTGAATGGCTTTGATCTTCTCGGGATCCACGTGTATACCCTTAGAGGTAATGACAAAGTCGAGTAATTTACCACTAGAGACACCTAAGATGACTTGGTGGGATTCATTTTGAGTTGATATTGGCGCATCAGATTGAAGATTGTTCTTAAGTCTTGGATGTGATCTTCCTTTAGACGACTCTTGACAGCAATATCGTCGACATAACATTCAACAGTCTTACGAAGATGATCTCGAAAGATGGTACTCATAGCTCGTTGGTAAGTTACACCCACGTTCTTGAGACCAAATGGCATCACGGTATAGCAGTAGACTCCACGAGGAGTACGGAAAGAAGTGTGTTTTTCATTTTCAGGATTCATCCGAATCTGATTATATCCAGAGAATCCATCCATGAAGGATATTCACTCGAACCAACAAGTATTGTCGATCATGACATCTGTGATAGGGAGAGAAAACTCATCTTTTGGACAGGCTTCATTAAGATCCCGGAAGTCGATGCAAACTCGAACTTTACCAGTTTTCTTCAAGACTGGGACAACATTGGCTACCCAATCTGGATGTTGTTCTTCTCGAATAAAGCCTCAAGCTATAAGCTTTTTGACTTCATCATCAATAGCGTCCATCATTTCTGGCTTGAATCGCCTTTGATGTTGTTTGACTAGCTTTGCATTATGCAAGATATTCAATTTGTGAGTAGCAATTTTGGGATCTAAACCTAGCATGTCTTCATAACTCCAAGCAAAGACATCAATATATTCTCGAATAAGAAGAATTAATTCTTGCTTATCTGCCTCTGGAAGGTTCTTGCTGATGAATATTGGACGAGGTGACCCACTTTCTCCTACGTTAATTTGAACCAATTGATCTTCGGTAGGAGGTTCCTGTTGTTCGAATCGGAGTTCCTATTGGGTATCCATTCATTGAGCCCAAGGATCTGTTTTAGGACTTTCTTCGATATCTTCGTCATAGTCTTCTGGAAGTTCGACAGAGACCATGTTAGAAGATACGATCAGCCGATGAACCTGACCAATGCTAGTGTCAGAGTCCCATGATCTGGAATCAGAAGAGTTAGAGCGCTCCTCACTATCGGACTCGGAGACTACTGGAGATAAGACTGGAGGTGAAGCATATCCAAGACCTCTTTTTGTCCTACTGTAGTACATCTCTAATTTTCCTTTCGGAACAACCGTACGGATAGGAGTTCTTCTACCCTTACCGTAGTTGAGGCCATTCTTGAGGTCATAACCCATCTTTCGGATGATGTCTTTTGATTGTTGACTATAATGACGAAGTTGGAGACGTCCCATATCGTTATTTTTTGCTATCATCCGTATAGCTGAATTTTTGTTCTAGTCCTTTACTAAAAAGTATTGGACTCTCGCCTCTCTTTCGAGAAGGGACAACAAAGTATGAATCATCTGGATGTTCGAGTAAGACCTCTGTCTGAAAAGACTGTACAACTCCCATTGTAAATGACTGAAAGCTATTTAACATATCCAAATAGCACTTAGCATGATAAATGACATCAGTATACTAGAAAAGAGATGTTTTTTCATTGATTTGTACATCTGTATTTACAACAGGACCTTTAGCCTTAGCAGGCTTGGTCAGATTGATTATAAGAGGGGGAGAAGAAGAACGTGGAGGAGGATTGGACTTGTTACGACGGAGGTCGATAACAAGCGGCTCAAAAGGGGTGAGCTCCCTTTGATCCTTGTTATGACGGAGGTCGATAACAAGCGACTCAGAAGAGGTGAGCTCTCTTTGATCTTGACCACCATCGGTTGATTGCTTCCGGACTGGCAAGTGAATAGCCAATAGTTTAGAGGATTGAGGATGAGAAACACACCCTTTAACAGGTATGATGAGGGTGTTATTGGGTACTGCTTCTTGTTCTTCTTCAGTGTCTAGAGCCAGTACTACCTTCATGAACTCATCCTTATACATGCGAGCATCGTTACAATATGCTTCGACGCCTTTGAAAGGATAGAGATCCGTAACCTCTTTTTGAACTTCTCCATTATCATCAACGTATTTGAAACATTGATGGAGAGTTGAAAGAACAATATTGTGTTCGTGCAAGAATGGTCTCCCTAAAAGAGCATTGTAAGAGCAACCATGGTTGTCTATAATGTAGAAGGTCACCTTTGTGCGAAGATTGCCTATTTGGAGTTTTAGGCGAATCTTGCCCAGAGGCTAACTTCTTCCCTGATTAAACCCTAATATGGTGGTGGTTGTACCAGAAAGACTATGTACTGGGATCTTTAGTGCATCTAGTATTGTCTTTGGCATGATGCTGAGTGCTGACCCTGGATCTATCAGAATATGATCGACTTGCATCGAGTCGACATATCCTGTATAGTATAGAGGTCGGTCATGCCTATTGTCTTCCATCAGCATATCATCCTGTGTGAAGGTAATGTTTGGAATTAACTCCAACACACTATGATAATGGAGGCAAGGGACAGGCTCTGCTTTTGGCTTCTTTAGAAGGGTTAGGCAAGTTTCTGCCTGCATTAGAGCTTCACTCAGAGTTTTTCGAGTCTCTTTGGAGAGGCACAAGAGCTCGAAGATTGACAGCCTGGCCGGTGTATTGGCTATTTGAGCCAAGATATCAAAGTTATATGGCTTCTCAAGTCCAGAAGGAGATGACTTCTTCAAAGGTTTGTCGAAGCGGACTTATTGTTTGCCTTTGTCAGATGCTGTCGGTTTAGAAGGAATGGGTTCTACAACCGGTGAAGATGCAGAAGGGATACCCTCTGTAGAGACAGGTTGTACTGGAGCAAACTCAGAAGAAGAAGCAGGGTTTTCTTGAGTTTCGGGATACTCCCGTAGATAGGTTTTTCCTGATCTGGTAGCCAATAGGATTTCCTCTTCAACTATGGGGTCAAAAGACACCATATTGCAGATCTTTGTTCTGCCCTTGGAGTGGTCTTTTTGTTTAGAAGGAGCCTCGAAGTCAGCAACAAGGTCCGGGTGGATCCACATAATCTCGCCATTATCAAGGTATAAGGGGACGAGACCTTCACTTCATGGAGGAGGAAGATTCTTGACCTCGAGAGTGGCCTTGGGGATAGGGATGACACCATGCTGTACCATCTGTGGAGGGAAGTTACCGAACTGTATTGAGACCATGTTCGCGGTAACAGTCTTCTCATCTTGTTGAAGAGTGACAACACCAGCGTTGACTTGATCTTAAATTTTGCCTTTGAGAACGTAACATGCTCGAGTGGGATGCCCAATGAACCTGTGATAAACACAATATTTGGGATGATCAGTCTTGCCGACCTCGTCGGGCTTCTTCGGGTCTGGGAGTTGGAGCTTATTGCTTTTGATTAAGCAATCGAAGATGCTCACGGTGTCGTTCTTGTCAAAGGAGTACTCTACTTTCGGACGAGGTTCTCTTGGTGGAGGGGCAGAAGGAGTAGAAGTAGATGTAGGTGGAGCCACATTGACAGCCAGAGATTTTTTGCTCTTCAAATTGATGTTCAAAGTCTCTTTTCCCTTGCGGTTATTCTGGCGATTATCGCTACTAGATGTAGGGTGTTCATCGCGGTCGGGGTTAGACATATGTACCCCCAACTGCTTGAACTTGTCAGCGCTAACTTCAGCTGCTTTAGCATTGACAATGAATGATGGCCAGTCTTGAAATTGAGTTGACCCCGTCAACATGCTGATAATAGGCAAAAGATTTGCCTTACAGGTATCTATAGTAACAGCGGCAGGAGTTCCAGGAGACATCGTTAATGCTTCTCGGTGAAATCTTTCAATGAAACTCTCAGCGGTTTTATTATGTCTTTGTTTGATCTTGTTGAGGGCCGACATGGTCATGTCGTTGATTCCATCATAGAATTGCTCCAAGAAGATTTGTTTAAGACCCGAGAAAGAAGTGATACAGCCATCAGGCAAGCTTCTATACCAATCGTATGCTACACCGGCTAAACAGCCGACGAATACCCTGGTAAGAAGAGCATCATTTGGCTAAAGTTGAACAGTCATTACCTCAAAGTGGTTAATGAACTGACTCGGAGAAGTGCTGCAGTCAAACAGCAAATTTGTGGGAATCTTGTACTTTGGAGGGAATGGGACTTCCTTCCATTCAACCGGATAGGGTTGTTTGATCCCCAATCTTTGTAAATTGTCTTTCTCTTTAAAAGCCTCGAATTGAGTGTGCAAGAGTTTGACAGCTTCATTAGCATCTTCCGATAATGAAGAAAGAGTAGGCTGAATTATAGTGTTAGGGGAAGGAACAACGTGATAAGTACTACCCCCGGCTCTTGACTGACTGGGTGTAGGTTGAATTTGTACATGGGGTATTTGAGGAGATACTACCCCCAGCCCTGTATTGACAGGCACCGAAGATGCTATAATTTCTGGATTTACAGCAGGTGCAGTCGGTGGTACTGTATGTCGGGCCACGATAATAGAATACACACTTACGACCATTTCAGCCATGGTCTTCAGCTTATCCTCCAGTGCAGCTATTCGTTGTTCTTGATTTGCTGAACTAGAAGTATCTGGGTCTTCAGTGACAACGTATGCTGTCACTTCTTTAGGTACAGTAGAAGACACTGTCTGTTCAGAGCTTTCATTGTATGCATCATAATCAGAGAAGGAATCATCTCCTGAATGAGAAGTAGGAAGATGACCAGAAGGATCTTGGAGAAGATTCCTTTGACCGACTGTGTCTCGGTTTCGGGATCTGGTGTGTTAAAATACTCCTTCAGAGGATTCTTGGAGTAAATCCAGATATCGTTGACTAGGCTTACGGGGCCTGCCGTATTTGGAGCACTTTCTACCCCCAGTGTCTTGAGAAGCCATGTTGACGGAAGTATACAACACTTCGTCTTCATCTTCTGACATAGGTTCAGAAGTTGAAAAATTTAGACGATCGAAGACAGATCGTTTTGTTGTCTGGAAACAGCACTGGATGACAACCTTGTGATTACAATGGTGTTCAAGTGGTTGAACTGGAGGTGTCGAGATATTGTCCTACTTTTGCTTGAGGTGCTCTCGGAGATCAGAAACAATGACGGGACGAAAAGAAGTCTGAGGGATATGTTCTTTGACCACATTCGAACATGGTTTCGGTTCTTCAGATGTTTTATCCCGTGAGTATACAAGGACGTACTCACTTCATTAGCATAGGTATCAGGATTTTTCATCCTGGAAGTTTGCCTCTGATGCAGGTTCATCTTCGGCATTGGCTGCTTGCATTTTGCCGAAGTTAATGTAGACCGAGTTCTATTAAGATAATCCCGTAGATCAGCAAACTCACCCCCATGGGTTTCTGTCTGAGATACCAGTAATTTTCCTTGCTGTGAGTGGGATATCCGGAGAGTTGGGAGATCTTGGAGTTCCGCTACTGGAGTAGGCAGAATACCTCTTTGATCAGTACATTTTCCTTTGGCAAGAAGAGAAGAACTCTTGTTTGAGAGAGTTCTTGTACTGATTGGTGCCGAGGCACGTTCAGATTGATCTTCTACGGTAAAAACCGAAGAAGACTAAGAAAAGACCAAAGGACCTTTTCTCTTGTTTTGTGAAGAAGGGTTGGCTAAAGAGCGTTTCCCTCTGTTGTCTTCCAAGTCGTGGAACGAGAAAGTTTGAGAAAAGACCAACGGGACTTTCTCTTTATTCTAAGGAGGAGGAGGAATAGTCAACAGACTACCCCCAGTGGATTGCGCTAGAGCAACAGGGTGCTTGGGAAGAGAAGCTGAATCTTTCCCCTTGCTGTGAGAAGAAAGGAGATTAGCCAAAAGGCTATCCCTTTTAGATTGCGCTGGAACAGCTTGTGCTAGGGTTGATTGCGCCTGGGGAGCTTTGACAGATGGCCTTTTGGTCATAGAAACTGTAGTTTGTGCAGCAGGAGTTCTGGCTTCAGTGGATTGCGCAGGAGGGAAGGAGGTCACCAACTGCGCTAGGGGGAGAGGAGTCTTGGACTTTGCCATAGCAGCATAGGAAGTGGCTTGCGCGGCAACAAGAGGAGCAGTACACTGCGCTGGAGCTCTGGCTTGTACTTTGGTAGTGTGGGTGGTGTTTTGCGCAGGAGCAGAAGTGGCCAGTGGCTCCTTAGCAGCAGAGGCAGCAGGTTGCACAGATAATTGCACAGAGGACTGCACAGAGGACTGTGCAGAGGACTGCGCAGAGGACTTTGGAGTCCATATTGAACGAACCCTGCTCTTGGCAAAGGTTGCAGTGCGACGAGTAACCCCGGAGTTGATCATCGCCTCGTAGGCAGTCTGGTTGACTTTCACAACCAGCGTCTTCTGCGTCTTTCCGATAGACGCAACGTCATATTGAGTTGTCACTTCCTCGTCGGAGGAGAAAGTCGTCTCTAGCAGAGTCGCCATTTTGTTTGCAAAAATAAGAAGTTCTTTTTATTTCACAAACTTTGTAAGAAGATTACATTTGAATTCTGGGAAGTACAACTATAGGAATCCGATCTGAAGATGATCGCTTTATCCCTTGGACGATGTGAACTTTGAAGATGATAGCCTCTGAAGAATGCAGCAGCACTTGGGCAAGAACTCCTGATCTCTCTGATGATCTTGAATGATCTGATCTTGATAATGAAGGACTTGAAACTCTATTTATAGAGTTCTGGAAAATAACTAATTAGTAGTTATTTCTGGATTGTGCAGGCATTGGATTGCGCAAACAGCGAACTGCGCTGGCAGTTACTCGATCGTGGCTCAATTGTATTAGACGCGTGGCATTGTTTGATTGAAATGCGTATGGTCGTGTACAGACGGTTGCCACGTGGTGAGCAATTGATGGCATGTAGGCCATGTATAAAATGTCAGTTATCTTGATGGATTGCACCACTTGAACTGCGCTAGCTTCAGACTGCGCTGGGATCGAACTGCGCTGAAGAGGATCTAGCCGACTGCGCTTCGGTTGGGCTGGCAGATTATGCTGGCTGTACAGCTGTCCTCGAGCGCTGTGCGACACAAGAAATGAACAGACTCCTCGTTTATCGGGCTGTCAGCTGTCAGAAGATCGGATTTTAGTCAGGTAATGATGACGTTGCCACGTCAGCATAGCACGCCTGGATGTTAGTGCGGTTCGGCCTCGCGTAGTTGATTTGTTGCGCAGTCTGTCTCCTGCGCAGTTCATTTGAGGGGTGCGCAATTTGATTTTCATTACTTTTTTGATGGGTGCAACTTGATTTTTAGGACCTACAAGATTTACTTGACAACGTCGTACACTCATCCATCTCCCCTGCCAGGGAACCACACACCGAATCTGCCATAATGTTGGATACCCAGATAAACACCAACGCCAAAAAATCTTATCAGAAAGATGTGTCCGAGTCATCGGGCATACGCACCAGGTCTGCAACAAGGTAGACCAAGCACCTCTCCTCTAAGAAACATTAATGCTGAACATCCTATCCTGGAATATTCGTGGCCTGGCAAACAAACCAACCATGAGGCGCCTTTCTAGCCTCAACAAAATCCACAAGATTGATATCCTTATCATCATAGAACCTAAAACCCCTCCCAAGAAGATTAAGGCCATTAAGCTGCAATTAGGCTTTAAACTTGCCATATCGGGCAGACATGACATCTGGATTCTCTGTTCGTCGGATGTCAGACTCGGAGTCATACAGGACTCAAATCAGGCTCTCCTGTGCTGGGTAGAACATCCGCTTTTACCCAAGAGGGCCATCCTGTCTGCCGTGCACGGCAGCTGTGAGATAGGAGAGCGCAAACAGCTCTGGAGCGAACTTGTTGCCCTTCAACGCTGTCACTGCAACTCCCCTTGGCTCTGCATTAGAGATTTTAATGCAATCACCTGCAAAGAGGAGAAAACTGGCGGCCGACCTCCGCCCCACTCAGCCATGATGGATTTCAACAACTTCATTTTCAACGCCTATCTCCAACCCCTTCAGTTCTCTGGCAGCGCCTTCACATGGTGCAACATGCAGGAAGGTGACAGGCGGCAATACTCCCGGCTGGATAGAGCTCTCTCTAACGCCCTTTGGCAAGATTTCGGATTCTCATCCAAACTCCACCATCTCAACACCACCGAATCAGATCACGCCCCTCTGTTGGTTGAAGCAAAAAGCAAATTGGCCAAGATCAAAAAGAACTTCTGCTTCCTTCACCTCTGGACCACTCACCCCCAGTTCAAGCGCGTGGTTGAGGAGGCCTGGGCCAATGAGGACTCCATCGACCCTCTCATTTGCGTCGCCAATAAACTCAAAACCATGCGTCAGGCTCTCTCGACTTGGAGTAAGCAGGCATTCGGGGACATTTTTCAAGCAGTTCGGATTGCCGAGGATGATGTCGCTCGAGTCGAAGCTTTAGTGGTTACTGATCGATCTTTGGAGGCTAGAGCAGCCCTGAACCTCACCAAATCCATCCTCAAATTCCAGGTGAAGGTCGAGACTGACTTCTGGAAGCAAAAAGCGAGGCTTAAATGGGATAGCGAAGGAGACAAGAACTCGAGCTACTTCCAAGCTTGCGTCATTGGCCGCAGACAGAAACTCACCCTTCATCAGATTGCTGATGACGCAGGCAACATTTTTACTTACCAAAGGGACATCCAAAGGGAAGCGACGAACTTATAATCCAATTTGTTCACCAAAGAGACGGTTCACCGAGATAACTCCCTCCTGGCTGAGATCTCCCACCTTATCGATGACGTCGACAGCAACCAGCTGGAACTTCTTCCATCCGAACAGGAAGTGAAAGATGCGGTTTGGGATCTGGATGCTCATAGCGCTCCAGGCCCAGACGGATTCACGAGCATATTCTTCAGGGTCTGCTGGGATATCATCAAAAAAGACATTCATGAGACGGTTACGGCATTCTTCCAATGAGCGACTTACCCTAGAACTATTTCGAGCGCCAACCTTATCCTCATTCCTAAAAGAGATAACCCAGAGACGTTTCGGGACTTTCGGCCCATCAGCCTCTGCACATTCATAAACAAGATCATATCTAAAATTATTGCTTCGCGCATGTCTGATATTCTCCCCAAGATTATCTCGGAGGAGCAGGGTGGCTTCGTCAAAGGCAAAAACATTCAGGATAATATCATGCTGGCTCACGAGTTAATTACTTGCATGAAACTCCCGGCGAGGGGGGAGGGAACATCGCCATCAAACTGGACATGAAGAAAGCGTATGATAGACTCGACTGGCAATTCATGATCTAGATTTTCAGGGCATTTGGATTCTCGAAAACATGGACCAATATCGTTTGGAGATCGATCAACAATTTATGGTTCTCCATGGTGATCAATGGACAACCGGAAGACTTCTTCAAAGCCAACCGCGGGGTCAGAAAAGGAGATCCTTTATCGTCCACCGTCTTTATCATAGCAGCCGATGCTCTGAGCAGACAGCTGAACAGCATGACCAGAACCCCGAACTTCCAACATTTCTACATGGTCAGCGGGTTTCCTATCATTTCTCATCTGGCCTATGCTGACGACATTCTTATCTTCTTCTCTGGGGATACTGGGTTGGTGGAGGTGGTCCACAACTCGCTCATGAAATACTCCAGATGCTCCGGTCAAAAGGTCAACAATGCTAAGAGCGTCATATACGCCCACCACAATATCAAGAGAGAGCATGTTATCAACATATCCAATATTACCTCATTCTCAGTCGAATAACCCCCTTTCATGTACCTGGGATGTCCCCTAGTGTACGAAAGATCGAACGCCGCCATATTTGACGTGCTGATTTCAAAAATCAAGAAAAAACTTCAGGGGTGGTATAACGCTACCTTATCTCCGGGGGGCAAGATGATTCTCATTAAGCACGTGCTCACCTCTATCCCTATATATATCCTTGCTGCTTGCTCCCCTCCCAAGAAAGTTCTAGACTCCCTGGAAAGCATCTTTAGTAATTTTCTTTTGGGGTCACAGTGACGGGCACAACAAACATCACTGGGCCAGTTGGGATTCTATGGCTAGGCCCACGGATGAAGGAGGTCTGGGCTTCTCCAAACTATCCCAAATTATAGATGCCTTCTCTATGAAGCTGTGGTGGAAGCTCCGCACGAGCCAGATTTTATGGGCCAATTTCATGAAAGCCAGGTACTTCAAGCATATTCACCCGACACAGGCCATCTCCAATTGTCGATCTTCCGTCACCTAGCGGCAAATTCTAGTGGGGCGATCCCTCCCCGAACCGGTGATCAAACTTCAACTGGGTAAGGGCGAATCCCAGGCTTTCCTAGAATATTTGGCGGGAGAAACCGTGCTAAATAATCGTATGAATGCTCCGGGGAACAGCAGGATCAAGGACCTATGGGACTTCTTTACGAATGATTGGAATTGGCACCAGATCAGAGAGTGGGCTGGGGCAGAGGCTGAAGAGCGCATCCGCAGCTATAACCTTAAACTGGATGACGAGCCTGATGTGCTGAGATGGTCGGCTGAACCCTCTGGATACTTTTCAGTAAAGTAGGCTAGAAGCACGGTACATGGCGTGGGGACGCCTACACCTATTATCGCAGTATTTTGGCTGACCTGTATCCCTAAAAATTGGTCCTTCCTTCTCTGGAGAGCATTCCGCAAGAAATTGCCTACCGACGACACCCTCACCACCATCGGGTTTAGCCTTGCGTCCGCATGTACATGCTGCTCGGAGCGCAAGAATAAATCTATTGATCATATCTTCTGTCAGGGGGAGCTCGCGACTCAGGTTTGGAGGGCCCTCTCATATCGGTGCAGGAAGAACCAGAGGAGTCGGTGCTTCAACGATCTCCTGATATGCTGGGCCTCCGCTTCCCACGGCCATCAGATCGTTGAAACGGCGGCTACTTGGGTCTTATGGAAGAATCAGAATAAGGCCAGATACGAAGGTCATCAATACTCCGGAATCCAGCTCATTAGGGAGACCCTTCGACAGTGTCGGGAGATCCGAGTCATGTGCTCGCATGGTCGGGAGCCTTTCTGGGACACTATCCTCTAGTAGCCTCTCATTTTCTTGCTTTTTGGTTTGTTTACTTTTTGGCCCGGCTTCTTGCGGCTGGTAGCTTACTTGTAAAGGCTTCGGCATTTTGCGCCTTTTATGAATAAAATAGGGGGATTTTCCAATATATATATATATATATATATGTATGTATATAATTGTTTGCTTGTGAATGTAACCTAGGGAGTATTGAGTCAGATTAGGATTGACCCAAGGAGCCTAGAATGGTCGAGTCGACCGACAAGTTGACCAAGTTGACAAAAGTCAATTTTGGGTCAAACCTGATCCAAATAGACTCAAACGAACTTAGAATGACTTGAAAACTTGTGCGTGACCTAAAAATTAGTAAACGGACTAGTTGACTTATAGTTGACCAGATTTGAATAGAGTTGACCATGGGTTGACTTTGACCTAGAAGGATCTAGAATCATGTAGAATTACATTGTAGTCATTCCTTATGATATTTTAGACCTTGTTGTGACTTATGGTTATTTTAAATAGGATTACATCACTTCAGTTCAGTTGCACTTCCTCATCAGCAGCTTGGATTGCTAGGCGAGTACATTCTCTGACCGTTTCATTCTTGCTTGGACATATTTACTTGTTATAGACTAGTTTACTTGTTGCTGTTATGATGATATCACGGATTAGTACTATATGGATCTCTTCCTGCGATGTTATCCCCTCAGATACATCGGGTATATTGTGCTCATGTACTTTATCATGTGCATCGTCTACTCATTGTATTCATATTTATTCATGTATACTTATGTGACATTCATGTACACTCATGATCATGTGAGCCCTCATGTATAACTCAGTGTTCATGTGGACTAGCTATCCATGTGATACTACTTTCATGTGCAATAACATAACCTGGACAGATCCTTGTGTACTGATTGGGGCAGGGAGAGTATTTATTTGGTTATGTGATCTACACCCTTTTCATGTACAACTCCAAACTAGATTTAAGTCATGTATAACCTAAGACAGTTTACATAACCAGATTGTGCTCTACACCACGTAGTTAGTTCAGTTCCTTTATTATATCATGTATATCTATTTCATATATCATGTTCTCTTTACAGTCTCATTTCTTTATCAACAGTTCAGATATATTATTCTATAGTTTGTTTCATATTTCCTTTCATGTTATGATCTGTGTGAGAGATATGTATTCGTTTCTGTCCTGACTGGACCTATTGAAATATTACAGATGATGAGGATTGCTGCAACACTTACTATGGAGCAGGCTTAGTTGACACAGGTGACCTGGACCCTCAGCAGGATCCAGTAGTCGCTGATGACTTGCCATTAGTTTAGATTAGACTTATATCATTATCTAGTCGTTGAGACATTGTGATTGTATTGAGATGTTATTTATGGTGTGGTTTACACCGAGACTTGTTAATTCATATTGTGACTCTCTGTTGAGATTATCTTATCTTCTTTTCCATCTTAGTTGCGATTGAGATTACTATTTATATTATTCTCCATTCAGAGCATATTCTAGATTGTGTTAGATGTTGGACCTAGGACAACGTTCTACCGCCGATACTGCGGCGTAGGCTGGACGTACCCACTTCTCGTGCCCTTACTCCGGGTGCGGGTCGTGACACATTTTTGTGGTGGCCCATACAGGTCCTCTCAGTCGCAACTAGTATGATTTCGTAGTGGTACTTGAACTAGAGTATCATTACAGCCTGTAGTATGATATAGGATATAAGTTAAGGTACTCATTCACATTAAGAAAACTCTTATCTAATTCTTGCTGCTAATTGCCTTCTTTTGAAAGTAAACTGTCCTCCTTTGATTATATCGCTTCCTTCTCAGTAATTGATTCTTGTTTGATCTGTCTTCAGGATGGTGGAGACACGATCGCAAAGGGATACCGCTGAGAGGTCTGCCACTTCTCGCCCGACTCAGCAGGACCCTGGGACTACAATACCTCTTATTCCAGCTCAGGTGGGCCCATCTGCAACTTTTGGGGGTGCTTCTCTACCGATTTTAAGGACTACCCCAGGAGTTCAGGGGATGCTACCACCACCGCCTCAGGGGATAGTTGATATGGCGTAGTTCTTTGCCTTCATGCAGCAGATGATGGAGACTCAGCGGCGCCAGACGGAAGATATGAGGCAGGGCATTTATAATGCCCATCAGCTAGCCATGGTGGCAGTAGAGAAGGTGGATGCCCAACCACATGAAGGGCAGATACAACCGTACCAGTTGAGGACTCCGGGCATTCATGACTTCCTGAAGATGCGACCGTGAGACTTCAAGGGTACCGAGGGTATCCTATATGCCGACGACTGGATCGAGCATATAGTGGAGATCTTTCGTCTCGCGGAGATATCAGCTAGGCTTCAGATAGAAGCAGCGTGCAGTCAGATGTAGGACCTTGCCCGCACTTGGTACCAGATCGACTCCAGGGTTGGTACAGAGGGACAGACTTGGGAGGCTTTCAAGAAGCTTTTCAAGAAGAAGTTCTTCCCCGACACAGTACTTAGCGCTTTGGAGACGCAGTTCGAGAACCTGGTTCAGGAGAACCAGACAGTAGAGGAGTACGTCGGAGAGTTCTGCCGCTTGGGCAGATTTATGGAGGGCCTTAGCAAGACAGCGAAGGCTAGGAGGTTCAGGAAGGGCTTGGTTAAGGAAGTCAAGTCCTTAACCAAGAGCAGCAGAAATGCTACTTTTGAGGAGATTTTGATAAGAGCTATGGCAGCGAAGGACGACCTTGAACTGAAATTGAAGAGAGGTCGTAATTCACGTAGAGCCAGCAGCAGTAGAGGCCCGGCCAAGAGGCCCCATTATCAGCAGCAACAACATCAGCAGAAGCCTTTTTAGCAGAAGCAATTTCAGCAGGCACCTAGATAGCAGCAGGCCATCAGTTACACTTTCTGTAAGAAGCCAGGACATGTGTGGAATGAGTGTAGAAAGAGGCTGGGTAAGTGCTTACTTTGTGGTACAACAGAGCACCAGTTGAGGGATTGTCCCATGGCTGCGGGACGTAGAACTCATAGAGTATGAGCCAAGGCTCCGGCAGGACAGCAAAAGGGACCATTGCCAAACCAGCAGCAGAAGTTTAGCCAGCACCAGCAGCAGACCAGAGGAGGTCAGCAGGGGCGAGCTTTTGCCATAGCAGCTGAAGAGTCAGAGCCAGTAGGAGATCTTATAGCAGGTTCTGTTCTTATCGACTCTTTTTTTGCATTCGTATTATTTGATTCGGGTGCTTCCCATAGCTTTGTGTCTGTATCATTTGCAGTTAGACACTAGATTTCTTCTGAACCATTAACTAGGACTTGGAAGATCACGACTGGGGGTGGTATTATCCTCATCCGTGATGTTTGTAAGGATCGAAGAGTAGTTTTGGGAGGCCGAGAACTAGATGTGAGTCTGCTCGTAATGCTATTGCCGAACTACGATATTGTACTCGGTATGGATTGGTTGAGCAGGCAGCATGCCAGTATAGATTGTTGAGGTGGTAGAGTTCTTTTCAGAGTGCCGGAAGAGCCAGAGTTCGAGTTCACCAGTCGGGAGGCGGAACAGAGCATCGAAGTTTTCTGTGGAGTTTCAGCAGAGGAGCAGAGCGTGCCACATCCATTGGTAGCTGAGTTTATGGATGTATTTCTGGAGGAGTTGCCAGGATTACCTCCAGACAGAGATGTGGAGTTCTATATAGACTTGGTGCCCGGCGCAGATCCGATATCTCAGCATGTCTATAGAGTGAACAACAGCGAGCTTGTGGAGTTGAAGAAGCAGGTGGATGAGTTGCAGGACAAAGGCTTCATCCGATCGAGTTCTTCACCGTTGGGTGCACCATGGCTCGTTGTACCGAAGAAGGATGGGTTGGTACGGATGTGTATCGACTACAGGACACTCAACAACCTCACGATCAAGAACAAATACCCGCTATCGAGGATCGATGATCTGTTCGATCAGTTGAACGGAGCGAAGGTATTCTCTAAAATTGATCTGTGGTCAGGTTATCATCAAGTGAAGGTGAAGAAGGAGGATATTCCGAAGACAGCATTCAGGACACGGTATGGCCAGTTTGAGTTCATATTGATGTCGTTTGGGTTAACTAACGCCCCGACGGTGTTCATGAACTTGATGAACAAGGTATTCCACCAGTACTTGGACAAGTTCGTGGTGGTGTTCATCGATGACATCTTGGTGTATTCGAAGACCCCAGAGGAGCATGAGGAGCATTTGAGAGTAGTTCTGGAGACTCTCAAGAAGGAGCAACTTTACGGCAAGCTCTCGAAGTGTGAGTTCTTCTTGGATCAAGTTGATTTCCTAGGTCATATTGTGACCGAAGATGGGATCTCAGTCGACCCGAAGAAGATCAGAGAAGTTGAGGCATGGACAGTACCGAGTTTAGTTGCAGAGATCAGAAGCTTTCTGGGATTAACAGGCTATTACAGGAGGTTTGTTCAGAATTTCTTCCAGATTGCAGAGCCATTGACTAGGATGACCCGGAAGGATGCAAAGTTTATCTGGTCAGAGGAGTGTCAGGTTGCTTTTGATGAGTTGAAGAAGCGACTGACGACAGCCCCGATTTTGACATTGCCATCAGGATCAGGCGGGTTCACTATCTACCGTGACGCCTCAAGGAAGGGTTTGGGTTGTGTCTTGTAGCAGCATGGAAAGGTGATTGCCTATGTATCCAGGCAATTACGTCCGCATGAAAAGAACTACACTACCCATGATTTGGAGTTGGCAGCAGTTATCTTTGCTCTTAAGTTGTGGAAGCACTATCTATACGGAGAGCGTGTGGAGATCTTCACAGACCACAAGAGCTTGAAGTATGTGTTTACACAGAAAGAGCTCAACATGAGGCAGCGCAGATGGCTTGAGTTGATGAAGGACTTCGATATTTTATTACAGTATCATCCAGGGAAGGCCAATGTGGTTGTCGATACCTTAAGTAGGTAACCTGTAGCTATGTGTTTAACGATGGATCATCACTTGTTAGCAGATTTAGAGAGCCTGGGGATTGAGGTGATTGTGCTAGGGGTTCAGATGCAGATGTGGGGCCTTCAAATTCAGTCGATCAAAATAGAGAGGATCAAGTCAGCTCAGTTCGACGATGTTACACTATGGTGTATCCGAGAGCAGGTTCGACCAGGATTAATGGATGATGAGTTTCTCATTACAGAGGATGGCGTATTGAGGCACAGTTCCAGACTGTGTGTGCCTATTGGAGAGCTTCGGGAGCAGGTTATGCAAGAGGCCCATCATTCTCTGTACTTTATGCATCCAGGTGCCAATAAGATGTATAGGGATTTAAAGGAACATGTATGGTGGTCGGGGATGAAGCGGGAGGTAGCACGCTTCGTAGCCAAATGTATAGTCTGTCAGCAGGTTAAGGCAGAGAGGCAGAGGCCAGGAGGACTGTTACTGTCACGCCCCGACCCGGAATCACCCAAATCATCGTCCTCGCAGGGGGCGTGAAGTCGTATGAGCCTGGAGTTGTGCTCGTGCAAGGCAAGATGACAAGTTCTCAAATGATTATCTTTGATTTGATATTAACAACAAAAATAAAATAGATTATACGAAGCAATTCTCTTTATTGATATTCAAACTGAGATTACAAAGGCTTTCAATAGCCCAACTAAATTTGCCAAGTTGGCTACAACACTCAAGTTCTCTCTTGCCCACAAAGGATTTCACCGTTCCATACATCATGCCTTCTATATCTCGACCGCATCAATCCTGTTACAAGACCGAGCATCAATACGGTCGTATGCCTCAATACGCTTCGACATTTCAAGCCTCAACGTGTTTAAGCGAAGCTCTGCCGCGAGCAATCCATTCCCTGCACCCTGCATAAAAGCTTGTGGGGGATCAGTACGCTCGTCCTCGCATGTACTGACGAAAAGACCTTCCTTCTAAGCCAACATTTTAGTATTTATGTTCAATCATGCAACTTAGCGTATGATCTTGCTATATTCTCCTTAGGGTAGATTTTATGGCATATTCGAAAGCAGTAAAGCATGTTATCATGGCAAGCATGCTATTCGAATTGAATAGGCAAGTAGGCAAGCAATCTCATATTTGTTTCGTGGCACGACTTACCAGCATAGACGTACTCGTCCTTGCACCGACGCAAGGTGAATACGCCCCATTCCTTCCCTGTCATGTTATAAGTGCATCTCTAAGCAGGATCTATGTGTGCGGGACACAAACGTGCCTGCACTTTCGACCCATCATTCCTTAACTATATCAAGCTCTTGGCGTATCCGCGCCAGAATGGACTAAAGATATTTCTTTATTTCTCCTCTCTTACTTTTCTTTCTTTCTTTTCTTTTCTCTCTTTCTTTTCTTACTTTCATTTCATTTCTTTTCTTTATTTCTTTTTTTTCTCGAATTTGGGTAGCCCGGCGCCTCTCGTAGTGGGTTGCTGTCCCAATTACGGAGATCTACCGGTGTATACCATCATTTGCGGCTTTTCATATCTTGCTAAGCAATCGCTAATCGTCTTACGGATGTACGTCTATCAAAGATTCTATCCCTCCTAGGCCGAACGGTCCCGGTAACCCGGAGCATCCCGTTCGGAGGGAACGTTCCATGCACAGAATATTATCACAATTATCTCAAGTACATTCGACCATGTAATGCCCTATTATTCAAACTACCAAGCACTATTATTCAAACAACCAAACATAGTCTTGAGTCCGAGACTCAGACTTTATCATCTCATATTTCTTCAATTAACTTTCTATGTTCTTACATTTCATACTTTGTTTCAATGTTCAATGGCATCATGCCTCAACTCAATGTTCGTCAACCGAACGACCCGAAGGTCCCAAACACCTTTCGAGGCATCATATCATATCCGACAGTTCTGCCACATTCATGCCACAACTGTATTCTTTCGCAATGAAGCATCTTTTATGATCTCATGCACGTAGGTACTTTTTGATACATTTATCATTTTTTTCCCTTGCGTCGTGTATTTGGTGCACGCATCGAAGCCGTATTTCCATGTTCTATGACGTAGTGTTCAATGGTCGTGGCTTGCGCGCTAGGGCGCTCGCCTATTGTCTTTCAATGTGCTAGCCTTTCTAACTCGTGCACGAAGGCATGGAATGTCACTTGCACGAAGGCACTCGCCGAATACAGTTATCCCATGTTCTTACGGCTTGCGCACTGAGGTGCTCGCCTTTACGATATCCAATTTTTCATAACGACTCGTGCATTTGATGCACGTTTCATTTCAATTGTTCTAACTAGTGTTCGACACACACTATAATTTATCTTCCGATCAGACCACGCCTGTGGCGTCGATAGGTTTACTTAGCATACAATGATATATTCTGACTTAGACAGGAAGGAGTAAAAAAAGAGTCAATCCTTCCACCTTGAGTCGATACGCCTTGTCGTTTCGCCAAGCCGATGCGGCTCGATTTCATAACTTTGTTGCACGACCAACTCTCCTGACTTATCCATTCGAGCACTTCGTGCTTCATTGAACTATACGTCTGACTTGGCTTACCGTGCCAATGCCTCAGTCCGTCGTAAGGCGATGATTGGTTTCGCGTACCCGTTTCTGAATAAGGTAAAATGTCGACCTCTAATATTTCAGCGTAAATGGACAGCCTGCACATGAAACCAACTAAAATAAATACTTGCATCGATTCAGACTTGCGCCTTGGTCGATTCAATTTCTTATAATCTTTGAGCCGTCTCAACGCACTTATCCTTCGGGGCTATATGGTGCTTCGCATCGATTCAACTCGATGCATACTTTGGGATAATACAACTCTTCGCATCGACTTAGTTCGATGCGTTGCTCGGGTCAATGTAACTCTTGTATCGACTCGCAAATAATACATTTCATTCGGTCAATGCGACTATTTGAGTCAGCGCCTCAGCATAATGCGCCGTGCGGAGCGGGGCATTACAGAATATACCACTCAAAACAAGGTTCGTCCTCGAACCAAAACCAACACTCTGATTAAGTGTTTTATAGATCATTTTACGATCTCGTCCTACCAATGTTGTTCAGTTTTAAACTATCTTGCAAGCTTTTCGTTAGCATTTCAAAGTCTTTCCTGCAGCTCGATTTAAATTTTATATACAACTCGATTTGGATCCGTACCTATATTCAAGGCGTCCCGAAGATATATGTATTTCGACCGAGTCCAGTGGTAGCAAATTGGAACAAAGCTGACATGTAAATTTCAATCCTATGCTTGCCATCTCGTACTCCCTATCAGAGTTATCTTTAGCTACTATTCTTAAAAAATTTATCGCATATGTATATTCGATACATACGTGATTTATTCAATAAAGTCACTGCACACGACGCGATTCAAAGTCGCATTTCTCATTTCGTATGTTTCGTATGGACTATCAATCCTATAAGTTGCGTCGAGCCGTCGAACATCCGATCACAACGATCCTCCGCAACGCCTTGTGTTCTAATTCACCACCCAACTATTTTCGAAGTCTGGCTATGTCACGCCCCAGAACCAGAATACTGGAGAGCGGGGACAGACATAGCCAGCTACGTATAATGAAATGGAATCCATCTCACCATACGGTCACGGCTGTCTAGATATGTGAGGGTTTATCTACAAGCCAACAGTCTCTTAAGGTCATAAATTATCCTATTGTCTCAATCTCAACCAACTAATAATAATCACAAGATATCAGATCACCAAATATACAATTGTAAGGCGTCCCAAACATTACATATCCAGATGATCATGAAGCTAGTCATACAAAATATAAGGACTAGCAAGAGTTAAGTCATACATGATCAACCTCGAGTTGCCAATCATGATTACAGCCCGTAGGCAGACAGTAAATAAAGTTGCAAACGAGCTAACACTTGCTCGGCGGCTAAACGCCTCAAAAGAATATTTTTACAATAAGGTGGGCAAGACAAAAAGAAAACCCACTCTTGGCCCGGGTTCCGTCTAGTTATCACCATCGGGCTGGAAAACAGGTAGATCCTTTGTTGCTGCTCCGGTATCTGGTCATACAAAACCAGCTGGGTCAGACCCCAGAAAGAGCAAGTGCCACAAAGGAGGCCACAAAATAAGAACCAAAGCCAGCAATTAGCACAAGAATATAATTACGTAATAAGAGACAGTAATTTAAGAAAAACATGATAGGTGAATATAAAAGACAATCTTGTACTGAATCGATAAAAGACAGAGCATATAGAAAAGCATGACAGGGTGATATACGATGAGATAACCATGGGACTATTCAGATAACCAGGTTACAACCCGTAAACCAAACAAGGACCGGGGTTGTAACCCTTCGTCTGAACAGAACTTGGTTTCTCTCCACCATTTATCGGCAAGGTAAATATAAGAGATCTGGTCATGCAATTATTCATGATATAGAATTAAGATAAAGCACGAGTAAGCATGTCATGCCAGAAATTGTACAGGATCAGGACGAGACAAGGCTGGACTAGACTCCATCCAATCAATCACGGCCAAGCAATAATTATGGCTTGCTACTTTAACTAACTAGGGTTATCACAGGCCTAGTTACTAGCAAGATGCAATGAGAATTCTAAGTCCGGTTACCTGTTTGTTACTACCTGAGTGATCCCAGCAAGAAAAGGAAAAGATAGCAAGATATAGCAGACACACTGTAGTAAGATACATGTGTCCTAAGGTACCACACTCGACGGCGGGCTGGAAGTGCGTTCATCTCGACGGATAGCAACAAATCCTATATATATGTATATATAAGGCCGGGACCAAAGGGGCAACAGGTAACTGGGAAATTCTCCATGAACTATAGTTAGATCTAGTCATTAGCCTAATCCATGTTCAGTGCGAATCCCTGACCGTGGGAAACCAGGGAGTCACGTCCTAGACATGATGCAAGACAAGACAAGTGGATTGCACAAGCAAGCAAGCAGGAACACCCACGGTGTCAAGTTGATTATACGAGTCAAGTTACAAGTTACAAGTCAAGTCAAGTCAGGAGTGCGCCGCCACGGGCCACTATCAAGTTATCAAGATAAATCATGTCAGGGTACTTGTCAGGAGCGCGCCACGACGGGCCACTATCAAGTCAGGTTGGTCATGTCAGGAGTGCACCACTACGGGTCACTGTCGTGTTATGCTAGTTCTTTGTCATACCATGCCATGTACAATAGTCATTCCAAACATATTAAGTAAAATCAAGTTCATGACAAAAGGGATTCGCACTGAACATGGATATAGAAGAGTCAAGTTCATGAGCGTAAAATATCTAATAAAATATCAATATACAGGACTATAGAAGAGCCAAGCTTAAGGAAAAATAAAACCAATACTCCAAGAGCCAATGGATTGTGCAAGGGGTCAGGGGGTTGGATTGCGCAGGAATGGTTGGCGCAGCCTGCAAAGTGCGCAGGCTTAGACTGCGCAGACAATGGATGGCGCAGGATGCAGACTGTGCAGGCTTAGACTGCGCAGGCAATGGATGGCGCAGGATACAGACTGCGCAGGCTTAAACTGCGCAGGTAATGGATGGCGCAGGATGCAGACTGCACAGGGGTCAAGCGCGTAGGAGCCGATGGCGCAGGGTTGGTTGCGCAATCGGGCAGCGGCCAGGCTGCGCAGTCAGCGACCAACGCTAAAGAGCACGGTGCGGGGAGGCTGCACGGTCCAATGCTGCGCTAAAGAGCGCAGACTGTAGATCTTCTTCTCCAGGCCGAGAGGAACATCAAGAACACCTAAAAATTCAATCTTTTATATCTTAGTCAAATCAAAGCCAAATCTAGATTTTCAAAGTTCTAACTTGAGTAAAATTGAATTCTCTTCCACATGGAAGCATCAAAACCCACAAAAATCCAACCAAAATAGATCAAAACCATGTAAATCCGAAAATAGTTAAAACCTAGATCTAGAACAATGGAGACTCCAAATCACAAAATGCCAAGTTCTAAAGTTAATCTCCATGGCCTAATCTAGCTAATGGACAAATAAAAAGTGGTTCTCATGTGGTGGCAAGGTGCACTTGCCTATGGGTGATGGTGTTGTGTAGAGGAAGAGGAAGAAGAATTAATGGAGGAAAGTAATGAAGAGAGAGAGTATTATGTGGGGATTTTAATGGTGGAGGATAAGTTGAGTGTAGGGTGGAGGTTAGCTAAGGTGCTCCAATGCAAAATAAACCAAACCAAACCAACCTTCTCCACAACATAAAACCAAGCCAAGTAAAACCCAATTACGAGAAATCCAAAATCCGCAAGTCATGTCAATTACAAGTACAGGCCAAAATCCGAAAAAATAAATACAGGTCCGAAATACGTATACGCCTGATAAAATACGTATTCCGAATATGGGTGTTACAACTCTACCCACCTTAAAAGAATTTCGTCCTCGAAATTTAATCAAGGAACTAGAGATGCAAGAGCCAGCTATACTATCCACAATTAAGCTACACTAAGCAAACAATCAAAAAATCATGCATGCAAACAAGGGATGGGAAGCATAAGGCATAAGGAAGACATTATACCTTACGAGTCAAACAAGTCGGGATATCGTGATCGGATGTCATCCTCACACTCCCACGTTTGACTCTCCCAAGGAGCGATGAACTCAAGCCACACGAACTAAACTGATAGTCTTGCGCTTGAGGTCTCTCTCTTTGGTCAAACAGGGACACG
Organism: Iris pallida; assembly: GCA_029216955.1. Taxonomy (NCBI): domain Eukaryota; kingdom Viridiplantae; phylum Streptophyta; class Magnoliopsida; order Asparagales; family Iridaceae; genus Iris; species Iris pallida. Next base: position 3,977,521 of record JANAVB010017400.1, read on the forward strand.
GGCCTTTCCTCATACGAAAAGGTTGGTACCAATAACCATTTTCGAATGATCTAGGATATGGCTCGAGCCCGGGATATGCCGTTGTAATTAGGATACATGAAACATGACATGTGTCCGTATAACAACGGCAGAAAGCAAGACAATAGGACACAGATACCTCTCTGCCGATTCTGGATCTGGGCCTGGGCTAGGGCGAACTGCTGAGGCCTCTGTTGCTGGAAGGCCTGGGCCTGAGACGACAATGGACCTGGGAACGGAAGCTGCTGTGGTTGGTGAACTGGAGCTGGTTCTGGTGCTGGTCCCATAACCGAGGGACTAGTTACTGTCGACGATGATCTGTTTCTGAACGGACAAGATCCTATCATGTGGTCCGGTGAACCATAAACCAAGCACAATCCCTGTGCTCTGCGGTACTCAGTAACAACTTGTCCGGGCTTCCCGCAATGAGAACAACCGGTTGCAAAAGGCTGCTTCTGCTTCTGCTGCTGGGGATAGGTCGAGGAAGAATGCTGTAAGGAGGTAACTGAATCTGTCCTTGTAGCTCCAATGGTCAGGGCCCTAGCTGCTGGGGCCGGTGCTGAGGATTGGTTCAGCTGGTCGTGAGACCGCTTCCGACCTCCGGTCCGGTCCGCTATCCTTTGGGAAGTGTACTCATGCCTCCTCGCTGCTCGTAAGACGGCATCAAAAGTTCTGTGCTCGAACTGCTCTACTGCCAATATGATCTCCAAGTGGAGCCCTTGCTGAAATCGCTGTGCTCTGTCTAGCTCGGTTGCCACCAAGGTGGGAGCAAACCGACTCAACCTTGAAAACTCGGCCGCATATCCGTCGACCGTCCTGTTCATCTGCCTGAGATTACTAAACCTGGTCTGCAGGTCATATCTAGCCACTGCGTCGAAGTACTTGGTCTGAAACATATCACTGAATACTGCCCACATGACAGGCGTACCCAAACTCGCTGCTTGCATAGCCCACCAGCTGCGGGCTAGATCTAGTAATTACAGGCGCACCACAGCCACCTTCTCTGCTTTAGGGGTCTTGGCTGCCTCCAAGATAATTTCAATGTCCTATAGCCAGGCATCTGCAGCAATAGCATCCTCGCTGCCGTCGAAGAAGGGAGGGTTCAGGCGCTTGAAATTGTTGACCGCACTATTCCCTCGAGGACCACTTCCGCTTATAGCATCTTGTACTGCTTGCTGCAAAGCATCACCTCGATGATCTTAAGACGCAAGCAACTCACGGATGAGCCCTATCAAGACCCCATCCTCTGACCCTGCTGGCTGAACTGGCTTGACTGGGGGCACTGGTTCTCCAGAAGGCATAGCTAGGGAGGCGGCTGCTGAGGACTGATCTTGATCTTCTTGCTGTTGCTGGTCTGCCGACCGAACTTCTTCTGGCTGATCAACAGGAATGATGCCACTGAAGCAATGACATCGGGAATATTAAGGAAGGACCAGGATAGAACAATGATGCAAGCATGTTATCAAGTCAGGAATCCAAGGAGATAAGAAGATACGAGTGGAGATCAAAGGCGAGTACAGATTGAGACATATATCCGGTAAACCCTCACATTTCTTGATTGACAAGACCTGCATGGGCCACCACTTAAACCATGTCACGCCCCAGAACCAAAGCTAAAAATTTAATCTTTCATATCTTAGTCAAATTAAAGCCAAATCTAGATTTTCAAAGTTCTAACTTGAGTAAAATTGAATTCTCTTCCACATGGAAGCATCAAAACCCACAAAAATCCAACCAAAATAGATCAAAACCATGTAAATCTAAAAATAGTTAAAACCTAGATCTAGAACAATGGAGACTCCAAATCACAAAATGCCAAGTTCTAAAGTTAATCTCCATGGCCTAATCTAGCTAATGGACAAATAAAAAGTGGTTTTCATATGGTGGTAAGGTGCACTTGCCTATGGGTGATGGTGTTGTGTAGAGGAAAAGGAAGAAGAATTAATGGAGGAAAGTAATGAAGAGAGAGAGTATTAGGTGGGGATTTTAATGGTGGAGGATAAGTTGAGTGTAGGGTGGAGGTTAGCTAAGGTGCTCCAATGCAAAATAAACCAAACCAAACCAACCTTCTCCACAACATAAAACCAAGCCAGGTAAAACCCAACTACGAGAAATCCAAAATTCGCAAGTCATGTCAATTACAAGTACAGGCCAAAATCCAAAAAAATAAATACAGGTCCGAAATACGTATACGCCTGATAAAATACGTATTTCGAATATGGGTGTTACAACTCTACCCACCTTAAAAGAATTTCGTCCTCGGAATTTAATCAAGGAGCTAGAGATGCAAGAGCCAGCTATACTATCCACAATTAAGCTACACTAAGCAAACAATCAAAAAATCATGCATGCAAGCAAGGGATGGGAAGCATAAGGCATAAGGAAGACATTATACCTTACGAGTCAAACAAGTCGGGATATCGTGATCGGATGTCATCCTCATACTCCCACGTTTGACTCTCCCAAGGAGCGATGAACTCAAGCCACACGAACTAAACTGATAGTCTTGCGCTTGAGGTCTCTCTCTTTGGTCAAACAGGGACACGGGCCTTTCCTCATACGAAAAGGTTGGTACCAATAACCGTTTTCGAATGATGTAGGATATGGCTCGAGCCCGGAATATACCGTTGTAATTAGGATACATGAAACATGACATGTGTCCGTATAACAACGGCGAAAAGCAAGACAATAGGACACAGATACCTCTCTGTCGATTCTGGATCTGGGCCTGGGCTAGGGCGAACTGCTGAGGCCTCTGTTGCTGGAAGGCCTGGGCCTGAGATGACAATGGACCTGGGAACGGAAGCTACTGTGGTTGGTGAACTGGAGCTGGTTCTGGTGCTGGTCCCATAACCGAGGGACTAGTTACTGTCGACGATGATCTGTTTCTGAACGGACAAGATCCTATCATGTGGTCCGGTGAACCATAAACCAAGCACAATCCCTGTGCTCTGCGGTACTCAGTAACAACATGCCCGGGCTTCCCGCAATGAGAACAACCGGTTGCAAAAGGCCGCTTCTGCTTCTGCTACTAGGGATAGGTCGAGGTAGAATGCTATAAGGAGGTAACTGAATCTGTCCTTGTAGCTCCAATGGTCAGGGCCCTAGCTGCTGGGGCCGGTGCTGAGGATTGGTTCAGCTGGTCGTGAGACCGCTTCCGACCTCCGGTCCGGTCTGCTATCCTTCGGGAAGTGTACTTATGCCTCCTCGCTGCTCGTAAGACGGCATCAAAAGTTCTTTGCTCGAACTGCTCTACTGCCAATATGATCTCCAAGTGGAGCCCTTGCTGAAATTGCTGTGCTCTGTCTAGCTCGGTTGCCACCAAGGTGGGAGCAAACTGACTCAACCTTGAAAACTCGGCCGTATATCCGTCGACCGTCCTATTCATCTGCCTGAGATTACTAAACCTGGTCTGTAGGTCATATCTAGCCACTGCGTCGAAGTACTTGATCTGAAACATATCACTGAATACCGTCCACATGACAGGCGTACCCAAACTCGCTGCTTGCATAGCCCACCAGCCGTGGGCTAGATCTAGTAACTGCAGGCGCACCACAGCCTCCTTCTCTGCTTCAGGGGTCTTGGCTGCCTCCAAGATAATTTCAATGTCCTATAGCCAGGCATCTGCAGCAATAGCATCCTCGCTGCCGTCGAAGAAGGGAGGGTTCAGGCGCTTGAAATTGTTGACCGCACTATTCCTTCGAGGACCACTTTCGCTCATAGCATCTTGTACTGCTTGCTGCAAAGCATCACCTCGACGATCTTGAGACGCAAGCAACTCACGGATGAGCCCTATCAAGACCCCATCCTCTGGCCCTGCTAGCTGAACTGGCTGGACTGGGGGCACTGGTTCTCCAGAAGGCATGGCTAGGGAGGCGGCTGCTGAGGACTGATCTTGATCTTCTTGCTGTTGCTGGTCTGCCGACCGAACTTCTTCTGGCTGATCAACAGGAATGATGCCACTGAAGCAATGACATCGGGAATATTAAGGAAGGACCAGGATAGAACAATGATGCAAGCATGTTATCAAGTCAGGAATCCAAGGAGATAAGAAGATACGAGTGGAGATCAAAGGCGAGTACAGATTGAGACATATATTCGGTAAACCCTCACATTTCTTGATTGACAAGACCTGCATGGGCCACCACTTAAACCATGTCACGCCCCAGAACCAAGGCCAAAAATTCAATCTTTCATATCTTAGTCAAATCAAAGCCAAATCTAGATTTTCAAAGTGCTAACTTGAGTAAAATTGAATTCTCTTCCACATGGAAGCATCAAAACCCACAAAAATCCAACCAAAATAGATCAAAACCATGTAAATCCGAAAATAGTTAAAACCTAGATCTAGAACAATGGAGACTCCAAATCACAAAATGCCAAGTTCTAAAGTTAATCTCCATGGCCTAATCTAGCTAATGGACAAATAAAAAGTTGTTCTCATATGGTGGCAAGGTGCACTTGCCTATGGGTGATGGTGTTGTGTAGAGGAAGAGGAAGAAGAATTAATGGAGGAAAGTAATGAAGAGAGAGAGTATTAGGTGGGGATTTTAATGGTGGAGGATAAGTTGAGTGTAGGGTGGAGGTTAGCTAAGGTGCTCCAATGCAAAATAAACCAAACCAAACCAACCTTCTCCACAACATAAAACTAAGCCAGGTAAAACCCAATTACGAGAAATCCAAAATCGGCAAGTCATGTCAATTACAAGTACAGGCCAAAATCCGAGAAAATAAATACAGGTCCGAAATACGTATACGCCTAATAAAATACGTATTCCGAATATGGGTGTTATAGGCTATGCAACTTATCTCGATACGATTTCCTTATCAACATTCGGGACTACGCCCGCTAGGTTACTTACCTAGACACCGTGCTTAAATTCTCCTGACGCAACTTTAAATTGACATTGCTCAAAGGCCACAATCTATCCGACACAAAAGATTACATCGAGGCGAAGGTGCTCAAGACAACAATCGCTTTGACTCAAAGTCTCAACGATGCATCTTACGTTCGATTCCTAACGAGTAGGAATTCGATAGCCAAATTCCCAACTTATTCGTCTCGTAACATCGAACATAATTTCGATTCACGCAAGCTCAATTGCAAGGTTAAACCAAATCTAACGACATAACTCGTAAGTCATTCTGTTTTCGTTCTCTTTCGTGCATAGCACGATTCTCGCAATCGCCAATCCAAATCACCAAGTCCGTTGGTGAATTTCTAGTTCGATCGTCGACCAACATAACCATTCAAGCACTCATCCGACGAATACTCAAAATTTAACTATATTATTCTCAATCAAAAGCTGTTCCAACAATTCTCAACCGCCTAGACTTATCATCAACATGCACCACATTTTCTTTTTTGATGCAATTCCATATGCGACATCGCATGGGTCATCTTATGGGTCTGCAACATTCAATTCAATTTGGCGGTTAAGTCTTCTAGGGTCAGCAGCCCTGAAGCTACTCTCGATAATTATGGATCATTAACGAAGAACAGTTTACTACGAACCATGCTATATCTTATTTCAGAGCCAAATTACGTTCCGACGATTTCTTTACGACTATCCAATTTCGGATAAAACTATTTCTATCGGCGCAATTGATGGCAACTATCCTCCGAGTAAAGTCATGCACTCTCGTCGATAATTTTGATATTCACGACGCATCTGCTCGCATTGAGTTCGAGTCTATCTTATTTGCGGTCGACACACGAGATGCTATATGCATCGAGCAATCATCGATGACTTATAGTCTCGTCTTGATCAATCATAAAGTTCATGATCAACCAGTTCGTTCATTCTCGTATTGTTATTTACAAAATTTTGATAGTGCAAGGCACACTCCATTTTGCATTCTCATATCGTGCTTACGTTTCCTTACATATCGATCTCGATACTTCGTATCAATTTCGATAGCGTAAGGGTCAACTTTGATTCTGTTTCAACGTCGACAACTTGCATTGCATACGTCCAAGTTCTCCACAAACATTTCCGTACGTCTCGAATCGATTCTCGATTCGTTACATTCCGTTATGCATTGATCACGTAACCGAGTTACCGATTATCCAATATTGAACCCTCGAGTTATACGATCACGCGCTCTAAGTTTTTACGTGTTTCAGTCGTACTCAATTGAGTTTTGCCGTAACGTAACCAACTATCTCTTAGGTACTATTTACCCGCATCAACCAACTCTTCACTGAAGGCACACATCGTGCGATCCGATTATAATTCGTCTCGTCCAACATTTCTATCGAGATAGCACGTCGTGCGACTCATTTGTAAGTTCTAGTTTTCCTTTTCCGTCGATCCGATTATTGCTTTAAAGCATAATCGTTCCGCTAGTCTCGGTCGTCCGACCGACTTATAATTTCCTTCCGATATATCATTCATTGATATGAGTCTCACCTTATCGTCCCAACCGATTTTCGAAGAACACTTGCATCAACATACCGTCATACAAATTTCCAATCGAGTCTCGGTACTCTTCCGTCCGTTGCGGACAAACCTTTCGCAATTCTCCCAATGCGTCGATGTAATTCATCGTACAAGTGGTATACCATATACCACTCGGAATCGATTCATTCATCGCATATGTGGTATGGCATATACCATTCAAAAATCAAGTCATTTCTCCCACATTATACTAACTATGAACCAACAATCTCTTTCGACTCACGATTTTTGCAGTGATCGTGCTTGATCACAATCGTAACTTTGATTAAATCAAATCCGACACAACTCGGCCAATGTTTTCATTTGCCAACACAAGTTCGGTGTGCAACCGAACGATTCATTCTATCGATTTATGATTTCAGTTCCTTCCATTGCATCTCATACAACGATTTATTTCAAATCTCCTTTACACTCCGTGCAACGATTACTTTGTTATGCGTTGCACCACGTGCAATAATTTACTTCCGACACGCATTACACATCGTTCAATAACTTATTTTTGACATCCATTGCACCTCGTGCAACGATTTTATTCTTGACAACTGTTGCACCTCGTGCAACGATTTACTCCCGACATTCAAAGTCAATGCCCAAATCCGTTCAACACATTCGATATTGACTTATCGCTTTCATTGTAATGTATTATTTATAATCAACTTGTTGCACTTCATGCATCGTTTTATTTCTCAATCAACATATTACATTGCAACAACACCATCTCAATTCGCATTTCACAATTTGTTGCACTTGCAGCAACTAATATTTTATGACTCGTGCATTCAATGCAACGGAACGTTTCACAACTTTTTCTGTAACATCAAGTAAATTTGAAGTACTTGTGGCAACGTTACCTGTAATGCCCCAGTCCCAAAATACGTAGGACTAGGAACATAGACATGCCAGCTGCTTACATACAAAGTATACTCCAATATATGGAAGCCTCGTATGAATACATAAGCTGTAAAATGCAGTAGAACCATAACTAATCTCATCCACACGAAATAAATAAATAAAATATATCATATAATCATCTATGAAATTATCTTGATACAATATGTTGGGCGAAGACAAATCCACTACCAACAAGTAAAGAAAAATACATAAGAAAAGAAATAATTTTTGGCGACCGAAGCGAAGACGATCCAAGTGCAATCATCTTCGAAGAAATAGAGATAATCACGGCTAGAGCTAGAGCACCTGCGAAAGACAATAGCACACACCTGGCGAGATAACGAGGTCCTCAGAGGGACGTAACAAGACACATAATATCATGCCATATAAACTGAATAAATATTGCTCAAATAATAAGTCAATTGAATTATAACATGGTCTAATACACACCTATTGAACGAGCGTACCATCCCCCCGACCAAACAAGGACAGGAGATGGTAAACTAATTCACGGTGACGTATCTTTCCATACTATGAATCCAATATGGTATCCGGACCCCAACAAGGTTCAATACCTTCTCATCGAAGTAGTAAGTCACACCTACAACCAAACAAGGACAAGATGTGATAAACTAATCCGCGATAAGTTATTGTTCCAAGCCACGGTCAGATACAAGTACCCAAACCAAAGGTACTCATACCTAACGGATAAGGGCGCCTAACCAAATCTAGGTGAATGCAGTTTTAAGAACAGTAAATGGTCGCATGACTACCGGGTCAAGTCAAGAAAATACCAATGCAGTACCTCAGTAGCGAGTCACAACACCATATACTAATCCTCAGTATCGAGCGAGTCTATAGCATATAGTCTACCTATCGTTCCTCAGTAGCGAGCGAGTCTACGATAGATAGGGTGGTAGTCAACTTCCAATCATGTTCTCCCCGCCCAATGCCAACTCATAACTGCTAAGTCTTCTAGCATGCAATTCTATTAGCAGTTATTTTCTAACGCACGGCTTATACGTACTGGTGGCCAGCCAATCACGCATGTCTGCATCCTATATGTGACTCACAACAACGTGGTATAATTGTGTCAAGGCCTATGAATGCAACACATAAGGTGGTCCCTTAAATCTAGGTTTAATGTGTAAGAAAAATAATACATAGCAGGAGAATATAAATGAACAGTAAGTTCTAACAGGTTATGCCATGTATCACAGTTTATTTTGCATAAAGAAAATAATGAACAATGCATGAAATATGAGCTAAATAAATAAATAGTAAATGACAAGGTGTCTTGCCTGAGGGTGGTACGAGATGTAGCAAAATCCAACAGTCAGAATCGTCAATATGAAAGTCAAAATCCACAAGGAGCTCCGGATGCTGAAACAAACATCACGAACGAGTTTGAAATAAAAGATATGCCTAGGAAACGCCTATCCAAAAGTTATATTCTGAAACAGGGACAAAATCGTAATTTCGGGTCAAACGATGTCCGCCGTTGGACCCGTTTTGTACCGAAATGCGCGCCAGAACCTACGGTCTCTAAAGTCGTCAAACTACAAGTCTATAAATTTATTTTTTCGAGATGAACTCAACGGTATGTCCAATTTTGGATTCCGAGGAGCCGTGCACAAAATCGCCCGTTGAGTGGGATTGTGGGCCCGCCAAAATAGCGTCCCAGTCAACGATCTCAGAATCGGACCAAACTTGGCATACAGGACCAAAAAAATATTTCGAGTCCAATGGCGCAAGTTTCGTCACGATTTGATGAGTGTGCACAAAGTAATTAGAAAATATCGAAAAGGCCCGATACGGAAAAATTTGACGGATACGGATCAAATTCGTCGCGTACACGCAACCAACTTGAATTCCGTCAAAGCCCGCACGTCCGCAAAGTTGATACGGATCCTTCGGTACTCTCGGTTTGCGACGGAATCGCCCGGTTTGTCGGGACGTACCTCGTACTGGGGTTTTTAAGTTTTTGAAAAATTGATTTTTCGTAATTTTTAATCTAATTAAACCTGGAATTTATTGCAGAATAAATAAATCTATTTGAAGGGGATGATAAAGGGTCATGTGGGCTTTCTACAAGAATTTACGGAATTAGAAATGGATTAGAATTGAAGGAGAAATCGCATGATGAAGTTGGGTACCTCGATGTTAAAAACTGCCGTTGTTGTGGGTGTTTGTTGTTGTTGCCATGGCGACCGTGAGGCGGGGCTACTGTGGCTGGGCGTGGAGGTGCTCGCCGGAATGGGGGTACGGGGTGAGCGGAGGAGAGAGGAAGAAGAATTGGGTTAGGGTTCTTCTTTAGAGTCAAATACATATATATATATATATATATATATATATATATATATATATATATATATATATATATATATATATATATATATATATGTATATATATTTTTGTATATATATATATATATTTTTGTATATATATATATATATATATATATATATATATATATATATATATATATATATATATATATATATATATATAAAATATATATATATATATATATAAAGGGAAAAAAAAAATATATATATATATATATAAAGGGGATGGGGGGTCGGCATGCTTGTTGCTGCTGTGCTGCTGCTTGTGTTGTAGAGTTGGGCGGCTAATGCAAGCTGCTGCTTGCTCCTTTAGTTGTGGTCAGTTCCCACTAGGTGGGGCCGACCACATATATACTTTTTTTTTTCTCTTTATCAATTCAAAATCTTTCAAATATATAACTATATCTATATATGGATATGTATATATCCATAAATACACCAAAAAATCTATTTAAAATCCAAATACCATTTAAAGTCAACTATCCAATTATTTAATATATTTGAGCATATCTACATATATATATAAATTCAATCCTTAGTAAATCAACTCAAAATAATAATAATATTTAAATAGGAAAACATGTTTATTAAATCTCCATAAAATAACTTAAATTATAATAAAATAATACTAATCATCCCAATGGGTGAATACCGCTCACCCATGTATGGTCTAGAAATTGTACCATCTTATAAAATATTATTTTATTAATAAAACATAAATTTTGTACCAAAAGTCAATAAATATTCAACAAGTCTCAAAATTATTTAAAAATATTTGTACACACATGAAATATTCCTACATAGCCATCTTAGTCACCCCATATGCTCACATGGGCTTAAATTTGGTTCGGGCCCGGTTCGGGCTGAATTGGAAAAACTGAGTCATCTAAAAATCAATATATAATTAATATCAAAATAAAAATATTTTAAATGCGTTATTTCACAACTCGGCCTGGTTTTTTTAGTTGGGACTGAACTATGGCTAAGCCTCCCACGGCATGGTTAATATACTGGTCAAAGCACACTGCTACATCTTCTGTGCCAAAATTTATGGTTGTCTAGTACTCCAAAACTCAACAATAGCTAAGGTCATTTCTAATAATAAAAAAAAATCATAAATTGCATAAATTTATTTTTAAGTCTAATAAAATAATAAAAATAATAATTAAAAAATAGGGGTTTTACATCCTACCCAACTTACAAGAATTTCATCCTCGAAATTTAGGAACAATAGGGTAGATGGGGTTGAGGGGTAGAAGGAGTAGTTAAATGCGAGGATATAGCCACATGACTAAAGTGATACCTTGGGTCTATTTCTCAAGTACAGTATATTGTCTCTCTAAAATGAGCAAAAGATAAGAACAATAAAGGGTTCAAGACGATGCTATTGAGTACCATACGTGGTTCATAGACGACGAAAATAATTCAAAAGAGAATTGCCAAGGCTGTCGTGGATGGGACTCTAAGGCAAGTTTAACTATGTCTCCATCCACGTAGAATAATATATGAAGGCGAACCAAAGTGCAATAGGTTGATCAGACCATCATGCACTGGTTCTGATTAGACAATATGTTAGTGGGTGCACCCAATAAAATATTTCATGATCAAGCTTGGTAAAGAAATAAGCTTGCAAAATTGAGGCTAATTAGCAGCATAAGACAGTCAAATTACAAGTAAGGGAGAATGATAAAGGAAATTAAATAGTCCAGGATCTTTTAAAAATCTAAGTTCCGTCCGAAGTTTGGCCCTGTGCACTTGGCTTGGTTGACTAGCTAAGTTAGGGTCCTCTGAATTTAGTCTAAGTAAACTTATCAACATGGGTCACAAGGACAAAGGCTTTGTTGGGCCGTGAGGTATTCTACCCAACTTACAAGAGTTAAGCTAGTATTGTGATGGGACATTGGGTCAAAAAATCAAGATAAAGTACAAATATAAGCATTTAAGGAATTAAGTAAAACACAATCACATATCGGGTCGAAAGAATTGAGTCGAGGTTGAATCCCTATCCGTGGTCAAAAATATATCGGTATCATGGTAAAGATTATAGTTTGGCCATTTTGACCACAAGATCATATCAAGTAATAGAGTACAAGGAGATGGGTTTTGGTGGGACATGATATGTCTACAGGAAGGTGGGCTTGTCTAGGCCTTACATATGAAATTTGTTGGAAGAAAAAGTCTAGTGTTGTACTCCAAATATACAAGTCACGGTAGGGGACGCCAGAAGATCAAAATAGAAAGTGGGAGTTCACGAGGTGATGATTAATGCACAAAATAAAGAAGACCAAGTTAAAGCATGAAATAAAATTAATTAAAGAATCCAGTAAAAATACTAAGTTAGGGGCACAGTTCTAGAGAGAAGATAGTATCACAAATGAATACAGTTAAGGAACCATTAAATCATTATTCAAATTGTAAGTGGGTTAGTAGGTCACAATTAAAAGATCTAGAATTGAAGGAAGGTCGAGTAAGCCGAGACGGAAATACAGTCACATAGCTGGGTAGATGACTAACAACACTTGTGTATATACTACTATCATGGTTATGGGTGACATGACAATTATTGTGGAATACTCAGTAGGGTTATCTTGGGGCCTACCATTAAAATTTAACTCAAGTATCCTCCAAAAGTCTCAAAAATATACCACTAAAATTTGTATTCACTCCAAGCCGTTCAAATTCATCATAAAAATTTAAATCACTTTCTTAAATCTCAAAGCAAAATTTTTATCACATTACTACTAACCTTTTCCAAAATTAACGTTTAAATTCAACTATTTAACTCAAGAGTTCATAATTTACGGATCCATAAAAATTTCACAATCAATCAAAAATTTAACACTCTAAAATTTTCAAATAACTCACAATAAAACTCTTAGCATATTAAAAGCAATTTCAAAATTTTAAGCTCAATGCTCTCATTAATTTTTTTTAACTTCTATTCATGCTAAGTTATTCCAACAAAATCACAACTTCTAAATGGTAACTTCCTTTAATAAATCAAAATAACTTTCCATCACATCCTTCGAAATTCTCCCAAAAATTTTAATATTAGCAATCTCACATTAAACTAAATTTTCAAATAATCTTATCAGTCAAAATCTTTATTTTTTTTTACCAAAAACCTAAATAGATTTGTAATCCTCAATCATAGGACACCATTTAAAATAAAAATTTCTCAAAAATCGTTTTCATAACTTTCAAATATTTTAAACCAAAATTCACCGTCATTACTTCCACTTAAAATTTAAAATTTTCTAAACACGAAAATCGCAAGCTGTACAACTCAAATTTAAATAATTCCTATGGCCATTTTTAAAAGCTAAGATCATTTTAAAATCAAATTTATAACTGTTCAAAGGTGTATAACTATAATACAATAAATCGTAAACATCAAAACTCGAAAATCAAATAAGTTTTATATCTGTTCAAAGATGTATATCTATCACCCAAAACTCATAAATATCACAACTCGAAAAGCAAATCAATTTTATATTTGTTCAAAGGTGTATAGCTATAACCTAATAAATCATAAATATTATAACTCAAAATTCCAATCAATTTCTTAAACCAAGTATGAAATTCTATAAATCCTCTGGTGTTTACTACTTAGAAATCTCGAAGTTAAACTTTCTTTGGTAATATCCCAACTTAGAAACTGCTAACCAATAAATCACACTTTTAGAAAATGCCTTTATAACTTAGTTAAGGTCTCCGTGTATTCCAATTACTAATGTAATCCTTCTAGCCATATGGTTGACCAATAAGTATATAGTAGTGTAGCCATCTTTCTAACCATGTTTAAGCACAAGATGATAGGGTGTTGGTAGAAAGAGTTCAAGCAAGATACAAAAATCAAAGGAGGCAACGAGAGTTCAAAATTTGGAAACCAAGGAAGGTGATCAAATATGTGGATGAGATTCCTAAACTCTAATCCTATATTGCAGGCTCACCTCGGTACAATTACGTAACCGAAGTGACAAACTTGACCTGCATGGGCCACCACAAAAACATGTAACGCCCCAGTCCCAAAATACGTAGGACTAGGAACGTAGACATGCCAGCTGCTTACATACGAAGTATACTCCAATATATGGAAGCCTCGTATGAATACATAAGCTGTAAAATGCAGTAGAACCATAACTAATCTCATCCACACGAAATAAATGAATAAAATATATCATATAATCATCTATGAAATTGTCTTGATATAATATGTTGGGCGGAGACAAATCCACTACCAACAAGTAAAGAAAAATACATAAGAAAAGAAATGATTTTTGGCGAGCGAAGCGAAGACGATCCAAGTGCAATCATCCTCGAAGAAATAGAGATAATCACGGCTAGAGCTCGAGCACATGCGAAAGACAATAGCACACACCTGGCGAGATAACCAGGTCCTCAGTGATGTAACAAGACACATAATATTATGCCATATAAACTGAATAAATATTGCTCAAATAATAAGTCAATTGAATTATAACATGGTCCAATACACACCTATTGAACGAGCGTACCATCCCCCAACCAAACAAGGACATGAGATGGTAAACTAATTCACGGTGACGTATCTTTCCATACTATGAATCCAATATGGTATCCGGACCCCAACAAGGTTCAATACCTTCTCATCGAAGTAGTAAGTCACACCTACAACCAAACAAGGACAAGATGTGACAAACTAATCTGCGACAAGTTATTGTTCCAAGCCACGGTCAGATACAAGTACCAAAACCAAAGGTACTCATACCTAACGGATAAGGGCGCCTAACCAAATCTAGGTGAATGCAGTTTTAAGAACAGTTCATGGTCGCTTGACTACCGAATCAAGTCAAGAAAATACCAATGCAGTACCTCAGTAGCGAGTCACAACATCATATACTATTCCTCAGTATCGAGCGAGTCTATAGCATATAGTCTACCTATCATTCCTCAGTAGCGAGCGAGTCTACGATAAATAGGGTGGTAGTCAACTTCCAATCATGTTCTCCCCGCCCAATGCCAACTCATAACTGCTAAGTCTTCTAGCATGCAATTCTATTAGCAGTTATTTCCTAACGCACGGCTTATACGTACTGGTGGCCAGCCAATCACGCATGTCCGTGTCCTATATGTGACTCACAACAATGTGGTATAGTTGTGTCAAGGCCTATGAATGCAACACACAAGGTGGTCCCTTAAATCTAGGTTTAATGTGTAAGAAAAATAATACATAGCAGGAGAATATAAATGAACAGTAAGCTCTAACAGGTTATGCCATGTATTACAGTTTATTTTGTATAAAGAAAATAATGAACAATGCATGAAATAAGAACTAAATAAATAAACAGTAAATGGCAAGGTGTCTTGCCTAAGGGTGGTACGAGATGTAGCAAAATCCAACAGTCAGAATCGTCAATACGAAAGTCAAAATCCACAAGGAGCTCCGGATGCTGAAACAAACATCACTAACGAGTTTGGAATAAAAGATATGCCTTGGAAACGCCTGTCCAAAAGTTAAATTCTGGAACAGGGGCAAAATCGTAATTTTGGGTCAAAACGATGTCCGCCGTTGGACCCGCTTTGTACCGAAATACGCACCAGAACCTACGGTCTCTAAAGTCGTCAAACTACATGTCTATAAATTTGTTTTTCTGAGACGAACTCAACGGTATGTCCAATTTTGGATTCCGAGGAGCCGTGCACAAAATCGCCCGTTGAGTGGGATTGTGGGCCCGCCAAAATAGCGTCCCAGTCAACGGTCTCAGAATCGGACCAAACTTGGCATACAGGACCAGAAAAATATTTTGAGTCTAATGGCGTAAGTTTCGTCGCGATTTGATGAGTGTGCACAAAGTAATTGGGAAATATCGAAAAGGCCCGATACAGAAAAATTTGACGGATACGGATCAAATTCGTCGCGTACACGCAACCAACTTGAATTCCGTCAAAGCCCGCACGTCCGTAAAGTCGATACGGATCCTTCGGTACTCTCGGTTTGCGACAAGATCGCACGGTTTGTCGGGACGTACCTCGTACCGGGGTTTTTAAGTTTTTGAAAAACTGATTTTTCATAATTTTTAATCTAATTAAACCTGGTATTTATTGTAGAATAAATAAATCTATTTGAAGGGGATGATAAAGGGTCATGTGGGCTTTCTACACGAATTTACGGAATTAGAAACGGATTAGAATTGAAGGAGAAATCGCATGATGAAGTTGGGTACCTCGATGTTAAAAACTGCCGTTGTTGTGGGTGTTTGTTGTTGTTGCCATAGCGACCGTGAGGCGGGGCTACTGTGGCTGGGCGTGGAGGTGCTCGCCGGAAAGGGGGTACGGGGTGAGCGGAGGAGAGAGGAAGAAGAATTGGGTTAGGGTTCTTCTTTAGAGTCAAATACATATATATATATATATATATTTTAAATATATATATATATATATATATATATATATATATATATATATATATATATATATATATATATATATATAAATATATATATAATTATATATATATATATATATATATATATATATTTTATATATATATATATATATATATATATATATATATATATATATATTTATATATATATATATATATATATATATATATATATATATATATATATATATATAAAGGGGATGGGGGGTCGGCATGCTTGTTGCTGCTGTGCTGCTGCTTGGTTGTGGAGTTGGGCGGCTAATGCAAGCTGCTGCTTGCTCCTTTAGTTGTGGTCGGTTCCCACTAGGTGGGGCCGACCACATATATACTTTTTTTTTTCTCTTTATCAATTCAAAATCTTTCAAATATATAACTATATCTATATATGGATATGTATATATCCACAAATACACCAAAAAAATCTATTTAAAATCCAAATACCATTTAAAGTCAACTATCCAATTATTTAATATATTTGAGCATATCTACATATATATATAAATTCAATCCTTAGTAAATCAACTCAAAATAATAATAATAATATTTAAATAGGAAAACATGTTTATTAAATCTTCACAAAATAACTTAAATTATAATAAAATAATACTAATCGTCCCAATGGTTGAACTTTACCGCTCACCCATGTATGGTCCAGAAATTGTACCATCTTGTAAAATATTATTTTACTAATAAAACATAAATTTTGTACCAAAAGTCAATAAATATTCAAGAAGTCTCAAAATTATTTTAAAAAAATTGTACACACATGAAATGTTCCTACATGGCCATCTTAGTCACTCCACATGCTCACATGGGCTTAAATTTGGTTCGGGCCCGGTTCGGGCTGAATTGGAAAAACCAGGTCATCTAAAAATCAATATATAAATTAATATCAAAATAAAAATATTTTAAATACGTTATTTCACAACTCGGCCTGGTTTTTCTAGTTCGGACTGAACTATGGCTAAGCCTCCCACGGTATGGTTAATATACTGGTCAAAGCACACTGCTACATCTTTCGTGCCAAAATTCATGGTCGTCTAGTGCTCAAAAACTCAACAATGGCTAAGGTCATTTCTAATAATAAAAAAAAATCATAAATTGCATAAATTTATTTTTAAGTCTAATAAAATAATAAAAATAATAATTAAAAAATTGGGGTTTTACATTACCCGATTTTGTATTAGACTTATCGTATGGAACATCTAGTGCGGCATCGAGTAGAGTCAAGAGTGATTTCGATTGGTGGTGGGTAACTCTTTGGAATTGAAACAAAACAAACATCCTGAAGAAATTGAGCCTAGAGCTCTGATACCAATTTGTCACGCCCCGACCCGGAATCATCCAAATCATCGTCCTCGCAGGGGGCGTGATGCCGCACGAGCCTGGAGTTGCGCTCATGCAAGGCAAGATGACAAGTTCTCAAATGGTTATCTTTGATTTGATATTAACAACGAAAGGAAAATAGAGTATATGAAACAATTCTCTTTATTGATATTCGAACTGAGATTACAAAGGCTTTCAATAGTCCAACTAAATTTGCCAGGTTGGCTACAACACTCAAGTTCTCTCTTACCCACAAAGGATTTCACTGTTCCATACATCATGCCTTCTATATCTCGGCCGCATCAATCCTATTGCAAGTCCAAGCGTCAATACGGTCGCATGCCTCAATACGCTTCAGCATTTCAAGCCTCAACGCGTTCAAGCGAAGCTCCGCTGCGAGCAATCCATTTCCTGTACCCTACATGAAAGCTGGTGGGGGATCAGTATGTTCGTCCTCACATGTACTAACGAAAAGACCTTCCTTCTAAGCCGACATTTAAGTATTTATGTTCAATCATGCAACTTAGCTTATGATCTTGATATATTCTCCTTATGGTCAATTTTGTAGCATATTCGAAAGCAGTAAAGTATGTTATCATAGCAAGCATGTTATTCGAATTGAATAGGAAAGCAGGCAAGCAGTCTTGTGTTTGTTTCATGGCACGACTTACCAGAATAGACGCACTCACCTTTGCACCGACGTAAGGTGAATACACCCTATTTCTTTCCTGTCATGTTATAAGTGCATCTCTAATCAGGATCTATGTGTGCGGGACACATACGTGCCTGTACTTTTGACCCATCGTTCCTTAACTATATGAAGGTCTTGGCGTATCCGCGTCAGAATGGACTAAAGGCATTTCTTTCTTTCTCTTCTCTCTTCTCTCTTACTTTTCTTTCTTTCTTTCTTTTCTTTTCTTTTCTCACTTTCTTTTCTTTCACGAATTTAGGTAGCCCGACGCCTCTCGTAGTGGATTATTGTCCCAACTACGGAGATCTACCGCTGTATACCATCATTTGTTGCTTTTCACATCTCGCTAAGCGGTCGCTAATCGTCTTACGGATGTATGCCTATCAAAGATTCTATTCCTCCTAGGCCGAACGGTCCCGGTGCCCCAGAGCAGCCCGTTCGGAGGGAACGTTCCGTGCACAGAATATTATCACAATTATCTCAAGTCCATTCGACCATGCAACGCCCAATTATTCAAACAACCAAGCACTATTATTCAAACAACCAAGCATAGTCTTGAGTCTATGACTCAGACTTTATCATCTCGTATTTTTTCTATTAACTTTCTATGTTCTTATATTTCATACTTCGTTTCAATGTTCAATGGCATCATGCCTCAACTCAATGTTCGTCAAACGAACGACCCGAAGGTCCCGAATACCTTTCGAGGCATCATGTCATATCCGACAGTTTTGCCACATTCATGCCACAACTGTATTCTTTCGCAACGAAGCCATCTTTTATGATCTCGTGCACGTAGGCACTTTTGACATATTTATGTTCTTTTCCCTCGCGTCATGCACTTGGTGTACGCATCGAAGTTGTATTTCCATGTTCTATGACTTAGTGTTCAATGTTCATGGCTTGCGTGCTAGGGCGCTCGCCTATTGTCTTTCAATGTGCTAGCCTTTCTAACTCGTACGCGAAGGCACATAATGGCTCATGCACGAAGGCACTCGCCGAATACAGTTATCCCATGTTCTTGCGGCTTGTGCATTGAGGCGCTCGCCTTTGCGATATCCAATGTTCCATAGCGACTCGTGCATTTGATGCATGTTTCATTTCAATTGTTCTAACTAGTGTTCGACACACACTATGATTTGTCTTTCGATCAGACCACGCCCGTGGAGTCGATAGGATAACTTAGCATACAATGATATATTCTGACTTAGACATGAAGGAGTAAAAAGAAGAGTCAATCTTTCCACCTTGAGTCGATACGCCTTGTCGTTTCGCCAAGCCGATGTGGCTCAATTTCATAACTTTGATGCACGACCAACTCTCCTGACTTGGCCATTCGAGCACTTCATGCTTCATTGAACTATACGTCCGACTTGGCTTACTGTGCCAATGCCTCAGTCCGTCGTAAGGCGACGATTGGTTTCGCGGACCCGTTTCTGAATAAGGCAAAATTTCGACCTTTAATATTTCAGCGTAAATGGATAGCCTGCACATGAAACCAACTAAAATCAATACTTGTATCGATTAGGACTTGCGCCTTGGTCGATTCGATTTCTTAGAATCTTCGAGCCGTCTCAACGCACTTATACTTCGGGACAATGCGGCGCTTCGCATCGTTTCAACTCGATGCATACTTTGGGACAATGCAACTTTTCGCATCGACTTAGTTCGATGTGTTGCTCGAGACAACGTAACTCTTGTATCAACTCATAAATAATACATTTCATTCAGTCAACGCGACTCTTTGAGTCAACGCCTCAGCATAATGCGCCGTACGGAGCAGGGCATTACAGTTACAGCCATTGTCCATTCCAGAGTGGAAGTGGGAGCACATCACGATAGGCTATGTTTCTGGATTGTCGTGTACACTAGGAGGGAAAGACGTGATTTGGGTTATCGTAGACAGGTTGACCAAATCAGCCTACTTTTTGCCATTTAAAGTGGGTACGTCTACGGAGAGGCTAGTAGAGATGTATATGCGACAGATTGTCAGGATACACGGAGTTCCGGTGAGTATTGTCTCGGATCGGGATAGTTGCTTTACTTCCAATTTCTGGCGGAGTCTGCAGACTAGTTTGGGCACTCAGCTCAAGTTCAATACTGCATACCACCCTCAGACGGACGGACAGTCAGAGAGGACTATTCAGACACTCGAGGACATGCTGCAGACCTGTTTTCTGGATTTTGGAGAATCTTGGGAGGATCACCTGCACTTAGTGGAGTTTGCATACAACAACTGTTTCCATGCCAGCATTAAGATGTCACCATTTGAGACACTGTACGGGCGTAGATGTCATACACCCTTGTCTTGGGATAACGTTAGAGAGCGAGCTTTATTGGGACCTGAGATGGTTGTTGACGCAGCCAAGAAGGTGAAGCTCATCAGAGATCGACTTCGCATGGCGCAGGACAGACATCGGCATTGGGCCGATAGCCACCGAAGACCATTACAGTTTGAGGTACATCTTAGACTTAGGATTAGAATCTTGTTTGTTTTATGATTATGTTTGATCATATGATTGTTATAGTTAAGTTGAGAACATGTTTATTCTAGGTTGGAGATCTGGTGTTCTTGAGGATATCTCCGACGTGTGGTACTATTCACTTTGGTGGAGGTGGAAAGCTTAGTCCACGTTTCATCGATCCTTTCGTTATCAGCAGAAGAGTCGGTGACGTGTCATACAGACTGGACTTGCCCCCTGCATTAGAGGAAGTCCATAATATATTTCATGTGTCGCAGTTAAGAACGTATGTGGCAGATCCCAGCCATGTACTGGATTATTCCGAGATCGAGGTGGGCCCTACTCTTAGTTATCCAGAACAGCCTGTGGAGATTCTGGATTGACGGGAGAAGGTGTTAAGGAACCAGACGATATCTTTGGTTTACGTAGCTTGGATGCATCACTCTCCAGGTGAGTCTACTTGGGAGAGGGAGGACGAGATGCACGAGCAATACCCTTATCTTTTTCAGTCTTGAGGTATGATTTTTCTATCCTTCTCATCCATTCAGTTGTCTTTAATTTTGAGGACGAAATTATTTTAAGGAGGGTAGATTTGTAACTCACTTCTTCTAAATTAAGGGTATTTTAATCTTTGTGCATTATTTTGAATTTATTTAAATTGTTAATTAAATTGATTGCTGTGATTTGGATTGGTGTTTTGGTAGGACCTAGATGGTATAACATTAGTCAATCTTGTCTAGAAGCCTAAGTATGTGATTAGGATTATTATTGGCTAATTAGTTTTAATTTATAATTATTACCTATTTTCTAGAATTATTTAAGGATTTTAAGCCTTTTTATAAGCCTTTTTAAGCTTTTTGTCATTGGGCCTTTGTAGCAACCTAGGAATGCTTGGCCTATGACTTAACCTAACCCTAATACCCCCCTAGCATGGCCGACCAAGCATAGCAGCTGCCCCTCTCATTTGTGAAGAATTCCCATAGCCTCTATTAGGTTCAAACCCTAGTTTCCTTTTGCTTCGAACCCTAACTTTCTCATCCGGCATCCGATTCGTGCCAAACGAATTGCGTTGCAACTATGGGGAGGAGAAGAAATTGCTGGACCACTGCTAGCAAGGAGTTGGAGGAGTTTGCTCAGGAGAAATCGGTCGTCGAAGCGCTCGAGGATTCACTTTCATTGAGATTCTGACTCTCAATAGGTAAACCTCGTTCTAGTAATGTTTATTCTGATTTTTCTTTATGTTAGCATGCATCTAGGTACCCTCGACCTATAGGTTTAGTTTCGTTCAATTTTGTGTTCGTTCGATGTGCGTATCGTATCGGAGTTACAACATAGCTGTTCGACAAAATTACCTAATGGATTAAAACTTGTTATTTTTCGAATCTATTTATATATTTGGATAGCCCTAGACATAAGGATCCCGACCCCGTATTTTTTGACACGAATCGGGCTCGTGTCCATGTCTAAACAGGACACGAACACGCTGCATGCGCAGGCCGCACGCGTGCCCTGCTATCGCGCGTTGATTGCGCGATGTACAGGCTACGTGGCCGGGTGCTACATGGCGTGTGGGTGGGAGCAACGTCTGTGAACATGTCCCCCAAGTTTCATGTCATCTCTATTCGAATCGAAGGAGTAATTACGATCGCACGAGTCGAAACACGCACGCGCGCGCGCACAGCCGCCGATGACACGGCCATCGTGCCGACACGTGGACTCGATCCGATGGGTCCTATATGTAGCCCTATACCTAGCCTATCCTAGGACATGACCACGACCACGACACGTATGGTGGGACACACGAGTCCCTAGACTCGTCGTCCCCCGTGCACGATGCGGTGCACTGTTCTGTGCACACGCGCACAGGCTGTGCATGGACACAGGCTTCGTGCGCGTCGAACACGACACTTGGCCGTACGTTGAATCGGCCAATAGGTCGGGGATGTGTTAACCTAGGTGTACGCAAAGTTCTACGAGAAACGGTTCGGAATCGAGCGAGAAATTGAACTCGTACTGATTCAATTGACACGCGTATCGGGTTTTCCGATACGTACTCCGTGGACACGATATGAACACGAGTTCGACCCCGTGAGTACCCGAACATGTCACACATATAGATACCTTCGTGTTTGCCAAGTTTTACGGATTCTAATTGTGTATATTGCATTTTGGGCATTGAGTTGGATTTTGGGTTTTCGATTTATATGTATATTTGAATTGTTTTGTGATATTTCAAATTGCTGAGATTTAATTCATAATTTCTTAGTTTATAGGAAGTTATTAAGATTCTGGACTGGTGGATTTAGTCCCTAATTTTACTTTAAATTATTTCCATCATATATGTCTATATATATCTCTATTTGCCTTTTTATCGAGTTATTTCAATCCCAGGTCTGAGTTTATTTCCCCCTTCGTAAGCCCAACATTTTTCTCTCCTATACATATATGTGTATATATTAGGTTATATATATATATATTATATATATATTTTTTTTTTATATTTTATATATATATATATTATATATATATATATATATATATATATATATATATATATATATATATATATACATATATGAGATATTATACATATATGAGATATTATATATGTATACATATATGAGATATTATATATGACAATTCTCGATTTGTAGCAGACCCCTCTGGCGATTTAGCTGACCCCTGCAACGTCTTCTCCGGCATGTTCTCCCGGCCGGTCGGGCGGCCTGACCCGTCGGCCGCCCCTCCCATCATTCCCTCCCCCTCACCCCGATCCACCCCCCCACCCCTACTCACCCCCTCCCCTTCCCCCGTCACCTCTTCCCTCGTGCCCTCCTCGGCCAGGTGCCAGCGGTGTGCGCACACTCCCCGGCACCAACGCCCTCTGCGTCGCCTCCTCCCTCGTCTCCGACGTGCACCCCTATTTCTTTCGTTGCCGCCCCTCCTACCGCTCCCGTTCCGACACCGCCACGCGGTCGCTCTCGTCGTCCTCCCTCCCCTCCCTTCTCGGCGTCCCCCTCCGGCGATCACTGCCTGGACCCCTGACCAACTCGCCCTCGTTGGTCGGGAGGCCGTCCTCTCCCAGCCCCGGCGAACCCTACCCCTCGTTTCCTCATCCGGACCCGCTCCACCGGCGCCCTTGGCATTGGCCAAGTCTTCGTCGGTCGCTGCCGAGTACGGAGCGACAGCCGTTGCACCGTGATCCAGCTCGGGTTCCACGCCGGCCATGATGGACCAGGGTCTCCCGCCCTTGGTTCCTGTGCTGAGAGAACTGAGGACCACGTGCCCTCCCTGCTGCACGCTCTTCGGAGCTACTGCTGGCTTAGCGTGCTCCAAACGTATTCTTTCCTCCTCGATTTTCGAACCAGCTACCCATCCCATGAGTTACTCTACGCAGGGGGTTGCTGGCGTAATCAGCCCTACTCCTCCGGTTACGCTCGACGAGGACCGCGTAAACTTTTCAGGCTTCCACGTAGTGGATCAACCTATTCACCCTGTTACGGGTTTGCGTGAGCTTGAGGGCTCCCACGGTATGGGCCAGCCCTCATCCTCAGTTTCGGGCTTCTGTGCGCCCGGTGGCACCCACGTTGTGGGCCTGCCCTCCCCCTTCATTTCGGGTTACGCAGTGCGCTTGCTCGGAGGTTCCAACATAGTGCTTGAGGGCTCCCACGGTGTCGGCCAGCCCTCATCCTCTATTTCGGGCTTTTGTGCGCCCAATGGCACGTATGTAGTGGGCTAGCCCTCTACCTCTGTTCCGGGCAGCGTTGTGCACTCGCCCGGAGGCTCCCACGCTGTGGGTCAGCCTTCGCCCGTAGTTACGGGCCGCCAGGCGACGGGTGGCTCCCACTTTGTGGACCAGTCCTCCACTTCTACGCTGGTCTTCCATACGCTGGGACTCCTTCCCCTTACTGCAGGCGGGCCTGTGGCGGGAGGTGCCGACATCTCGACCGTTCCCGTCTCCAGTTGCCCGCCCGCAGCCCCAGCTTCCCCCACCCACACCCTCTCTAGGCGGCCCGGTTCGTCCCCGAGTCCCCTCGTACACCGAAGCCCTACGGCCTGTCCGCGATAAGGTCCCTCCCCTCCCCACGCGAAGATCGTCCTCCCTGAAATTGTTTTCGCAACACCATCTGACGGATACCCAATCCGAGTTCCCTTCTCTGACGCGGACATCACTTCCCTATCCTCTACCTTCCTCAAGTCCTTCGTCCTAAAGTTCACCTCTGGTTGTCCTAAGATAGCTAGGGTGAAGGAGGCTATCGCTGCTTGGGGTCTCTCGGACACCTATCGGGTCGCCCCTCTCGACCCCAAGCATATGTTCCTGTACTTGTCATCCGACCAGGACTGCAGCAAGGTTTGGGCTAAGGGCCCCACCAAAATTGACTCACAGCTTGCCAAAATAATCAAATGGTCACCCAAATTCAACCACTCGGTGGATTCGTCGATCATATCCACATGGGTCACCCTACCCAGCCTTCCCATGGTGTGCTTCCCCGCAGCTGCTCTTAAGCGCATCGCCAGTTCCTTCGGGTCCCTGGTTGCCATCGCGGAAGAAACACGTAACCTTTCAAAATACAACTACGTAAAGATTTGTGTTGAGCTCGACCTCTCCAAGGAACCCCCCAAAATGATAGAGATAGAGCTGGGAGATCAGACAATTAGACAACCACTGGGGTACGACAACAACATTATTTATTGCCATCATTGCCAGATGAGTGGTCATTCCTTACAACACTGCTTCCGGGCCAACCCAGCTCTCAAGAAGCCTGGACCCCGCAAACCTTGCGATCCGGTCGCGTCCACTACCCCCCGCACTTCCTCGCCTGACACCTCACCCATTCCCCCCCTCCGGCACACAGGAACCCCTCCTCAACAGAACTCGAGACCCCTCCCCTCGTCCGACTCTGCCATCATTCCCTACAACCCTCCACCATCACCCTCGTGAACTCCTTTGCCATACTTGATAGCGACAACTCCCCCGACAGCCCTTGCGAGCACACCATTGATCACGTATGCTCCGATTCAGACAACATCCTCCAGGCAGAGCCAGACGTTTCAAGCACTGTCGAGTCAAGATCCGACAGCCGTCCCACCCCCCACCTCCAACAGCCCCCCCTATCCCTCTACTTCCAACCCCCTTTGCATCGACACTGTTCCCTTTCAGATCTCCCTCATCAACTCCTTCAAGCCCTTGGGCACCAGATGCACTCTCCACCCCATCTCCATAGGTGACCACCCATGTGAGCAGCTCGTGGTGACCCATGACCCTTGCCTTATTATCGACGGACAAGAATTATACACTGCTGATCCGGCCCTATCACCCGTCTTCACCGAAGCCCCCCCGACCCTTGCTCCCCTCTCACTGGCAGATTCTGGCAAGCCAAAGACGCCGTTTTCCTTGACCGCAACAACCCCATGTGTGCGCTCGATGACGTCGAGGTGGCGAGTGACTCCTTAGTGGCCATCGATCGTGCTCTCTCACCAATTGGCTTGTCAGAGGCCAGTGACAACCACATAACTTCCAACAAGAAATCTTCCTCGAAAAAGAAGAAAAAAAAAGAAAAAGAATCAGCAAGCGGCTATGACCACAAGGTCAGCAACCAAGCTCAACCAACTCACCCACTCCCCCAACCCAATGTTTAACATCCTCTCGTGGAACGTTAGAGGCAAAGCAAAAACACTGACGCTGAACAGAATCCTCAGCCTCAAGAAAATACACAAAATCGACATCCTAGTGATCATCGAACCTAAAATCCCCAAGAAAAGAATCACCGGCATCCAACTACAACTTGGTTTCGCAACCGCGCTGGCTGGCAGTCACGACATCTGGATTCTCGCCAGTACTGGCATCAAATTTGGCATGGTTCAGGATTCCCGCCAAGCCCTCTCCTTCTGGGTAGAACACCTCCAACTGCGGAACAGAACCTTAATCTCCGCCGTTCACGGCAGCTGCGACTTCCAAGAAAGAATACTCCTCTGGGCTGACCTGATTGACACCCACCTCTCCCTCCAGAACCTCCCGTGGATGTGCTTAGGCGACTTCAAGACCATCTCCAGTAGTGATGAGAAGTCTGGAGGGCGTCCGCCTCCTCTTTCGGCCATGGACGACTTCAACAATTTCACCTTCAATGCTCACCTCGCTCACCTTCCTTTCTCCGGCAACGCTTTTACCTGGTGCAATATGCAGGAAGGCTCTCGGCATCAATACTCCCACCTCGACAGCGCCCTCATCAACAGCCACTGGGCTGACATGGGGTTCATCTCTATCCTCTTCTACCTAAACACTACAGAATCGGATCACTCTTCCCCCTAATCGAGATCAGTAGGAGCTCCCACCGCATCAAGAAACCTTTCCAATTCCTGGATTTTTGGAGGCATCATCCCAGTTTCAAATCCGAGGTGGCTTCAGCTTGGTACTCAGTGTACGATGCTGACCCACAATATAGAGTAGCAACCAGACTGCGAGCCACGAGCAAGGCTCTCTCTAGGTGGAGCAGGGCCGCTTTCGGCAACATCTTTAAGGAGATCAAAAATACAAAAGATGATGTTACCCGAATCGAGATCTCTTACGTTGCTAACAGATCCCCCGAAGCGCGGACCGCGCTCAACCTCGCCAGAGCTATCCTTAAGTCCAGGCTTAAAGTCGAAATGGAATTCTGGAAACAAAAATTGCCAGACTGAAATGGGACACCGAAGGGGACCGCAACTCCATGTAACAGTATACTGAAAAAGCAATGCTTTGAGTATAAGTGGGAGATTGTTAGGATTATGTACTAAAAGCATCACTTTTGTAGTAACCTTATTTCCTTAAATTTTAAATGAGAATCATATGGGCAAATGTTTGTATATTGTATTTGTTGCAAGTGTTAATGCAAATGTCTGATATTCTATATTGTAGATAATATGGTGTGTGGTGTCACACAGAAGATCATATTATCAGTTTCCTATAGAGTATATAAATAGTTCACAACCTAGATGGACTTGGACAATCTATTGGAAAGGTTGTAGTGTAATCTGGTATTAGTCTATCTTGACTATAGGTTTACACTAGTACACTTTGTGTGTATTGAACAGGACCACTTGAGGTTGTTCTCTTTGTACTGACTACATAAGAGAATAAACACCTCTGTTATTATGGATGCTTGTACTCTTAATCCGGATATAATAACAGACATGTATATGCAGTATGCATTACTTTGACTCATAAAAGAGTGAGATTCATTATGGATCAACAACCTCTATGAATTGGGTAATAACATTGTATGTATGATGGGCTGTTGATTATAAATGGAATCCATGTCCCGATACATCGGGTTGATGATGTCCTCTTAAGGAGCTCATAAGGATTGTCATGTAAACCCTGCAGGTGGATTATATCCGACATGACAAATAAAGTTGAGCGGTACTACTTAAGGATAAAAGATGTCGAATCAATATAGTTGTCAGTAACTTAATTTGATCGATGGACATACGATATCTTAACATGGGGAGCCAAACGAGCATGTAATAAAAGGAGCCCACAAACATAATTTGGGATTAGGGAGGTAGTGCAACAATAGCTCATTAGTGGACCGAACTATTGTTAATGGGCCTGGATTGTGTGTTCGGGCTGAACACGGGATATCCAGATCCGTTAGGAGGCCTAACCCTAATTTCTCCTCATGGTCCCTGCCATAGCCTATATATATCCTCTATTCTCTGGCCGCCAGATTATCGATCAGAAATCTAAAATTTTCTCTAAATTTGTGATTCACGTAAGGAGAGAAAGAGAGGAAGGAATACGTGCAGAAGATCTTGGGTTCGTCCGTTCGAGATTGCCAGGAATTACTTGTCTCCTTTCCACCGCAGGTATAATTTGTGAACCCTAGTTTCCGCCTATGAAGGGTTAGAACACGTATTAGATCTGTTCAACTTTCTATCGATCAATACGCACACCAAAGGAAGGGTCCTGGAAATCCCCAGTTCCATCACTCCAGCTTCTTCCATGCCTGCGTTAAAGGCCGCAGACAATAGTTCAACCTTCATCGTATCTCCGATAACAACGGCAACCAGCTGACGGATCAACAAATGATCCAAGAGGCTGCGGCTAACTTCTTTTCCAATCTCTTCACCAAGGAGGCGGTTGTCATGGACGAAGAGGTACTGGCGGTGGTCCCCTGCATCATCACCGAGCTTGAGAACGAGCAGCTCCTTTCTCTCCCTTCCGCGGGCGAGGTAGAGATTGCGATATGGGATCTCGACGAGCACAGCGCTCCCGGCCCCGACGGCTTCAACGATGTATTCTACAGACATTGTTGGGACATTATAGGCCCAGACTTTTATGATGCTTCGGTTGCCTTCTTTCAAGGAGCTAGATACCCCAAATCCTTATCCAGGGCTAATCTCATTCTTATCCCCAAAAAAGACAACCCAGATACCTTCAAAGACTTCCGTCCCATAAGTCTATGCAACTTCGCCAACAAAATTATCGTGAAAATTATCGCTAACCGGATGACGGATCTTCTGCCTAAAATTATATCCGAGGAGCAGAGCGGTTTTGTGAAAGGGCGTAACATCGTGGACAACATCCTGCTCGCTCAGGGGATGGTCACTTGCATGAAATTCTCGGCTAGAGGGGGGAACATCGCAATTAAGCTGGATATGGAAAAAGCCTACGACCGCCTTGACTGGCAAATCATGATCTGGGTTTTCAGGGCTTTTGGCTTCTCCGAACTAGGGATTGACATCATCTTCAGGTCCATCAACAATTCCTGGTTCTCCACCGTTATCAACGGCCAGGCCGATGGCTTCTTCACCGCTAGCCGTGGCATCCGCCAGGGGGATCCTCTTTCAGCCACTATCTTCATCATCACTGCGGAGGCCCTCAACAGAAACCTTAAGAGCATGCCCAATACCCCGAGGTTCCAACACTTTCACACCACCACCGGCTGTCCCATCATCACCCACCTTACTTACGCTGACGATGTCCTCATATTTTCCTCCGGAGACATCGGCTCTATCGAGGTGGTCCTTCAAACGCTGAACAGGTACACCAGATGTTCCGAACAAAGAATTAACAACAACAAGAGCGTCATCTACATCCATCACAAAACGGACAGGTCTCACTCTGCGACAATCTCCAACCTGACCTCCTTTGCCATAGCATACCCCCCTTTCACCTATTTAGGGTGCCCACTGGTCTATGGTAAGGCCAACTCAGGTATCTTCGAGTACTTGGTCAACGCCATCAGGAAAATGATCGAGGGGTGGCACAATGCCACCCTCTTGCCTGGTGGAAAGCTAATTCTGATCGAGCATGTCCTATCATCCATTCCTATTTACACCCTGGAGGTCTGCAACCCTCCCAAAAAGGTTCTCGTTTCGCTTGAATCCCTTTTCGCCTGCTTTTTCTGCGGTCACAACAAAGGCAAAGATAAACACCACTGGGCTAGCTGGAACACTATGGCTAACCCCACTTTCGAGGGAGGTCTAGGATTCTGCAGATTGGAACACATCGTCGATGCATGCTCCATGAAGTTATGGTGGAAACTGTGCACGAACAATTCAATTTGGACTCGCTTCATGCAAGCGAGATACTTCAGATATTCCCACCCTGGAACGGCCTTAGTCAACAATCGTTCATCATCATCCTGGAGACGGATTACCCGCGGCCGTCAGCTAGCTGACCCCCTCACGCACATCAAGCTGGGCAACGGCTACTCATCGATGAGCCATGATCGCTGGCTGGGTGGGAATCTCTGGCACCCTTCCGAGTCCCCTCCGCGGGAGGGCCAGATCCGCGAGCTTTGGGATCCCACGTTCGGATGGATCTGGGACCGTGTCAGGATCTGGCTCGATCCTGCGTCTGCCTCCTGTCTCTCCACTGTGAATCTCCGCCTCTCCGACACTCCGGACATCACGAGATGGTCCCCTAACCCGGACGAATGTTTCTCACTGAATTCCGCCAAGTCTGTCGCCCGCGACATCGAAACCCCATCACCTCTCATCGCTCTTTTCTGGCACGCGTGCATCCTCGTCAAATGGTCGATCCTTATCTGGCGAGCCCACTTCCGTAAGCTCCCCACCGACAATGCCATCACCTCGTTTGGCTACAGCCTCGCATTGAGTTGCCATTGCTGCACGACGCCCCTCGCTGAAATCGCAGAGCACATCCTCACTCCGGTAATCTGGCCAAGAACATTTGGATGAGTCTCAGCACCAAGTTTAGGCAGGCCCCCCTAGGGGCTTCAACGATCTCCTGTCCGGCTGGGGTATTTCCTACGGACATCAGATCGTCGTAGCCGCGGGAATTTGGGTCATGTAGAAAAACAGGAACAAGTTCCGATACGAGGGCCGACAAATTCCATCCCCCCAATTGTACAGGGAAATCATCAGATAGATCCTAAAAATTTGGAGGCACTGCTCGCACTCCACGCCCAAATTTTGGGAGGCCCTAGATTAGTCTCTGTCTTCTTGTTTCTGTTTTGTCGGTTAGCCTAGCCGCTTCTTTTCTTTTGCCAGCTCTTGGCGCTCTTCTTGTATAGGCTTTTCCATTTTGCGCCTGATACATCAATAATATTCCCCCTTATATATATATATATATATATATATATATATATATATATATATATATATATATGAGATATTCATATAGTGGTATATATAACCATTTATTCTCAGATTTGTACCCCCCTAACAACAGCTCTTCATACACACACACAATCTCTTCCCAAGTTTAAGTACATGTGTGTATGTATATATTGTTTGCCATGAAATATAAAAGAACAGAACAATTATCGGAGGACAGGACTTTCACTTCACAATACAAACTCGCTTGTACAAAGAAAGCCTAGAGACGAAAACCTAGGTACAGCAATCTAAGTACAATTGTTTATTTTAGATTCTGGGGGGTGACGGTAGAGGCTCGGGAAAGCGACGGCAGCTCTGCCTTACTCCTTGGATGATCGGGTGCAGCCTTGGCTCTGTAGAAGAAATACTGGGCGTTGATGAAGAAATGTTCTCTCTCTCTCTTCAGGCTCTCTGGCTCTCTATGTCTCTCTCTGTATATCTCTCTCTGTCTCTGTGTATGTCTCTATTTCTCTCTACGTATATGTCTGTGTGTGTGTGTTTGCAAGGGAATGGCACCCTGCTATTTATAAGAGTAGGGGGCCTCATTAGGGTTTACAATAATTGCCCATTCTTGAAAGTCGGCGGCTAAGGATCACTGGATCTGGGCCGTTCATCGAGATTTGAGCAATAAATATGATTGCATCAAATCTTTTGTGGGTAATTAATGCTGATTTACATAAATCCTCCTAATTTGTCATGCCAATCTCGGATTTCTTGACACGTATCTTTAATTTGCTTATTTGCAAATGATCTGATTTGATCCCAATATTATATTAGAATTTTTGAGAGATTTTGATCAATCTGATGCCACGTGCCGCGCTATCATGCCACGTGTCGAGCCATTGTAGAAATCTGAGCTGCAGGAAGGTTGTTCCTCATTGAGCCGCATAAGGCTGGCCACGTGTCCAGGCTGCTTGAGAGTGGCCCCCTGAACATTTGAACCACATAGTAATAATTTGAGTCGCATAAGTGTGGATGACCGCATGAGTGAACCGTATGGAGATAGTCCTCGTGAGCCATATGGGGATGGTCTTCGTGAGCCGCATGGAGCTAGTCTTTATGAGCCACATGGGGCTGGTCTTCGTGAGCCGCATGGGGCTAGTCTTTGTGAGCCGCATGGAGCTAGTCTTCGTGAGCCGCATGGGGCTAGTCTTTGTGAGCCGCATGGGGCTAATCTTCGTGAGCCGCATGGGGGAGCCTCCGCTTGGGCCGCATGGGGGAGTCTCCGCTTGGTCCGCATACAACTGTCCACATGTCAAGGCTGCATGACAGTTTCTGACTCTCGGGGGATCGTGTCAGAGATTTTCTTCGCTTCCCAAGGAGCCTGTCATCATGAGGGATTCATAATGACATCTTTGTGTCAGAACTGTCATCTTGTCAGAGCTGTCAGCCGTCAAGGCATATAATATAATAATGGACAAAGGGAAGGGCTGTTTGTAGGCCACGTGGCTCCTCTTTGAGCCGCATAGAGCTTGTTTGAGCTGCATAGACGCTCGAGCTGCATAAATACGTAAGCCGCATGAACTCTCTGAGCCGCATGGGGCTCTCTGGCCGCATGGATCTTTCTTTATTCTTTTTTATGCTTCTACAAGATCCCCTTCAAAGTTTTCAATTTGCAAAATTAAAATAATTTGAATAAGAAGCATGGCCATGTATAAATTCTCCTGGCCGCATATGATGTCTCAACCGCATGAATGTCTCGGCGCATGGATGACTCGGCCGCATGGATGACTCAGCCGCATGGATGTTTCGGCCGCATTGAGTCAATCAGCCGCAGGGACTTTCGGGCCGCATGAGCTTCTCGCCACGTCATCCTGCCACGTGCGAAGATCTTTTGCATTAAATGTTGTTGATCTGCTATCAGTTTTAAGGCTACTTTTCGGGGGAGGATCCTAGGAGTTTGGCCTTCATTTTAGGCGGCTTGCCTCGATAACCGAAGGGTCGATTTTTGTGTTTACACGAGGATCGAAACACCCTGCTTTTGTTTATAAATAGGGACGAATTCAGTGGGAGGGATTTCTTTACTTTCTCTTTCATCTCCAACTCTTGCAGTCTCCACTTTCTTTTCTTCTCCAACCGTCGAAAATGGCCCCCAAGTCTTCCAAGATTGCCTCTGCTGCTGCAAAAGGCAAGAAAACGGCTTCCTCGTCGGCCCCCGTGCCCGAAGTGCACCCTGATGTTCGCCCTGCTCTCAAGGGTAAGAAATGGATTTGAATACTTTGAACCCCAAGGACCCATGGCTCTGTTGCATAACATATGCACAAGCCTTCATCCTTCATTTTTATTGAACCACCCAAGCTCGACCATGATGGAGCTGCATATGTTGTATGGGCCGCATGACCCTCTCATATTCGAGCCGCATAGGGCATGCCCTATGTTTGAGCCACATTTGAGAAAGATTTGAGCCGCAGGAGTGTTTCTGGATTTGAACCGCATGGGACCTCCTTTGAGCGGAACCGCATATATTTCTGACAAACTAGCCCGTATAGAATTTTGCTGAGTCGTGTCGCATAAACTCCTCTGCGAGATAGAACCGCATAAGTCTTAATCCGAGCCGCATAGGCTATCGAATCAGTATCACATGGAACTCCCAACTGAATTGGGCCGCATGAAGCTGTGTTGACCCGAGCCGCATAGGCTCTATTAAAGCTGTGCCGCATGAAACCCAGCTGAGTTGGGCCGCATAAGGCTTCGTCGATCCGAGCCGCATAGGCTCATAGAAACTTCTTTTTTGAGAAACTTTAAGTGGTTTCGTTTTAACCTATCTTTTAATCCTGCTTCTTTTGTCCTTTTCCAGTAAACCTCCCAACCAACCCGGCAGGAGAGCTTCTTGTGGGTTCAGCTCAATTTGCCATGGACGTGCGGCTCGACGGCTTAATTAGACATATAACGGATCAGCTTTCCGCTAATGAACCTTTGGAGAGGGTGGCTGCCATCAACAACCAGCCTTTCCACTTCCTTTGTACTATGATAAATTCGGGAAGACTGGACGGAGAATATCTGAAACCAGCTTTTCTCTTTGGAGATGCTTTATCCATAAAGAACTCCCGAATGCTGGACGTTTCTGAGAACTGGGACTTCAATGTGGACGGGGTGGATATCCATATTCCTGAGATGGAGCGGCATTTTCCTCTCTTGTGGTTTAATATGGTATCGTTGGGCAGGAAAATGACGGGCTCTCTAACTCCAATCCAACTGGGGATGTTCGTGGGCAACATCCACTATAATATGAGTATTAGGTCAGTATGTGCAAGTAGGGAGTCAGTCAGCCGAAGCGTGATGGGGCTGCTTCCTGGTACTTTTATAAATGTGTTTGGTCCCAACTTTACTTTCACTCGAGCTGATACCTTCCTGAATCAGCTCGCTCGCAAGGGGTCTTATCCTGTGGGCAGTTTGTCACTGCTGAATTGGATAAACCCTATTCCTACATGGGCCAATCTTTCCTCATGGATCCTGAGGAACTATGAGGAATTTCTTCGGGAGGTTGATCTTTACTACGCCATCCGGGGTACCTGTTACGGATTGCCCATTAATAAGCCGTTGTTCATGGCCCTTTTGGAGATGTATAGCCGGCGTACGAGGACTTTCTTCGCGCCCGGGGGAGAGTTGGGACTTGCTCTCCATGAAATGCATGCTGTTTCTAAGCTACCGTGGGGAGGCGAGGCCTTTGAAGTACACACCCCGACGAATGAAGAATTCGATGATCTGGATCGACGATTTCCTGGTTTCGTCGCTATGTACCGGGAATTACTGTGCCACCATAGCATCTGTCATCAAACTGCTATCAAGAAGAATAATAGTTCAGAAGGGAACGCCCCCCATACTACGGCATGGGTCGCGTATCTTTTCAAATTACGTCCTTCCGGCCGGGTTTCTTCTCGAGGTCCCCAAACTCAGGCGGAGGTAAAGGCCCTGTTGTTGAATGCAAAAAGGTCGAGGTCCACCCGCGATAGATTTGGGAGCCGCACTGACTCCTTCAGTTATTTCCACTACGGTACCCGGCAGATGTCTGAGAAAGCAATCTTGGCCGAGTTCCTGATGGTATGGCTACGAAATTGCGTAGTCTCGGGAGGGGCGGGTTTTACTGAAAGGATCAGCTGCCACTTCATTCTCCCGGCTGTGAAGCTGGTCTTCAAAGTAAGACTGGCCCTTCTTCCGGCTATGGTGTGTAGAATACACCACGGCCTTCGTGCTTTTTCGTCTAAAGTCATTGCTCGTGAGACGACGCTGGACTTTGAGCGGATAGAGCTACCATACCACTATCTCATGGGGTGGTTATTGATGCATTACCGGTCATTGATGAGGCCCGGAACAGAGGATGATGTCACCGCTGATGATGCCTTCCTTTTTCGATATCGCCATCAATCTTGGAAGTATGACACCATGCCGGCTTGTCGGAGGGCGTTGGCGAGAATTGACGGGCCCGACTTTTTTGTGTCTCTTTCTCAGTTTACCCCTAGAGAAGTGAGGAGGGTACACATTGATGGCATCAAACCTTCCCAGCTCTTATCTGAGAAGATGCTTCTATGGCTGCACAACATTCGCCCCGCGCACCTAGTATATCATTACCGAAATAACGTATACTTGGAGCCTTATTTGCCTAGCAGGTTTTCTCGTCTTTCAAATAAAGAGTACTTTCCATTCTACCCTTCATTTGTATCGCTTGTTGTGCCTGTGGTATTGTGGTGATGCTTGTCCCGTATAGGGGACTTGTTTGTGGACCTGTTACCCCTGGCATACCTTGGTTTGAGGTACAGGTAACAAGTTTGATTTGGGGATACCTAGAACAGTCCCACAGTAAGGTGGTCGTAGGTGTTCGGGGTATCGGGAGATAGAATGCCATGGAGCCGCTGGGCTCCCGGGGCATGATGAGGAATAGTGGGCCTGTACTAAGAGACTTAGCAAAGGACATTTGTGGGCCTATTATCCTTTGCGTACCCCGACTTAGGATACGAATAATAGGATGAAGGGGAACCAACATACTTACTCAGAGGTAACGAGGACATGGCAAGTTTGAGGGTTTTACCGTGGAGTCTTCCTACTCAGAGGTAATGAGGACATGGTAGGAGTGGACTCAACGGAGGATATTTGTGGTCAACAGAGGACATTTGTGGGCCTATTACCCTTGGCGTACCCTGGTTCAAGGTACGGGTAATAAGATGAGAGAGGACCAACATACTTACTCAGAGGTAATGAGGACATGATAAGTACGGAGGTTTTACCGTGGAGTCTTTCTACTCAGAGGTAATGAGGACAAGGCCGGAGTGGACTCAGCGGAGAATATTTGTGGACCTATTATCCTTGGCGTACTCCGGTTGTAGGTATGAATAATAAGTCGAAAGAGAATCATCATACTTACTCAGAGGTAATGAGGACATGGCAAGCATGAAGGTTTCTTCGACGGAGCCTTCCCACTCAGAGGTAATGAGGACATGGCAGGAGTGGGCTCAATGAAAGAGGGTACATAGAACGACTCAGAGGTAATGAGGACATGGAAGTTCTATGTAAGGGGTGATTTGTTTTTGGCGGAAGTGAAACGACTCAGAGGTAATGAGGACATGGCCGTTTTAGAAATTTGTGGATCGGTTACCCTTTTTGTGTACTGGGAGTGCGGGTAGTGGATCATGAGGGAGGATCTCTTCCAGGAAGAAAGTTCAGAGGTATGATCATATATGACTTACTATCTGAAAGAGTGACCGAAATGTGAGTTCAGAGGCACCAGCGGGTACATGACTCGATAATTTGGAATATTATGAAAGTGTGAGTTCAGCGGCACCAGCGGGTACATGACTCGATAATCTAGAATAGTGTGGATATAGTTCAGCGGCACCAGCGGGTACATGACTCGATAATCTGGAATGTTGTAGATGTGAGTTCAGCGGTACCAGCGGGTACATGACTCGATAATCTGGAATATTGTAGATGTGAGTTTAGCGGCACCAGCGGGTACATGACTCGATAATCTGGGATGTGTCATTTAGACATAATATTTCTTCAGGAACTTGCCGTTGACGGGCAACATGAGCAAGTCTCCATTTTGCTTTGCGAGACGGTAAGCACCATTGGAGAATACAGTCTCAATGATAAATGGACCTTCCCATTTTGGCTAGAATTTGCCGACGGTCTTGTGAGTCATGACCATCGGCCTCCAGACAGCCAGAACGAGATCGCCCACTTGGAATGTTCTGATTTTGACCTTCTTGTTGAAGGCTCCAGAGATGCGTGCTTGGTATAGCTCGATTCATTGTTGAGCCAGGAGGCGCTTTTCATCTAAGGCCTCTAACTCTTATAGCCGACGATGGTAGTTATCGTCCGTCGTTATAAATTGATAAGTGAGAGCGACGCAGAGTGAGGGTATTTGAGTCTCCAATGGGAGAACTGCCTCACTCCCGTACACCAGGGAGAATGGTGTGTTCCCTGTAGCCGTTCGGACTGTGGTACGGTACGCCCATAAGCATTCACCAAGCTTCTCGTTCCAGTCGCGTTTGTTGGACGATACGAACTTTTTGAGTAGTTTGATAATTGTTTTGTTGAATGCTTCTGCCAACCCGTTTGCCGCTGGATTGTAGGGCGTCGAAGCAGTATTCTGGATGCGGTGCTTATCGCAGAACCGATAGAAGGCGTGGCTTGCAAACTGCGGACCATTATCGTGGATGATCCTTCGGGGCAGTCTAAAGCGATAGATGACGTGGTGCTTAAGGAAGCTGATCACGTTTGAAGTCTTTACTTCTGCAAGCGGGGTAGCTTCCGCCCATTTGGAGAAATAATCTGTAATTGCGAGTATGAAGCGATGTCCTCGGGAGGAAGGTGGAGTGATTGGACCAATGATATCCATCCCCCATGCTTCGAACGGCCAGGACGCCACTGTCGGATGTAGAAATTCGGATGGTTGGTGGATGAAGTCCGCATGGACTTGGCAGGCTTTGCACTTTCTCGTATAGTCCATCGCATCTGCTACCATCGTGGGCCAGTAGTAGCCCATTCGGCGAAGACGGTCTTGCAATTTAGGGCCAGGCTGATAGGCCCCGCAGACACCGTCGTGAGCTTCACGTACAGCTTCTTTGGCTTCTGCGTTTGACATACATCACAGCAATAATCCATCATAGGATCGGCGATACAGTATTTTCGTCTCTGTATCGTAGAAGTATCTGAGAGAACGCCTTCGGATAGAGGTGGCTTCCTTTGGGTTCTCGGGCAGGATGTCGTAGACTACGAAGTCAATGAATGGTTGTCTCCAATCTGGGACTTCGTCGATCGTCTGAGCGGAATAACTCGCCACGAACTGAACGTTGTTCTTGGGACAGACCAGTTCGTGGCCTATCACATCCACCGATTGATGAGCATAGTTCAGAACCGCTAGGGAAGCGGCAAGGCCAGCTAGGGCATCGGCTTCGATATTTTGGAGTCTGGGAACATGTTCGATGAAGAACCCCTCAAATGACGAAATAATGTTGATCGCTATTTGGTGATAGGGGATCATGTCTTCATGGAGGACTTCGTACGAACCCCGGATCTGATTGACGATTAACTGAGAATCGCCGTATGCTTCAAGATATTCTACCCCCAGCTCTCTTGCAAGTTGGAGGCCAATGACCAAAGCGTTGTACTCAGCCACATTGTTAGAGCAGGGTTCCGTGAGAGAGTAAGCGCGGTTGATCACCAATCCGGAAGGAGAAACCAGCACCACCCCGACTCTGACGACGATGTTGCCTTTAGGTCCGGTCCTTGAGGCGCCGTCGAAGAACATTCGCCATATATCATTGTGAGAGATTGCATGCGAGTCGGCAACCTCATCTGGGATTTCTTCATATATTCGGGACGACTCCGAGCCCGGGTGGGCTACCAAAAAGTCTGCCAGGGCTTGACCTTTAATAGCCTTTTGTGGGACAAAGATCATATGATAAGGGGACAGCAATATTGCCCATGTAGCGAGGCGAGAGCTGAGTGCCCCTGGTTTAGTCATAAGGACCCTGAGAAGGTTGACTCGTGAGATCACATGTATGGTTTGTCCAGTGACATAGTGCCGCATCTTCTGAATGGCAAACACGAGGGCGAGACATTCCTTTTCCACAGCAGTGTATCGGTGCTCTGGCCCAATCATTATTCGACTGAGGTAATATATAGCTTGTTCAAGGCCTGTATCGTTGTGTTGTGCCAGCAGAGCCCCGAAGGAATGTTCCATTGCTCGTACGTAGAGCAGGAATGGTTTTCCAGCAACCGGGGCCACCAGTACTGGAGGGTTCGACAAATATTCTTTGATGCTGTCGAAGGCACGCTGATATTCTTCGTCCTATACGAATGAGACGCCTTTCTTCATGAGATGGGTGATTGGTCGACATCGCCCGGAGAGGTTAGAGATGAACCTCCTGATGTAAGCTAGCCTCCCTTGGAGGCCTCTGAGTTCATGAAGAATTCTTGGAGGACCCATCTCCATAATTGCCTTCGTCTTTTCAGGGTCTACATGAATACCCTGGGCGGTGATGATGAAACCCAAGAACTTTCCGCTGGATACGCCCAAGAAGGATTTTGTGGGATTTATTTTCAGGTTGTGTGCTCGCATCAGATCGAATACCGTCCTCAGATCCTGCAGGTGGTCTCCCTTATAGCGACTCTTGACGGCAATGTCATCGACGTAACACTCCACAGTCTTGCGCAAGTGTTCTCTGAAGATGATACTCGTAGCTCTTTGATATGTGGCTCCAGTATTCTTTAAACTGAAAGGCATGACTGTGTAGCAGTATGTGCCAATCGGTGTTCGGAATGATGTGTGCTTTTCGTCGTCAGAAGACATCTTAATTTGGTTGTACCCCGAGAAGCCATCCATGAATGACATACGTTCAAAGCGGCATGTGTTGTCAATTATGATGTCTGTGATAGGGAGGAGGAATTCATCTTTAGGACATGCCTCGTTCAGATTGCGGAAGTCGATGCAGATTCGAATCTTTCTATTCTTCTTGAGGACCGGAACTATGTTGGCGACCCAATCCGGATGTTGTTCCTCACGAATGAAGCCGCTGGCTATTAGTTTGTTGACTTCGGCTTCGATCGCATCCATGATACCTGGGCAGAAGCGTCGCTGTTGTTGCTTGACTGGCTTTGCATCCGGTCGAATGTTGAGTTTGTGAAGAGCAACCTCGAGATTTAGTCCTGGCATGTCTTCATAGCTCCAGGCGAACACATCAATATATTCTTTGACAAGTTCCAGCAGTGATTTTCGCTCTTCGTCTGTCAGGCTTTTACTGATGAAGATTGGTTTTGGAGAAGATTCGCTGCCGAGGTCGACCTGTATAACCTCATCTTCAGTAGGAGGTTCTCTCTGTTCGAACCGCTTTTCCTATTGTGTATCCAACAGTTGGGCCCACGGCTCTAACTCGA
Organism: Iris pallida; assembly: GCA_029216955.1. Classification (NCBI taxonomy): domain Eukaryota; kingdom Viridiplantae; phylum Streptophyta; class Magnoliopsida; order Asparagales; family Iridaceae; genus Iris; species Iris pallida. The sequence goes on from JANAVB010017400.1 coordinate 4,018,123, forward strand.
GGATTTCAGGAATGTTTTTATCTTCTTCATATGCGTCGGCGAATGCCATGTTGACTGACAGGACTTGTCTAAATACGTCTCCGATGCTGGTATCCGAGTCAGAAGTTGGTGACTCGGTCGAATGTGAATGCCAGTCACATTCTTCGTCTGAACTTTCAGGGGTCATTTTGGGTGTAACATACCCTAATCCACATCGAGTCTTGCTATAGTAGTCCCGCGGTTTGCCAGCCGGGACTGGTGGCTTTAGAGGTAATCGACGCCAGGTGCCATAGTTCAAACCTGGCACAGTCTCCAGATCATACCCTTGTTTTTGCATGAGATATTTGGATTAGGGGTTATAAAGATACAGAGGCCGTCTTCCGGCATCTGATTCGAGGTCGACTTCTTCTATGGTGAAGGGATACGGATCGTCCTTCCGGCCGAAGATGATTGGATGATCCCCTCCCTCGATTATACGGTAAGCATCTTCTACTGGAGTAAGCTGGATTGTGGTGTACACATTCGTCACCTGTGTGTGTAGGTGAGTGCCTATACCGTGTTCCATAGCATACATTGTACAAAGCTTATTAAGCTCGAGGTAGTTCAAAGATAGCCCTTTATTGATGAAGTAAAGTATCTTTTCTAGGGGGATTACATCATCTACGGAGGGAACATCAGTGTGGGCAGCCACATACTTGGCTAGCTCTGGTTCCTCTTCGGCTACCCCCTGTATAAATGAAGACTGAAAAGACAACCTGGGCAGCTTGATCGTCAGAGGTTCAGCTGGTAGAGCAGAGCGTGGAGTTGTTGGCAGACTAGCGACCCCCAGTTTGGTACTCGGTACTGGACGGGGAGTGGTTGGTTCGCTAGAAGTTCCAGACCTTACATCGGGGTGACGACTCTTCTTGGGAAGGCATATCGTCATTGGCTTGTCGGAGGGATTGAGCTTCTCCGTTTGCGGCTGGCCGACTCTCGGCAGCCTGATTGTTAATGGCTCTGTTGTGGGTCTTGGCATTTGGCCAGACCTTGGCAGCCGGATTATCATCTGCTCTTCCTGTACCGAGAGGCTGATTGCGTCCTTACGCAGAGTGGCGGTAAGGGGTGCGGACTTACCAGGTTTACGAGCTTGGAGGTGGATCGTCAGAGGTTCTTCTGATCCTGTGGCTGTCTCGGTACGGGCTTGTACATCTCCTTCACCAAGGTGCCTTTTCGACTTTTCATACAGGCAGGAGTCTGAGTAGTAGGATTCGACCCCTTTGAAGGGATCGATGTCGGCAAATTCTGTCCTCACGAAGCCGTATTTGTCGACATATTTGAAGCACTGATGCAGCGTGGATGGCACGATCATGTAATCGTGTGTCCAAGGGCGCCCCAAGAGGATATTGTAAGAAGTATCCGCATCTATGACATAACAGGTCACTTCAGACTGGAGATCGCCAATTTGGCACTTCAGACGAATCTTTCCAATTGGGTAGCTCCTGTCCGAATTGAAACCGCTGATAGCGGTGCTTGTAGGCATCAGGCGATGCATAGGAATGCGAAGATGATGTAGCAGACCCTTCGGAATAATGCTTATAGAAGAACCAGGATCAATGTACATCCGATCCACCTTTACATTGTCGATGTATCCAGTGTAGTATAACGGGCGATCGTGCAGGTTGGTTTTGATGAGCATGTCCTGCGGAGTGAAGACAATGTTGGGCATTGCTCCCGTGCAAGCGCTGTCTTGGAGATCCGCAGGCGGGTTCTCTCCCGTGAGGTTGACCTGAGCCAGGTACGCGTCGGCATTTTGCAGTACATCCCTCAAAGCCGTGCGAACATCTTTTGTGAGTCTCAGAAGCTCGTATAGTGACAACTTGGCCGGTGTGTTGGCCAATTGCGCCAAGATGTCGAAGTTGTAGGGCTTCTCCAGCCCCAGCGGTGCCTCTTTTCGGAGGGATTTGTCAAAGCGAGTCTCTTTCGGCCTAGGCTTGTCGGTCGTCGGAGGCTGAGCCGGTCCCCGAGCGTCTGTTGTAGCGGGCTGATGATCTTTAGCCGAGTTATCAGCCACTGGTTGGGATTGTACCGCAGACCGAGTGACGACGGCTGTAGCTTCTTCGATATTTGCCGAGACGGTTCGACAGGATCTGACTTTTCCATTCTTCTTCTTGCGAATGGAAGATGGTGTGGGCTGAGTCACTTCTGATACCAAATCTGGATGGACCCACATGACCTTCCCTCGTGATGTGGTGAGGGGCACTAGACCATCAGCCTGATCTTGGGGAGGTGGAAGATTAGCAATCTCCATTGTCGCCAGAGGGATGGGTACCACACCGTCTTGAGTTTCCGTCGGAGGGAAGCTGTCGAATTGTTCTGACACCATATTGGCTGCCACAGTTACCTCCTCGAAATAGATGGCTAGAGCGTTCGAATCGATAAGATTTTGGATGTACCGTTTTAGTTGGTAGCAGTCGTGCGTAGCATGGTGGACGTAGCGGTAGTAATGGCAGTACTTTGGATTCTCCATTTCTGTCGGCCGAGGTTCCTGTCGTGGTGGAGGAAGCTGAATTCTGTCTCCTTGTATGAGCATGTCCAAGATGGGCTTGACGTGACCGTCTTCGAAGGAGTAAGTGATTTGAGGCCATTGTTTGTCTGCCGATTTTGACTCAGGTTTCTGGGCTGTATCGACCACCATAGCCTGCTTGCCCTTGTTGTTTCGATTGTTGGTGGAGCTACCCCCATTGTTGGTGTTGGCGTTGGGACGCCTGTCCTTGTCTTCTCCTTCTGAGATATGCAATCCCAGTTGGCGAGCCTTCTTCAATCGTTCTTCGGCGCTTGTGGCACTGATGATAAACGTCTTCCAGTCCTTGAATTGACTTTCGCCCATCCAGAGGCTGATCGTTGGAAGCAGACTCTTTTGGCAAATTTCAATCCAGGAGGAATCCGGGTTTCCAGAGGGCAACTTCATCGCAGTTTGGCAAAATCGCTCAATATAGTTCCCGTCATCTCTTTCTCCCCTTGAACGATGTCCATGAGGGTGGACATCGTGACGTCCTGCCCTACTTCATAGAATCTCTCCAAAAACATGCGCTTGAAGTCGGCGAAGGAGTGGATGCAGTTGTCAGGCAGGTTGCGATACCAGTCGAAGGCGACTCCTTCCAATGCCCCCAATGAATAATCGTGTGAGGATGGCATCGTCATGGGGCAGATGGTCGGTGGTGACCTCGAAGTAAGTGATGTACCGACTTACGGAGGTCTTGCCATCATACGGGTTGATGTTGAACGGCTTATATCTTGGTGGGAAGGGGACATCCCTCCATTCAGCAGGGTATGGTTGCCGTATTCTGAGGTCTTGAGAATTGTCTCGAGCGTGAAACATGGCTCGTAGCTCTTGGACCTCTCTTCTCGCTTCTCGGGCCTCATCCACAATGGTGGGGGCCGTTACTTCAGGTAGATTGTTACCCGGATTCGGTGCCGCTGAATTCGAGTCCGCATTGACCGCGGGACCTGCGCTTGTTTGGCCAGGTGTCCCTTCTTACAGAGTTGGAAGGGCCGCTTTGATCTCGTCCCCAGACTTGACCAAGGCAAGCAGTATGGCCTCCAGAGTGTCGATGCGTTGGCGGTCACTGGAACCACCTTGGTTGCTGTCTGTCATGAATACCGTCCTTACGTGAGAAGAGATGGATGGCACGGTGGAGGACGTGCCTTTCGAGTCATACCCCTGTAATGAGAAATCATCGGGGTATGTGGAAATGTCTTCCTCTGGTTCGGACTCAGAAGGAACAGTACCCCCAGTTTTTGAGTTCGCCTCGTCTTGGGAGTTGTGGATGTCCTCGGAGACGTCGGGGTTTGCTGTATCTGATGGGAGAGTTGTTTCCTCCGGCTCGTCTTCTTGGAACATCGAATTGTCGTGGAGGTTCGGAGGCGTGCTACCCCCAGTCCCAGCACCCCCCATTGGTGTGGACGACAAATCTCCCATTGTAGCAGATTTTGTCTTAGAACGGATACCTTGGAAAACTCCGGTGGTGGGCACCCGCTTAGACGAGAGTCTCTTAGTCATAGTGGTTGAAATCTTCGGGCTAGGAACATTCGTCTTCTTTCCTCTCCCATCGGCAGGGATTTTCTGAGCAGAGTTGCAGGAGACGACGGGAAGTGCCTCGTCTTTCGAAGACGGCTGTTACAGTCTTTGAAAGACGGACTACCGGTCTTCTCGTATCGTCACGTTGTTGCAACAGCAGTTGACGATGACTTGGGTGCAGTGACGTCCGTGTGAGGACTCCTTGCACCCCGATGCGCCTTCTCTTTCCTTGTATTTGTGGAGGATGGCCTCACGCAAGTCAGATGGGTCTGGATCGACCATGTTTGCTCCCTAGATTTTGGAAGACTTTTACGAACCTCTCTGTCCGTTTGCCGTCGGGGGCTGGACTCGAGTGGTTCTGTATAACTTCCCATCTGAGGCCCGTATAACGGTATACGGGATGCTCGGATGGTCAGAGGTCGGATCTGCGGATCGAGCTTGCCAAGCTCGTATCGCCCTAGACTTCTTCGCTCTAGTGCGTAAGGGCACATAGTAGGAAGAGTCTAAGTGATGCTGGAGAGAGTCAGACATATCTTCTTGGGAGCATAAGAGATCAGGACCATAGGAGAGGCGGTCGAAGACAGAGCCACGTGGAGTAGGCGTCATGCGGCTGTCATCAATAACCTTCATGCGGCTGGCAGGCGTAGCCGTATAGGTTTTTTTCATGCGGCTGGAAGTCTCGGCCGCATGAGTTTTCTTCATGCGGCTGGATGATCTGGCCGAATAGACCTCCTTCATGCGGCTGGCAGACTTGGCCACCTGAGTGCTCGACTTCTTCTTGGGGCACATAGAACCACTCTTTGTCCCTGCAAGTCCAGCATCGTGGTGTTTTCCTCTGCCGGACTTGGGGACAACAGAGTCCTCTATGGCTCGAAGTGGGGCCGCCTGAGAATCGCCTTCGCCGTCTTGGGTAGTAGAGAGTACTCCGTCCAGGGCTTGGGGAGGAGCAAATGATTTTGGCCTCCACTCCCTGCGAGCCTTCTTTGTGCGGGTTAGCTTCTGGACCGGGCCAGCGCTTCCCTCAGAGAGCATTTCTTCAAACGCCTATTGGTCGAAGCGGACGACCATCTTTTGTTGCATGGTGCCAAGTTTGGCTGCATCCGATTTCGTCACCAACTCCTCAGCCGTGGAGAAGTTTGTCCCTAGCAGAGTCGCCATCGTGTTTGCCATGAAATATAAAAGAACAGAACAATTATCGGAGGACTGGACTTTTACTTCACAATACAAACTCGCTTGTACAAAGAAAGTCTAGGGACGAAAACCTAGGTACAGCAATCTAAGTACAATTGTTTATTTTAGATTCTGGGAGGTGACGGTAGAGGCTCGGGAAAGCGACGGCAGTTCTTCCTTACTCCTTGGACGATCGGGTGCAGCCTTGGCTCTGTAGAAGAACTACTGGGCGTTGATGAAGAAATGCTCTCTCTCTTCAGGCTCTCTGGCTCTCTATGTCTCTCTCTGTATATCTCTCTCTGTCTCTGTGTATGTCTCTATTTCTCTCTCCGTATATGTCTGTGTGTGTGTGTTTGCAAGGGAATGGCACCCTGTTATTTATAAGAGTGGGGAGGCTCATTAGGGTTTACAATGATTGCCTATTCTTGAAAGTCGACGGCTAAGGATCACTGGATCTGGGCCGTTCATCGAGATTTGAGCAATAAATATGATTGCATCAAATCTTTTGTGGGTAATTAATGCTGGTTGACATAAATCCTCCTGATTTGTCATGCCAATCTCGGATTTTTTGACACGTGTCTTTAATTTGCTTATTTGCAAATGATCTGATTTGATCCTAATATTTTATTGGGATTTGTTGAGAGATTTCGATCAATCTGATGCCACGTGCCATGCTATCATGCCACGTGTCGAGCCATTGTAGAAATCTGAGTCGCAGGAAGGTTGTTCCTCATTGAGCCACATAAGGCTGGCCACGTATCCAGGCTGCTTGAGAGTGGCCCCCTGAACATTTGAACCGCATAGTAATGATTTGAGCCGCATGAGTGTGGATGACCGCATGAGTGAACCGCATGGAGATAGTCCTCGTGAGCCGCATGGGGATGGTCTTCGTGAGCCGCATGGAGCTAGTCTTTGTGAGCCGCATGGGGCTGGTCTTCGTGAGTCGCATGGGGCTAGTCTTTGTGAGCCGCATGGAGATAGTCTTCGTGAGCTGCATGGGGCTAGTCTTTGTGAGCCGCATGGGGCTAATCTTCGTGAGCCGTATGGGGGAGCCTCCGCTTGGGCCGCATGGGGGAGTCTCCGCTTGGGCCGCATACAACTGTCCACATGTCAAGGCCGCATGACAGTTTCTGACTCTCGGGAGATCGTGTCAGAGATTTTCTTTGCTTCCTATGGAGCCCGTCATCATGAGGGAGTCATAATGATATCTTTGTGTCAGAACTGTCATCTTGTCAGAGTTGTAAGCCGTCAAAGCATTTAATGTAATAATGGACAAAGGGAAGGGTTGTTTGTAGGCCACGTAGCTCCTCTTTGAGCCGCATAGAGCGTATTTGAGCCGCATATACGCTCGAACCGCATGAATACTTGAGCCGCATGAACTCTCTGAGCCGCATGGGGCTCTCTGGCCGTATGGATCTTTCTTTATTCTTTTCCATGCTTCTACATATATATATATATATATATATATATATATATATATATATATATATATATATATATATTTATATTTATATTTATATATATATATATATAAAATATATATATATATATAAAATATAATATAATATAATATATAATATATATAATTGTTTGCTTGTGAATGTAACTTAGGGAGTATTGAGCCAGATTAGGATTGACCCAAGGAGCCTAGAATGGCCGAGTCGACCGATAAGTTGACCAAGTTGACAAAAGTCAACTTTGAGTCAAACTTGATCCAAATCGACTCAAACGAACTTGGAATGACTTAAAAACTTGTGCTTGACCTAAAAATTAGTAAACGGACTAGTTGACTTATAGTTGACCAGGTTTGACTAGAGTTGACCAGGTTTGACCAGAGTTGACAAAGGGTTGACTTTGACTAGAATCATGTAAAATTTCATTATTGGCATTCCTTATGATATTTTAGACCTTGTTGTGACTTATGGTTATTTTAAATAGGATTACATAACTCCAGTTCAGTTGCACTTCCTTATCAGCAGCTTGGATTGCCAGGCGAGTACATTCTCTGACCGTTTTATTTTTGCTTGGACATATTTACTTGTTATAGACTAGTTTACTTGTTGCTGTCACGATGATATCACGGATTAGTACTATATGTTACTTGTTGCTGTCATGATGATATCACGGATTAGTACTATATGGATCTCTTCATGCGATATTATCCCCTCGGATACATCGGGTATATTGTGCTCATACACTTTATCATGTGCATCGTCTACTCATTGTATTCATATTTATTCATGTATACTCATGTGACATTCATGTACACTCATGATCATGTGAGCCCTCATGTATAACCCAGTGTTCATGTGGACTAGCTATCCATGTGACACTACTTTCATGTGCAATAACATAACCTGGACAGATTCTTGTGTACTGATTGGGGCAGGAGGAGTATTTATTTGGTTATGTGATCTACACCTTTTTCATATACAACTCCAAACTAGATTTAAGTCATGTATAACCTAAGACAGTTTACATAACCATATTGTACTATACACCACGTAGTTAGTTCAGTTCCCTTATTATATCATGTATATCTATTTTCATATATCTTGTTCTCTTTTACAGTCTCATTTCTTTATCAGCAGTTCAGGTATATTATTCTATAGTTTGTTTCATATTTCCTTTCATGTTATGATCTGTGTGAGAGATATGTATTCGTTCCTGTCCTGACTGGACCTGTTGAAATATTACAGATGATAAGGATTGCTGCGATACTTACTATGGAGTAGGCTTAGTTGACACAGGTGACCTGGACCCTCATCAGGATCCAGTAGTTGCTGAGGACTTGCCACTAGTTTAGATTAGACTTATATCATTATCTAGTCGTTGAGACATTGTGATTGTATTGAGATGTTATTTATGGTGTGGTTTACACTGAGACTTGTTAATTCATATTGTGACTCTCTGTTGAGATTATCTTATCTTCTTTTCTATCTTAGTTGCGATTGAGATTACTATTTATATTGTTCTCCATTCGGAGCATATTCTAGATTGTGTTAGATGTTGGACCTAGGACATCGTTCCACCGCCGATACTGCGACGTAGGTTGGACGTACCCACTTCTCGTGCCCTTACACCGGGTGCGGGTCGTGATAGATGTTCTGTTCACTATTCATCTGTGCTGTCCATTTGATTACTGCTCTATCCCTAACCTTCATGTTCAGTCGAGTTTGGGTTTACCTTAGATTGGTTCTGTCCTTCCTGTGATGTTTCAGGCCTCTGTATGTATAGAGTATCTATCCATTTGGTAAATGCCCTGCATTCCTTGATCAGTCAATTGATTCTGTCCATCTTAATTTTGTTTACTACATTCATAATTGTGTTGTCCAGTGGTTCTATATTGTTCTGTTGTATTGGAAATTTGCCTATGGCAGCCAATATTTTATTTCATGATTCAGTCATCATTTATAGGGGTCATCTCATGGTCAGTTATCCATGTTCGGTACCAAACATTAGAGTGGGGTATCGAGCTCAAGTTTGGGTCCCTAGCAATAGTTCAAATCTTGTAGTTGATTGTAATCAAATATTCCTTTATGCAGGCCAAATTACATGTCTTGCATTGGGTTAAATCTCTTATGTTTAGTTTTCACTAATTAGTCACTGTGCTGATGCTCTATGAGTTAGAGTGTCCTACATATAATTGTCCTTGTCCATTTTATATTTTTGTTCAATCTTAGGATATCTTGGTACAGACCCCCCTTTATTCTTACTGTCCTATTTTGTGTTCAGTTGGTAATGTACAAGTGTTAGATTATATTGGTCCATCTCTGTAAGTTAGTTCCCTTAACCTTATGTTCTGCCTGCATTTGGTTCTTGATATATCAGTCCTACATTAGCATAAAGATCAGTCACTTGGATAATGTTTAGCCATATATATGTTCAAATATTTGGTAACCATCGACATTTATCAAATTGTTCAAATATCTATATCACGATTGTTCAGTCATCCAAATGTCCATACCTGAACATAAAAGTTCAGTCCTTTTGTTTCATTTGGAGTATCAGACCCTTGTGTTGATCAGACCTCATATTCATTTGGCTGCCTAGATATCTATGGATTTAGTCCTTACTTAGTTGTGCAGCCATGTCTATATATTATTTTTTCCATGTTGCAATGAGCTGTCCATTTTGATCATGGTTTACACGTAGTCACTACACTACCTTGTCCAGACCCCTCTTCTCAGTCCATGGTTCAGTTTGCTAATATAGGTTGGACGTAGTTTGGACGTACCCACTTCTCGTGCCCTTACACCGGGTACGGGTCGTGACAGATGTTCTGTTCACTATTCATCTGTGCTGTCCATTTGATTACTGCTCTATCCCTAACCTTCATGTTCAGTCGAGTTTGGGTTTACCTTAGATTGGTTCTGTCCTTCCTGTGATGTTTCAGGCCTCTGTATGTATAGAGTATCTATCCATTTGGTAAATGCCCTGCATTCCTTGATCAGTCAATTGATTCTGTCCATCTTAATTTTGTTTACTACATTCATAATTGTGTTGTCCAGTGGTTCTATATTGTTCTGTTGTATTGGAAATTTACCTATGGCAGCCAATATTTTATTTCATGATTCAGTCATCATTTATAGGGGTCATCTCATGGTCAGTTATCCCTGTTCGGTACTAAACACTAGAGTGGGGTGTCGAGCTCAAGTTTGGGTCCCTAGCAATAGTTTAAATCTTGTAGTTGATTGTAATCAAATATTCCTTTATGCAGGCCAAATTACATGTCTTGTATTGGGTTAAATCTCTTATGTTTAGTTTTCACTAATTAGTCACTGTGCTGATGCTCTATGAGTTGGAGTGTCCTACATATAATTGTCCTTGTCCATTTTATATTTTTGTTCAATCTTAGGATATCTTGGTACAGACCCCCCTTCATTCTTACTGTCCTATTTTGTGTTCAGTTGGTAATGTACAAGTGTTAGATTACATTGGTCCATCTCTGTAAGTTAGTTCCCTTAACCTTATGTTCTGCCTGCATTTGGTTCTTGATATATCAGTCCTACATTAGCATATAGATCAGTCACTTGGATAATGTTTAGCCATATATATGTTCAAATATTTGGTAACCATCGACATTTATCAAATTGTTCAAATATCTATATCACGATTGTTCAGTCATCCAAATGTCCATACCTGAACATAAAAGTTCAGTCCTTTTGTTTCATTTGGAGTATTAGACCCTTATGTTGATCAGACCTCATATTCATTTGGCTGCCTAGATATCTATGGGTTTAGTCCTTACTTAGTTGTGCAGCCATGTCTATATATTATTTTTTCTATGTTGCAATGAGCTGTCCATTTTGATTATGGTTCACACGTAGTCACTACACTACCTTGTCCAGACCCCTCTTCTCAGTCCATGGTTCAGTTTGCTAATATAGGCCATCTTGTTGAACATTTTCCTTTTAACCATATTACCAGATTAACACCTTTAGTTCAGTCCAAGCAGCTAGGATTCAGTTTAGGGTATTAACCGATATCAGATCCCTGTTATGTTCAGATGAGATCATATGTTCCACATTACTTTGTAATGCCTAGTCCACAACTTTTGTTTCATATTTAGTTAACTGTCCTACATCATGAATGCGCAAGCATTCCATATACCACTGATACCTTAAGTGTTAGTATACATTCTTCATGTTCAGTCCCTGTACAACTAAATGTATTTGCCCAATTGATTACTTGTATAGGCCATATTCTATATCAGGTTCAAGTCATTTGTAGTTGTGGTCAGTTCATAACCACTGTGTTCCAGTTAATGAGAACACTCAATCCCATGCATCCCTTCAACTCCATACATTTACTCATATTCTGATTCATCCAATTTGACCTGTCCACATGTGAACATGTGTCAGTTCACTACATCTATTCAACTGCCTTGTATTCCATGTTCTGTTCCAACAATAAGCTCACTTCACTTTATGTGTTCAGTCCTATCCTTGTATAGTCTAGCTCATATGGGTATATACATACATATATATATATATATATATATATATATATATATATATATATAAATTAAAAAAAAAATATATATATATATATATATATAAATAAAAAATAAAAAAAATAAATAAATAAATATATATATATATATATATATATATATAATATATATATATATATATATAATTAGTAGTTGATAAAGGTTTAGGAGTGTATCCTATAGTTACATTGCAGGGTATGTAATTGTAGATGTTAGATTTTGTGATTTAGGTAATGTTTGATACCACTTTTAGCCTAACACTAAATAGCCAAATTGGCAAAAATAAAACCAAGTTGGCCAAATTAACCAGTTGGCTAAAGTTTGACCTAGTTGAACTAGTGTTGACCCAAATTGACTTCATTGACCTAGATATGGCCTAGCAGCATGCATATAACACTATTGTTTAATTTAGAACACTCAGTAACCTGTAATTCTTATCATAGGTCTTTGTAACTCCAGTTCGGATACCGATACACATAATTTGCTCAGGATATCAGATGAGTACATTCTCTGATTCTTTTCATCATGATAGTATCTATATTGTCTGCTCTAGACTACTTTACTTGATGCTGACACATTGTTATCACAGATCAGTACTCTATAGATCTTGTCATGAGATGTTATCCCCTTATCGGGTGCATCGGATATTTATGTTCATATATTCTATCATGTACATCATGTACTCCTTTTATTCGTATTATTCATGTACACTCATGTGCTCTCATGTACTCTCTTGTTCTTACATGTACTTCATATGTAAACAACAATCATATATGTAACGTAACGTAATCGGATCCTTATATATTGATCAGGACGGGAGAGTAGAAGTGGTTATTTGATTAAATTTCTCTAGTGTAATCATGTATATGTTGATTATGTCTTCATGTATAATCGAGTTACCGTAGAATAATCATGTACAACCTAAATCGATTACATAACCATCTTGTGCTCTGAGCTCTGAAACACTTATATTTATTACAGTTCATAGATTCTTTATTCTATTTTTATGTACTCAGTTTACTTATCCATATCTCCTGTACTTCCTTTACAGTATGTCATGTATCTTATTCTATTGCTAGTTCTATATTTTCTATCATGTTTTGTAACTGCTTTCGGAGTTATGTATTTGCTTCAATCTCGACTGGATATGTTGATAAATTTTACAGAGAACTTGGAGGAGTTTTGCACTACTTACTATGGTGCAGACCTAGATGACACTTGCGACCTGGATCATCAGGAGGATCCAGCTAGCCTAAAGGAGACACTTATAGTTCCTAGATTAGACTGTTAGGATATTATTTGGATTTGTCTCCAGCTACTTGGTTATTTCTTATTTCATACTCTGTGTGTTGTGTTGATAACACTTAAACTCATTTCAATTTTGGATTGTGTCATACTTTGATATTTCCTATCTAATCTATTTCGTACTAATTATCCATCTTTAGATATTATGATTGGGTTGTATCTTTCTTAGATTGTCCTCCGTATGGAGAGTATATATGTTGTTGAGACCTAGGACAACGTTCTACTGCTGACATTGTGGCCTAGACTAGACATACCCACGGTCTCGTGCCCTTTACTGGGTGTGGGTCGTGACACATTTTTAGTGGTGGCCCATGCAGGTCAGGTTCTGAATTTGTCTCAGTTTTGTAGTCGTACTCGAACTAGAGTATTTCTACAACCTGGAGTAGAATATAGGTTATAAGGTACTCAATCACAGTTAGAAAAAACTTCGATCTAAAATCTGCCATCGTTAATTCCTTCTGATAACTGCCTTCTTTGAGATAAACTGTTCTTCTTTGAAGAATATTGTTTCTTGTTCAGTATCGATTTCTTTGTTTGATCTGTCTACAAGATGGTTAAGACTAGGTCATATCGCTCCATTCCAGTGGATACTGCCAAAAGGTCTGCCATCTTTTATCCGATTTAGCAGGACGCTGGGACCGTAGTACCTCTCGCTTCTACTCACGTAGGAGTATCTACAGCTTTTGGGGGTGCTCCTCCACCTGTTCGAAGGACTGTCTCGATTATCCCAGACATTCTCTAGCCACCACCACCTCCGGCTCCAGTAGATGCAGCGCAGTTGTTCGCGCTATTCTGGGAGATAATGGATGCGCAGCACCATTAGTTAGCAAATATGAGACAGGGTATTGATAATTGCTACCAGGTGGCTATGGCAGTAGTTGAGAGGCTGGCAGCAGCTTAGCCGTAGGGAGGTTATGTTCAGCACCGGAGACCATGGAACATCATCGACTTCCAGAAGATGTAGCCAAAGGACTTTTGTGGCACGGAGGGTATTCTGTACGCGAATGATTGGATCAAGCATGTTGAGGGGATTTTTTAGCTAGCACAGATTTCGGATAGCTTACAGATTAAGGCGGCAGGGAGTCAGATGTTTGATTTTACTTTGACTTGGTACTGGCCCGATCCTAGGGTCAGGGTTGAGGGATAGACTTGGAAGGCTTCCAAGAAGCTTTTTAAGGAAAAGTTTTTTCCTGATGTGGCTCTCAGTGCCTTTGAGACCCAGTTTGAGAGCCTGGTTCAGGGGAACCAAACAGTTGAGGAGTATGCCGAGGGGTTCTGCCGTCTGGATAAATTTGTGGAAGGACTGAGTGATGTAGCAAAGGTTAGGAAGTTTCAAAAGTACTTGGTCAAGGAGGTCAAGTCACTGACCAAGAGTGACCGCGACGCTAGTTTTGAGAGATGCTGGTGGGCGCTATGGCAGCAGAGGATGACCTGGAGCTGAAGACTAAGAAGGGTAGGTCGATATACCTTTGGTGCTGGTAGTAGTAGAGGCCCGGCCAAGAGGCCCCATTTTTAGCAGCAACAGTAGAGGCCATTTCAGCACCAGCAACGTCAGGGTCAGGGTCGTGCATCTTTCTAGCAGGTATACCAGCAGCAGAGACAGGGCTAGCAGTAAACATCGAGGTAGCAACAGGTTATTCCTTGCCCCTTCTGCAAGAAGCCAGGGCATGGGTGGAATGACTACAGAATGAGGTTAGGAAAGTATCTGTTGTATGGGTCATCAGGACATCAGCTAAAGGATTGCCACATGGTTTCCACTCGTGTGGCACGAGGTAGAGCAGCAGGTCATGGAGGAGGAACTAGAGCTCCGGTGGGCCAGCAGAAAGGATCGCCACTACAGACTCAACAGCAGAGGTTTGCACAGCATCAGCAGCAGGCTAGAGGAGGTCAATATGGGCGAACTTTCGCTATGGCAGCTGAGGAGTCTGAGCTAATAGGAGATCTGATAGCAGGTTCTGTTCTTCTTGATTCTATTCCAGCTTTTGCTTTATTTGATTTTGGGGTTTCCTATAGTTTTGTATATGTATCTTTTGCTATTAGATACTATCTTCCATCTGAACCTTTGCCTAGGACTTGCAAGATCACGATTGGGGGTAGTATCATCCTAGTCAGTGATGTTTGCAAGGATCGAAGAGTTATTTTGGGAGGCCGAGAACTAGATGTGTGTTTACTCGTAATTCTATTACCGAGTTATGATATTGTACTCGAGATAGATTGGTTGAGCAGACATCATGCCAGTATAGATTATCGTGGAGGCAAAATGCTTTTCAGATCGCCAGGAGAGCCAGTATTCGAGTTCACCAGAGGAGGGGCGGAGCAAAGTAGTAATGTTTTCTGTGGCACTTTAGTAGAGGAGCAGAGTTTTCTACATCCATTGATAGTTAAGTTCATGGATGTATTTCCAGAGGGGTTGCTAGGGTTGCCTATGGACAGAGATATTGAGTTCTCTATAGATTTGGTGTCAGGCGCAGAGCCGATATCTCAACACGTCTATAGAGTTAACAACATGGATTTGGTAGAATTGAAGAAGTAAGTTGATGAGTTACAAGACAAGGGCTTCATCAGATCGAATTTTCATCATGGGTACATCGGTGCTTTTTATATCGAAGAAAGATGGGTCGGTATGTATGTGCATCAACTACAGGGCTCTCAACAACCTCACCATCAAGAACAAATATCCGCTGTCGAGGATCAATGATTTGTTTGATCAGTTGAGCGGAGTGAGAGTATTTTCCAAGATCGATCTGAGGTCAGGTTATCACTAGGTGAAGGTGAATAAGAAGGATATTCCGAAGACAGCATTTCGGGCTCGGTACGGCCAGTTTGAGTTTATGGTGATACCATTTGGGTTGACCAATGTCCCGACGGTATTCATGAACCTGATGAACAAGGTGTTCCACCCGTATCTAGACAAGTTTGTGGTAGTTTTCATTGATGATATCTTGGTATATTCGAAGACCCCAGAGGAGCATGAGAAGCGTCTGAGAGCAGTTCTGGAGACTCTCACGAAGGAGAAGCTTTATGGCAAGCTTTCGATGTGTGAGTTCTTTCTTGATCGTATTGAGTTCCTGGGTCATGTTGTGACTGGAGAGGTGATCTCAGTTGACCCGAAGAAGATCACGACAGTTGAGGCATAGACCTCTCCGAGTTCAGTTGCAGAGATCAGGACCTTCCTGGGATTGGCAGGCTACTACAGGAGGTTTGTTCAAGATTTTTTCTGGATTGTAGAGCCGTTGACTAGGCTGACCCGGAAGGACATAGAATTTGTCTGGTCAAAGGAGTGTCAGATCGCCTTGTATGAGTTAAAAAAGAGGTTGACGATAGCTCTAGTTTTGACATTGCCATTAGGGACAGGTGGATTCACTATTTATAGTGACACCTCAGGGAAGGATCTGAGATGTGTCTTACAGCAGAATGGGAAGGTGATTGCCTATAGTTCTAGGCAGTCACGTCCGTATGAGAAGAACTATCCTACCTATGACTTGGAGTTGGCAGCGGTTATCTTCGCTCTTAAGTTGTAGAAATACTATCTATACGAAGAATATGTAGAGATCTTCACGAACCACAAGGGCTTGAAGTATGTGTTTACCCATAAAGAGCTAAACATGAGGCAAAGAAGATGGTTGGAGTTGATGAAGGACTTTGACATCTCGTTGCAGTACTATCCAGGAAAGGCCAACGTGGTTGCCGATGTCTTGAACATGTATCCGATAGCCATATGTTTGTCGGCAGACCGTCATTTGTTAGCAGAGCTTGAGAGCTTGGAGATTAAGGTGATAGTACCTGGAGTTAAGATACAGTTGTGGAGACTCCAGATCCAGTCGGACTTGATGGATAGGATCAAGTCAACCAAGTTTGATGATGTAGCTCTGCGAAGTATCAAAGAGCGGGTTCGGGCAGGACTTCTGGACGAGTTTGTTATTGCAAAGGATGGAGCATTGAGCCACGGTTCTAGACTGTCTGTATGTCTAGTGGAGAGCATCGAGAGCAGGTTATGCAGGAGGCTCATCGCTCTCAGCATTCTGTGCATCCAGGTGCCAACAAGATGTATAGAGACCTGAAGGAGCATGTTTGGTGGTATGGTATGAAGCCGGAGGTAGCACACTTCGTAGCTACATGCTTGGTTAGCCAGCAGGTAAAGGCAAAGAGCCAGAGGCCAGAAGGATTGTTGCAGCCACTGTCCATTCCGGAATGGAAGTGGAAGCACATCACTATGGATTTTGTATCAGGATTGCTGCATACACCAGGAGAGAAAGATACAATTTGGGTCATCGTAGACAGGTTGACCAAATTAGCCTACTTTTTGCCATTCAAGATGGGTTTGCCTACAGAGAGGATAGCAGATATTTAGGAGAGGTAGATAGTCAGACTGTATGGTGTTTCTGTGAGCATAGTCTTGGATCGAGATAGTCGCTTCACTACCTACTTTTGGCAGAGTCTACAGGCTAGCTTAGGCACTCAGCTCAAGTTCAGTATCGCTTACCACTCTCAAACAGACGGACAGTCGAAGAGGACTATACAGACTCTCGAGGATATACTACGCACTTGTGTTATAGATTTTGGAGGCTCCTGGGAGGATCATTTATACTTGGTTGAGTTTGTCTACAACAACAGCTTCCAGGCCAATACTGAGATGTTACCTTTCGGGGCATTGTCTGGGCAGAGATGTCGTACTCCCTTATCTTGGGATGACGTTGGAGAAAGAGCTTAATTGGGGCCTGAGATGGTTGTGGATGCAGCTGAGAAGGTGAAGCTCATCAGAGATCGACTTTGCGTGGCGCAGGACAAACAATGACATTGGGCGGATAGCTATTGGAGACCTTTGGAGTTTGAGGTATAGCTTAGATTTTTGGAGTATATTTGTTTGTTTTTGTGAATCTTGTTGTTTATTAATGATTGTTATAGTTAAGTGTGATAGCTTGTTTGTGCTAGGTTGGAGATCTGGTGTTTTTGAGGATATCCCCGATATAGGGCACTATTCGCTTTGGTGGAGATGGAAAGCTTAGCCCGCATTTCATTGGACCTTTCGTTATTCACGAGAGAGTCGGTGCCGTATCTTACAGGCTAGATTTTCCACCTACACTAGAGGGAGTTCATAACGTGTTCCACATATCGCAGTTGAGACAATACGTGGCAGATCCCAGTCACGTACTAGATCACTCCGAGATCGAGGTGGGCCCTACTCTTAGCTATCCAGAGCAGCCTGTAGAGATTCTAGATCATCAGGAAAAAAGTATTGTAGAATCAGACCATTCCTTTGGTTCACGTAGCGTGGAGGCATCACTCTCCAGGTGAGTCAACCTTGGAGCAGGAGGATGAGATGCACGAGTAATACCCTTATCTTTTTGAGCCTTGAGGTATGATTTTTTTTTCTATCCTTCTCATTATTTTCCTAATTTCGTCTTTCAATTTCGAGGACAAAATTATTTTAAAGAGGGTAGATTTGTCACTACCATATTTTAGAATAAGGGTATTTTGGTAATTTGTAAAATTTTGATTATCTTAAATATCATTAATTAAATAAACTGTGTTAGTGTCATGAATTGGTAAAACCTTAGAACCACTTTGACTAGATGTTAGCCATGACCAAAATAGGACTAGTTAGTGAGATTAGACAACCTAGATTCATTTCTATTTTAGTTCGTTAGCTTCAAATCTAACTAAGGAATCAATTAGAAAGTGACTAAAAGCTTAAGGTATAATGGGCCTTTCCTTAAAGGGCTTGACATGACAAATAGGAAGGCCTTTGGAATTTGCACCTAACGAAACCCTAACCCAATCCCTTGGCCGGCCACATGAGCCTCTCCCCTTTGCTATTAATAGCAGACATTTCTCCATCTTCCCCCTTTCATTGAAAACCCTAACACTAATTTACGTTCTTCCCCAAATTTCCTCCATTTTCTAAATTGAGTCTAAATTTCCTCAAACTAATTGCAATCTCTTTTCCTTGAAGAGGAGAAGCCTCTATTGGCTTGTTTGGGAGCATTTTGAGCAATTTGGCCTTTCGAGTTTGGTGGAGATCAAGATCTAAGATTTGTTCATTGGAAATCTATCTCCCAATTAGTAAGAGCCCACTAAACCCTCTAATTTCCTTTTTATTAGTGTAGAAGCATTCATTTAGGATCCCCTTTACATTATGATTGCCTTTGGTCAAGTTTGGATCCATTTCGAGTGCGTATCACGGGCGTATCGTACTGTATCGCGTACGCATCCCAAGTGTTTGTCAAAATGACCATTAGGGCATTGAACTCTCTAATTTTAGTTTTTTTTATTTTTCTATTGGTAATATAATGGGTTTTCAATATTTGGTGTTATCTTGTGATATTGGATTAGTTTGGTAGGTTAACATAGATTTGGGGACTTTGGTACATGATGTTCTGTTCACTGTTCATCTGTGTTGTCCATTTGATTACTGCTCTATCCCTAACCTTCATGTTCAGTCGAGTTTGGGTTTACCTTAGATTGGTTATGTTCCTCCTGTGATGTTTCATACCTATATATATATATAGAGTATCTATCCATTTGGTAAATGCTCTACATTCCTTGATCTGTCAATTGATTCTGTCCATCTTAATTTTGTTCATTGCATTCATCATTGTGCTGTCCAGTGGTTCTATACTATTCTGTTGTATTAGAAATTTGCCTATTGCAGCCCATATTTTATTTTATGATTTATTTACCATTTATAAGGGTTATGTAATGGTCAGTTATACATGTTTAGTACCAAACACTAGGGTGGGGTGTCGAGCTCAAGTTTAGGTCCCTAACAGCAGTTCACATCTTGTATTTGATTGTAGTCAAATATTCCTTTGTGCAGGCCAAATTACATGTCTTGCATTGGGTTAAATCTCTTAAGTTATGTTCAGTTTTCACTAATTTATCACTGTGCAGATGCTCAATGAGTTGGGGTGTCCTGCATATCATTGTCCTTGTCCATTTTATTTTTTGTTCAATCTTAGGATATCTTGGTACAGACCCCCCCTTCATTCTTACTGTCCTATTTTGTGTTCAGTTGGTAATGTACAAGTGTTACATTACATTGGTCCATCTCTATAAGTTAGTTCCCTTAACCTTATGTTCTGCCTGCATTTATTTCTTGATGTATCAGTCCTACATTAGCATATAGATCAGTCACTTGGACAATGTTTAGCCATCTATATATTCAAATATTTGGTAACAATCCACATCTCTCAAATTGTTCAAATCTCTATATAACTATCGTTTAGTCATCCAAATGTCCATACCTGAACTTAAGAGTTCAGTCCTCTTGTTTCATTTGGAGTATCAGACCCTTGTGTTGATCAGTCCTTATATTTATTGGCTTATTTGGCTGCCTAGATATCTATGGGTTCAGTCCTTATTTAGTTGTACAACTATATCTATATATGGTTCTGCCCATGTTGCAATGAGCAGTCCAATTTGATCATGGTTCACACTTAATCACTACACTACCTTATCATGACCCCTTTTCTCATTCCATGGTTCAGTTTGCTAATATAGGCCATCTTGTTGAACACTTTCCTTTTAACCATATTGCCAGATTAACACCTTTAGTTCAGTCCAAGTAGCCAGTTTTCAGTTTAGGGTATTAACTATATTAGATGAATCCCTGTTATGTTCAGATGAGATCAGATGTTCTATATTACTTTGTAATGCCTAGTCCACAACTTTTGTTTCAGTTTTAGTTAACTGTCCTACATCATGAATGCTCAATCATTCCATATACCACTGATACCTTAAGTATTAGTATACATTCTTCATGTTCAGTCCCTGAACAACTTAATGTATCTGCCTAATTGATTACCTGTACAGTCCATATTCTATATCAGGTTCAAGTCATTTGCAGTTGTGGTCAGTCCAAACCACTATGTTCCAGTTAATGAGAACACTCACTCCCCTGCATCCCTTCAAGTCCATACCTTTACTCTTATTTTGATTCATCCAATTTGACCTGTCCACATGTGAACATGTATCTAGTTCACTATATCTATTCAACTACCCTGTATTTCATGTTCTGTTCCAGCAATAAGCTCACTTCACATTAGGGGTGAGTATTCGGTTTATTCGGTTCCAACCGAACCGAATAACCGAAAACCGAATTGGACCAAAACCGAATAAGCAAAACCGAAACCGAACCGAATTGGTCAATAATCGAACCGAACCGAATTAAGTTGGTTCAGTTTTCGGTTTATTCGGTTTTTGGGTTTATTTGTGTTTTTTTTATTAATATATATAATAACTAAATATGCCTAGATATATTTATTATATACCTATAGTATTTTTTTTTATATACCTATAGTATATACCTATATATATATATATATATATATATATATATATATATATATATATATATATATATATATATTTATATACCTATAGTATATATATATATATATATATATATATATATATATATATATATATATATATATATATATATATATATATATATATATATATATATATATATATATATATATATATATATATTTTATATATATATATATATATATATATATATATATATATATAAAATATATATACCTATAGTATATACCTATAATTAATATATATATATATATTTTTTAATTAATATATATATATATATATATATATATATATATATATATATATATATATATATATATATATATATATTTTATATATATATATATAAAAATATATATATATATATATATATATATATATATATATATATATATATATATATATATATATATATATATATATATATATATATATATATATTTTATATATATATATATATTTTTTTTTTTTTTTAATATATATTTTATATATATATATATTTTATATATATATATATATATATATATATATTATATATATATATAAACTATATATATATATATATATATATATATATAAAATATATATATATATATATATATATATATATATATATATATATATATATATAAACTAAATTTTCTTATTCGGTTTCGGTTTTCGACCAAAACCCAAAACCGAAACTGAAACCGAATAAGAAAATTTAGTATTTTCAAAACCGAAACCGAACCGATTTTTTTTTTAAACCGAACCGAATCTCTTATTCGGTTCGGTTCGGTTCGATTTTCAGTCCAAAACCGAATAATGCTCACCCCTACTTCACTTTATGTATTCAGTCCTATCCTTGTATAGTTTATCTCATATAGGTATATATACAGTCATATATATATATATATATATATATATATATATATATATATATATTAGTAGTTGATAAAGGTTTAGGAGTGTATCCTATAGTACATTGCACGGTACGTAGTTGTAGATGTTAGAATTTATGATGTAGATAATGTTTGATACTACTTTTAGCCTAACACTAAATAGCCAAATTGGCAAAACCCTAGATATTGGCCAAATGAAACCAAGTTGGCCAAATTGGCCAATTGGCTAAAGTTTGACCTAGTTGGACTATTGTTGACCAAAATTGACTTCATTGACCTAGATATGGCCTAGCAGCATGCATATAACACTATTGTTTAATTTAGAACACTCAGTAACATGTAATTCTCATCATAGGTCTTTGCGACTCCAGTTCGGATACCGGTACCCATCAATTGCTCAGGGTATCAGTCGAGTACATTCTCTGATTATTTTCATCATGATAGATCTATATTGCCTGTTCTAGACTACTTTACTTGATGCTGACACATTGTTATCATAGACCAGTACTCTATGGATCTTGTCATGAGATGTTATCCCCTTATCGGGTGCATCGGATAATTTATGTTCATGTATTCTATCATGTAGATCATGTACTCCTTGTATTCGTATTATTTGTGTACACTCATGTCCTCTCATATACTCTCATGTTCTCACATGTACTTCATGTATAAATAATAATTATGTATGTAGCGTAATGTGATCGGATCCTTATGTATTGATCGGGGCGGGAGAGTAGAAGTGGTTATTTGATTAAATTCCTCTAGTGTAATCATGTATATGTCGATTATGCCTTCATGTACAATCGAGTTACCGTACAATAATCATGTACAACCTAAATCGATCACATAATCATCTTATGCTCTGAAACACTTATATTTATTACAGTTCATCGATTCTCTATTCGATTTTCATGTACTAAGTTTACTTATCTATACCTCCTGAATTCATGTACTTCCTTTACCGTATGTCATGTATCTTATTCTATTACTAGCTCTATATTTTCTAACATATTTTGGAACTGCTTTCGGAGTTATGTATTCGCTCTAATCCTGACTAGGTATGTTGATAAATTTTACAGAGAACTTGGAGGACTTCTGTACCACTTACTATGGTGCAGACTTAGATGACACTTGCGACCTGGATCATTAGGAGGATCCAGCTAGCCTAGACGAGACACATGTAGTTCCTAGATTAGACTGTTAGGATATTATTTGGATTTGTCTCCAGCTACTTGGTTATGTTATTATTTTAAACTATGTGTGTTGTGTTGATAACACTTAAACTTATTTCAATTTTGGACTGTATCGTACTGTGATATTTCCTATCTAATTTATTTTGTGCTGATTGTCAATTTAGATATTGTGATTGAGTTGTATCTTTCTGAGATTGTCCTCCGTATGGGGAGTATATATTGCATAGGTACATTATACTATGTTTAGATGTTGTTGAGACCTAGGACAACGTTTTACTGTCGATACTGGGGCATAGGCTGGACGTACCCACGGTCTCGTATCCTTTTACTGGGTGTGGGTCGTGACAACTGGAGATGCTCTAGTTGACATCACCAAAGTCCAATTTTGTGCCGACCTAGACTTAGAATCTTTCAAGGATGCGATGTGTGCTCCGAATACCAGACCCGCAGGATGGTTCATGTCACGGTAATTGAACCAGCATTTCTATGAACTCTATTGCATCATTATGGTATCCATCTTGCCCAAAATGTGAACTACAGATGAGATAACATATTTAGAGTTATCCGCTATGTACCATATTTATTTTGGGATTATATTTAGCCTTTCCAAATTAAACCATAATAGCAGTTATGTACAACTGCAGGATAGCCGATCGAAACCTCATCTATCATATGGTTCTTCCTATTATATTTCATAGATACAATATCCCTTTGGATTTTTCCTATCAATGCTACCCCATCTTAGCTTCATAGGCCTCGTAGGTTTCCTCCTCCTATTCCTGCAGTAGTTGGTGTCGGAAGCATTCCACATGTTGCTCAGGCTCCTCAGCCTATACTAACCCCTGCGGATGTCCCTCCTCCCACACCATCGACCATCTTTACAATCTATTGAGGCTCATTACATTCTTGAGGATGCACAATATCGGCCAGATCGTTTACATTAGCAAGACACCGACTACCGTCTCACAAACCAGTTCTAGACTCTGCGGAATGGTATTGCTAATCTTTAGTGCACTTTGACCCATCATCCCTCTGGTCCTACTCTGATATTACGTCATCTAGACTTCGCTGGACCCAGATTCGAGGATCGCCAGGCTCAATGCTACTTTGACCCTACTGTAGCCTATATTAATCTTAGTTGTTCTGCTGACGTTGGTAATGATGAGAGTTGATGAGCGTATTTGGACTTTGGATATTTGTGACTCCATCTAATGATGATGATGATATTGTAGCTTCTATTTAGTTTTTCTTATGCACTAATTATGGTTAAGTCTCTTTTGGACTTCCATATTTTATTTCGTGAGATTATGTACTTGCAAGCTACTTTTGCTGATGCTTAGTGATATATACCATATTCTACTTATGCAGTTTGATTGTTGGCCATGTTTATCTTTTTTTGGTATGATTATGTTGTCTTGTTTGTTGTGCTCATTGTCTACGGGAAGCATTCATTTTGTAAAAATGACAAAAGGGGAGAAGAGTATATACCAAATGTCAAACTTTTACCAAATGCCTAAGTACCAAATCAAGAGGTATAAAACTTTCAAGTTTTTTATATATACATTATTTGGTATAAACTCAAAGTTTGTCAATTATCAAAATGAGAGATTGTTGACCTATTGGTCATAGTCACACCTGATTTTGATAATCAACATAACCTTCGGTCGATACGTAAAAATATATTACAGGGACAAAAACAGAACATCTACTTCCAACATGCTACTACTCATCGTCTTCATCGTACAAAGATATCATATGCTGATCAAGACTTGTTTCTATATTGTTATGTATTTTTCCTTTTATTGAGTCTAGAAAATATGAGGTTGATCGGATTGGCAAATTTTGTATTCTGCATGCCCAATTTTGTATTCTCCTACCGAGCATACTGCTAAATATGGAGGCAGTTTTAGAGGAGAGCCCATGCCAGTGAATGCACTAACATGTGGCTCAGGTTCGACATGTCCTACAATGTTACAAGGTTTAGAGTACCAAGCTGGTGGAAGTGCCAACCCTCTTAAAGTTTTCCTTCAGTGTAATATTTTTTTATATATTATGATTTGCACTGAGGAACAACCTAATGAAAAAGACCTAGAATGTAACAATTCTCCATCAGACATCACCACGACTTTGAGATAAAAATCCAGAATGTAATAGATCTCTATCATACATAGTCATGATTTGAAATAATATTTTGCTTCTAGCCTTCATGTCTTTTTACTTGCTTGCGATTTCTGACGCATAAGTTCTGGCTTGATTTTGAAGAATCACTGTCTTCAAATAAAATGATGCATAGCTGTTTTGAATAGAAATGATGCAGACATAAAAGACACTATGCCGCATAAGGCTTTAGGCGTCATTGAGGCACATAAAAACTAAGATCCTCGAAGCGCATAGACAGCTATACTGGCTGAGGCGCATAAGATTCAAAATTATTGACAGACTGTCAGTCTTTGAAATCTTCTTCGATCTTTGTGCAGTTAGTGATGCCCTTTTTTAGGCACAAGATTCGAGGAGTTTGATATAATAAGCTACATAGTACGGTATCAGAAGAGCCACAGCGTCTCTATGCGACAAGCTCCTTGAGATAAGCATTCTTCTTGTGCATCGGATGTGCATCATATCGGTCCCTAGGCCCCATTGCAGGAAAGACTAGGCTTCAAAAGCATATGTGGAGCTTCCATGCTTTCTTGCAACATAGAAACAAAATTTATTTTTCTCTCGCCATACTAGGTATTGTTGTAACAACCACTTTTCTAAAATGAGGGTAATTTTAAACTTTTGTAAAATAGATTATTAAATAATAGGATTTAATTTATGATAGTGATTTTTTGGTGAATTTTAATTAATTTAATACTATTTAATTTGGTATATTATGATTTTGGTGTTTTGCTAGTGTAATCCTAGAACTGCTTAGCCTAGAGACTAACCATGACCACGGGGACCTATCTGTTAGCCCAATGATTATATCATGTTTTTGAGTATGGCTAATCAATTAAGTTTACCGTAATAACATCACTAATATTCATGTAATCACTATCATGTTGCGACTTAAACTTAGCATTGTCCTAAATCATGTTGCTACTTAAACTTAGCATTGTCCTAAATCATGTTGCTACTTATACTTAGCATTGTCCTAAATGTTCTCTATATCAATATTGCTATGCTTGTATCATATTGGTTTGTTTGTCTAACGTGTACTTGTAGACATGTTATAAGCATGATCAAGTTTTGTCAAACTAGGACATATGCAATAGAGAATTATTGATGGGCCAAAGACGGCGTTATACAAGAAGATTTCTCTGAACCGTCTAACGACCTATCCGGGGCCTCGCATCGGGGGTTCTGCTGCTCGGTCAGCGAACAGGGGTCGAGGGGCAGCGCCCCCCATGGGGGTTTGGGGATGAATCCATCGAAAGGTATTCAGATTTCCAGATCTGCTTATCTTTGGACGATTGCCGTCAAGGAAAAAGACGTCTTCATGTTTGCTCAAATATCAGAAGAAAGGCATCATCAAAGGGCTATTGATTTTTCTATTTGATCAATATATTTTCCATATTTATTGAGTCTAGGAATACGATATAAACTACATCGTACTGGCAAATAGGCTACCCAAGAAACGTTTTTAAAATACCCTTTCATTTTGAAAACAATCCCACCTACAAAAGCCCTAACAACTTCCAAACTGCTTGATCTTTTCAAAAAGCCCAAAACCAATTTGCAAAAATCCTGACAGAACTCCAACAAAATTTGGCCCGAGTTCGGTCCAAATTCGGCCAGAGTCCGGTTAGTAGACGTTGTATTTTAAACTTGGTCTCCCTGTAGTCACTGATCTTGCCGAGATTTTCTCATAGAGTTCTGTCCGAATTCTGCCCAAATTCTGTCAGAATTCTGCCTTTGGAAAAACTATAAATAGAGAAGGATTTCGATCATTTCAACACACCTATTCACTTTCATATTTCTTCTCTATAAGCCTACTACTTCTTCCAAAGTGTTCTGAGCTATTCATTTTCAAATCCCAAGCCAGTTACAATCCTCTAGTCGATTTGCCAGTGCGGTACAGTCTAGAAGCTTCAGAGCGATTGTAATCAGAGGCTTGATTGAAGATAGACACTTTACAACTAAAGTTGGTCGAGTACTTCGGATCAAAGCTCGAGTTATAGAAGTTGCAAGAACTTCAGATGAAAACTTATGGTAATTTTCCATAGTGGATTCAACTGGAAGCTAGAATTCTTCCGACTAGACTAGTCCTCACAAGAGGAAAACTAGTATACATCCCTGTGTTTGTGTTTGCCATATACTCTCTACTTTTATTTACATATCTGTGATATATATATATATATATATATATATATATATTATGTGATCTTGTTACTAACATTTTTAAATAGTTAATTTTTGCTGCCAACTCTATTTACCCTCCTCTAGAGTATTGCGCTTTACAACTCGTTCCTACAATTGGTATCAGAGCTAGGACTCTATTTTCTTGGCTTAACATCCTTAGAGTAGATCCTTATTTTCAATTGTTAACCTCTGATTCCAATTGCCTGCAATTGGTATCAGAGCGGGTTCTCTTTATATAGGTATTGCTATCATACCAATTATTCCTACAATTGGTATCAGAGCAGGTTCTCTTTCTAGAGATATTATTGCAGGTGCTCCTTATAAAGATATTATTGCTTATACCAATTGCTCCTTCAATTGGTATCCTAGCAAGGACTCTATTGTTTGGCTTAACATCCTTGGAGCAGATCCTCATTATCAGAGCGGGTTATACAGGTAAAACAAGGTAACGCTGCTATTATATTTTTATTTATTACAACTATTACATAGATCACAGTATCACATATGGCAAGTATGTACTTCACAACTAAAGAGCAATCCTTAAATATACTCCCACTATTTGATGGAACAAACTATAGTTATTGGAAGACACAGATGAGCTTCTACCTGAAGTCTTTAGATTTTGACTTATGGTCAATTGTTGTCAATGGCTACAAAAAGCCTACTATCACTTCTATTCTCACGTCCTCTATAATCAACATGCCTTATTATAGTTACACGGAGGAAGAGAAGAAGTTAGCTAGCCTTGATGCAAAAGCTATACATATCTTTTATTGTGTTGTAGATATAAATGTATTCAATCTTATTACTACTTGCACAACATCTCATAAAATTTGGAAAGTTCTTGAAGCTACTTATGAGTGCAGGTATGAAAACAATGCTAGCAACTCCAGAGAGGAGGATAGTCTTCATAATGATGTAAATATGCGCATAATAGAATTGAGATTTAAGGTACAACACAATCCCTTATACGAAGAAGAGCTTGTATATGACAACTGCAAGAAGATAGACCACATTCAAGAAGATTGTACTACTGCTATAAAGGAGAGTCACTACGAACGATCAAATAAAGGAAGATCATCGTCTTACAAGTACGCTAGCACAAGCATATGGTGAGAAAGCGAAGCAAGCGATTCCAAAGAAGAAGAGAGACCTCATCAAGCTACAAATTTATGCTCAATAGAATTATCTAACGAGGTACAAAATAATTCTTTTCATGAAGAGAGTGAATTTTCTCATGATGAGTTATTTGTTGCTTTCAGTGATCTGTTAGAAGAACACAAGAAAGTATTAGATAAGTATAAGCAAGCTAGAAATGATATTCTATCCTATAAGCGAGAGAATGAAAAGCTTACTTACTTATTGAATGATACTAAAAATAGTTCTCCTTCTGATAATTCTACTGAGATTTCTACACTGAAGTTTAGATTGCATGAGGCACTTGATTGCATTGAGAAAAGTACTCAAGAAAATGCTAAACTTAAGGAGGAATTAGAATCAGAAAAAAAAGAAGTATTCTATTTCTTCATGTAGAATTGACGCTCTTTCTGCTAAATATAATGAGATCTGTGCTAACTCTAAAAAATTAGAGATTAAACTAGAAAAGCTGGTAGTACAACCTACGACTCAATCTAACACAAGACACTTAGCACATCACAAAGTCACACACGACAGATCATCTAGAAAGGAAGCAAGCAAAGCTAAAGCTTTACATAATCATGCTTTCTATTACAAGTAACCACACACATCATATTACACTTCTGCACGTTCTCATACTGCTGCACATAGTACTAATGTTAATTCTTTCTGTCATTATTGTTGTATGAATGAACATGTTTCTAATCATTGTCAGATTAGAAAACTTGTTGATATGAACTTGTGCAAATGGGTTCCCAAAGCTAACAAATATGGATCCAAGTATTAGATACCAAAGTCTTTACCTAATATTGCAGGTGAAGCTTCTCATATCAAATAGAGCCATGGAACATGTTGGTGATTGCAAAGCTACAAAGGTCATCTTCCATGCAATTGCACCAACAGAAGTGTGGTCACTAGAACCACTTCGGTCACATGCTTCCTAAATATTTTTTAATATCTAGCATGTTCTTACTGATGTCTTGCTATTAGATTTCATTAATATCTTTTAATTTATTTATTGTTTGAATCAATATGAGACATAATCCTAGTATGACTAGCTGTTTAGCTTAAATAATTCGTTCACACTATATAGTATGTGATTTTCTACTAGTGTGACACATTTGTCTATGTATGCTTTTTACTTTTAATCTTTATTCTTGAAGCATGCATAAGAACTTAATTTTGTTTTGGTAAATATGTTTTTGACTCTTCGTCTTTAATACTTTTTATGGTCACTTCTTACCGATTTGTCTTTAACATGTCATATTTACTTTGATTGGTATTTTGTAAGTATGTATGTTTAGCACAAGTCTTCTACTTGAAAAGTATATATATATATTTTTATGTTAACCTTGTGCTTGCATAATATACTTCACTATTGATTCTTATATTTTATTTTGATTAACTTCTTATGAATCAATTAAATCTTTGTCTGATAAAGTTTATTTATGCATGTTTTTGATCTTGTGATAATTTTTTTATGCTTGTTAATGATACATGAATAATTCATTGTCATTCATATATTGCTGATATATTTCTTATATTTTTGTAAACATCTTTATGGGGATATATGAGTTAAGTTCAAGTTCTTTATTATATTATTTCGAAAAGTAGTTTCAAACTTGTACTTATCTCATACTTTAACTATTGATTACTTTGAACAACTTTTTTTTGTTCTTCTCTTTATTAGCTTATTCCTCAAAGCCTCTTTAATAATATTTTTCTTGACTTTTTGGTTGACATTTTGGATACATGACTCTTTTTTTAAATAATTTTTTAATATCTTGTTCTTGAAATTTGGAAATTCTGAATTTTGATGTTGTTCGATGATACTGCATATATTCCTTTGAATCTAAGTTCTTAAGAGTAGAGATCATTTGGGGAACAAGTCAAAAGGGTCCTTCTGTCATACAGGTATAAATAGCCTGAAACGACACGGTGTACTAGTCTTCGGACTACCGCTAGCTGGGAACCGGCCCCTACAGCTAACCTGAAGTGATTAATACTTTATAGACTTAAGATTTATTAAGGTGTACTTGCAACTATCGTCTAGTTCTGGATCCAAGGTACTGAACCCAGTCCCCTTGGTTCCAAAATACATCAACGTATGTAGGTCCTACATTTTGATTTACAAAAGTTTTATATTTTATTGTTACACAATAATTTTGTAGCACATATGGATAAATGTAATTCATACATCTTATACCGTATGCTACATTGTTCTAAAATTTATTTTTAAGTCCATAGAATATAATTTATTTCATATTGCACTAATTCTTCTTAAATTCTCGGTTATTAAAGAAGAGATTTATTTTGGGTACAAGCCTACAAAGGGTCTGTCTGTCACCACGGTTACGGCTAAAGCGAAGCGGTACTTAAGTGTTCCCCGGTGAACTCCCGTTAGCTGGGACAGTACCCCTACAGCTAATCCAAGATTGATGAACACTTTATAAACTAAAGATTTATTGAGAT
The DNA here is from genome assembly GCA_029216955.1 of Iris pallida. Classification (NCBI taxonomy): domain Eukaryota; kingdom Viridiplantae; phylum Streptophyta; class Magnoliopsida; order Asparagales; family Iridaceae; genus Iris; species Iris pallida. The sequence continues at coordinate 4,048,984 of JANAVB010017400.1, forward strand.
CTAGTTACAATTGTTATATGATGGATTTTGAATTTTAGATTTGATGGATAATATTATTTAGTGATTTAATTTTATAAAAGGTTATATATATTGATCTTCATAGGTTATTGTCTGTCATCTTTTGATATAATCATTTTTTTCTGTCATACTATTAGATATTCAGACTTGATGATCTTGTGACTACTCATTGAATATTATGGTCTTGTGATTTCATCTTTAACTTGTGTAATATTCAATGATTTTGAGCTTTATATTATTATCTTCTTATTCAAGTTACTTACTGTCTACAACAGTAATTCTTTGCGGGAAAGAAGGCAAGCAAATTGAATCTCTCTCTCAAAGCGTTTCTTTTCTTTAACCTCACGGTTGTCAGGTGGACACCGTGCTAAGGCTTTAAAAGGGAAGAAATAAACTTTGATAAGAAGACCTAATATTTTTGAAGTAGTTTCCTACTTCCGAAAATATGTCTCTGAATTTTATTCTAAAATTTTGTCGATATTATTATTTTTGGATATAGCCACGTAAAGATGGAGCAGTTAATTGTTTTAAGTCAATTATCCCCTAGACATGCCATATATTTAGAATACACTTTTCTTTGGACATTTATCTAGTTATGTTTATTTGTTCAAATAAATTTATTTATGATTTATGGATTCTTTTATTGAAATTGTTTTCGTGATTCGAATCGCCAGCTTTCAGTTTGAGGACTAAATGGACGAATTCGAACATTTACTAAGACAGTTTTTCGTAATAAATTCCACATATTTGAAAAGCCTTTTTGATTTCTTTTGATTTATTGAATCTGTCCGGTACTCAAATGTTATTATTAAAGACAGTTTTTAAAATCTTTTAATGTCTTGAAATATTTCTTTTATATATATATATATATATATATATATATATATATATATATATATATATATTGGAGATATATTTTGTTTGTTCATCTTTAAGCATTCATTCATTGGATATTTCTTTTATTTGCCTAAAGATGATATTTGTTTTTGGAACTTTATATGCATTTGATCAAATGAAAGAAAGATCCATATCTTGGATATTCCTTACATTTTGTTATTATTTATTTTATCTATTTTTTGCATATATATTACTTCGGAACTAGACACGCATATCTTAAGGGGGAGCAAAATTAATTGTTTCAATTCTTTTATGCCCTTAATATGTGGTATAGCTAGTTTATCATTGGCATATATTCTTTTACCTAACATATCTTGTTGAGTTGTTCATGATATTTGGACTTGTATTGGATGAGAGAATAAATGATTATTATTATTTATTTATTTTTAATTCTCTTATTTTTTTTGGTTTCTAAAATTTATCTTGTCAAATATATTTAATCATCCTTATTTGATTATTCCTTGAGTTTAAATTAATTTTGGCATTAAATATTGAGGTTTTATCTCAAAGTTCATGATTATCTATATTTAGACTGATCATACTTTGTGGGGGAGCATTCAAGTCGACTGGATTTCTCCTTCTCAAGTATTTTGTCTTTATTACCTTCATGTTTATCTAATGGATATTCATATATCATACTAAGGTAATTGAATTCAAATGCATGAACTTTGGTGTAGATTTTGAATAGAATCTAGTATATTTATTTTGATTTTTTTCCATGATTATACTCTTTATGGAATTGATTCACTAATTTGTATGGGCAAATTATGAATCATATTTTTTTGTGACCATTGTTAAAAGTCTAATTATATTTTTTTTATTTGGTATATACTAGATCTGCGATTTTTTTTCATGGATTATTTATGACCAATAATTGTTTATGACCAATGATTGATTTCTACTATATTGATATCTACTTTTTAATTAAAATCCTGTATTGGTCAATTTCAAAACTACAGTTATATTTATTCGTCATATTGAGATTTGAATGTCATTTTTGGATTTCTAATTGGTAAACTATGTATTGCTTGATTTCAATGTTTTTAAGTTCAACCAACTATTTTTGACAAGTTTTTCTACTTTAGTTATGAAATTTTCTCCTAATCCTTAATCATGGTTATTTTTGCTTTCCTCCTTTACTTATGCTTGAGTTCATTTTAGTTCTAATAATGGGGAAGCTTATTTTTTATCATGTCAAAGGGGAAGAAATAAGTTTAAGTTAGCACACAATATTCTAGTATTATGTGTTTATTAGTGATACATGCATCTATTGTATATATATTAAACTTAAAGGATTTGCCATAATCAAAAAGGGGAAGATTGTTAGCCCAATGATTATATCATGTTTTTGAATATGGCTAATCAATTAAGTTTACCATAATGACATTACTAATATTCATGTAATCACTATCATGTTGCTACTTAAACTTAGCATTGTCCTAAATCATGTTGCTACTTAAACTTAGCATTGTCCTAAATCATGTTGCTACTTATACTTAGCATTTTCCTAAATGTTCTCTATATCAATATTGTTATGCTTGTATCATATTGGTTTCTTTGTCTAACGTTTACTTGTAGACATGCAATAATCATGATTAAGTTTTTTCAAACTAGGACATATGCAATGGAGAATTATTGATAGGCCAAAGACGACGTTATACAAGAAAATTTCTCTGAACCGCCTAACGACCTATCCGGGGCCTTGCATCGGGGGTTTTGCTGTTCGGTCAGCGGATAGGGGTCGAGGGGGCATCGCCCCCCGTGGGGGTTCGGGGGCGAAGTCATCGAAAGGTATTCAGATTTCCAGATCTGTATATCTTTGGACTATTGCCGTTAAGGAAAAATGCGTCTTCATGTTTGCTCAAATATCAGAAGAAAGGCGTCATCAAAGGGCTATTGGTTTTCCTATTTGATCAATCTATTTTCCATATTTATTGATTCTAGGAATACGATGTAAACTGCATCGTACTGGCAAATAGGCTACCCAAGAAATGTTTTCAAAATACCCTTTCATTTTGAAAACAAGCCCACTTACAAAAGCCCAAACTAATTTCTAACTGCTTGATCTTTTCAAAAAGCCCAAAACAAATTTGCAAAAACCCTGATAGAACTCTAACAGAATACGGCCTGAGTTCAGCCCGAGTTCGGCCCGAATTAGGCCAGATTTCGGTTAGTTGGAGTTGGATTTTGAACTTGGTCTCCCTGTAGTTACGAATTTTGCCGAGATTTTCTTATAGAGTTCTGTCCAAATTCTGTCAGAATTCTACCTTTGAAAAACTATAAATAGAGAAGGATTTTGATCATTTCAACACAACAATTCACTTTCATATCTCTTCTCTATAAGCATACTACTTCTTCCAAAGTGTTCTGAGCTATTTATTTTTAAATCCCAAGCCAGTTACAATCCTCTAGTCGATTTGCCAGTACGGTACGGTCTAGAAGCTTTAGAGCGATTGTAATCAGAGGGTTGATTGAAGATAGACACTTCACAACTGAAGTTGGTCGAGTACTTCGGATCAAAGCTCGCGTTGTAGAAGTTGCAAGAACTTCAGATGAAAACTTATGGTGATTTTCCATAGTGGATTCAACTAGAAGCTAGAGTTCTTTCGACTGGACTAGTCCTCACAAAGAGGGAAACTAGTATACATCTTTGTGTTTGCGTTTACTCTCTACTCTCTACTTTTTATTTACATATCTATGATATATATTATGTGATCTTGTTACTAACATTTTTAAACAGTTAATTTTTGTTGCCCACTCTATTCACCTCCCCTCTAGAGTATTGCGCTTTACAACTCATTCCTACAATCGGTCCTATACTATCCTATGTGATTAGATAAATTAATTACCATTTTTTAGGCTAAGGGTATTTTCGTTATTTTGTGACTTTTGAATTATTTAGGATTTTGATTAATAGGTAATGTGCTAATTAATATATTAGGCCTTAACCTAGAATTTCCCTAATCTACATGTTAGTCATAGCCTAGATATTAGATTAGAAGCTTCCATTACATGACAAGGTTAGGAATATCTAGATATTAATTAGGCAGGGGATATTTGTTAAAGGTTAGATATTTCCTATAGGCCTTTACTAGAAAGGCTAAAATTACACTAGCTAGAGGCCTTTAAACCTCATGAAACTTAACTCTAACCCTAGAAATAACCCTAGGCTGCCATCAAAGGATCTCCACCTCTATATAACATCTCTTAACACTCCTTTGCCTCTTTTACATAGCCTCTTAAGGACCCTAATAGTGTTCTTTCCCAAGTCACCCCCAATTCTTCATTCTACTCCAAATTGAGGCTAGTCTTTTGCATTGGACTCTATTCCTGGTGTAGAGACTGTGGGAGACTAGCTAGTAGACTTGCTTTAGATTCATGTTTAGAACTTGAATTGTAATAAGTTGAGATATTTTTTTGTTTGTTTTGAGATTGTTTGAGATTATTATTATTTAGTAGTTGGTTTGTTGTTGTTATTTAGTCTTAGTTATAAACTTCTGCGTTATCTTATCGTGCTTAGACTGTGATTGAGATTTGATTATATCTATACTTGTCGTCCGTTCAGAGTTGAGATTTGACAAGTATATTATATAATTACGTGAGTTGTTGATTAGATAGTGACTAGAACAGAGTTATACCGTCGATACTGCGGCGTAGGCTAGACATACCCACTTCTCGTGCCTTTACACTGGGTGCGGGTCGTGACACATTTTTAGTGGTGGTCTTCAGAATGGGGGAGACACGATCACATCGTCCTAGCCCAGCAAACACTGGTGAGAGGTCTGCCACCTCTCGTCCGGTGCAGCAGGATACTGGGACCGTAGCACCTTTCGTTCTTGTTCAGGCAGGGATATCTGCAGCTTTTTGGGTTGCTCCTTCACCCGTTCGGAGGCCTACCCCGGAGATTCCGGATGTTTGTCAGCCGACACCACCCTCTGGATCGGTGGATGCGGCTCAGTTCTTTGCCTTCTTCCAGCAGATTATGGAGGCCCAGCAGCCGCACAAGCAGCGTCAGTCTACTGATTTCAGACAGGGTATAGACAATGCCCACCAGTTGGCCATGACAAAAGTGGAGAGGGTTATCGCCCAGTCATAGGGAGGCTTGATACAGCAGTAGTACCAGTAAAAGACCCCGACCATTCTGGACTTCCAGAAAATGAGGCCCAGGGACTTCAAGGGCTCGGAGGGCATACTATATGCTGATGATTGGGTGGAGCACATCGAGGAGATCGTCAGGCATGCACTAATACCAGTTATGATCCATATAGAGGCAGCGGGTAGCCAGATGCAGGACCTTGCCCGTACATGGTACCAGACAGACCCTAAAATGGGTACAAAGGGCAAATGTGGGACACTTTCAAGAGACTTTTCAATAAAAAGTTCTTCTTCGACACAGCACTCGGTGCCTTGGAGGCACAGTTTGAGAGTCTGGTTCAAGGGAACCAGATAGTGGAGGAGTATGCTGGTGAGTTCTGCCGTCTGGGCAGATTTGTAGAGGGCCTTAGTGAGGCAGCGAAGGCGAGGAGGTTCAGGAGAGATTTGATCAAGGAGGTCAAGTCGTTGACCAAGAGTGGTCGCGATGCTACCTTTGAGCAAATTTTGACAGGAGCCATGGCGGCAGAGGATGACTTGGAGCTCAAGTCCAAGAGGGGCCGGAAGGATTCAGCAGGGGCTATTGGGAGTGGAAAGCGTCCCTGTGTGCAGAGGGTAGCCCATCAGCTACAGCAGATGCAGGCACCAGTTAGAGTTCAGCAGGCTCAGCATCAGCCTAGAGGACAGGACCGCAGGGTGCAGACTTATGGCTACTGCAGGAAGCCAGGGCACATTTGGGAGTCTTGTAGGATGTGGCTAAAGGTTTACCTATTCTATGGATCCGACGCTCACCAAATGATAGATTGCCCCACTACACCTCTATATGAGGGAGTTAGGCCACCTGTGGCACAGCACCATGCCCAGCACTAGAGGGGCGGGGCTTTCGCGCTGACGGTCGAGGAGGCTGATGCTATGGGTGATGGGTAAGCAGGTCTGTCTTTCCTGTTCTTCTTTCTGACCTTCATGTGTGATTTCATGGGTACCTATCAAGATATTCTTGTGATAAGCTGGATAGTATAGTGACCCTGTTCGAGACTATGAAATTACGACCAGTAGGATTATGATTGCATGTTATAGGATAGTTATTTTTCGACCTTGATTGATTGGGGGTTTGACCTAGAAGGAGTACGATCACCTTAAATTTCGAGTACAAAATTCTTCTAAGGAGGGTAGACTTGTAACAACCACTTTTCTAAAATAAAAGTAATTTTAAACTTTTGTAAAATTTATTATTAAATAATTAGATTTAATTCATGATAGTGATTTTTAGTGAATTTTAATTAATTTAATACTATTTAATTTGGTGCATTGTGATTTTGATGTTTTGCTAGTGTAACCCTAGAACTGCTCAGCCTAGAGACTAACCATGACCACGGGGACCTATCCTATGTGATTAGATAAACTAATTACCACTTTTTAGGCTAAGGGTATTTTGATCATTTTGTGACTTTTGAATTATTTAGGATTTTGATTAATAGGTAATGTGCTAATTAAGATATTAGGTATTAACCTAGAATTTCCCTAATTTACATGTTAGTCATAGCCTAGGTATTAGATTAGAAGCTTCCATTACATGACAAGGTTAGGAATATCTAGATATTAATTAGGAAGGGGATATTTGTTAAAGGTTAGATATTTCCTATAGGCCGTTACTAGAAAGGCTAAAATTACACTAGCTAGAGGCCTTTAAACCTCATGAAACTTAACCCTAACCCTAGAAATAACCCTAGGCTTCCATCAAAGGATCTCCACCTCTATATAACATCTCCTAGCACCCCTTTGCCTCTTTTACATAGCCTCTTAAGAACCCTAATAGTGTTCTTCCCTAAATCACCCCCAATTCTTTATTTCTCCTCCAAATTGAGTCTAGTCTTTTGCATTGGACTCTATTCCTGGTGTAGAGATTGTGGGAGACTAGCTAGTAGACTTGATTTAGATTCATGTTTAGAACTGGAATTGTAATAAGTTGAGAAATTGTTTTGTTTTGAGATTGTTTGAGATTATTATTATTTAGTAGTTGGTTTGTTGTTGTTATTTAGTCTTAGTTATAAACTTCTGTGTTATCTTATCGTGCTTAGAATGTGATTGAGATTTCATTATATCTATACTTGTTCTCCGTTCAGAGTTGAGATTTGATAAGTACATTATATAATTGCATGAGTTATTGATTAGATAGTGACCTAGAACAGCGTTCTACCGCCGACACTGCGGCGTAGGATGGACGTACACACTTCTCGTGCCCCTACACTGGATGCGGGCCATGACAATTGTACAAGAAAAGAAAATTTCATATTTGAGAGCCTTTGATTTGGGTGCATGTGTTAAAGAACCTCCTCCTCTCTTGAAGAGAAAGAACATATGAGAGCACAGTTCTCTTGTAGAAGTGGTTCTCGTAGAAGTGGTTGATCTTCTTTAACCATAGAAGCGCATCAATGAACAATCCTTTTAGGTCCCAATATATATTAGGGGCTAACAAAACCCTAGCTTAACCCCCAGGCTAGCACCAACAAATATGGATCATTGATTTCAATCAAAACTCAATAAATTTATACCGGGAACAAATATGCCAGCTTGTCCAACTGGTATATAGTTGGTATACTACTAGTATACCTGGTCAGCAATAAATTTATGCACTAGGTTCTGGAAAACCTGCAATCTATAGGACCGTTAAGCACCCCTGGAGGGAGGATAAATAGAGTGTGTTGTGCAGCAGAATAATAATCACCACAAAAATTATTTATGGAAGTAAACAACTGATATGAAGCATGCAGTATATAAGTAAATGCTTAAAGTAAAGTGTTCAGAAAAGTAAACGCAAACACCAAGGTTTATACTGGTTTTCCTCTGAGAGGACTAGTCTAGTCTTGAGAACTCTAGCTCTTTGTTTAATCCACTATTTGAATAGCAGTTACACCACATGCTTTAATCTGAAGGACATGTCAACTTCTTACACCTTGTACTTTTATCCGAAGTCCACAAACAAACTTCAATACTAACTGAATAGCTTTTGTACGTCCAGCTTGTACAACTCAAACACTTCTAATCAGAATACACCAGCACTTAGAAGAATGGAAGTTGTCTTGGAAATGTGAAGATTGAAAGCTCTTTGGTGAATAGAAAGATTAGAATGGATAAAGAAGATGAAGAGTGAGTTGAGTGAGTAAAGTGTAAATCTCTTCTCTATTTATAGGAATATTTGAAATAGAGTTCGGTCACAACTCGGTTAGGTAATGTTCAAATTTTTGAGCGTTTGGGATCCAAAAGAATAGGCAATAATTCTGACGAGAAGGAATTTTAGGAAGACCGAGCTTGGTCCGAGTTCGGGGCGAACTCGCACCGAGTTCGGGCACTAGGTTTTTAGAATGTTTTTAGTTTCAGAATATCTTTTGGGTATGGGTTTGGTTTGGTTTGGTATTAATAGGTTTTGTTTGAGTGGAGATGTTCATCTAAATGCCAGTGGTATCCGAGTTACAAAAATAACATAGACTCAAGAAAAGAAAAATACATAATAAAATAGCAAACATCTTGCTGCATTCTTATATAGTCTTTGTACTTTATGTATTAGGGTCAGAGTTTTAAGTACATTATTAAAATCAGGTTGATCATGACCACATAGGCCAACAATCTCCCATATTTTGATAATTTGACAGAACTACGATTGATACTTTAACAAATACTGATCTGGTACAGAAGTAACTTGGTACGGAAGTAACTTGGTATGGTAGCTTGGTACAGTAGCTTAGTACATTAGCTCCCTCCCCCGCAATAATTGCAAGTCCTTAGAGCATTTGGAATCTAGCAAAATTTTCTCAAACCAAGTATTTAGAGCAATAATATTTCAAGTAGCATTTGAAGAAGCAAAATATATTCATGCAAATGTTATTAAAATTTGTTCAAGTAATCAAAAATTCTTCCACGTTGTCATATAATAAAAATGACTTAAAAAGAATTCAAATAACTCAGCAAAGATCATATAGCTAATGACATAAACTAGAAAAGCTTCAAAAAAGCATATAACTAGAATGTCATACATAGAATAGAACACAACTAGAAAATAAAACACAGTATTGATCACTAATCATCATCCTCATGATCATCAACACCAGCTGTCCGAGAAGGATTCTTGGATCAACAGAACGGTGGGGATCATAACGAGCAGCTGCAGGGTTAAAGTAATGCTGAGCTTTGGATCATCAATACGATAACTTGCAGGACCGTTGAGCACCTCTAGAGGAGGGGTGAATAGAGTGAGTGTGAGTACAGCAAAAAATAATCACCAATTAAAATTTAAAAGTAGATAACTATGGCAGTGAATAAAGAGACGGTAAATAAATGTAGCAAGAGATAGAAAGATGAAACTCAGTGACACAGCGATGTATACTGGTTTCCCTCTGAGAGGACTAATCCAGTCTCGAGTACTCTTGCTCGATGTTGATCCACTATGGCACAAGCTAATTGAGAGCTTGTAGTCTCTTACAACACCATGCTTGGTGACAAGTACACGACCGACTTCACAATACCGTGCTTGGCGACGAGCGTACGACCGGCTCCAAAAACAGAGATGGTTTCTGAACTTTGAACGACATCTTTACAACTCTGAGAACCAAAAGACTCTAGATCAAATAGATATTACTGGCTTTTGGCTGAGAGATGTGTAGGTAGAATATAAAAGCTTTAGATCAAATGAAAACACTTTTGAAGAAAGAAGAGAAGATGAATTGATGAGTCATTTGAAATGAGAAGTTCTCTTCTATTTATAGGTGTTTTCGAAGACCGAACTCGGACAGAGTTCAGGTAGAGTTATGTTGCAAAGATTTTGCAAACGAACGTTGCATGTAGATTTGGAGACAGCAAATATTTGAATTCAAACTGACCGAATTGGCCTGAGTTCTGCCTCAGTTCAAATATAAAATATTTGTCAAATTCTGTTGCACAAAAGTGTATGGTATGTTTGGTAAGTGGACTTTGGATGGGTTGGCTGTATAGGAGAGTGGACTGTGATTAACCTAAGCCAGTAGTATCCAGTCGATCTTACAATTTATATCCTAGACTCAATAAAGATAAAATACATAATAAATTATAAAATGACTCAGAATAATTCCAATGAGAATGAGCTTCAGAATGATAATTTACATGCTTGCTGATGTAGTAGTACGCTTTTTGATATTGATTTCACTTGACTTGAAATGTTTAGCAGCAGTCGTATATTTTGTACATTGACTTAAGTCATTATCCATTATCAAAATCGGGTGTGACCATGGAAATAGGCCAACAATCTCCCCCATTTTGATAATTGACAAACTTGAGTCTATACTAAAATATATCTAAATAAAATGAAGTACAATACCTGAATTGTTCGTTTTGAAAAAAAAAAATCACAGTAAATAGTATTTGCGAAATGTTATTTGCGTTGCTTTGTTGATTTTTGGTTGCTCTTTCTCCCCCTTTGTCAATGTCAAAAATGGTTTTGGCTCTCCCGTAATGTGTGAAGCCAACAATGTTCAGCAGAAGACAAAGAAAATAATAATAGAGTAATAATCACAAAGAACAAGATATCCACACAAATAACAAGTTATAGCAAAATGAACTAGAAATAAAAATAAGGAAATGTCATACATAAAGAAAGATACATCCAACACATACTGCTTTTAAATGTCTAACTATAAATTAAGTTTAGACAAAAAGAAAACTACAAAAGATCATCATCTAGTAAACTGCATCCAAAAGAACCACTAACTAAAGTCCTTATCACATTGGCGTATCGTCATCTCTAGGAGCATCCGGTGGAAAGTATGCAGCCGTAGGATCGAAATAAGGAAAAGTCGTCTCATCATCGAACCTAGGTCCAGGGAAGCTGGGGTGATGAAGCATAGTGACTGGAAGTGAGGTCATGAGAAAGACTCCAGTAAATTTCAGCAATACTGTTCCGCAATACCTGAGCCTGGATGATATGGCAGAACTCAGAATCAAGATAACCTTGATGTCGTTGCGCTGAGAGGGCAACGAAATCATCAAAGTGCTGATAGAAACCAGGGTCGAAACCCGAAGCAGGGGCTGGAGCAGGAGGAGCCTCAGGGTTATCATCATGAACCGGAGCAGCAGGTTCAGTACTAGGAGGCAGAGAAGGAGTATGATACAACCTAGACCTACTGAGTTCAGTGGCAGTGGCGGAGTAAGGACAGGTTTGAAGATCAATATCAAACCTCCTGAAAATGGAAGCCAAGTACATATGATAGACAAGATTGCATCCCGCACTTTTGCAGTTAAGCATCCATGCCATGATAGTCTTTGGAATAGAGAAAGGGATACCAAAATGAATATGGTACATAGCCGATAACTCCATAATGGTAATCTTGTCAGAAGATCCCTTCTTTGGAAGAAGAACAAAAAAAATAAACCTATGAAGTTCATAGAAGTTTTGATTCAAATGTTTTGAATACACCCTACGAGGAACAGGTTTAGGGTGACATAATAATTCTTTGAATGAATCAAGGGTGACACCTTCAGGGAATTGGACATGGTTGATATCCACTAATGCCTCACCTACATCAGGAATATGAAAGTATTCGCTGATGTCTGTGGCATTAAACTCAAGTTCCTGCCCAGCTACACAAGAATAAAAGTTGATGTTGTCTTTTACTTGCAAATTGCAGTAAAACATACGAACAATATTGTCATAGATATTTTCAGCAACTTCAAAAAAATCTCGGAAACCTAGACGGTTGAAAGAAGGGACATATTCAGAAAAGATAGTATAATTGACATGTGCTACAGCACAAATTTTACGTCCCAAAAAAGAATCGAACCAAAGATCAGAAAATTCCCTATCGGGAAAAAGTCCGGAATCGTAGTCATCAGTTCCAGTAGGACGGGCTGGACTGAAGACGTTGGTCGAAACATAATCCGAGGAAGATAGTCCTGCTTGAGAGGTATCGATCTTTCTCTTCTGATGTTTGGGTGCCATTGATAAAGAAGAAAAGAAGTTGAATTCCTTGAGGTAGAAGATAAAGATAAAGAAGGTGGAGAGGATGACTGCAAGACTCCAAAAAGCTTGAAGAGGAGGAGGAGGAGAAGAAGCTTCTCTTGAGTTTTTAGAGGAGTTTCTCGGTTTAGGTTTGGAGAAAATGAAGTGAATGAGATGAATAAATACGCTAGTGCCGGCTGTTCAGTTCTGGAAATCCGTACAGCGTCGACCGAACTCGAAAAGAGTTCGGCCCGAGTTCGGCTGTTTGCATTCCCAATGTCATAAATGTAGTATGAGTTCTAAATTTAAATTTATAATTGTTACACTCCTTCATTTAATAATTTCTATTACTTTAGGTTAGCTGTAGGGGCTGAATCCTAGCTTGCGGTAGTCCGAAGACTAGTACACCGTGTCGCTTCAGGCTATTTACGTCTGTTTGACAGAAGGATCCTTTCGACTTGTATCCAAAATAATTTCCTTTAATAAATTACAAAGTTTCGAGTTATAAATAAATTTAATAAACATACTACATTAAGAATATGAAAATTCAAGTATGTCGAGCTCTCGACGCATAATGTTAAAGCAGTCTTCAGCTAGTGGTTTTGTGAAAATGTCTGCTAGTTGATGATATATGTCAATAAATTCTAAGCAGATGTCCCCGTGTTGTTGGTGATCACGTAAAAAGTGATGATGAATTTCAATGTGCTTTGTGCGTGAGTGACATACAGGGTTCTTAGTCAAGTTTATAGTGCTAGTGTTATCACAGTAAATAGGAATCTTAGTGTAGTACAGATTGTAGTCTTCTAAGGTTTGCTTCATCCACAAAATTTCGGCACAGCAATGTCCTGCGACGATATACTCAGCCTCAGTAGTTAATAATGCTATAGAATATTGTTTCTTGCTAAACCATAAGACTAAGGCTTTTTCTAGGAAATAATACGTATCGCTGGTACTTTTACAGTCTACTTTGCATCCTGCAAAATCCGCATCCGAGTAACCTATCAGGTCAAAAGATTTGGTTTTAGGATACCATAAGCCGACTGTTGAAGTTCCCTTAAGGTATCGGAAGATACTCTTAACGGCACATAGGTGTGATTCCTTAGGATTTGCCTGGTATCGTGCACAAATGCAAATACTGAACATAATATCACGGTAACTAGCAGTTAAATATAATAAGCTACCAATCATACCTCGATACTTACGTTGATCGACAGGTTTGCCACTTTCATCAGTGTCAAGCTTTGTTGATGTAGCCATTGGAGTTCCGATTGGCTTTACATTTTCGAACTAGTACTTTTTTAGTATGTCCTTCGTATATTTGGCTTGATTGATGAATGTTCCCTTTGAGTGTTGTTTGATCTGGAGTCCTAGGAAGAAGTTCTGCTCTCCCATCATGCTCATCTTAATTTCACTCTGCATACAATTAGCAAACTCTTGACAAATTTTTTCATTAGTAGATCTGAATATGATGTCATCAACATATATTTGCACAAGAAGAAATTCATCATCTAAAGACTTGATAAACAAAGTAGTATCAACTCTTCTTTTTGAAAAATCATTTTCAATTAAGAAGGCACTTAGGCGTTCATACCAAGCACGAGGTACCTCTTTGAGTCCATAGAGTGCTTACTTAAGTTTGAAGACGTGATCAGGTTTTTGAAAATCTTCAAAACCAGGAGTTGTTTCACAAATGCTTCTTCTTTTTCAAAAATCCGTTAAAAATGCACTTTTCACGTCTATTTGAAATAATTTAAAATTATTAAAACATGCATATGCACAAAATATGCGGATAGCTTCTAGTCTAGCAACATGAGCATATGTCTCGTCATAATCAATACCTTCTTCTTGATTATAATCTTGTGCCACTAGACGTGCTTTATTGCATAGAACTTGTCCATCTTCACTTATTTTATTTCGGGACACCCATTTGGTACCAATTATCGATTGACAAATAGGTTTAGGAACGAGTTCCTAAACTTGGTTTCTCTCAAATTGATTAAGTTTCTCTTGCATGGCATCAATACAAAATTTATCATTAAAAGCATCTACTACATTCTTAAGTTCTACTTGTGAAATAAAAGCTATATTTGCTGCTATTTCAGAATCTCTATAAGAAGAGCGTGTACTTACACCTTTTGATATATCACCTATAATGAGCGAATCTGGATGATCTGGCAAGAACTTCAATAATTCTAATCTATGAGTCAGCTCTTCCACAGGACTTTTATCGGTTCTGGCTTGTACATTTTCATTATCACTGTCGCTATATCTGTGACTATTGAGTTCATCAAAAGTAATGTTAATGGATTCTTCAATAATCATAGTTCTTTTATTGAAAATTTTATATCACTTACTCTTAGCAGCATATCCGAAAAATATTCCTTCATCTGCTTTAGAGTCGAACTTTTCCAAGTTGTCCTTGGTGTTCAGGATAAAACAGCGACATCCAAAAACTTTAAAATAAGAAATATTTGGAATCCTTCCAAACCAAAGTTCATTAGGTGTTTTCTTCGATATAGGTCGAATTAAAATATGACAGGCTGTACTAACAGCTTCTACCCAAAAATATTTAGGAAGATTATGCTGATTCAGCATGACTCTAGCCATCTCGCTTAGAGTACGATTCTTCCGCTCCATAACACCGTTCTGTTGAGGAGTTTTAGGACAAAAAAATTCGTGGTAATATCCACTATCATCACAAAACTTTTTGAAATCAGTATTTACGAATTTGCCACCATGATCACTTCTGATACGAGTAATCATGAAGCCTTTTTCATTTTGTACATTTTTATAAAATAACTAAAATTTAAAAATTGTATCACTTTTGTTTGATAAAAAGTAAACCCAAGTAAAACAAGAGAAATCATCAACTATAACAAATGTGTAGAGCTTACCGCCAAGACTAGCGACTCTACTAGGACCAAATAAATCTATATGTATCAGCTGCAAAGGTCTAGAAGTACTTACAGCGTTGATGGATTTAAATATAGACCTATGTGCTTTGTTCTTTTTACAGTCAGCACATACCATATCTCTCTTGAATGGTATCCTAGGGAGTCCTTTTACCAGCTTCTTAGTGTTCAGCCGTGAGATAGTGTCCATATTGATATGTCTTAGTCTTATATGCCATAGCCAGCTTCCGTCTAGGTTAGCTACTAGGCATCTTCCTGCATTATTAGTACTCTCTAGAAAGAAAATATAAATATTGTCTTCTCTAATCCCTTCATATACGGGATTACCAGATGACATATCATATATGGTATATTTATCTTTTACAAAGTTGATACCATAACCATTATCAGCCAAGTGACTTATACTTAATAGGTTATGTTTCAATTCTTTAACTAGACAAACATCTTTTATTACAGGATAAGAAGATATACCAACAGTGCCATTTCCAATGATATCACCTCTCAGGTTGTTTTCGAAGGAGACGTATCTTCTTTCTTCATCGATAGCGTGGCGAACAAAGATGCATCACTAGTCATGTGCTGCATACATCCGCTATCAAGGATCTACTTGCTTCTAGCATGAGAGGGTTGAGAGTCCACCTATAAAACAAGTAGATGAATCCTTTGGTACCCATTTACTGAAGGGTCTATGCTGATTAGTCTTAGGTATCCAAATCAGTATGTGATTGTCAACAAGCTTTCTTGCTAGACAATACTGTGATATGTGCCCATGAGTACCACAGTACGTGCAAGTAAGTTTTGAAAATGTGTTAGTAGAATTTGTGTTGACATGCATATGTGATTTCTTTGAAAACCTATATGTGAAAGCATGGTGATATTCGTGTTTCTTACGTGCTTTTTGTGTTTTAGTCCTATTAGGTATAAACTTAGCATTAGGACTAAATTTAGGCTGTGTTACAGGTATAGCCTGTTTGTCTAACTTGATTTCTAACTTTTTAGATACCGCATAAGACTCTTCATATTTAGCAGTCATATCTATGAGTTTTTGTTCTGTGACTAAGTGCTTCTTCTTCTCTATGTCATATAGCTCTTGTATCTTGACATAGTCTCTTTCTTTCTTTTCAATTTTGAGGATAGCCTCACGATAGTCTACTTTAAGCTTGGCTATCTCATCCGTGTTACCGATAGTAGATGTCTCTTTAATATCTTCAATGAGACTGGACAGTCTAGCTACTTCGGTTGTGCATGCCTTAACCTCTTTTCGAGATTGCTTATACTTGTCAAGCACATTTTTGTGTTCTTCAAGTAGTTTACTGAAGGCATTTTCTAACTCATTGAAAGTAAAATCGTCATACAAAAGATTTGAGGATACCTTATCAAAAGCTATAAGACAGAAATTGACATTTTCGCAGGGTCTGTCTACTTCCTCTGAATCACTGGCATCGCTTTAATGCTAGATACTTGTATTTGCGTACTTTCAACTAGTTGTTGCTTTTCGACTTGATTTTGATATATCATATGGATTGTTTTTCTTTGAAGTTGGACAGTCCTTCTTTATATGCCCTGATTTCTTGTATCTAAAGCATATTGTTTCCTCTTCATTGCTTTCTTGGATATCTTTCTTCCTTCTGTTTGATTTCTCAAACTTTAGGAATTTTCTGAAGTTCTTCACTAGCAGGGCTTGTTCATCACCACTTGATGATTCTTCATCAGAATCTTTGCATGTTGATCTTCTGGCTTGAGCTTTGAAGGCGATTGATTTCTCTTTTGGAGTAGCTTCTTCAAATTCTTGCAGATCTAGCTCATGGGTCATAAGCTTTCCCATAAGTGTTTCCAAAGTCATGGTGGTGAGATCGTTTCCTTCAATGATTGTCGTTGTCTTCGTGTTCCAGTTCTTGGTTAGAGCCCGTAGCACTTTTCGGATTTTCTTGCGATTACTGTAATCCTTACCAAGAGATTGCAAATGATTAGTAATATCAAGGAAACGAGTGATCATCTGTGTAATTGACTCATCGGATTTTATTTTGAAAGATTTATATTCCTGTGTTAGTCTACTGATTTTGGATTCCTTCACTAGGAAAGTACCTTCATGAGTTACCTCAAGAAGTTTCCAAATTTCATGAGACGTCTTACATGTTGAAACTCGATTGAATTCCGTTTTGTCAATTATACAGAACAGTGCGTTGATGGCACGTGCATCTAGACTAGCCATTATTTTTTCTTCCTCTGTATATTTATCATGAGGCTTGTCTGTAAGTATGCCATCAACTACTATAGGTGCCGGTTTCTTATAATCATCAATAACTATAGACCAAAGATTAAAGTCAAGAGACTTTAAAAAGAATGTCATTCGTGTTTTCCAGCAAGTATAGTTTATTCTATCAAATAGTGGGGGTCTATTTGTGGATTGCCCTTCACCGTTGAATATTAATTTCACGGCTGCCATATATATACTTTCTAAGGTTGTTATATTAGAATATAACCAGCTCTGATACCAATTATAGGACCATTGAGCACCTCTAGAGGGGGGTGAATAGAGTGAGTGCGAGTGCAGCGGAAAATAATCACCAATTAAAATTTAAAAGCATATAACGATGACAGTGAATAAAGAGACAGTAAATAAATGCAGCAAGAAATAGAAAGATCAAACTCAGTGACACAGCGATGTATACTGGTTTTCCTCTAAAAGAACTAATCCAGTCTCGAGTAATCTTGCTCAATGTTAATCCACTATGGCACAAGCTAATTGAGAGCTTGCAGTCTCTTCCAACACCGTGCTTGGTGACAAGTGCAGGACCGACTTCACAACACCGTGCTTGGCGATGAACGCACGATCGGCTCCAAAAACAGAGATGGTTTCTGAACTTTGAACGACCTCTTTACAACTCTGAGAACCAAAAGACTATAGATCAAATAGATATTACTGGCTTTTGGCTAAGAGATGTATAGGTAGAATATGAAAGCTTTAGATCAAATGAAAACACTTCTAAAGAGAGAAGAGAAGATGAATTGATGAGTCATTTGAAATGAGAAGTTCTCTTCTATTTATAGGTGTTTTCGAGGACCGAACTCGGACAGAGTTCGGGCAGAGTTCTGATGCAAAGATTTTGCAAACGAACGTTGCATGTACATTTGGAGGCAACAAATATTTGAATTCAAACTGACCGAACTCGGCCAGAGTTCGGACCGAACTCGGACTGAACTCGGCCTAAGTTCTGTTTCTGTTCAAATATAAAATATTTGTCAAATTCTGTTGCACAAAAGTGAATGGTATGTTTGGTAAGTAGACTTTGGATGGGTAGGCTGTATAGGAGAGTGGTCTGTGATTAACCTAAGCTAGTAGTATCCAGTCGATCTTACAATTTATATCCTAGACTCAATAAAGATAAAATACATAATAAATTATAAAATGACTCGGACTGATTCCAATGAGAATGAGCTTCAAAATGATGATTTGCATGCTTGCTGATGTAGTAGTACGCTTTTTGATATTGATTTCACTTGACCTGAAATGTTTAGCAGCAGTTCGTATATTTTGTGCATTGACTTAAGTCATTGTCGATTATCAAAATCGGGTGTGACCATAGAAATGGGCCAACATAACTAACCACGGAGGGATCACGAACCATGGGAATAGGACCGCCAGGGTTGTTGGCAAAACTGTAGCTAAAGTCCCATATAGTGTCAGTCATAGCCTGGAACTGTAAGGTGGTCCAAAAATCCATAGACCAGAACTGATCTAAGACCAAAGCCTAAATGGACTCAATGGTGATGTTTGAGGAAGGATATAAAGGATGGTGACTAGCAGATGGGTCAACAATTGGAGGAGGAGGAACAGGGGTAGCTGGAATAGGAGCTACTCGAAGATGCCTATGGAGATAAGTAGGAGGAGCATCACGAGGGTGGTCATCTAAAATATATCAAAGTACTTGAAGATATATGGTAGATACATCATGTATAGAAGGTTTTGTGGTTTCTTATGATACCGTTCCATAGCAATGATAATAGTCTTTGGTAGGCTAAAAAAAATTTCAAAATGGAGATGATACATGGCAAAAAATATGAATTCATCGAAATTGTTTCCATCAGGCATAGATGGATTGAAAAGGGAGAATGAAACTTCTTCTTGAATATTTGACGAAGAAGTTTTCCCATTTTCGTTTATTTTTGGGAAACTTAGGTGCCATTGAACAAAAAGTAGGAAAAGTGCGAGATATACCGAAATTGATCAAAGAATATGGAAGAGAACTTCGAAATCACCCTGAATCCAAGTTTTCAGACTTTGAGAGGTTTGGAGGAGGTAGAATAGGAATTCTAGGGCTAGGTTTTCGGTAGAGTGGTTGCTGTTGTGATGAGGAAGAAGATAATAGTTGTAGGGTTTTAATAGGAACTCGATCTGACCATCCTATGTTCTAGGAAATAGCCTACTCGAGTTCTGCCCAAGGTTGCACAGAGCTCGGTCCGAGCTCGGTTCCTAGGTATCCTGAATAGAATTGGACAAGTTTGATATAATTTTTAACATATATACGGAATAAAATTTTTATTGAGGAAAATAATTTTATATTAAATAACCTTTATACACAAATTTTATCAAATGTTTTGGGTTAGCTGTAGGGGCCGGGTCCCAGCTAGCGGTAGTCCGAAGACGCTTGGCACCATGTCGCTTAGACTTTTACGTCTTGTGTCAGAAGGGTTCTTTCAGCTTATAACCAAAATAATCTTTATGATTTATGAACTTAGGTCAAGTAATATAGAATTATAAAACTTCAACGTCCAAAATTCCTAATTCTTTTTGTATAAAGTTAAAGCGATCTTCTGCTAGAGATTTGGTAAAAATGTCAACTAACTGGTGGTTTATGTCCACATATTCTAGACAAATATCATCTTGTAGAATATGATCTCTAAGAAAATGATGTCTACTCTCTATATGCTTAGTGCAAGAGTGACAAATAGGATTCTTTGTGAGATTTTTAGATCTAGTTATCACAGAAAATAGGGTTGTGGTTGTAGGATAACTGATAGTCTTCTAAGGTTTGCTTTATCCATAAAATATGGGCACAACAACGCTCTGTGGCTATATATTTAGTCTCGGTTGTTTATAATGTAATAGTGTTTTGCTTTTTAGAAAACCAGAAGATTAAAGATTTTCCTAGGAGATGACATGTGCTACTGGTACTTTTACGATCGACCTTGCATCCAGCAAAATTTGCGTCCGAATAACCCATCAGTTCAAACGAATCGATTTTTGGATACCATAGAACAATGGTTAAAGAACCTTTAAGGTATTGTAGGATACGCTTAACGGCGGTCACATGTGATTTCTTAGGACAGGCATGATATCTTGCACAAAGACACACTGAAAACATAATGTTCAGACGACTAGCAGTTAAATAAAGTAAACTACCAATCATACCTATGTACTTACGAACTTCAGTTGGTTTACCACTTTCATCCATATCAAGTTTTGTAGATATTGCCATAGGAGTTCCGAATGGTTTAACATTGTCCATATAAAACTTCTTCAGAAGGTCTTTTGTATATTTGGCTTGACTAATGAAAATTCCTTGTTAATTTTGTTTGATTTGTAACCCAAGAAAGAAATTCTTTTATCGTGCTTATTTTAGATTTACTCTGCATACACTTAGCAAACCTTTTGCAAAGCATCTGCAAAGATAATTTCATCGACGTAAATCTACACTAATAATATATTCTTATCAATAGATTTTATAAAAAGAGTAGAATCAACATTTTATTTTAAAAAATTATGTTCAAGTAAGAAGGAACTAAGGTGCTCATACCATGCACGAGGTGCTTGTTTGAGTCCGTAGAGAACCTTACGAAGCTTGAATACATGATCCGGTCTTTTAAGATCTTCAAAGCCATCAGTTGTTTAACAAAAACTTCTTCTTTTATAAAATCGTTATAAAAGCACTCCTTACATCAAACTTAAGCTACAAAAACTAGCAAAAGCATATAGCATTCAAATGGTTTCTAGTCTAGCAACTAGAGCATATGTCTCATCATATTCAATATCTTCTTCTTGATTATAGCCTTGAGCTACTAAACGTGCTTTATTGCATGTGACCATACCATTCTCATCTAATTATTTTAAAAACCCATTTAGTACCAATGACCAGGTGATCAATATTAGGTCTAGGAACAAGTTTCCAAACTTAATTCCGTTTAAATTGGTTAAGTTTCTCTTACATTGCTAAAATCTAAAATTCATCATCAAAAGCTTCTCCAACATCTTTGGATTCTATCTTAGAAATGAAAGATACATTAGCAATGATATCTCTAGTATTAGAATGAGTACTTATACCTTTAGATACATCACCTATTACAAGCTCTTCTGGATGATTCGAAGAGAACCATAATCTCTTCGGCAGACTCTCCAGGTATGTGGTTTGTGGATCTTCAGGTGTTTTACTTGAGGGAATTTTGTCATCTTTATCATCACTATAATTTGCACCTTGATTGTTTAGGTCATCATAAGTAACATTTATTGATTCTTCAACTACTAGTGATCTTTTGTTGAATACTCTGAATCCTTTGCTCTTTGCAGCATATCTGAGAAATATTCCTTCATTAGCTTTCTCATCAAATTTGCCTAAACTATCTTTGGTGTTTAGAATAAAACATCTGCATCCAAACACTTTAAAGTAGCTGATATAAGGAGTTCTATTAAACCATAATTCATAGGGAGTCTTTTTCGTAATTGGTCTAATAAGAACTCTACTCAATACATGGCATGTTGTATAAATAGCTTCTGTCCAAAAATATTTTGGAAGATTGTACTGATTAAGCATAACTCAGGCTATATTGCCAAGAGTTCTATTCTTCCTCTCCACAACATCATTCTGCTGAGGAGTTTTGGGGCAAGAGAATTAATGAAATAAACCATTTGAATCACAAAAGTTTTAAAATCATTATTATCAAATTCTCCACCATAATCACTTTGAATACGAGTAATCATGAAGCTTTATCATTTTGAAACCTTTTACAAAAAGAAACAAACTCAGAGAAAGCCTTATTTTTATTAGCAAGAAAATAAACCCAAGTTTATCTTGAATAACCATCAACTATTACAAAAGCATATAACTTACTACCAAGACTGGCGACTCTACTTGGTCCAAATAAGTCCATGTACAATAATTGAAGTGGTCTAGAGGTATGTTTTGTTCTTTTTACAATGGGCATAGACATATCTTTCTTGAAAGTAATATCAGGTAAGCCTCTTACCAATTCCTTTGTGGACAATCTTGTAATTGCGTCTATCTTTGCATGTCCAAGATGCAGATGCCATATCCAACTTTCATCTTGAGATGTGTATAGACACTTTTATGTACTGTTAGTATTCTTTGACAGATATAAAACATATATGTTGTCTTCTCGTAATCCTTCAAGCTAGATTATACCAAAAGTTTTATCATAAATAAAATATTTATCTTTCACAAAATTAATTCCATAACCATGATCAGTCAATTGACTTATAGTCAGAAGGTTATGTTTAAATTCTGTTACTAAGCAAACATCTTTGATAATAAGAGAGGGAGAAGTACCTATGTCACCATTACCAATTATATGTCCTTTTAAGTTATTTTTGAAGGAGACAGCCTTCTTTCTTTATCGATAGAGTTAAAAATAAAGTAGTATCACCCGTCATGTGTCTGGAGCAACCACTATAGAGAATCTATTTGCTTTTAGCGAGAGGGGGTAGGTCCACCTACAATACAAGTTGAATATGTAACCTTTGGTACCCACTTTCTTGAGGGTCCAGATGTATTAGTCTTAGGAACCGAAACACATATATATATGCATGTCTACTAACTTTCTAATTTTGCTATGATGTGGTACATTTCCTTCCAAACCACAGTAGTGACATGTAGCAGATGTGTTTGTGCTAGGTGAAGTACAAAAATCTTGTATATGAGTCTTTGAAATAGAGTGAGACTTCTAATGAGAAAACTTACACATGAATGCATGATCTCTAGAAGTTCTATTGGTGTTAGACGTGATGTATTTGTGTGTAGCTATGTGATTTGTGTTCACTTGAGTCACAGGTTTGACAACCTGTTTACCTAGTTTAATCTCTAACTTTTTAGAGATATCACAAGTTTTATTATACTTGGCAGTGAGTGTACATATTCTCTAAGAAACAATATTATATTTATTCTTCTCTAATTCATAAAGATCTTTGAGTTTTATATTTTGTTGATTTGCTTTCTCAAGCACCTCAAGAGTGTCATCTAATCTCAATTTTAAAGAAGAATCTCATCCGTGTTACTGGAAGAGGTTTTATCTCTGATATCTTCTGATGTCAGAGATAGTTTAGTGTATTCTGAGTGTACTGCTTTCATCTCTTTTTTTGTACATTTATACATCCATCATATTCTTTTGATCTTCTAATAAATCACTAAATGCATCAGATAACTAATGAAATGTAAACTCTTCATATAATGGATTTGTAGTTACCTTTGTATTGGCAGCCATAAAGCATAGATTTGCAGTATTGCGAGGTCTCTCTTTCTTTTCAGAATTACTTACTTCACTTTTATACCGAATATTGGTATTAGCATAATTTCTGGTTGAAGTCCTTCTCTTACTTGATTGTTCATATTTGCTCCCATTTCTTATAGCAAGACAATCTTCTTGATATGACCAGTCATTTTATAGTTGTAGCATATCGGCTCTTCATCATCTTTGCAATCTTTCTTCTTTTTGTTTGATTTCGCATAATTTTTAAATCTTCTGAAGTTCTGAGTCATAAGGGCTATTTGAATATTATCTGAACTGTTATTCTTACTTCCGTCATCGAAGGCCATCTTGTGATGACCTTTGAATGCAATGGTCTTCTTCTTTGGTGTTGGCTCTTCAAATTCCTTTAGGTCTAGCTCATGTGTCATAAGCTTTTCCATAAGAATCTCGAGAGTCATTGTTGTGGGATCGTTTCCTTCAATTGTAGTTGTTGCTTTAAGATTCCAATTCTTGGTCAATTCACGAAGTACCTTTCATATCTTTTCATGATTGCTATAATATTTTCTAAGAGAAGATAAGGGATTGACAATATTTAAGAAATGAGTAAACATGTTAGAGATATTCACATTGGGCTTCATTCTGAAAGCCACATATTCTTGTATAAGTCTTGAGATTTTGGATTCCTTCACCTGTGAAGTTCCATCATGAGTTACCTCAAGTCAGTCTTCTGTAGTCTTCGTACTTTGTGTATCAGAGTCGGTGTTTTAAGTCTATTATCGAAATCAGGTTGATCATGACCACATAGGCTAACACTATCCCGGTTGGCCTACCGGTTCTACAGTTTTAGCTAAAAACAACCCTAATCTACACGACTGCTCCGTTGTTCCTTTATGCGACTTCCACCAACCGGTTCCATGGCACCCCATACCTATCCACATTCTTGAATCTAGGCTAAATACTAAACAAAGAATATGTTCAGATTCTTATTTTTCCAAAATCACTCTTTTCTTCAGTACTTAAGCGCAATATGTTTACTATTAAAATTGTCGCTACTTTCAATATAACTTAATATGGTACATTAGGAGAGCGAAGAAACTATCAATTTAATATATTTTAATGGTGATGTTGAAATAATCAAATATTTGTTTGTGGTTTAAAATTATGAACAGATCTATCATCCATTATTTGCAAGTAAAAGCACATTTGTCCATATGCTATAGATTTAAGATAAAATTCATTATCAGCTTATCTGATCTAATTACATGATATTCGTCTGGATAATATTAGTGTGTATATAGTGTAGGAAAAATATCCTTTTCTTTTAACCTATAAATAAAATTAAAATAAACTTTAGTGTTATCATCCTCTGGGGAAGTCGCGTACAATGTACTGCCCTAAGAGTTGATTCGAGGTCTATTTGCATACTGTTCTCGAATGCTCATAGTGGTAAAAGTACCGGCTTCTTGTCATCGCACACAACTCGAAGAGAATGATCCGAACATAGTCTTTTCCAGAACACAAAGGAAAAAATGTAAGGAGCTTTGGAATCAAAACCGAAATAATATGAAGAGGATATAAGATTGGAGTTGTCAATATTCAATAGAAGGATTGGCCTTTATATAGCAATAAAAACCAACTCAAAGACCTGCCTATTATCACGCCTACGTGAGCCAATCATAAGGAGGAGGAACCGTTCTTGTAAGAACTCATCTCAAATGTTACTACTAAATCGGACAAAAATAAAGAGTTGGACTTGGTTTATGAGAATAAGTCAGCTTATGCAACAATCCACCCACCAAAAAAAAACCAAGTTCAAAAAAAGAAGAAGCATATAATAGGAGATATCTGGACAAATATATCCTACACATAAATGAGATGGACTACAGCCATGAATCTCACTTAGTGACTATTGTCTTTGTCTGAAGAAGTGCTTGATGGACTATGCCTTAAAATAGAATTCTTGAATCAGATTCAAAAATAGCACACATAGTGCGCTAGAGGTCATTGGGTCTATCGGTGTCACACCCCGATTCCATCGAATCGATAGTCGTCCCCCGGGTGTGATGTCGTGCGAACCTAATTTGCGATCGCACAAGGCATAGTCATAAGGTAATCCGAGGCACGAGAGCTAAGAGAGTACGCAGACAAATTGAATCACACATTAAGTAAAAGAAAACTTTGATCTTTATTGATTATGAACATCTTTTATAGACTCCATGTACAAGACTCAGGCCGCGCGGGCTACAACATGACTCGATTACAAAAGTGTGCCGATGAGACATTCGTTCCATACATTTCACACATCCCTCAATATACAACAAAGTACTCCAGTGACCTGGATGGGAGGGACGTTGAGTCATCTTCCTTGGACTGTTGAGTGTCTTCAAAAGTAGAGGTACGGGACAAGTCTTCGACGTACGGCCGAAGCTTCAAAATCACGAATATCGCCGAGCTAGTTGGCGCATCCTTCCTGGTTCGCGGGACCTACAAAGAGCGAGGATCCGTACGATCACATGTACTGGCGAATGGATAATTAAAATCCAAGCTCTGTATTTGATTCAAGAACTTTTGTAAACATGTTAGCTAGCTATTTCATTGATCTTTCTAACCATCCTACTCGGTTTGCATGTTAACAAATTTTGAGGCAAGCATATGAAATTATATAACATTGAGCAACTATCATATTCATCCCGTGTCACGTGCATTTGTTAAGCAGTGAAAGGGTGTGAAGGCCACTGGCAATGTCAAGCCATCGCAGACGATAGTTGGGTTAGACGGCGACCCTTTCGCGTCGGGTAGCGAGCCCTGTGCGAAAGTTCCCGCCTAACTCACGCCGATGAAAGGCTGGCGCTTGCTATACTCGTTCCTCTCGGGCCGAATTGGTTCCTTGGCCTAGGCAACCGTTCGAGGAAACTACACCTTGTCGACAAGTTGTCCAATGACCATTTTCTTTTGAACTTCGTCGATTTGTTGACTTAGCCGTATCGTTGCGATAAACGTTAATCGATTCATTCATTTTTTTGCATAGGCTAAGTGGATTTGCGTAGGAAAGCACGTTTTCCATTTTCAATACCGGCAGTTCGATAGCAAGTGTTTCGTGAAGAATCGTGCCACGATTTCTTTGATTCTACACTATTATGACAAGCATTCATTTAACTTTATATTGGTTTTTGAAATAGAAGGACGAGGCGAAGGAGGTCAGCCACTCGCCTTAGCCTTGCTTCAAGCGAGCGACCGGTTGACTGTGCTGACGTCGACTACGCGATCACCTGCAATCGCATAAGCAAATGATTAGAACACTGTGTAATTCAAAGAAATTCGATATGAATGCGAGGCTCGAAAATGCAAGTCACGAAACCCCATTCGAAAAACATTCACGAAAAATGCATTCACGACAACCAAAGCCAAAGCCAAATCAAGTGCGGCATGAAAATTAGAGCAACGGGAGGTCTCTTCCGACTCAGCCGCAGAGCCAATCCTCGAGGCGCAACCCACAGAATATGGGACTTGGTTCCGAAGAAGCCATTCCATAACGTGGAATGGATCTTAATTCAACCGTTCCCGTTCAATCGATTCGGCCGATCCCGACCTATCGGTCCCGACTGAATCGATAGCGATAGTGTTCCTTTCTCGCGTACCCCGTGGACAAAAACGGGATACGATGTAGGGACGGGGCACTACACCATAACCAACTAATAAAAAGTTTCGTCCTCGAAACTTAAAGATAGAACCTACCTCTACGAGAACAATGAAGGAAATTTCTCCTTTATTTTCGTTCAAACTCCCACGTCGACTCTTCGACCGAATGGTTCCTCCAGAGGACGCGGACGAGAGGGATCGCTCGATTTTGCAGTAGCTTATCCTTGCGTTCTAAGATTTGAACTGGCTCTTCAACGTAGGATAAGTCGAACTTTAGCTTCAGCTGGCCAAAATCTACCACGTGGCTCGGGTCGTGCACGTACTTCCGTAACTGAGAGACATGGAAGACATTGTGTACACCTTCAAGCGCCGGCGACAGGGAAATTTAATAGGCCACTGGGGCGACCCGCTCGAGTATTTCGAACGGCCCAACGAATCTCAGACTCAACTTTCCCTTCGCGTCGAACCGAGTAACTCTTCGTATGGGCGACACCTTAAGAAAGACGTGATCGCCTTCTTGAAACTCGAGCGGTCGACGATGAACGTCCGCATAGCTTTTCTGACGACTCTGCGCGGTCTTTAATCTTTTTCGAATGAGCCAAACTTTCTGCACAGTCTGTTCTACCAGTTTCAGGCTGAGAATCTGCCGCTCTCCGACTTCGTCCCAACAAATGGGTGACCGACACTTTCGTCCGTACAAGGCTTCATACGGTGCCATTTGAATGCTGGATTGATAGCTATTGTTGTATGCAAATTCAGCCAGAGGTAGATGAACATCCCAGCTTGATTTGAAGTCGATTGCGCAGAGTCGTAGCATGTCTTCGAGAATCTGATTGACGTGCTCCGTTTGGCCGTCGGTCTGAGGATGGTAAGCTGACCTGAACTGCAACTTGGTACCCAGCGCCGATTGAAGGCTACTCCAGAATCGCGACATAAACCGTGAATCCCGATCAGAGATGATAGATACTGGAACTCCGTGCAGCCGTACTATCATATCAAGATAAATCTGCGCCAGGTGATCAACGCTCTAAGTAACTTTGATGGCAATGAAGTACGCTAACTTGGTTAGTCGATCGATGATAACCCAGATGGCGTCATTTCCTCGCGGCGTCTTCGGCAGACCAATAATAAAATCCATGCACACGTGCTGCCATTTCCATTCCGGGATCGCCAGAATATGCATCTCCTCGCCCGGTCTCTGGTGCTCAGCTTTCACCTGCTAACAGGCCATACATTATGACACGAAAAGTGGCACATCTCTTTTCATCCCGTGCCACTAGAAGTTCATACGGAGGTCCTTGTACATCTTCGTGCTACCGGGATACAAGGTATATTTTGCGTAGTGCGCCTCCGACAGTATCTTCTTTCTAATTTCTGAATCGTCCGAAACGCATAGCCTACCCTTCAATCAAAATATGCCGGTTTCGTCTTCCGTAAAGTCGGTCGTCCTACCCATTTAGATTAGCTCTCGCATCTTCTTCAGGTACGGATCGTCCTTCTGAGCGGTCTTGATCTTTTCTTGCAGGCTCGGCTCTAACTGCAACTTTGCTAACTGCACATGCCCTAATCGGACTCGGAGTTCGATGCCCATCTCTTCTAGGTCGCGTAGCAGTCTACAGTCGATGGATAGCGAGGCGATATACTTCCGACTCAGAGCGTCTGCCACAACATTTCCCTTTCCCGGCGTATAGTTGATAGTCAAGTCGTAATCCTTGATCAGTTCTAGCCAACGCCTTTGCCGCAAGTTCAGTTCCCTCTGCGTGAATAGATACTTGAGGCTCTTGTGATCGGTATAGATCGTGCACGCCACGCCGTAAAGATAGTGATGCCACAGTTTCAATACGAACACAATCGCCACTAACTCCAGGTCATGAGTAGGGTAGTTCTTCTCGTGCGGCTTTAGCTAACGGGAAGCAAAAGATATCACCTTGTTCCGCTGCATTAGCACACACCCCAAGCCCTGACCGAACGCGTCGCTGAATATCTGGAAACCCTCAGTCCCTTCTGGAAGTGCGAGTATTGGGGCCGAGACGAGCCGTTGCTTGAACTCTTGGAATGAAGCTTCACAGTCGTCTAACCATTAAAATGCGACTCCTTTCTGGGTGAGGCGAGTCAGAGGCGATGCGATCTTCGCGAAGTCTTTCGCGAAGCGTCGGTAGTATCCCGTTAAGCCAATGAAACTTCGAATCTCACTGACGGACGTTGGCCGCTTCTAATCAACAATGGCTTCAACTTTCTTTGGGTCGACCGTAATGCCTTCAACTGAAATGATGTGTCCGAGAAATACGACGCTACTCAGGCAAAATTCACATTTGCTTCGCTTCGCATACAACTGATTTTCTCGAAGGGTCTGAAGCACGGTCCGTAGATGCTCAGTGTGTTGCTGCCTATTCTTCGAGTAGACGAGTATATCGTCGATAAAGACTACTACGAACTTGTCGAGGAATGGTCGGAACCCCCGATTCATCAAATCTATGAAAGAAGCAGGGGCGTTCGTTAGGCCGAACAGCATTACCAGGAACTCGTAATGGCCGTATCGAGTGCGAAAGGCAGACTTCAGCACATCGTCCGGCTTGATCTTGAGTTGATGGTAACCCGAACGCAGATCAATTTTAGAGAACACCGTAGCTCCTTGCAGCTGATCAAACAAGTCGTCTATGCGGAGCAGTAGATATTTATTCCGGACGGTGGCTTTATTTAGCTCGCGGAAGTCGATACAAAGACGCAGAGAGCCATCCTTTTTCTTGACGAACAGCACGGGCGCTCCATTGGAAGATGCTGGGTCAAATGAATCCCTTGTCGAGCAACTCTTGCAACTGTACTTTGAGTTCTTTAAGCTCTACAGGGGCCATTCTGTACGGGGCATTCGAGATCGGTCGAGTATCGGGGAATGTATCGATAGTGAACTCAATCTCTCGATCGGGCGGCATGCCAGGCAGCTCGTCCGGGAATAGATCTAGGAATTCTGCCACAACGTCGGTCTGACCCGTGTTTGCACCATCCTGTCGCATGTCTTGAACGGAAGCTAGATAGCCTTCACACCCGGAATGCAGCATCCGTCGAGCAGATATTGCAGAGATCACCATGTAGGTCGGTGATGTCTCACCACACGAGTAGCAGAATTTAGGCACTCCAGGTATGCAAAATGTGACCCTCTTTTTAGTGCAGTCTATGGTTGCGTTGTACGGACCGAGCCAATCCATCTCCAGAATGATGTCGTAGTCCTTAATATCTAGAACTATCGCATCGAGACTGATCTTTTGACCACCTATACAGATGATTCCATCTCCACAGACTAAATTTGCAAGTAGTGGCATACCCGACGGTACGTTAACAGTGAGATCGAGGCCCAACGGTGTCAGACGAAATTTGTGCTCGGCGGCGAAGTCCGCCGATATAAAACTATGTGTGGCACCTGAATCAAACAATACACGAGCAGGTTTATTATTGAATTGCAGTATACCTGTCACGACTGTATCAGATGCGAACGCTTTGTCTTGAGTCATGGCATAGACGCGGCCCTAAGCATTGGGGCGACAGGATTGGCCATTCTGTTGTGCGGTCGGTGGAGCCCGAGGTGCTTGGCCTCGGTTCTGATGGTGTTGTTGGGGGCGCTGGTTTGGCTTCTCTGGACAGTTGTGTGCGATGTGGTCCGTTCGGCCGCACCCGAAGCACGCACCGTTCTTCAATCGGCACTCGTTGACTAAGTGCCCCTCCTTGTGGCAGAAAGTGCAGACTACTCGATCCTTCATCTGGTTGCTGCCTCCGTTGTCGCGGTTTTGACGCTTGTGTGCGTTGTTGCCTCCCGTATTACTATGGCGTTTGTTATTAAAGTGAACAGCGCTGGTAGTAGCAGGAGGATACTCAGACTCCAGACAAAGGGCATGGTTGAGCGCCTCGTCCATAGTTTTGTATTCACCCACCGAAATGTGAGCACGGATAGTGGAACGTAGGCCCACTTCAAATCGTCGAGCTCGACTTGCAGTGGTAGGCAGATAGTCTCCAGCAAATTTGGCTAGTTTGTTGAATTCAGCCGCATACTGTCATACTGTCATGTTCCCTTGCCTCAACTGCATAAATTTGTTTTATTTTCTTGTCGCACGGCTACAGAAAGATATTCGGTCTCGAACGCATTTCTGAATGTAGCCCAGGAGATCGCCGCCGTCCCGTCTTTACATCGAATAGCCCGCTTCTGCACATCCTACCAATTGTGCGCGTTCATTCGAAGTAGAAGTTGAGCACAGGTGACTTTCTTCGAGTCCTCGACACCCAGAAGCTCGAACTTATCTTTCAGCTCCTCCAACCAGTCGATCGCCACCGAGGGATCTTCTGTGCCATTGAAGAAAGTACGGCAGCTTTTTGTGAATTTTGATACGTCGAAGTTAGAACTTCTCGGTGCCGTAGGTGAGAGCACGGGAGCCTCTGGTTCAGCTTCGTTGGATAGAACTGCAGGCTGGGTCACGGCAGGCATCATCGTTGAATTGTTGTTGTTGTCCACGACCGATTGTACGATTTGCTGGAGGGTATTCAGCTGCTGCTGTTGCAGCTTGAATTGAGCCTCGAATCGATTCTCAAATTGAGTCTGACGAGCCTCTGCTTGCTGACGATGGAGCTCGTTTTGACGTTGTTGCATTTCATGCATCTGCAGTATACGTTGCATCGGGTCGCCGGAAGGTCCGGCTACGGTAGGCGTTATTCCCGTTGGGTTGACGGAATGCTCGGGTCTAGAAGTACTCGAGCCGCTGGAAGTGCTCGTCTCGTTCTCTGCCCGAGCTCCCGCATCTACAGGGAAAAGAAAGGTAACTCTTGTTAGTTTCAGAAAATGTCCTGGTTTCAGCGTATGGAACAACTCATCTCATCGACACGAGGTCAACGGTTGGAGACTAGAACTCGACACTGGAGGCCAAGGACGTAAAGTCGTGCTCTGATACCATTATGTCATGCTCCAATTCCGTCGAATCGATAGTCGTCCCCCGGGCGTGATGCCGTGCGAACCTAATTTGCCATCGCACAAGGCATAGTCATAAGGTAATCCGAGACACGAGAGATAAGAGAGTACACAGACAAATTGAATCACACATTAAGTAAAAGAAAACTTTGATCTTTATTGATTATGAATATCTTTTACAGACTCCATGTACAAGACTCATGCCGCACGGGCTACAACATGACTCGATTACAAAAGAGTACCGATGAGATAGCCATTCCATACTTGTATATATTCTTCAATATACAACAAAGTACTCCAGTGACCTGGATGGGAGGGACGCTGAGTCATCTTCCTTGGACTGTTGAGAGTCTTCAAAAGTAGAGGTGCGGGACAAGTCTTTGACGCGCGACCGAAGCTTCAAAATCACGAACGTCGCCGAGCTAGTTGGCGCGTCCTTCCTGGTTCACGGGACCTGCAAAGAGCGAGGATCAGTATGATCACATGTACTGGCGAATGACTAATTAAAATCCAAGCTCTGCATTTGATTCAAGAAGTTTTATAAACATGTTAGCTAGCTATTTCAGTGATCTTTCTAACCATCCTACTCGGTTTGCATGTTAACATGTTTTGAGACAAGCATATGAAATTGTATAACATTGAGCAACTATCATATTCATCCCGTGTCACGTGCATTTGTTAAGCAGTGAAAGGGTGTGAAGGCCACTGGCAATGTCAAGCCATCGCGGACTATAGCTGGATTAGACGGCGACCCTTTCGCGTCGGGTAGCGAGCCCTGTGCGAAAGTTCCCGCCTAACTCAGGCCGATGAAAGGCTGGCGCTTGCTATACTCGTTCCTCCCGGGTCGAATCGGTTCCTTGGCCTAGGCAACCGTTCGAGGAAACTACACCTTGTCGACAAGTTATCCAATGACCGTTTTCTTTTGAACTTAGTCGATTTGTTGACTTAGCCGTATCGTTACGATAAACGTTAATCGATTAATTCATTGTTTTGCATAGGCTAAGTGGATTTGCGTAGGAAAGCACGTTTTCCATTTTCAATATCGGCAGTTCGATAGCAAGTGTTTCGTGAAGAATCGTGCCATGATTTCTTTGATTCTACACTATTATGACAAGCATTCATTTAACTTCATATTGGTTTTTGAAATAGAGGGACGAGGAGAAGGAGGTCAGCCACTCGCCTTAGCCTTGCTGCAAGCGAGCGACCGATTGGCTGCGCTGACGTCGACTACGCGATCACCTGCAATCGCATAAGCAACTGATTAGAACACTGTGTAATTCAAGAAAATTCGATATAAATACGAGGCTCAAAAATGCAAGTCACGAAAACCCATTCGAAAAATATTCACAAAAAATGCATTCACGAAAACCAAAGCCAAAGCTAAATCAAGTGCGGCATGAAAATCAGAGCAACGGGAGGTCTCTTCCGACTCAGTCGCAGAGCCAATCCTCGAGGCACAACCCACAGAATATGGGACTTGGTTCCATAGAAGCCATTCCATAATGTAGAATGGATCTTAATTCAACCGTTTCAATTCAATCGACTTGGCGGATCCCGACCTATCGGTCCCGACTGAATCAATAGCGACAGTGTTCCTTTCTCGCGCACCCCGTGGACGGAAACGGGGCACGATGTAGGGACGGGACACTATAATCTGGTGGCGCTTTGATTGGCCAAGCACACTTATTACCTATTTATGAGAGTTGTTTAGGATCACCTTGCTCCATAGTCGCGGCCTCCACAACCCTCATATAGGTAAGTCCTCAAGGATTGGTGATAGGTATCAACCATGCATATCATGCTTGGACTAATTAAGAGTTACAACTCGTTCTAACCATATCACACCAAAATACTGTCACCATAGGGTTGGGATATCATTTTACAATCTCGTACAATCTTCTGGGCATTAGTTTTTTGAGAATTTAATCTCAAGGTCAGTCTTCCATATTAGTCACCAAAGTTTAGCTTGTTTCTACCCACAGAACCAACTTCCTAGGATCTCAAGTCAGACTCGATTGGGTTGCAACTGCTGGTGACTTACTTATGGGCTTAGCCCCATCTCCTTTGATGATTCTAGGATCAATGTCCTAGATAGACCCTTTGTTAAGTGGCAAGGTTCTTTTTGGAATTTATATAGTCAAGAACCTCATATTTGCCTCATAGGCTCTTTGTTGACTTGAAGTGCAACTACAGGTGCCTGTTCATCTTAGCATTCACAAAATCATACTTTAGTAGTTCAATAACAAATTTATTATCACAGTTTATAGAAATAGCAAGAACAGGAATATGAGCAACATGATATATTGCTTCTCCTCCTAGTGTAAAAATCTATCCAGTAATGAAGTTTACATCATATGAATTAGTTATCCAGTTTGTATCTGAATAACCATCTATGATATCTGGGATCTATTATAATAGAATTTATAATCTAGAGTACCCTTAAGATATTTAAATACTCTATCTGGTGATGACAATGAGACTTGTTTGGGTTACTAGAATATCTACTCAATCTTCCAACAACAATTGCTATATCAAGTCTAGTTCTATTTGTTATATACATAAGAGAACCTATCATCTGTGAATATCTATGTCGTTCCACAGGTGAACCTTCATTCTTCTTGAGAATGATACTATTATCAAAAGGAGTAGGGACAAGATTATTCTCAAAATACTCAATTTTTCTGAATATTTTTTCAATAGAGTACACTAAGGATAGAGTATAACCATCTTTGGATTTAGACACTTGCATTCCTAGAATCAAGTTGGCCTCTCCTAGATATTTCATATTAAATTTCTAGATAAATAATCTTTGGTGTTATTTATGAAGTCAAGGTTCCAAGTATCACTACAAGAAAAGTGGTCATTTACAGCGCACATTTTACGGCGTGCAACGGTTGCGCATTGTAAATGACACATATTTACGGAGTACAAATTTGTGAGCCGTAAAAGATCTGATTTTTTATTTTTTTTACAGCGTGTTTGTCATGTGAGCCGTGAATGAAAACTTACGGCATGCAATTTTGCGTGTTTTGATTGAAGACTCATTTATGGCGTATATTTTTGCACGTTATAATTGAAGGCTCAT
The DNA here is from genome assembly GCA_029216955.1 of Iris pallida. Classification (NCBI taxonomy): domain Eukaryota; kingdom Viridiplantae; phylum Streptophyta; class Magnoliopsida; order Asparagales; family Iridaceae; genus Iris; species Iris pallida. The sequence goes on from JANAVB010017400.1 coordinate 4,084,017, forward strand.
TTACGGCATGGTTTAGTACACATTGTGATTGAACACTCATTTTCGGCGTGCTCCAGCACATTGTGAAAGATATATGTATATTTTTAGTTTCCTTTCTTATAAAATTCTCCAGTTCAATTTTTCATTTCCCCCTTATTTTTCCGTTCCCTCAAGTTTTCATTTACGATGGATACACTCTTTCTCTCTTTTTTTTTCTCTCTCACTCTCTTTCTCAGCTTCTTGGTTGTGCTTTCTCTCACTCTCGAATCTCTCTCTCTAACGTGTGATCTTCTTCCCTGAGGTACGAATTCTCAACTCCTTGATGTATTCCCTGAGGTATGGATTCTCAAACACTTGATGTTTTTTTTTATGATTTTGTTCATTTTCTTGGTAAATTTGGTATTTTGATTGATTGTTAAATGTTATGCTTAGAATTTGAAAATAATTTTATGGATTTTTTTATTTTAGGGATTTGATTTTTAGATTTTTTGGGAATTATTTTAGGGTTTGGAGAATGGACGAAGAAATTAGAAAAAGGTTTATGCCTGAAGAAAAATTGTTATTATTTTATTTTTATTGTCCCGTTATTTCTCGTTCTCCTCGCTTGTAACCGTTCACTCCTATTTTTCTATATTAGACTGGCACTACATGACCGTGACTTATATCATTAATCTATATTGGTCCATATGGCCATCATGGGAGGTCCGACGGTTTTGGCTAAAATAGGTAATCGTAAATGTTTGGGTTCTAGCCGTGACCTCAAAAAAAAACTGGGATATATAGATTTGGTTATATTTATTACCCATCACATATTCATGGAAACTTTTTCACAAACATGCTTATTGACTATAAACGCAACAATGTCATTTGATGCATCATATTTCTAAGTCTTGTTGTATATAATAAAAAAGTTCAAGAAATATTTGCAGCAACACCCCACTGTGAACTGACAGCATAAATACAAATTGTGAAACGTGTATATGAAAAAAAAATCCTTATTAGTGACTTACTGTTTTGTTACCAAAAGTTTGTGAGTGATGATTTTTGGACAATAAGACAATAATATATATCAAGTCATTTCTTCCATCTAGAATGTGGAAATGAAATTAGGACTAGCTCCACTCTTTCAATAACTTTAGTTTTAGATAGTTTAAATAGTTTTTACTGAAGATATCAACCTAGAGTTGATTTTATTTCATCAATAACCGTTGGGTTGAGTTGTCAAAAATATTTCATAACTCATATGACATAGGACCCTCTATGTTTACTCAGAGTTAATAAAAATAATAAATTATGACATGGAATTATAAAGGATAATTATCAATATGTACAAATATTCTTACACAAATTGTCAAAGAAAGCAATTAAATAAAAGTGGTGGGTCGAATTTATCCAATTTTGTATATTTACGCAATAGAACGGCGACAAGGAAAACTTGTACAATGAGCTTTATGTGGATCTCAACATAAAAGAAATTTGCAAGAGAATGAAAATATAACATAAAAAAAAGCTTTAATTTTGTGGTTTCCAATCAGATATTGCTGGACCTATTGTTGGGAACGAAATGCGAAAACCATTTTCCTAAACCGGTAGGACCTCACGAGGGTCGACGAAAAGTCCCACAAACCAAATAGTCAAAAACCACAAAGAAAAACACAACATAAACACCAAGACTTTTACGTAGAAAATCTTGATGGAAAAAAATTCATCAGACGATCGAAGTCCTACCCGAAAAAGTATCCACTAATAGAAAAAGATGATCGACTCCTCACAAACCTCTCCCATCAACCATACGGATCATCGCAACTATTCAATCAGATGGAAATAGATTCACTGAATAGAAAAAGATTACCGAAGATAGGATGACGAGGAAGAACAATAAATAACTCCTCAAAACGATCCCTTCTTGATCATCCCCCTCCCCCCCCCAAATTCTGAATCTCTTTCTTATCTCTTAGAAAGTAGCAATCTTGAGAAATCTCTCACCTTTTATCTCTTGATTATGATGATAATGATTTAGGGTTAGGAAAGACCTATTTAAAATATCACAATCTCGAAATGATCTGGACCGTTGATCACGATCCAATGGTGTTAACAAAATACCCAATTTCGACCTTCAGCCCTGGCATTAGTATACCTTCAATATACCGATAGCGATATACCAAAAAAATACCCTTTTGAATCATAATGGTTCTAGAACAAAACATCGTCAGATGGGTATATAGCGTTATACTTCTAGCACTGATACTATTTTTCCAATCTATTCTGATATACGCTCAAATCGAGCTACCTTCCTTGTCTTCGACTTCCTGAGCTTCTCCGACACGTAGATGGCGCTCATCGCAATCTGGGGTGTTCTCCACATAGTCGGTATGCCCACCCAACACCAACAAAAATTCTTGGTTCCATCTAGGTGGAGGAGCTCTCCATTTTGATGATCCTCCTGCAGTACTCAAAAATTCTTGGTTCCTTATCTCAAGCATATCGTGTATCCAATGATACTGAGTTGTAATATGCTTGGACCGACTATGAAATGCCAGATGCTTTTCGAGGAGAATAACACTCTAGCTTTGCAAAGCAAAATATACTGCTATTGCCTAAGCTACATTTCCTGCAGAAACTTCTTCATCCATAATAATTCATTGCAAGCCTTTGTTAGTGCAATGAACTCTATCTTTGTCGTTGTCACACCCAAGAATCAAAATACTGGATAGCAAGGATGGATAAGATATGGGGGTTACGATACAATCCAACAGCTAATACTAGGTCAAGCAAATCTTAGTAACAACAATACCCCCAAAATATGGTCAGTTATGTATATCCGAGTATAATAGCACCCTGAGACGGTTGTATAAGACATGGTGGTTACGATACAATCCAATAGTTAATACTAGGTCATGCAAATTTTAGGTATCTCAATCACAAGCAAGCAAGTAAGATACATGTTATATGATCATCATGTATAAAATAGTAAAGCATCCCAAACAATGCATATATAGATGATCACGAAGCTACCAGTACAAAATGAAAAACTAGCAAGAGTATAACCATACATGATCAGCTTTAGCTGCAGCCTTAGTATATACAAATCATGTGAGCCCATATGCAAGATATCAAATCCAAAGCATGAGCTAAATACGTGCCCAATGGCTAAATGTTGCAAAAAAATATTTATAGATACTAGTAGGAGAATAAAGTAAAAACCCACTTAGGTACTCGACTAATAGTCCTCCTCGTGGACACCATCAAATAGAAGATAAGGAAGATCCTCTGGCTTTGCTACGAGATCTGTCCATATAAAACCAGTGGGGTTAGACCCCAGATAACAAGTACTATAAAGGAAGCCACATTATGAACTAAATCCAACATGTAAGCATAATAAAGATAGATATAAAAAGATAGCAAGCAAAATATGAATCCGTGTAAGCATGTACAAGTACAGGAAAAGGAATTAGGAATAGCATGTGAGTACAAGATAAAAAAAATATAGCATGAGTAGTACAAGTACAAGAACAAATATACTATCAGATTGCAGGAACAAGTACATAAGCATGAAATGGATACAATCCACCAATCACGACCAAACTTAAATTACGGCTTGCTAACGCTAGCTAACTAGGATTATCATCACTTTAAGGAAAAAAAAAACCCTTTTACAACGTTCCATCTACAACACTTCCTAAAATTTGTAAATATGGGGGTATTCCACAACCTTTATTGTAAAAACGTTGTGAAATATATGTACAAACAACATTTTATATTCAAACATTAAGACTTCTACAATGGTCATTCACAAAAGTTGTGTATTACTGTCTTCAACAATATTTTATTAACACTGTAGCATTTATTAATTTTGACAACGTTCATTTAATGTTGTCAAAGTTATTAATTTTGATAATATATTTAAAACAGCGTAAAAATGTCATGTTCATCAACGTTTATCAGCTGTTGTAAAAATTTAATGTTTCACAATGTTTGTTTGATGTGGTAAAATTATTTTATTTACCACTTCACATAAACATTGTGTTTGTAATGTCGTTTTACAATGTTTAAGAAGCATCGTACAAGGGTTATATTCAACAACTTTTATAAAATATTGTAAAAGATGTGTATTTCCTAATGTTTAGAAAATGTTGTAAATTTACCTCCAAAATGTTGCTAGGATGATATTATTTGAAATATTGGTCTTATTAGGTCAACATCTCGCTTGGTAGCGGCTAATGATTAAATGGATTTGTCACATCCCGAGGGAGAAGCCTAATGTATCAGCTTCTTACACCAATTCCTTCCACGACTTCTTGCTCATCCTAATCTTCATTCTTGTAAAAGAATCATGACTCCTCTACCTCTATTTTACTCTTTAAAATGTTGCTTCAGTTTAGGTTATGTCATATATTTAATTGATGAATCAATAAAAATATCTAACAACTATCTGAATTTTAAAGCCTAATAATTGAGAGAAATAAGTTTTATTTACTTACATGTTTTTACTACATCGGTATCAGTTAGTATCAGTAGTGACGATATTAGATTAGGACTAGCCAAACCATATCGGTATCAGTTGTCACTACAAGAAAAAAGGCTTTTCTTGACGGTGATTCCCCATCAAGAAATAATTATCTTGACGGTTGTGGATCCGTCAAATAGGCCGGAGTCAAGAAAAGACCCCCCTTTCCTTGACGGTCGCTGGCATGGCTTTTCTTGACGGTTTTTGGCCGTCATATGAAGTAATTTTCTTGACTGTTTTTAGCCGTCAAGATAGCAGTTTTTAGAAACCGTCAATGTAGGCAAAAACTTTTCTTGACTCCGGCCTAGATGACGGTTATTAGTCGTCAAGAAAATCTTCAATGAAAAGATCAGTTACAGCAGAATTGAGTTAATTGTTGACGTTTTATAACCGTCAAAAAAAACTAAATTATGTATAGCCAAAAATTTATTTATAATTATATATAATGAATCGAACACACACATAACAACAATAATCTAGAAGATATACACACATCAAATAATTGTAATATCCAATTTTATATTAACAACGTATCAAACCAAAGTATGTAGTTTTTGTACATCTTAAACATCCAAAACTGATATTTATATAACTAGAAATAAAATATGTAGGAAACCCGGCCGGAGCACATCCCTCCCATATTCACAACACCTTCATTTTCCATGTAGTTCCTGAGAGAAGAAGAGAAATGTATTAAATCATTATATGCACAAGTTTGTATAAACTGATATCAACTTGAACAAAAACTCTAAAAAAATATTAGCTTATTTCAACTAACATTGCAAAAAAGAATAAATTGAAGGATACATAGCAATAAGCAAGTATCAGTAAAACTCTAACCCACCAAACAATGACATTGCAAAAAAGAATAAATTGAAGGATACATAGCAACAATTGATTCATAACAAAAAGCAAAAACGTAGCAAATTAGAAACTATATACTTATCAAGTTCTCTTAGCTCAACCTATGATAACCCTATGATTAGCATGTTCCACTGATTGCATATCATTAGAACATCAACCCTATGATTCTCGATTTCATTGACTTGACAAGTCATGAATTCTAGATGGTAATAACCTGACAAAAACTAACTTGGTCCAAACGAATTTCGAAAAAACTTAAACTTGACAAAACTCAATTTCATGAACTTGACAAGTCATTAGTATAATAGCTCTGTTCACAAAGGAATTTGTTAGATTCTAATTAACTTGTTAGATAAGCATATGATTTCAGCCGTATCAGACTTCCAGTTTTCAATCTAATTTGTTAGATTCTAGATCGAAACCTTCTCTTCCATTTTCATATCTAATTCTAGATTGTTTTCAAATATATCCTTTCCATTATCAAACTTTTTCATATCTAATTTATAATTTGGTTATAGACAGATATTGAAACATTCTCTTCCATATTGAAAACCACCCAACCCACCAATAATTAGATTGTTTTCAAGTATCAAACTTTTAGTTTTCAATCTAATGTGTTACATTATAGATTGAAACCTCCCCTTCCATTTTGATATCTAATTCTAGATTTTGTTTTCAAGTATCGGACTTTAAAGTATCAAACATTTTTTCCTATCAAACTTCATCATTTTTCAAAGAAACAAAGATGCACACGTGTATAGAGTGTCTATAGGACTACAGACTTCATGATTCGTCTAAATGAACAAACTGATATAATAAATTACATTCCTATTTCCAAGAAAATAAACAAACTAGGAAATAATTCAAAAATCAAGATTGCAATGAGCAATTAATTAGTTATCTGAAACCAGGATTAGATTATTCTTACATCCATTGTTGGTGTTACTCCATCTTTCACTATTGCTAGCTTCCTTTGGTATGAACTCCCATGCATCTGTAACCAATAAACATGTTGAAAGCCTTATGTTAACAAACCTAAACCCCAAAAAGAAAAGATTTAGCAACTACAACAAGTCTTCAGTCATACAAAAATAGATACAGGATGCTGTGAATTTGTTGCAAGATCTGAGTTCAGGGTGACAACCAGTGACAGTCCATATGTGAGTTTTTTGGAGACATCCCTTTGATCATGAGACAAACATATGAAAGATGAGTATTCACTAGATACAATAATTATTTGAACTTTTTGCTTACGCTGAAGCATATATTGGGCAATGAGTCTTTGCCTGGTACTGTTTTGAATCTTTTTAGGATAAAGGATACCTCCTTATGATATATAGTAATGTCTTTCTTTCTAAAATTCTTCAAAAGCTACCTCCTTATGGGCAAGGTAGGTTGATCATGTCCCTATATACATATATAAGAAAAAAACATAAGTATAGAACAGTTCTTTATTTTCCATAAGCACATCCAAAATACATATCAGCGTAATCATGATAGTAATAAGAACAAATTGGCAACAACACAAGCCGTGAGCACATCCAAAATATTTTAGGTTTAATCAAACAATGGTATCATGCAGAGTGTTTCCATTGACAAATCAAAATTGGACTATGTTGATCAAAAGATACAAGTAAAATTCTCTTGTTTTTTGTTTGCGACTTGAAATAACTAAAGCTAAGAGGATGATTACTATGAGTCCATTTCTAGGTTCTGAATATTCCATAAGTCCAATTTGAAAGAAAGGGATTAAAACTGCAAAATATAGAAATAGACAGTGATAGTTCTCTCTACCACTAGTTGGGAGGAAATGTTATACTGCCCCAAACATACTTTTCAGTTACACATCATGGACTCAGGACTGTCGGGGGAATAAAAGCTCAAAAGAAATATAGTATACACACATGGAAGCAACATTGATACCAATCCGATACCGACCGATATCCGATACTGACAGATACTGACATTGTGGGTCTCTTTTTGGGTCAATTCGGCAAAAAAAATTGAAAGAAAAAGACCACTCAGCAAGGGTGTAAAACCATAGAAAAGTTATAAAAGCATGTAAAAAAAACTTACCTATCTTATGTAAATCAATCGGTAAGGGTGACTACTATTTCATTCGATTTCAAAAATACTAAGAAACAATACTGATAAAATTAAAATTATGCCAAAATGTATAAAGTATATTTTCTAAAATGTTAATAATTTATTAATAATTATTTGCTTTTTGATACCAAAAAATTTGATACTCCGATCCGAAATCTCTGATACTGTCGATACCGCCGATCCTGATATTCATAGGAATGGTATGATACCGATTCCTATACCGATACTTTGAACCTTCGAATCATGTTAATGATAACTATTATAATTACTAAAGCTGATCAAGCAAAGAATTAGTAGGATATTCCATACCCACACTTCCAACATCTACTACACTATCTCATGACGTTTCAAAAGTCTTGAAAATTTGTATAGAGAAGGAATTGAGATTCTCAGTTGAACTTGCAATTTTCAGTTTCCTTGCAACCAAACAACCAAGCTAGAAAATTTGTGCCGGTTACTGAAATTAAGATTCAGGGATTTGCAATTCCCAGCAACCAGACAGACCCTAATATAATTCTGAACAATATTTACAAGCCATGAACATGCATACCATATGTTTGCTAAAATGGCTAGACGAATGATATAATTAAAAAAAATGGTGTCTCTACCAGGAAATTCGAAAGAATGAGGTAAGTTGGGGAGGCCATGACATGCATGGATCCTGGTCTTGATGATATCCAGCCGGAAGACGAAGGTCGTAGAAATAAATCTACGAAGCACAGACGCCCTTAAAAAATCCGGTGCCGTGTCCGTGTTGCGTCTACAACATAGGTCGAAATCCGACTCGAATAAATACGAATGATATCAAAAGGAATACAACAAATAAATTATTAAGAGATTAGAGGAATAGCAAAAACCTAGAGGATGGGTCACGGCGGTGGCGACTGCGACGGCGGCGCCGCTCGTGCTGAAGTTGTATGAGGTGTTCCGCACCGAAGATCTGTCGGGTTTGCTCCTCCCAAGAACATCTCCTGAAAATTTTTGTGCGACAAGAAAAAAAAATCAAGAAAACAATTATATTTGCAAGATCTGGAAAAATTGCTAGAATATTTAGGGATCAAAATGAAAAAAAAACTATACATGTAGTAGTGGACGAAGAAATGGAGCTTTTCTCCATTTCACTTTCTTCTTATTGCCATGCCATGGAAACCCTAACCCTAGGGGTTTGGAGGCCTACGAATAAGGGAACCTACGGATGCTCCGGCATAGGCCTTTCCGCTCCTCCTCCTCTCCCGCATTTCTGGTGGACGAGCTCCTCCTCGAGGACCCCTTTGTATCTCCTAGGAACTACTCCTTCCAGTGCTTCTTCTCCTCCTTCTCTACCGATGGATCCCTAGATGATGATGCCCTAGATGGAGCCCCCGAAAGTGGAGGCCTCGCAGCCGAGGATCTCCCTCTTGACATGTTATGCCATGGCGATGGATTAGGGCTTCCAGGATTTGAAATAAAGAGGAGGAGAAATCAAAAGGGATAAAGAAATGGAGACGGAGGAGAGAGGCTTGTTTTTTTTTAGGCGTACAGAGGGCTTTGCTCTCCTTATAGCAAAATAATCACCCAACCGTCAACATAGATACTGTAATAAAAATAGCATTCAAAAAAATTACTAAAATGCCAGTTGAAATGTGCGCGGCAATTTTTCCGCACATACAGTAGTTGACGGTTATTACCGAAACGTCACTAAATAAAATTATGTTTCTTCGCGGATCCTCTCAAACCGTCAACTATTATGCTATAAAATTGCTAAATTAACATAAAATGTGTCCTTTCTTGACGTAAGGCTAAAACCGTCAAGAAAATTCATTTTTTTACGGTTTTCACGAGCGTCAAGAAATAAACCGTCAAGAAACTTCATTTTTCTTGTAGTGTGTATCGTATCGGTATTGGCCAACACTACAAACTGTAGGGTAAAAGATTTTAAGTCTAAGGTGGAGGGATGATCCCTCTTCACCAACCTAAGGGTTGTTCGATCTTTGGCAAACACCAATGTCTTTGATTGATATTCTCAACTTTCTTGCAGTTTTGGTCATATGAGTTGCTAGTGACTGGAAAGTGTCTGATCGATCCGAAGTTTGGTAAAGACATAGTAAAATGGGTTTGGCACATTGTAACATAAACAAATTAATCATGTATTTGTATTGTAATTACAATCAATATATTTTTATTTATAAATTTCATATATTTTTAAATTGAAATAAAATCAACAACATTAGAAACTGTTGTACGATAACTTTTAACAACTTTTGTAAACATTGTAAAATTCATTTACAATATTTTTAGATCATTATTGATATTACAATTACAGCATACCAATAGTTTTTACGTTGTTTGACAAATATAATTGAATAACATATACAATATTTTTCAAAAGTTGTATAAACTTTTATTTTTATAATGTTTGTACACTATTGTACAAAATCTATGCACACCATTTACTGAACGTGATAGATATTATGTCTACCACACTTGCAGAGCATTGTATAAATTATAATAACAATACTTATAGTATGTTTTAAAAAGTATGTTTACAAAACTCGAAACATGTTGTAGAAAGATTATTGTCAAATTATATAAATTTCGACAACATTTGTAAATTGTCGTAGAAAGAACTTCTATAACGTCTTCACAACATTCAAATGAACGTTATGGAAGATACCCCCCCCCCCCCCCCCCCCCCCCCCCCCCCTTTACACCCTGGATATAACAACCTTTATTAAAAGTTGTAAAAGCCATTTTACAATGTTTAAACAACGTTGTAAAAGCCTTTTTACAACATTTAAACAGCGTTATAAAATAGTTTTTTTTTCTTGTAGTGCATAATCATAATTACTAATATATTCAATTGAGGAATATCCAAAAAGTAACACACACTATTGCCTGTCTAAGCTATCTACGGAAATCATATCAAGACAAGTGCAAGTAAAATATGCACCACCCTTATGTGTGCTCATATACGCATCACTCGATTGTGAGATAATAATATATAAAGGCAAGATATATCACTCAATTGAGTTAGATGTGTGCCCCTTATGACGGGGAGCTCCAAATCCATAGGGGTGAGGGGATATTGGAACTGCATGCAAGCTGGAAACCTTTCCTACCAATGATTCAAGGTGATAGGTCTAGTTATTAAATCCTAAACTTCCTCATTTAGAATTCTAGACCGTGGTATCCGAGAATTCTTCCTACACATGAAACTCTACTGGAGGATATATACGACTAGACAAGATTGCATTTAAAAGAAAGAAGACTGGACAAACAAGCAAGAAGACATGAAACTCCACCTTCAATCAGCTCACTCCCATCAATCTGGATAGTCAGGGTTGGAGGGCTTAAGCCCTTTTGAACAGTTGGAGAAGCCTCGTTCCCTCCCGACCGCTGTACCCCTCCAGTAAGCTATCATGGATCCTCTATTCCAGCCAGATCTGTTGGCTCATTGGTCATGGCCGAACCTGATTTTAATAATTGATCTAACTAAGTCTCCATATAAGGACTACTTGGACATTTGCTGAGAACTTCTACCATATTGTTCAAGACTGAAGCTGTTTTGCCACATGAGTATGTATTTCAATATTCAATATAATTTATATATTTATTACGTCTTGGAATACTTTGTACATCGAGTCGTACTTGAAAAAGGCTACCCCAAAATATTTTCAAAATATGCTATGATTTTAAAAATAGCCCATTTTATAAAAAGCTCCTAACTGCTAAAACTTTTCAAAAGCCCCAAACTCAAAATTTAATTTACAAAATTCCCTAAAAACCATACTCTGGATACCAACAGAGTTCGGCCCGAGTTCGGTTCGAACAAGCCCCGAGTTCGTTTGGTGTCGTTGGATTTTGAACTTGGTCACCCTGCTGTTACGGATGCAACGGCTATTTGTCGAGATTCTCTCAAAGAATTCTGTCCGAATTTGCCCCGAGTTTTGACTTTGGAAAACCTATAAATAGAGAAGAATTTCACTCATTTTAACACACATCTCTTCTCTCTAAGCTTAAACGTCTTCCAAAGTGTTCTAAGCTTTTTCATTTTCAAATTCCAAGCCAGTTACAATCCTCTAGTCGATTTGCCAGTACGGTACGGTCTAGAAGTCTCAGAGAGATTATAATCAAAGGCTTGATAGAAGAAAGACACTTCACAATTGAAGTTGTCAAATACTTCAGATCAAAGCTTGCGTTGTAGAAGTTACAAGGACTTCGGATGAAAACTTGCGATATTTTTTCTAAGTGGATTCAACTGGAAGCTAGAGTTCTTCCGACTAGAATAGTCATCACAAAAGAGAAACCAGTATACATTGTCGTGTTTGCATTTGCTTTCTGATATCTGCTTTTCATTTACTTGTGATTTATTATCTGTGATCTGGTTGCTAACATTTTTAATTAGCTAATTTTTGTTGCCTACTCTATTCACCCCTAGAGTATTGCGCTTTACAATTCATTTCTACAATTGGTATCAGAGCAGGTTATACAGGTAAAGCAAGATAACACTGCTATTATATTCTTTATTATTACAGCTGTTAGATAGACCATAGTATCACATATGGCAACTATAAAATTCACAAGTGAAGGTGAAGCTACAAACAGACCTCCACTGTTTGATGGTACAAATTATACATACTGGAAAACACTAATGAGTTTTTTCTTAAAATCTCTATATTTTGGCTTATATTCTATTGTTATTAATGGCTATAAGAAGCCTGCACGTATTCTTGTTGAAGGGGAGTTGGTTGAGAAACACCATGACCAGTATACTGAAGCTGAAAAGAAACCCCATGGCACGCCAGTCTTGATGCACGAGCTATTAACGCTTTATTTTGTGCTTTAGACAGGACTGAATTTAACAGGATATCTATGTGCACATCATCAAGTGAAGTATGGAAACTTCTCGGAGTAACTCATGAAGGCACGACGCAAGTTAAGGAGTCAAAAATTAGCAGATTTATTCAGGAGTATGAGGCGTTCAAGATGAAGCCAAACGAATCTGTCACTCAGATGTTTACAAAATTTCTGGATATTGTAAACCCCATGTCTTCATTAGGCAAGAAATACAATGACCATGATAAGATTCGCAAACTTCTACGAGCACTCACGAAGAACTGGATTACGAAGGCTACGGCAATAATTGAAGGGAACGACCTCACCACTATGTCCGTTGAAACACTCATAGGTAAGCTACTCACTCACGAACTGGAACTTCAAGACTTTGAAGATGTTGCACCAAAGGAGAAGTCGATCGTTTTCAAAGCTCAACATAGAAGAACTATCGAAGATAATTTCGACGACAGTGACTCTGACTCTAAAGATTAAGCTCTCCTAGTAAGAAAGTTCGAGAAGTTCATGAGATTCAATAGAAGAACAAAGGAACACAACAGCAACAACAACGAAGAAGATCCTATCACTACGGTTGCAAGAAGAAAGGACATGAAGAAGGACTGTCCAACAGCATCATCATCAACCAAAAAAAAGCAACAAGTATGACAAAGGTTACCTGAAAAAATTAACATCTAGAAGGTACGCTAACACAAGCATATGGCATGAAAGCAAAGCCAGCAACTCAGAAGATGAAAAATCAGATGACGCTGCAAATGTATGCTTAATAGCGTTCGATCAGGTAAATACTAACCCTCTGTTTGATATATATGATGATTTTACCTTTGAGCAATTAGGTGAAGCCTTTAGTAACCTCTTAGGTGATTACAGAAAACTGTGTAGCAAATACCAAAACTTTAAGAAGTTACTCAAAGAGTACAAAGGTAAAATAGGAAGACTTACCGACTTACTAGCTAAGGTTAGAAGTATTGATAATTCTAGTGAGGTAGGTGAGCTTTCTCCTGTTAAGTTATTATTACACGAGACCACAAGAGTATCTGAAGATAAAGACAAGACCATTATCCAATTAGAGAAAGATCTACTCAAAGAGAATAAGAGTCTTCAGCAAGCAGTAATCAGAAATGATACACTTACTGGTGATTATAATTCATTGTATGACACTTCCAAAAGGTTGGAAATTAGGTTAGAAAAACAGCCTGAGGTTGCTACTTCCTACCCTAATGCGTGTCACTTACCGAATCATTGGAACACTATCAAACCCAACACTGTCAGACCAAATTAAACCAAACCTTTGCCCAAGAAGACTAATAGGAAAGCATTCTATTATACTATAAAACAAGACCTACCAATCATGCACAACACACTACATCCAATAATCAACATGCTAGATGTCATTATTGTGGCACCATTATTGTGGCACCATTGGTCATATCTTTCCTGTATATAGAATTGGAAAGCTTGTTGATTTAAACATATGTGCATAGATACCGAAAACTAACATTCTAGGACCCTACAAGAAATGGGTACCAAAAGTTTCATCAGCAAATTCTTTTATAGGTGGAACACCCTTCACATGCTAGAAGTAAATATATTCTCGATAGCGGTTGCTTACGGCACATAACCAGTGACGCTTTATTATTCGCAACACTATCGAAGAAGAAAGAAGGATACGTTTGCTTCGGTAATTGTCACGATCCGTACCCGTTTTTTTTTAAACGGATACGAGACGTGTCCAAGCCAGCCTACGCCGCAGTGTCGGCGGTAGAACGCTGTCACGGCCATGAAGATCAAAATCATAAATAATGTTCATTCACATAATTAATTTAAATTACAATGATCACAAGTTTTACATTTGTAGAAAAATATAAACTTGTACAAATAAATGAATGACTACAACTCAACTATCTATCTAGTCTCTAGGTTTTTGTCTGCAAGTATTCCCGTCACTCTCCAAGCTAAGTGAATCCACGGCTAGCCTAAAAATATTGGTTTCCAGTCAGGAATGGAACGAGCACAATTCACTGAATGCAATTTCAAATAAAGAAAATGACTATAAAACAAAGTTAGACATCAATCATGAGTTTTGAAAATAAACAGTAAATACGGAAAACCAATAATAATAGACACAAAATACTTTCCCCAACTGTTAGAAGTACCTTTGATATGTGATCGGTCTGGGTACTACACCGCACGGTCTACGAGGTCTACTTGCATAAAAAATAAACACGGGCTACAATGTCTACTTGTAGAAAATAAACACGGGCTACACTACTTGCAGAAAATAAACACGGGCTACACTACTTGCAGAAAATAAACACGGGCTACACTACTTGCAGAAAATAAACACGGGCTACACTACTTGCAGAAAATAAACACGGGCTATGGTCAGATCACACATCCTTGGTACTTCTCATTCCCGACTCAATAATTTATAATAGAGTATAAAAATCACATAACCAATGACTAATCAATGAAATATAGTAAAGATCAATATCGAAATACAGACAATAAACTGTACTCGCCTGTGGTCCTTTGCTGGTGAAACCGACAGTCTGAACTACTCAATGTGCCACAATAGTCAAAACCCGTACAACAGTCCCCGGAAGCTGAAATAAACATTACCAATGTTCTCAGAATAGTCCAAATAGCTAGGATTGCCTGTCCTTAAGTCCAATTCTGGACACAGGAGCAAAACGATAATTTCGAGCAAAAACGGTATCCGCCATTGGACCCGCTTTGCACCGAAAAGCGTGCCAGAGTCAATGGTCTCTAAAGTCATCAAACTACATGTCTATAGATCCGGTTTTCCGATACGAACCCAACCGTATGTCCAAAGTTGGATTCCGGCTGCCCGTGCACAAAATCGCCAGTTGAGTGGGACCGTGGGGCCCGCAAAACGACGTCCGATTCCATTATCTCAGAATCAGACCAAACTTGGCATACAGGACCAGAAAAAAGATACGGTCCTGATGGCGCAAGTTTTGTCTCGATCTGACGAGCGTGCACAAAGTAATTGAAGAATTTACAAAGTGAACGATACGGTAAATTTTGACAGATACGCATCAAATTCGTCGCGCACACGCGACCAATTTGAATTCCGTCAAAGCCCACACGACCACGAAGCTGTTACGCAGCTTTTGATGCTTACGGTGCGCGACCACGTAATCCGGATTGGCGTGACGCACGTCGTGTGGAGCGATTTTATTGTTTTTCACTATTTTCGAAAACAGTTTTTTGTCAGTTTTGGGAGTCGAATTTCTCGACGTACAATCAATGAAATTCGATTCTACAAAAATGTTTGGAAGCCCTATAGGTTGTCTCAATATCTGTTCAATTATTTCTGGAAAATATCTACTATCTCGATCACAATCTGTCTACAAAAACAGGGGTCTCAATCTTCGAAACTGTCCTGTTTGGACAGGTTTTTTGCCTATTTCAATTTGATATAACTCGAAATCCTGATCGATTACGATCAAACCAATTAATGGGGATTGTAGAGGGTCATTTCATCTATCCGTAGGAATTCACGAGATCGAAAACGATCGAGCATACGAGAAGAAAATAGGGAAGGAAATGGTTTACCCGGCTGTCGTTGCTGCTGTGTTTACTGCCACGCGCTCGCGCGCGCGCGGCCCTGTGTGGTCGACCTCCGGCCTGGTGCGGTGCGCACGGCAGCGGGGTGGCAGCGCCCAGGTGGTGGTGGCGTCCGTGGAGGTGTTGGGGAGTGCAGCGTCGAGAAACCTAGGGTTTAAGAAGTTCTCTCTCCCTCGTATATAACTGAATGGTGTTCGGGTCTGAGCTCTGTTTAAACAAAGGGTCGGCTGGGATTATTAGATGGCTCGGGTTGCTGTATTATATGGGTAGATGATGTGGGCTCGGTTGGACAGGTTTGGCTGGGCTGAGTCTGTTTTCTACTTCCATTGGTTTTTCTTTGTTCTTTTTTTCCTATTTCTTATTCATATTCTAATATATATATATTTATATATATATACATACACCACACGCACATATATTTATTTATATATATATTTATATATAATATGATACTTCCAAATTTTAAATAATCTATAAAATGTTTTTTTTTAATAAAAAGCTATATCATTTCGAGAATATTTCTATCAAAATATTGTCATTATGTATATACGTATATATACACATCCATATCTACACACCTCGTATATACATATCATTAAATGCTCAGTTAGCCAAAAATATTAATAATATATATATACATAGTATAAGGTCTTATTTACAGGAATATATATACACAGATATATACATACCATTTATATAATAAATGATTTAATGAACATAAATCATTATCATATAATAACAACAAAATAATATTAATGATAATAATAATCCTAATAACAATTAAAATAGTCCAATAATCGTTTTGATGGATACGACAAGCACACTACTCATCTGGCTCCCGAAGGTCCTACAAATTTTGTAAAACACTATTTAACAATAATAATTACCATAATCTACCTATAACAAATATTTAGAACATAATTGCCAATTCCTAAAATATATATACAAAATATTTGCACTTACCAAATATGTCTACAAGGTCGTATTTGGTCCCACTACATGCCTACCTGGCTTGGATTTGACTTGGGCTTATTCCGGACAGGTTCGGTACAACCGGTTTCCCGAAAACTCAATAATATAATTAAATATTTATTAAATCCTCGGTAAGGGTTAAGTCGCAACTTGGCCTGGTTTTTCTAATTAGGACACCACTCTGGTTCGGCCTTCCCTACCAGGGCTAATACACTAGTCAAAGCACGCCATTGCACTATCCGTGCCATGATTCCTAGTCGTCTGGTACTTCAAAACTCAACTATGGCTAAAGTCATCTACCGTAATAATAACTAATTAATTATTTACAAAAATCTAAAATTACCATTTAAATCAAATAAATAAAATAATAAAAATATGTTGAAATTTTTTGGAAAGGGAGGCTACAAATCTACCCACCTAAAAAATAATTTCGTCCTCGAAATTCAAATTCATAACTATCCCGTAAAATTCAAAGTCTACTATCACCTTAATCTCCTCAAATTTAATTTCTCAAAAATATTTTATGGTCTTCTCTAGTCATTTGGTATTTACGAAATCTCGAGGACTTCTACCCACCTTTGGTCACACTACTCCTCAAACGAAAATCTCATAATTCTTCTAACTAGTGGCTAACAATCCTACCTAAAATATCTAGGCATATGGTTTCTAAAATTCTCTCGTGTCTATCAAACAACCCAAAATTTAACAAGCAACGAATTTATTCAAGTAGCTAAAAAATTATTGGTGAATTCTAATAAGTATGACCTTCGTCTATCTGCAATAGAGAGGACAGGAAGATAAGGAAGAACAATCAAGAGTAATTATGAAGTTCAAAGAGCGGTAGAGAATATACAATAATACAGGTAGAAAGAGTATTTATGAACCTATAGTCTTATTCGCTAGATTGGGCTACTCTAGTCCAGTTACTTGCTACATCGAATAAACCTTCGTTTCCTAGAGGGCTTGCAATCCGTGCAATACAAAAGTTCCGTTATCGAAATTCTAAACAGGTTCCATAATAGAACAGGATTTGAGAAATCGAGATTGTGATCTTTTCCGTGGTTATTTAAACACACAAATAAGGGATATAAACGCGATACAAGATCGTACCGCAACTTCAAGGTAGATGGAATAACAGTTATGAATGACTTCACATTCTAAGAAGGGGAAACAACATAAAGGGTATAGGGACCCATTTCGGAAGGTTCGGTTTTATAGTCCAACTAGGGTGGTATGCATGAATGGGTATTACTGGGTCTTAATGGGTTCCCAATTGGACATCAGTCGTCGGTTGGATGAACCTCGGATTTCAGTCTCTATTGACTGGTCAAGATCCCAATGGTTATACTACTTCTACTAGGTTAGGGTAACCTAGAATAGATTTCTCCAAAGTGGTCGAGCTAGTTGCCAGTCTGGTTGGTTAGCTAGATCCCAAAAGCCCAAAAATGTGTCTTCCGTGACTTCTGTGTTTAAGTAGCACGAGAAGGCACAATTGAGTGGCACACTGGTGACATGTGCGTAGTGGCTTCGAGTAGATCACCACCATATACTGGGTCAAAAGGTTCGAATCGAGTTAGAGTCTCTAATTGATGTCGGAAAGTATACGAGTATTATGGTAAGGGTTATAACTAGTCCTTTTGGCCTGAAAGTCGTACCATAAAAATAGAGTACAAGGGGATATGTTTGAGTGGGACATGATATACCTAGATGAAGGTGGACTCGTCTAGATCTTGTATACAAAATTTGCTGAAAGGTAACAACTGGTCTCGTGCTCCGATTGTTAGTGACACGGCCGGGGACACAAAATGATCTAAATGGAAAGTGGGAGTCTAAGAGGCACCAATTATCATCCTAATGAAAATTATTCAAATCAATCGGTAATCTTTGTATATCCTAAAATTTTGGAAGGCTTATAGTCTACCCACCTTAGAAGTTAGGGCATGGTCTTAGGAATAATGAGGTTAGAAGGATTTCAATGTCAGGATATCGTACCTCGATTCTCGGTAATAAAGAATAAGGTACGACGTAACGGAATATGGTAGATATAAGTCAAGTCGAAGATCATTCCTCAATAATTGGAAAATGAGTGTGCACAATGACACATGGTCGAGAAAATAGAATGACAAGCTTGTCCACAGTATACAAGAGTTGTCGACGGGGTAACCAACTCTAAGGCACATCATCTAAAAGATTTCTAACAACTGAGTCGTGAAACTCTAGTTGTGTCAAACCTGTCAGACTATGGTCATAAGGGTTCTAGTGGTATGGGCGATAGTGATCATGCATTGTTGTTGACAACTGGTATATCACAATTTGACAGGGTATTTAATCTATGGTATTAGCTAAGCTAGTGACTGTGGTGTTCCAACACTAGTTAGGTCTTAATATCAAAATTTACGTAACTAGGGTAATATTTGTTAGAAACCAATCTCGGGATGAGCATCTACCATAGTCACGGTAAATGATTGTCCTTATCCTTGTCTATTCATCTCATGTCTAAACTGTGGGCTTTGGTCGAGGAAAGGTTGGGTTAAGGTTTAAGGATTGCTAGTTAATGCAAGCTTCCAGCAAATAGTTAGAGGCTCACAACAATTGGTTCCTTGAGGATAGATGGTCTCTTGGGTTGGCATTTCGACTAAGGGTAAAACCCTAATCATTCTCAAATTCAGGTAGCTAGAAAGTCCCGATAACAGTTTGGGGTCGAGAGGAGAACGAGTAACTCAATCACATGGCTGGCTGACGATAGCTACCCTCGTGTATACAACTACCATAGCCATGGGGATACTCGGTATCTCTCTACCAATTACGAGCTTCTGTCTTTCCAAATCAGTGAGAGACAAAATAATAAAGAGTTCAAGAAAAAGATGTTACTGAATACAATTACGTGATCCAAAGACGAACGTATAATTCAAGAGAAATTGTCAAAGCAGTCGCGGATGAGATCCTAGATACCTATATATCTCCATCCACGTAGTGTAATTAAACGAAGAGCGAACCAAATGCATCGTGGTTGATCAGACCATAATACACTGATTCTGATTAGACAATAAGTTAGCAGGCGTCCCCACTAAACATATGCCTTGAATCAAGCTCGAGAACAGAGTGAGCTTGCAAAACTAAGCTGTAACAGCAGTGTTTGTTAAGATAGTCGAATACAATTATACGAGATTTTTGAAAGACGGCACAAGTAGTTCGAGTTTAGAGGGAATCAAACTTTACCCGGTGTTCTTGCTTCTATAGACATCCCACTATCATCTTATCCTTTTGACCTTGGTCGACTAATGGTTTATGGACTCCTGAATTCTTTATTCTAGGTAAATCTATTAGTGTCAATCAATTTCCTTATCAATAGATCACGAGGATCATACGGAGTGCTAGGTCGGAAGACATGCTACCAAACTTACAAACTTCCACTACTATTGGCTTTGGATCTTATGGGACATACATGGCATTGTCCTATCCTCCTTAGTATCCTAGACATGTAATCACGTCTGAAGTTATTTTACCGAGAATTATGCTTCACCCGTATACTCGGGCTGTGGTAAACCCTTGGTTCTGTGATTCAGATGTGATATGCTATCAGATACTCTACCTTATCTCGATACCTGGGTGACTATGATCAAGGAGGACCACTAGCCATAGTTTTTAGAAATATTCTATAACCTATAATTTCCTTAAAAATTTCAACTCTAGGGTCGTGTCCTGCCAGTGCGCTGCTGGCTGCAGGGAATCCAGAGTCTTCATAATTTAAATAAATGGCGACAGTGCGCTGCTGTCCTGGCATTATGAGTTAACTAACATTCCTTTAACTACATCTGTAAAAATCTATGAGCTCCTAGAGATTCAAACAAGTTGCCTATGAAATAAAGTGTAAGCATTTGTCCTATCAGTCACAACCCTTAAGATAAAAGATTGAACAGGAGAAATAACTGAGGACAAAGAAATACAAACATTCTAACTATTCCATGTGTACTCAATCCTTTGGGGAAACACTTGAATCGAAACTAACGTGAGGTTCATATATGGGTAACATAATCAGAAATTATACAAAATAATTATTCATAGGCAAAATAGGAACTAAATAGGCAATTCAGACTAATATATGGGGATGATATCTAAAGAGGCAAAGAGAAGGAATTGAACAATTTATCGTGGTTAGATCATAACTTATATGAAGCCCTGTCTCACCAAGTGAATAATCTATCCACCTTGGATCGTGTCGTCATATCGAGAGATAATAGTGTACCTATGGGGATCTGAAAAAAACTATCAAAATTAATATATAGCCTCATCTAAAATTTATGACCTAGACTACCCATCGGTAAATTTGTATAAGGGACTTCTAGTCCTAGTCATTCTCTTAAATTAAATTAATTCTTAATTCGTGAATGAGCATTTCCTAGTCGCAGGCTCGCAATAGTACAACTAACTAAAGTACTATCACGAGTTCGCGTGATTTGCGAAGACTGACCTGCATGGGCCACCACAAAAACTTGTCACGACCCGCACCCGTTTTTTTTAAACGGATACGAGACGTGTCCAAGCCAGCCTACGCCGCAGTGTCGGCGGTAGAACGCTGTCACGGCCATGAAGATCAAAATCACAAATAATGCTCATTCACATAATTAATTTAACTTACAATGATCACAAGTTTTACATTTGTAGAAAAATATAAACTTGTACAAATAAATGAATGACTACAACTCAACTATCTATCTAGTCTCTAGGCTTTTGTCTACAAGTATTTCCGTCACTCCCCAAGCTAAGTGAAACCACGGCTAGCCTGAAAATGTTGGTTTCCAGTTAGGAATGGAACGAGCACAATTCACTGAATGCAATTTCAAATAAAAAAATGACTATAAAATAAAGTTAGACATCAATTATGAGTTTTGAAAATAAACTGTAAATACAGAAAACCAATAATAAATAGACACAAAATACTTTCCCCAACTGTTAGAAGTACCTTTGATATGTGATCGGTCTGGGGTACTACACAGCACGGTCTACGAGGTCTACTTGCATGAAAAATAAACACGGGCTACAATGTCTACTTGCAGAAAATAAACACGGGCTACACTACTTGCAGAAAATAAACATGGGCTACACTACTTGCAGAAAATAAACACGGGCTGCACTACTTGCAGAAAATAAACACGGGCTATGGTCAGATCACACATCCTTGGTACTTCTCATTCCCGAGTCAATAATTTATAATAGAGTATAAAAATCACATAACCAATGACTAATCAATGAAATATAGTAAAGATCAATATCGAAATGCAGACAATAAACTGTACTCGCCTGTGGTCCTCTGCTGGTGAAACCGACAGTCTGAACTACTCAATGTGCCACAATAGTCAAAACCCGTACAACAGTCCCCGAAAGCTGAAATAAATATTACCAATGTTCTCAGAATAGTCCAAATAGCTAGGATTGCCTGTCCTTAAGTCTAATTCTGGACACAGGGGCAAAGCGGTAATTTCGAGCAAAAACGGTGTCCGCCGTTGGACCCGCTTTGCACCGAAAAGTGTGCCAGAGTCAATGGTCTCTAAAGTCGTCAAACTACATGTCTACAGATCTGGTTTTTCGATACGAACCCAACCGTATATCCAAAGTTGGATTCCGGCTGCCCGTGCACAAAATCGCCCGTTGAATGGGACCGTGGGGCCCGTAAAACGATGTCCGATTCTACTGTCTCAGAATCAGACCAAACTTGGCATACAGGACCAGAAAAACGATACGGTCTTGATGGCACAAGTTTTGTCTCGATCTGACGAGCGTGCACAAAGTAATTAGAGAATTTGCAAAGTGCACGATACGGTGAATTTCGACGGATACGCATCAAATTCGTCGCGCACACGCGACCAATTTGAATTCCGTCAAGGCCCACACGACCATGAAGCTGTTACGCAGCTTTCGATGCTTACGGTGCGTGACTACGTCGTCCGGATTGGCGTGACGCACGTCGTGTGGAGCGATTTTATTGTTTTTCATTATTTTCGAAAACAGTTTTTTGTCAGTTTTGGGAGTCGAATTTCTCGACGTACAATCAATAAAATTCGATTCTACAAAAATGTTTAGAAAGCCCTATAGGTTGTCTCAATATCTGTTCAATTATTTCTGGAAAATATCTACTATCTCGATCACAATCTGTCTACAAAAATAGGGGTGTCAATCTTCGAAACTGTCCTGTTTGGACAGGTTTTTCGCCTATTTCAATTTGATATAACTCGAATCCAGATCGATTACGATCAAACCAATTAATGGGGATTATAGAGGGTCATTTCATCTATCCGTAGGAATTCACGAGATCGGAAACGATGGAGCATACGAGAAGAAAATAGGGAAGGAAATGGTTTACCCGGCTGTCATTGCTGCTGTGTTTACTGCCATGCGCTCGTGCGCGCGCGGCCCTGTGTGGTCGACCTCCGGCCTGGTGCGGCACGTACGGCCACGGGGTGGCAGCGCCCAGGTGGTGGTGGCGGCCGTGGAGGTGTTGGGGAGTGCGGCGTCGAGAAACCTAGGGTTTAAGAAGTTCTCTCTCCCTCGTATATAACTGAACGGTGTTTGGGTCTGAGCTCTGTTTAAACAAAGGGTCGGCTGGGATTATTAGATGGCTCGGGTTGCTGTATTATATGGGTAGATGCTGTGGGCTCGGTTGGACAGGTTTGGTTGGGCTGAGTTTGTTTTCTACTTCCATTGCTTTTTCTTTGTTCCTTTTTCCTATTTTTTATTCATATTCTAATATATATATATTTATATATATATACATACACCACACGCACATATATTTATTTATGTATCTATTTATATATAATATGATACTTCCAAATTTTAAATAATCTATAAAATGTTTTTTTTAATAAAAAGCTATATCATTTCGAGAATATTTCTATCAAAATATTGTCATTATGTATATACGTATATATACACATCCATATCTACACACCTCGTATATACATATCATTAAATGCTCAGTTAGCCAAAAATATTAATAATATATATATATACATAGTATAAGGTCTTATTTACAGGAATATATATACACAGATATATACATACCATTTATATAATAAATGATTTAATGAACATAAATCGTTATCATATAATAACAACAAAATAATGTTAATGATAATAATAATCCTAATAACAATTAAAATAGTCCAATAATCATTTTGATGGATACGACAAGCACACTACTCATCTGGCTCCCGAAGGTCCTACAAATTTTGTAAAACACTATATAAAATAATAATTATCATAATCTACCTATAACAAATATTTAGAACATAATTGCCAATTCCTAAAATATATATACAAAATATTTGCACTTACCAAATATGTCTACAAGGTCGTATTTGGTCCCACTACATGCCTACCTGGCTTGGATTTGACTTGGGCTTATTCCGGACAGGTTCGGTACAACCGGTTTCCCGAAAACTCAATAATATAATTAAATAATTATTAAATCCTCGGTAAGGGTTAAGTCGTAACTTGGCCTGGTTTTTCTAATTAGGACACCACTCTGGTTCGGCCTTCCCTATCAGGGCTAATACACTAGTCAAAGTACGCCATTGCACTATCCGTGCCATGATTCCTAGTCGTCTGGTACTTCAAAACTCAACTATGGCTAAAGTTATCTACCGTAATAATAACTAATTAATTATTTACAAAAATCTAAAATTACCATTTAAATCAAATAAATAAAATAATAAAAATATGTTGAAATTTTTCGGGAAGGGAGGCTACAGTAATAATCTTAAAGGGTATATAGTAGGTATCGACAATATTGGTAAGTCTCCCTATCCTGTGATTAAAGATGTCTGTCTAATTACCGAGTTAAAACGTAACATACTTAGCATAAGTCATTTAGCTGACCATGGTTATGGTATTAACTTTGTCACAGACAAATGTACTATAGTTGATAGCTCAACTAATAGTACTATCTTTGAAGATATTAGGAAAGACAATATATATATTTTCTATTTGTTAAAAGATGCTAACAAAGTAGGTAGATGCTTAATGGCCAAAAGTGATGAGAGTCAAATATGGCATATGAGACTCAATCATGCAAATATGGACACAATTTCAAGACTATCCACAAAAAAGTTGGTACGAATCTTACCGAATATTACTTTCAAGAAGGACACGGTATGTAGAATGTGAAAAGAACAAAGCTACCCAATCTACATTTGTGAAACCCATATCCTGTGTTTTATTATTTAATAATGTTTAGTATTATAATTAGCATTTTCTAAAAATAATTATTATTAATATTACTATTAAATATTTTTGGATGAAAAAGGATTTTTTTAAAAAAAAAAATTATTAACAACATGGACTTTTGATTTAGACCCAGACCCGAGTCCGAACCCAGACCCAGGCCTGAACCCGAACCCAATCCATTTCCTCTCTTTCTTAAAATCTGATTTGACTAATAGTTGTTTTAAAAAAAATATATATAATATTTTGAGCTGTCCCGTTGGACCAGCATGTTTGGGCTTGACCCACTCCTTTCCTTCCCTATTCTTTCTCACTGATCTCACTCCTATCCACACACGCAAACACCCCACCTCCCCATATTTCTCCAACGTTCATCCCCACTCACCCTTTATTTCTCACATAACTTTCCATTCTCTTCTCCCACAAAGAACTCTCAGAGACTAATAACTCTCCCTCTCTCTCTTCATCTCAACACTCACTCCCCACTTAACTCTCATAACTTTTTCCCTTCCCCTTCTGTAACATCTTTTTCCCTATCCCTATATAATTCCCTCCTCTCTTTATTCTCAGGGAGCAAACTCTCTTTCTCTCAAAGCCTCACCTAATCTCTCTCACGAACACTTATTCCTCTCTGTGGAGAAGAATCTTCTCAAACCCATTTTCTTTCCTTCACCATCACAATCTCTCTCTCCCTCTCTCTGTCTGTGGTGAACCGAGCTCCCCCGAGGGTTTCCGAGCCCTTGCTCCGCCCCGCCGCCCTCTCTGTGGCCGCGCGCGCGACCCGCCGGCGAGCCCCCTCTCCGGCCAGCAACCCGCGCCGACCTCCGCCCCGCGCCCCGCGTCTCCGGCCGTTCCCCCGCCGGCGCCGCCTCCCCGCTGCCTTCCGCAGCAGCCCCCGCTGCTTTTCGCAGCAGCCTCCGCTGCCCCGCGGCGAGCCCCGCTGTCCAGCGGTCATCTGCGACGCCCCGCCTCCGTCGAACCCCTCTCCCGCGGCCGATCTCCGCTATCCAGCGCAGATCCGCGTCTCCCCGTCGCTGTCCAACGCTTTCCCGTGGACTCCTTGCTGTTCCCGTGGACTTTCCCGCGATTCGGGACTTCTACCTGCTGCCGACTTTGTTCGGATTCCTTTCTCGAGTTTTTCCCGCGGCTCCCCGCCAACGAAATCTGGTAATTTCTGTTAATCAGAGTAGTTCGTCCCTCCCGTGAGTCGATGATGATAGATCGGTCCCCCGGTTCCCTTTCGGGAATCCGGATAGCTGCGTTATAATTTTCGTTTAGCTGCGTTAGTTTGATTTTCCTGTGTTTTTACTTGCTGGGTTGGTGTGAATTGGTTGATATTGGATTCCCGGACTTTTCAGAAATTATTTCTGTGGTGTTGGAATTTTGGTGGATATTTATGTGGACCATTTTGGTTGGAAATGGGTTTTCCCTGGTTTGGGACATTTTGCAGGTGTTTGTTGGCGCGCTTCCCAGTTTTAGGTTTGTCCCGGAATAGAGGAAGTGCTGCCCAATTTTTACAAAATTATATTTTTAATTGATTTCAAAACTGGCTTTCGAAAATGATTTTCTAAACCGATTTTCGGGCGACGACCGTACCGGTCTGTGGGCCCTGGCGAAATGCAAACGCACCGGTCCGACCGGACGTTGAGGCATAAACCGAATTTGAGGAAATGGACCGAGTCTGAGACTCCTAGCTTTCTTTAAATTATTATTTTATTTTTTAGGCTAAATATTATAGTTATTTAAATTCTGCATTTTATTTAATAATTCAGTCATTTTCTTATTTAATGTAAAAGAAAGATGTATCGGGCATAAGCCCACCCTAGGACCATTAGCTGTGCTAATGTATTTGTGTAGCGTAGTTATTTTATTTTATTTCTGGTGGATGTGATTTGGGTGGTTTTTGTGATTATCGCATATTCGTAGTTTAGAACGTAATTTAGTGGTTAATTACGAGTTTAGCTAAAATAAATAAAATATTATTAATTCACGGTTTATCACTAAAAGAAATTGTATTTTTATAAATATATTACAAAACACTAAGTTTTCCAAAGTTAAATTGATTCTCGCGTTATTTTCCAAATAATCCAATTAACCGGTTAATCAACGCACGTAGTTGCGACGTAATCGTTAGCTGTAAATTAATACAACTTAAAACCTGACTAGGACTTACTACTAGAGATTGCAACTAGCACACTTAGTCTGGTTATTCAAGGATCTAAGTCGAGTTCTCAACTGTAGGAACTCGAAGTTACAACTGACGTTCCTCTTCGGTACCGACTCGTCTATCCAGTCATTCTAAAACAAAGGCAAGTGCAGTTATGTCTATTTGGTAATTTATCTAGTAATTGTTTTATTGCAATTTTAAACCACATTGCTACACGGAACTCTCTCCTAGAGTTCGAATATTGACTCATTGATTGAATCTGATTGACTCGGGATATTGGGGGAGTAGTGTAGCGTCTATGACCAATACCCCTATATTGCATCATTGATTGTGCGAGCTGATTCCTCCTATACACGAGGATAGGCCGGACCGTATCATTAGGATATAATTGAATCATCCCAAGCCGGTCATAGTTCGTTACCTACTCAAATCACATTGTTTTAAATTGTAGAATTGTGAAAAATATTGTTAAAGTATTTCAAATTGTTTAATATTGCAAATTTCAAATTATTATTTGAATTATTGGATATTCGTAATTGTACTTTGCTCCCTCCTGACTGGAGATCCAACATTTTAGGTATCACTGATGAGGCTTTGTTACGCGATCCCAAGACGAGGAATTCGAGATTGCTGAGCTGTTTGCCTAGAGATTTCTTTTATTCATGATGTATAAAAAAATGGTTTAAGTTGTATCTTTTATTTCATGTAAAAGTTTAATAAAGTTTTAAATTTCCGAATGTTGAGTTGTGACAAATATAGTGTTGTTGTATGGTTACCTGCTACTGAACAGCTTACTGCCGCCGTCTCAACAACGGTGCAGGCTGGGCATGATCCGATTCGACCCAAGCAATTGGGACCGGGTCGTGACATGTTTTTAGTGGTGGCCCATGCAGGTCTGAACAACAACTTAGGAAAACATACCTAGAAACAATTAGAACACTAGAACATCAATTTGTCACAACATTGGACCGAAATATATTATAAATAAATATTTTTGCTTGATTATAGACCGGTAGGCTACCTTGCTTATGTGTGCGTCCTAAACCTTCCAGAGAATGACCGTTGACCAATCCTGCTGGCGATGAGGTGTTATCTCCGGATCATACCCCATCTCCTCAACCAAAGCCCAGGGTCCTTTCCCTTGCGGCTGATTGACCGTCCCCATAATGCATCCAGTGAAGTTTTTCCTACACTGGCAATTCCTACCTCATCTCAAACTGAATTGTATTTCCTTGGTGGAGTATCCATTTTTGTTGCTCCACTAGTACTAGCAATCATCTTCCAAATGGTTGTCCTATTTCAAGAAATCCTGGAGTTCTAGAAAGCTCAAGATGAAGCCCAGCAGGAACATATGAATATCACGAGAGAAGACATGAAGAACGTCATGATGTAGCCTTAGTTATCCCCAACCAAGTTAGAGCAGAACTTTTGCCCTAGGAAGGATACCCCTGAATCTAGAAGATATTTGGGTCCCATTAAGTACTCTACTTTCCGGCAGTCTTGCCGTAAGAAGCTATGGGCTTGTAACTATTGCAAGAGGCCTGGTCATCAGGCCGTTAGTTGCCGTAAGAGATTGGGACAATGTTTGGCATGTGGATCTGCTGAACATCGGGTAAAGGACTGCCCTTATCTTTCTATCAAACCAGAGCTCATATCCCAGCAACACCTGTTAGGCCACAATCTAAGGACCCTCTTCCTATCCAGCAGACCCTGCCCCTTACAATAAGGCATGATTCAGACTCGAAGATCATAGAAGATGAAGGACCAGATCGATGAACTGAAGGCTTTAGGATTTATTCAGAGTGGAACTTTACCTTAGGAGCATCTATCTTGTATATGCCCCAGAAGGATGGAACAATAGATGTGCATCAAATTATCAGACACTAAAGAACAAGTACTTTCTGCCCGGATCGAGGATCTGTTTGATCTGGTTATGTGGAGATAGGATGTTTGAAGTTTGACTTAAGATTTGACTACCATCAAATCAAAGTCAGGAAAGAGGAAATTTCCAAGACGGCGTTCAAACATCAAGTATGGGTAGTTTTCCTTGGTCAGGACGTTAGACTGACAAATGCTCCTGCTGTGTTCATGAATTTTATGAACAGAGATTTTTATGAGTATTTGAATCGGTTTAACTTCTCCATAGATAACCTCCTGAAGATTGAAGAAGAGCATGAAGAACACCTGAGGAAGTTTTGGAAACTTTGAGGAAAAAAAAGTTTTATGGTAAGTTACCTGAACGGGGATTTTCTTTGACAAGGTGGACTTTTGGCCATGTTGGCAAGAGAAGAAATTTCGATGGAAGATAGCTGCTGTTGAAAAGTGGTATACCCCAAGTTCAATTCGGAAGTTTCTTGAACTTGGCTAGCTACTATCAGAAGTTCGTGAAGGAATTCGCCAAGATTGCTGAGCCGATGACGAAGCTCACTTGGAAGAATGAAGAGTTCATCTGGACGAAAGATTGCCAGGCGGCATTGAGGAGCTGAAGAAGAGACTTACCACTACACCAATCCTTGCGCTACCCGCAGGAACCGGTGGGTTCTCAATTTACAGTAATGTCTCTGGAAAAGGACTGGGCTGCGTTCTTCAACAACATGGGAAAGTAATTGCTTACACATGTAGGCAACTACAGACTCATGAGAAGAATCATCCCACACCTAATTTGAATTGCTGCAATTATTTTTTACTTTGAAGCTATGGAAGCATGATTTTTATGGAAAGGGAGTGAAATACATACGGACTACAAGAGTCTGAAATAGGTCTTCACTCAGAAAGGGCTGAATGTTAGACTAAGAAGATGGCTGAAGCAGATGAAGGACTTCGACATCAACCTGCAGTACTATTCAGGTAAGGCTAATGTGGTCGCTGATGTACTTGGTCGATACTGATAGCGAAGTTCTTAACCAAGGACTAGCACCTGCTAGAAGACATCGAGAAGTTTGGACTGGAGGTTATACTATCTGGAGATAGAAGGACGGAGCTGGATGCTGATTCAGTATTGATGAAGTTCGAGGCTGATGGACAAAATCAAGAGGACGTAGTTTCAAAACGAGGCACTTTGCAGGCTTAGAGATCAAGTGTTGGCAAGAACACTTGAGGGTTTCTAAATTGATCAGCAGTGGAACTCTGAAGAATGGTACGAGACTTTGCGTATCGGCTGACAAATGGAGGAACAAGTTGAAGGAAGAAATGCACCAGTCGCAGTATTCCATATATTCAGGAGATAATAAGATGTATCGGAATATGCCTCCATTGATTGGTGTTATGGAATAAAGAAGGATAATTCCAGGTATGGGATTAGATGTGAATTTGTCAACATGAGGAATTTAGCAAGAACAACAAGTTTGTTGGAGCCGCTAGACAATTCGGAGTGGAAGTAGAAGCATATAACAATGAACTTTGAGTAAGGATTGCCTTGTTCCCAAGGAGGGAAGGGCACCAATTGGATTTTAATAAACTGACTGACTAAGTCAGCACACTTTCAAGTTGGTTTATCCACTAAGAAGTGGGCAGCATTGTACGGGAAGCACATCTACCGGATTCATGGAGTACCGCGGGACAAACAATCAGAGAGGTCAATCCAGACGCTTGAAGATGTTTGAGATGTTGCGTCTCGGAATTTGGTAGGTTTTGGGAAGACCAAATTGCATTTGGTGAAGTTTTCCTACGAGAGGAACAATCAGTTTCGACGGAGCTGGAAATTGAGGCCAGGTACATCAGGTCATTTGAAGTTTAAGAAGAGTTGGAAGTAGCGTACTAATTAGCTCTACCAGCTAATCTTGAAAGTGTGCAACGTCTTCTACGTCACAGCTCAGACGCTACATTTTGGATTCGAGTCACATTTTTGGATAATGTAGAGCTGAAGATTGGACTTAACCTTTCAGTGCCAGAGAAACCAGTTGCAAGCGTAGTCAGATGTGAGAAGAAGATCAGATTTTTTTAGCCATCATTTAAACTCCTACTTCTTATCTTTTCGTTCTAAACTTGACTGATGCTGCTAAGTCAGCCTAGATTTGCAAGCTATCTCTTTATCAAGCTTGATCATGACGGTATTTTATTGGGTGCACCCACTAATATATTGTCTAATCAGAACCGGTGCATGATGGTCTGATCAACCTCGTGTACTTTGGTTCGCTTTTGTATTTTTCTGCGTGGATGATATCATAAAACTTGTCCCTAAACCGTCTCATCCACGACTGCCTTGGAAATTCTTATGCTTGGACCTGAGTTACGGGCGTAGTACCCGTACCTGGTTGTCTTTTCTTTCCTACCTTTAAATTTCGAGGACGAAATTTTCTAAGGAGGGAAGATTGTGAAACCCATATCCTGTGTTTTATTATTTAATAATGTTTAGTATTATAATTAGCATTTTCTAAAAATAATTATTAATAATATTACTATTAAATATTTTTGGATGAAAAAGGATTTTAAAAAAAAAAAAAATTATTAACAACATGGACTTTTGATTTAGACCCAGACCCGAGTCCGAACCCAGACCCAGGCCTGAACCCGAACCCAATCTATTTCCTCTCTTTCTTAAAATCTGATTTGACTAATAGTTGTTTTAAAAAAAAAATATATATAATATTTTGAGCTGTCCCGTTGGACCAGCATGTTTGGGCTTGACCCACTCCTTTCCTTCCCTATTCTTTCTCACTGATCTCACTCCTATCCACACACGCAAACACCCCACCTCCCCATATTTCTCCAACGTTCATCCCCACTCACCCTTTATTTCTCACATAACTTTCCATTCTCTTCTCCCACAAAGAACTCTCAGAGACTAATAACTCTCCCTCTCTCTCTTCATCTCAACACTCACTCCCCACTTAACTCTCATAACTTTTTTCCTTCCCCTTCTGTAACATCTTTTTCCCTATCCCTATATAATTCCCTCCTCTTTTTATTCTCAGGGAGCAAACTCTCTTTCTCTCAAAGCCTCACCTAATCTCTCTCACGAACACTTATTCCTCTCTGTGGAGAAGAATCTTCTCAAACCCATTTTCTTTCCTTCACCATCACAATCTCTCTCTCCCTCTCTCTGTCTGTGGTGAACCGAGCTCCCCCGAGGGTTTCCGAGCCCTTGCTCCGCCCCGCCGCCCTCTCTGTGGCCGCGCGCGCGACCCGCCGGCGAGCCCCCTCTCCGGCCAGCAACCCGCGCCGACCTCCGCCCCGCGCCCCGCGTCTCCGGCCGTTCCACCGCCGACGCCGCCTCCCCGCTGCCTTCCGCAGCAGCCCCCGCTGCTTTTCGCAGCAGCCTCCGCTGCCCCGCGGCGAGCCCCGCTGTCCAGCGGTCATCTGCGACGCCCCGCCTCCGTCGAACCCCTCTCCCGCGGCCGATCTCCGCTATCCAGCGCAGATCCGCGTCTCCCCGTCGCTGTCCAGCGCTTTCCCGTGGACTCCTTGCTGTTCCCGTGGACTTTCCCGCGGTTCGGGACTTCTACCTGCTGCCGACTTTGTTCGGATTCCTTTTTCGAGTTTTTCCCGCGGCTCCCCGCCAACGGAATCTGGTAATTTCTGTTAATCAGAGTAGTTCGTCCCTCCCGTGAGTCGATGATGATAGATCGGTCCCCCGGTTCCCTCTCGGGAATCCGGATAGCTGCGTTATAATTTTCGTTTAGCTGCGTTAGTTTGATTTTCCTGTGTTTTTACTTGCTGGGTTGGTGTGAATTGGTTGATATTGGATTCCCGGACTTTTCAGGAATTATTTCTGTGGTGTTGGAATTTTGGTGGATATTTCTGTGGACCATTTTGGTTGGAAATGGGTTTTCCCTGGTTTGGGACATTTTGCAGGTGTTTGTTGGCGCGCTTCCCAGTTTTGGGTTTGTCCCGGAATAGAGGAAGTGCTGCCCAATTTTTACAAAATTATATTTTTAATTGATTTCAAAACTGGCTTTCGAAAATGATTTTCTAAACCGATTTTCGGGCGACGACCGTACCGGTCTGTGGGCCCCGGCGAAATGCAAACGCACCGGTCCGACCGGACGTTGAGGCATAAACCGAATTTGAGGAAATGGACCGAGTCTGAGACTCCTAGCTTTCTTTAAATTATTATTTTATTTTTTAGGCTAAATATTATAGTTATTTAAATTCTGCATTTTATTTAATAATTCAGTCATTTTCTTATTTAATGTAAAAGAAAGATGTATCGGGCATAAGCCCACCCTAGGACCATTAGCTGTGCCAATGTATTTGTGTAGCGTAGTTATTTTATTTTATTTCTGGTGGATGTGATTTGGGTGGTTTTTGTGATTATCGCATATTCGTAGTTTAGAACGTAATTTAGTGGTTAATTACGAGTTTAGCTAAAATGAATAAAATATTATTAATTCACGGTTTATCACTAAAAGAAATTGTATTTTTATAAATATATTACAAAACACTAAGTTTTCCAAAGTTAAATTGATTCTCGCGTTATTTTTCAAATAATCCAATTAACCGGTTAATCAACGCACGTAGTTGCGACGTAATCGTTAGCTATAAATTAATACAACTTAAAACCTGACTAGGACTTACTACTAGAGATTGCAACTAGCACACTTAGTCTGGTTATTCAAGGATCTAAGTCGAGTTCTCAACTGTAGGAACTCGAAGTTACAATTGACGTTCCTCTTCGGTACCGACTCGTCTATCCAGTCATTCTAAAACAAAGGCAAGTGCAGTTATGTCTATTTGGTAATTTATCTAGTAATTGTTTTATTGCAATTTTAAACCACATTGCTACACGGAACTCTCTCCTAGAGTTCGAATATTGACTCATTGATTGAATCTGATTGACTCGGGATATTGGGGGAGTAGTGTAGCGTCTATGACCAATACCCCTATATTGCATCATTGATTGTGCGAGCTGATTCCTCCTATACACGAGGATAGGCCGGACCGTATCATTAGGATATAATTGAATCATCCCAAGCCGGTCATAGTTCGTTACCTACTCAAATCACATTGTTTTAAATTGTAGAATTGTGAAAAATATTGTTAAAGTATTTCAAATTGTTTAATATTGCAAATTTCAAATTATTATTTGAATTATTGGATATTCGTAATTGTACTTTGCTCCCTCCTGACTGGAGATCCAACATTTTAGGTATCACTGATGAGGCTTTGTTACGCGATCCCAAGACGAGGAATTCGAGATTGCTGAGCTGTTTGCCTAGAGATTTCTTTTATTCATGATATATAAAAAAAATGGTTTAAGTTGTATCTTTTATTTCATGTAAAAGTTTAATAAAGTTTTAAATTTCCGAATGTTGAGTTGTGACAAATATAGTGTTGTTGTATGGTTACCTGCTACTGAACAGCTTACTGCCGCCGTCTCAACAACGGTGCAGGCTGGGCATGATCCGATTCGACCCAAGCAATTGGGACCGGGTCGTGACAACATTTAAATCCAAGAATGCTATAAGTACCACTAGACCTCTACAATTACTGCATATGAATTTATTTGGACCTAGTAGAATTGCTACTCTAGGTGGTAAATTATATGCTTTTATAATAGTAGATGATTTCTCTAGGTACATATGGGTATATTTTCATACACGCAAGAATGATGCACTGTCTGAATTAATCTTCTTTTGCAAGAAAGTTTAAAATGAGAAATAATTCATGATCACTCCTATTCGAAGCGATCATGACGGCGAATTTGAGAATGCAGAGTTTAAGCATTTTTGTGACACATACAGTTATATGCATGAGTTCTCTTGTCCTACGACTCCACAAAAAAATAGAGTTGTGGAACGTAAGAACTGGACTCTATCTGAAATGGCTAGAGTAATGTTAAAACGGTTTAGTCTACCTAAATACTTTTGGGCTGAAGCTGTCAATACAGCTTGCTATGTTCTCAATAGGATCTAATTCGACCTATATCGAAGAAGACTCCCTATGAGTTATGGTTTGATAGGACACCATTAATTTCATACCGAGTTAAAACGTAACCTACTTAGCATAAGCCATTTAGCTGACCATGGTTATGGTATTAACTCTGTCACAGACAAATGTACTATAGTTGATAGCTCAACTAATAGTACTATCTTTGAACGTATTAGAAAAGACAATATATATATTTTCTATTTGTTAAAAGATGCTAACAAAGTAGGTAGATGCTTAATGGCCAAAAGTGATGAGAGTCAAATATGGCATATGAGACTCAATCATGCAAATATGGACACAATTTCAAGACTATCCACAAAAAAGTTGGTACGAAGCTTACCGAATATTACTTTCAAGAAGGACACGGTATGTAGAATGTGAAAAGAACAAAGCTACCCAATCCATATTTAAATCTAAGAATGCTATAAGTACCACTAGACCTCTACAATTACTGCATATGAATTTATTTGGACCTAGTAGAATTGCTACTCTAGGTGGTAAATTATATGCTTTTATAATAGTAGATGATTTCTCTAGGTACATATGGGTATATTTTCATACACGCAAGAATGATGCACTGTCTGAATTCATCTTCTTTTGCAAGAAAGTTTAAAATGAGAAATAATTCATGATCACTCATATTCGAAGCGATCATGACGGCAAATTTGAGAATGCAGAGTTTAAGCATTTTTGTGACACATACGGTTATCTGCATGAGTTCTCTTGTCCTACGACTCCACAAAAAAATAGAGTTGTGGAACGTAAGAACAGGACTCTATCTGAAATGGCTAGAGTAATGTTAAAACGGTTTAGTCTACCTAAATACTTTTGGGCTGAAGCTGTCAATACAGCTTGCTATGTTCTCAATAGGATCTAATTCGACCTATATCGAAGAAGACTCCCTATGAGTTATGGTTTGATAGGACACCATTAGTTTCATACCGAGTTAAAACGTAACCTACTTAGCATAAGCCATTTAGCTGACCATGGTTATGATATTAACTCTGTCACAAACAAATGTACTATAGTTGATAGCTCAACTAATAGTACTAACTTTGAAGGTATTAGGAAAGACAATATATATATTTTCTATTTGTTAAAAGATACTAACAATGTAGGTAGATGCTTAATGGCCAAAAGTGATGAGAGTCAAATATGGCATATGAGACTCAATCATGCAAATATGGACACAATTTCAAGA
This sequence comes from Iris pallida, assembly GCA_029216955.1. Classification (NCBI taxonomy): domain Eukaryota; kingdom Viridiplantae; phylum Streptophyta; class Magnoliopsida; order Asparagales; family Iridaceae; genus Iris; species Iris pallida. Next base: position 4,120,329 of record JANAVB010017400.1, read on the forward strand.
CTATCCACAAAAAAGTTGGTACGAAGCTTATCGAATATTACTTTCAAGAAGGACACGGTATGTAGAATGTGAAAAGAACAAAGCTACCCAATCCACATTTAAATCCAAGAATGCTATAAGTACCACTATACCTCTACAATTACTGCATATGAATTTATTTGGACCTAGTAGAATTGCTACTCTAGGTGGTAAATTATATGCTTTTATAATAGTAGATGATTTCTCTAGGTACATATGGGTATATTTTCATACACGCAAGAATGATGCACTGTCTGAATTCATCTTCTTTTGCAAGAAAGTTTAAAATGAGAAATAATTCATTATCACTCCTATTCGAAGCGATCATGACGGCGAATTTGAGAATACAGAGTTTAAGCATTTTTGTGACACATACGGTTATCTGCATGAGTTCTCTTACCCTACGACTCCACAAAAAAATAGAGTTAAATGGCTAGAGTAATGTTAAAACGGTTTAGTCTACCTAAATACTTTTGGGCTGAAGCTGTCAATACAGCTTGCTATGTTCTCAATAGGATCTAATTCGACCTATATCGAAGAAGACTCCCTATGAGTTATGGTTTGATAGGACACCATTAGTTTCATAGTTCAAGATATTTGGTTACAAATGTTTTATTCTCAATACTAAAGACAATTTGGGAAATTTTAACGTAAAGGCCGATAAAGATATCATTTTAGGTTATACGGCGAAGTGCAAAGGGTACCGAGTCTTCAACAAAAGAAGCATGATCATCGAAGAGTCAATTAACGTCACTTTTGACGAACTGAATCAACAGACAATCGATGATGATGAAGACATGAGTACACCAAGTACAGCACCTGTAGAACCTTCGAGTCTGGGCAGATCACGTACAGAACCAGAAGCCGGAACCAGCTACCTTAAGAGTTTGCCAAAAAGAATAAATTTTTTGGTTGACCATCCCAAGGACTTGGTAATAGGTGAGATTGCCAGGGGTATAAGTACTCGTTCCTCTGGCAAAGATATAGTTTCCTGTATTACATTTATTTCATAGCTTGAACCCAAAACTATTGAAGAAGCATGTAGCGATAATTTTTGGTTAGATGCTATACAAGAGGAATTAAACCAACTTGAACGGAATCAAGTTTGGAAACTTGTTCCGAAGCCCATTGATCATTCGGTCATTGGCACCCATTGGCTATTCCGAAATAAATTTAATGAGAATGGTTTAGTTACTCGTAACAAGGTTCGAATCGTAGCTCAAAGATACAACCAAAAGAAAGGTATCAACTACGATGAGACCTATGCCCCAGTTGCGAGATTAGAATCCATTCGTATGTTATGTGTATTTGCATATTTTTATAATTTCAAACTATTTCAAATGGATGTTAAGAGTATATTTTTGAACGATTTTATAAAAAAACAAGTTTATGTAGCTCATTCTCCAGGTTTTACTGATTTTAAAAATCCTGATTATGTTTTCAAGTTGAAGAAAGACTTATACGGTTTGAAACAAGCCCCTCATGCTTGGTATGATCGTTTAAGCTTTTTTCTACCTGATAATAGTTTTACAAAAGGTAAGGTTGATACTACACAGTTTATAAAGTTTTTAATTCAAATTTATGTAGAAGATATTATCTTTGGATCTACAGATGAATCTCTCTGTCAAAAATTTTCAAAGTGTATACAGAATGAGTTTGAGATGAGCATGATGGAAGAACTGAAATTCTTTCTCGGACTACAAATCAAACAAACCAACAATGGGACGTTCATTAATCAAGCCAAGTACACAAAAGACTTGTTAAAGAAGTTCGACCTGGAAACTGTCAAACCACTTGGCACTCCGATGGCGACTTCAACCAAGCTTGATATTGATGAACAAGGCAAACCGGTCGACATAAGTAAGTATCAAGGTATGATTAGTAGCTTACATTATTTAACTGCTAGTCTTTTTGATATAATATTTAGCATTTGCTTGTGTGCATGTTTTCAAGCTAACCCTAAAGAATCGCATTTGTGTGCGGTTAAGCGTATCTTTCGATACCTTAAAGACACTTCTTCTGTCGGCTTGTGGTATCCCAAAACCATGTCCTTTGACCTAACCGGTTACTCGGATGCTGATTTTGCTGGATACAAAGTAGATAGAAAAGTACAAGCGATACATGTTATTTTCTAAGTAAGGCTTTAGTCTCTTGGTTTAGCTAGAAATAAAATTATGTCGCATTAGCAACTACTGAGACTGAGTATATCGCCGTAGGACGTTGTTGTGCACAAATTTTATAGATGAAGCAAACCTAAGAAGACTTTGGTTTACTTTACACACACATACGCATTTTCTGTGATAACACTAGCACTATTAATTTGACTAAGAATCCTATATATCATTCTCGCACTAAGCATATTGAGATTCGACATCATTTTCTTAGAGATCATCAAACAAATAGAGATATAGACCTTGTATATATAGACACAGAGAATCAACTGGCTGATATCTTTACAAAACTATTAGCGGAAGATCGTTTCAATTATTTATGTCGAGAATTAGGAATTTTAGATGTCAATAATATTAATTGATTTTGTTTTATCAATTATCTTTCAATATACAAAAACTATTTTCGATACAAGCCTATAAATGGTCTGTCTGTTACCATGGCTACGACTAATGCGAAACGGTATTTAAGTGTTCCCCGATGAACCTCCGTTAGATGGAACAGTACACCTACAGCTAATCTGAGACAGTCGTTGTGTAAGAAAAAATAATTCATAAAATAATATTAATTATATTAATTGGAATTTAAAATAACTAAACTAAGAATTAAATAATTGAAAAAGGATTGATGAATAAAAAGTGGCTTGCATTTATTTCTGTTGAAAAAGACCTCAACAGAACCCTGGGCGAACTCGTACTGAATTCGGCCCGAGTTCTGTTGGTGGTATATATTTTTAAGTCAGAAACGAGTGGCCCCCTTCATATTTATCTTCTCCAAATCCTCAAATCCCAGCAGCAGTCGCTCCCGAGCCCTCTAAATCCTAGCTTTTTTCTAAGCCATTGCTCCCATTCCTTATGGAGATTTCAATCCAAACTTTAGATTCGTGTGGAGATTCTCGTCCTCTACAACATACTCAATTCTTGGAAGGTATAACCTCCTCCTTGTCTCTCTTTCAAATTCACAGTTTTCAATATTTCCATAGAAGCAATGCCTAGGATTTCGAACCCCTTCAAGAGGAAGATGACTACGGCTAGTGAAGAGGCCTCATCTTCGGATCCTATTCAAGGATCACTCTTTTCTCCGGTTCAATCGGCCGACGGAGCATACAATGAGTTCTACTTTGAAACTCATGACCAATCCCTATTATGGTATGTAGATTTCTCTGTTCGCAAAATATACATCGGCACACTATTAAATACACCGTATTTTCTGAGCATCGTCCATACTTTGAAGCATTAGGGTTGTACGAACTTGTCACCTACCAATATCCTATTACAACTAATACTATTCGTCTATTTTATTGCAATTTTACTTTGAACACTTTTACTGTTCAAAGTCGTATCGGTGGACTTAATATCGAATTCAATGATGTCCACTTAGCAAAAATCCTCGATATCTACAATGAAAGTGCTCCGCTTGATGATATCATGGAATTTGAATTTCTCGCTGGCACAACTTTGAGCAGTTTTGAGAACGAACTTTATTCTCCTGACCGTGTTCGTTCTACTAAGTTTAAAGCTGCAAGCATGAATTTATTCAACTATGAATTGCATCTTATCATCTATTCCACCATCTTGCCTAAATCCACTTCAAAAGACGATGTTACCACCCTTGAGTTGTTTACCTTTATCACATTCGTAAGGGTATTTATTTTTCTGTCCCCAAAACTAATATCCAAATGATGGGACATTGTCGCAAAAAGAACAAAAACCTTGCTTACGTGATGATTATCCCGATCTGTCAGTATGTTGAGATTGACTTATCCACTTGCTCTCTAGACTCTAAGCCTAATTAGCTTCAGCTGTCTCATCGCAGCATAGCTATCCCTTCTGTTCCTCCTACTGCTACTGCTCCACCTCCTCAGACCTGCCAGATGACCTATGAGGGTATCCACCAGCATCGCTTTGATTTGCGAGCTTTTATCACTGACACATCTAGGGAATGCGAGTTTCGTGATGGCAGTCGATTTGAGACTCTCGCAAGTTCTTTCACGAATCTATATTTTGCTCAGACTGGTCATACTGCTAGTTCTCCTCTCCGAGATCCAGCTGCATCAGAATACCGCTCTGAGGATGAGGCGGTTCGTCCCTTCTTTCAGTTCGTTAATGCATATGACTCATACCATAGTTCTGGTGCTACTCACTACTAAAATTTGCTCTATTAGCGACGTAAATTTAGCGACATTAGAATAACATCGCTAAATTGTGCACATTAGTGATGTTTAATAGAAACGTCGCTAATAGTTGCCACTAGCGACGAAAATAGCGACGTGACAACGACGTATATTAGTTACAAGAGCTAGTCGTCGTGAAACGTCGCTATGACGTCGCTAATAGCGACTAATTTAGCGACGTAAGGATGGACGTTGCTAAATTCTAATTAAATTCCCTCCAACGATTCATTTTCCCCTATTTTACTCTCTTACTCTCTCTCGTCCCCCTTCGACGCTCTGACTCTCTCCGGCGACTCTTACTCTCTCTGGCGACTCTCCTTCCTCTCCGGTACGTGACTCTCTCCCTCCCTCTTTCCTCTTTCTCTTTATTTTGGTTGTTAGTGGTTGGGGGGGGTACGGGTGGCTCGGGGGGAGGGGCAGGGGGATACGGGTGAGTGGGGGGTGGCTGGAGGGTGGGGCGGGGGGGTGAGGGTGGCTGGAGGTGAGGAGGGGGGCTGGAGGAAGGGGAGCTAGGGTTAGAGTTTGGGTTAGGGGTGGGTGTGTGTGGGGGAGGGACGGGGGGTTGAGGGCGGCTAGGGGAGGGGAGCAGGAGGGATGGGGACGACTGGGGGAGGGGAGCATTGGCGGTGGGGGCGGCTGGGGGAGGGGAGCAAGGGGGAGGGGAGGGTTAGGGTTCGGGTTAGGGGTGGGGGTGAGGAGGGGGGGCTGTGGGGAGGGGGGTTAGGGTTAGGGTTCGGGTTAGGGTTAGGGGTGGTTGGTGGGGAGGGGGGCTGGTGGGGGAGGGGTTAGGGATAGGGTTCGGGTTAGGGTTAGGGGTGGTGTAGGGGGGAGGGGTGCGGGGGGGCTTGGTCAAGGGCACCGATAGTGCCGAAAAATCTAATAATTTAGTAATAATAATTTTTTTTTGACACCGAAAAATACGATACTCCGATTCGCAAGTACCGATAGTGCCTATATTTGTAACAAGTAGTTTTGTTGGTTGGTTAATTGGTAACATGGTGATCAGGACATATAGTCCCTGCAGCCATTCGACTGGCGAGGCAGAAACTATGTAGCCGTAGATAAAGTTGACTATCCTCCGACCCTCATCCCTCAGCAATGATGATACGACAACCTATCACTATATCTTTTAGTAGTAGATGATGTTTTAATATTACATTATGTGTGTTCATCTTGATTCTGTTATATCCTTCAGATACTAGATTCGATAAGAACATATACTACACCATATGTACAGAACATAGATGATTCATACTAATGTATGCTAGAATGAATTTTGGGTTGTGTTCTGAGCCATCCGCTCTCATACGTAAAACAGATATGAATTAGTATTGTGTGTCAATCTTTGTTTTTGTATTTTCGACGAACCCAGGGATTGGATTCTGTATTTTGTATTTTGGATTTTGTATTTTGGCTCCAACTCCAGCTCCATATGCATTAATCTATGGTACGACATGGTGATCAGGACATAGTCCCTGCAGCCATTCGACTGGCGAGGCAGAAACTATGTAGCCGTAGATAAAGTTGACTATCCTTCGACCCTCATCCCTCGGCAATGATGATATGACAACCTATTACTATATCTTATATAGTAGTAGGTGATGTCTTAGTATTACATTATGTGAGTTCATCTTAATTCTGTTATATTCTTCAGATACTAGATACGATAAGAACATATACTACACCATATGTACAGAACATAGACGATTCATACTAATGTATGCTAGAATGAATTTTGGGTTGTGTTCTGAGCCATTCGTCCCCACACTTGGCAATTAAGCATATGAAATATATCGTTGAAGAACATAAAACTTGTGGTCGTTACTGCAGAAAGTGCAGACTAACATTAATTGACGCACGAAAAGGAGGGGATCAAAGCTGTAACAAGTAAAGTTGTGTTTTGGATGTTCTACTCTTGTAAGCTCTTTGTTCACAAAGCAAGATATAAAGAATACAGAACAAGTATCGAGTTTATAACTCTTGTAAGCTCTATACTTTAGTTACGAACTCGATACTTGTTCTGTATTCTTTAATTATAGCTTGCTTTGTGAACAAAGAGTTTATAAGAGTTCTTTTTCCAAAGTACAACTTTACTTGTTGCAGCTTAGAGCCCCTCATTTTCGTGCGTCAGTTCATGTCGGTCTTTACTTTTTGTAGTAACTTCCTCCAATTAACATCCATCCCTTGGCAATAATGATACGACAACCTATCTTGATTATGTTATTATAGTAGATGATGTCTTAGTATTACATTTTGTGGGTTCATCTTGATTCTTTTACATCCTTCAGATACTAGATTCGATAAGAACATATACAACACCATATGTACATAACATAGATGATTCATACTAATGTATGCTAGAATGAATTTTGGGTTGTGTTCTGAGCCATCCGTTCTCACACTTAAAACAGATATAAATTAGTATTGTGTGTCAATCTTTGTTTTTGTATTTTCGGCGAACCCAGGGATTGGATTCTGTATTTTGTATTTTAGATTCTGTATTTTGGCTCCAGCTCCAGCTCCATTTGCATTAATCTACGGTACGACATGGTGATCAGGACATAGTCCCTGCAGCCATTCGACTGGCGAGGCAGAAACTATATAGTCGTAGATGAAGTTGACTATCCTCCAACCCTCATCCCTCGACAATGATGATACGACAACCTATCACTATATCTTTTAATAGTAGATGACGTATTAGTATTACATTATGTGGGTTCATCTTGATTCTGTTATATCCTTCAGATACTAGATTCGATAAGAACCTATACTACACCATATGTACAGAACATAGATGATTCACACTAATGTATGCTAGAATGAATTTTGGGTTGTGTTCTGAGCCATCCTTTCTCACACTTGGCAAAAAATCGAATATTCTGTATTTTATCTGCTTTCAAAAATGTACTCAAACGAGATGATGGTTCCTTTAGTTAGCTTGCTTATGTTACAATTATATTCTTTATGAATATCGATCTTACCAAATGGCACCTATGACCCGAGCAGTGGCACGTCGTTTGTGGGAAACACTGAATGCTGAGGTGGCTCCTCCTACTGTTAAGGAGTAAGTGGCACCGGTAGCTAGTGAGACCGGGAGTTTTATTCATCCAGCACCTGCAGTGGACTGCATCTCTCCTGGCGCCTCGATCCCACTTATTCGAAGTGGTTGTGTGATCGTATCACTGAGCATTTATGTGAGCTGCGTGGTTGTCATTAGCTATTAGTACTTATTTGTATTAGACTATTTGTATTGGAACTTATTTGTATTAGACTATTTGTATTGGACTACATATATGAATTAGTACTGTGTCAATCTCTGGATTGTATCTCCAGCTCCAGCTCCAGCTCTAGCTCCATTTGCATTCTGGATTCTATATTTTGTATTTTGGATTTTGTATTTTGGCTCCAGGTCCAACTCCATTTGCATTAATCTACGGTACGACATGATGATCAGGACATAGTCCCTGCAGCCATTCGACTGGCGAGGCAGAAACTATGTAGCCGTAGATAAAGTTGACTGTCCTTCGACCCTCATCCCTTGGCAATGATGATACGACAACCTATCACTATATCTTTTAGTAGTAGATGATGTCTTAGTATTACATTATGTGGGTTCATCTTGATTCTGCTATATCCTTCAGATACTAGATTCGATGAGAACATATACTATACCATATGTACAGAACATAGATGATTCACACTAATATATGATAGAATAAATTTTGGGTTGTGCTCTGAGCTATCCGTTCTCACACTTGGCAAAAAATCGAATTTTCTGTATTTTATCTGCTTTCGAAAATGTACTCAAACGAGAGGGCACCTGTTCTCACCGATGGCACCTAAGACCCGAGGATCTCGCTTGAGAGAGTCACAGATGGCTGCTCCAGAGAGCAGTTCCACCGAGAGAGCTGTTCCAGAAGTGACTCCTAAAGCCGAGAGAGCTGTGAAAGAGGAGGTGGCACCAGAGGGCAGTTCCACTAGGAGTTCCAGTCATCTATCTCCTCTGGATATTGATCTTGCTGCCGTGGATCCTACTTATGCGCGCTGGCTGAGGGAGTTCTATCTGCCCCAGCATAGACGACAGTAGATACATATATTGACTGGATTTGTTTCCAGAAGACTTATTTCTGACAACCGATATTTAATGGATATTTGTTTTGATGGATATATCTCCTCTGGATATTGTGATGGATATTTGTTTTGATGGTTATATCTCCTTTGGATATTGTGATGGATATTTATTTTTGGTGTGTGATGTATATTGGTTTATGTGATATGTGATGCATATCGTGATGTATATTGGTTTGTGTGATGTGTGATGTGTGATGCATATTGTGATGTTCCGAGAGGCTTGAGGAGACGACTAATTATTTTTGGTTTATTCTGGATTGTATTGTGCGTGCCGGTGTTGAGTGTTCCACCGAAGGGGTCGGCGAACCCAGGGATTAGATTCTGTATTTTGGATTAGATTGGATTCTGTATTTTGGATTGTACATTTGCATTCTGGATTCTTTTTTTTAATTTTTATTCAATTTAGCGACGTTTTTAGCGACATTTATATTTGTCGCTAACTGTTAGCGACAAATATAAATGTCGCTGAAAACGTCGCTAAAATGTTGACATGGCAAACAATCTGATGCCACCACATCGTCGCAAAAATGTCGCTAATGTGTCGCTAATCGGCGACCACCAGAAAATGTCGTAAATAACGTCGCTATTTAGCGACGTTATGAGCGTCGCTAACTAATGTCGCTATAGCGACGTTTTACGACGTTTTCTCGATTAGCGACACGCTTTTTTCTGTCGTTTCTAAAACATCGCTGAAAATGTCGCTAATTTAAGTTAGCGACGTTTTGGCCGAGATTGGCGACGTTTTGGAACGTCGCTAATCTGACAAATTTTTGTAGTGACTCCACACCCTTCTGGAGCTGGCACTTCTGGAGCTGGTCCATTTGGGCATGGTGGCATTGCTGGTGCTGATGATGATGATGACTCTGAGGACTTTTGATCTAGATGTGATGCATTTTGTCTAGATGTTATCTTGTTAGACTTTTTATTGTCTATGTTTACTTAGAAATGCTCCGACATTCCAAGATAGCACTTTATTTTTTTGTGCACTGAGTCTTTGTTTGCTGAGATGATGTATTTTGGAACATCTATTATGCTTTTTTATAGCATGCTTTCTATTTCAGTTTGGACGGTTCTCTATCTTTATGTTTATTCGTAGCATTATCTCTCTTAGCTTATGCTTCTACATATAAACTGCCTATGAAATACATATTTATTGTTATAAAAAAATTCTTGTATTTCTTCAACGTTGGATTCTTATATATATATTGCAGGAGAGCTTCTCTCTTTGCAATTATTTCGCTAAGTGACAATGGGAGAGAAATAGGATCTAACATCTTTTGCAGGATACAAAAATATTTTTGAAGATTCAGTATAGTACCATTACTGAACAAGTACAATTTTGATTTCTTGTCAAATCAAAGATCGAGATGGTATATCGGTCAAGGTTTGTCAATTATCAAAATGGAGGAGATTGTTGGTCCATTGGTCATGGTCGAACCTGATTTGAATAATTGGTCTAACCCTGTCTCGATATAAGGACTACTTGGATATTTCCTGAGAACTTCTACCATACTATTCAAAACTGAAGTTGTTTTGCCACATGAATCTGTATTTCAATATTCAATATAATTTTTATATTTATTGAGTCTATGAATACTTTGTACACCGAGTCATACTGGAAAATAGGCTACCCCAAAATATTTTCAAAATATTATTTTTTTAAAATAGCCCATTTTACAAAAAGCTAATAACTGCTAAAACTTTTCAAAAGCCAAAAACTCAAAATCCGATTTACAAAATTCTCTAAAAAAAAAGTCTTGACACCAACAGAGTTCAGCCCGAGTTTGGTCCGAACTCGCCCCGAGTTCGTTTGGTGCCGTTGGATTTTGAACTTGGTCACCCTCTGTTACGGATGCAGCGGCTATCAAGATACTTCAAAGAATTCTGTCCGAATTTTCTCCGAGTTCTGACTTTGGAAAACCTATAAATAGAGAAAAATTTCACTCATTTCAACACACCTCCCTTCTCTCTAAGCTTAATACATCTTCCAAAGTGTTTTAAGCTCTTTCATTTTCAAATCCCAAGCCAGTTACAATCCTCTAGTCGATTTGCCAGTGCGATACAGTCTAGAAGTTTCAGCAAGATTGTAATCAGAGGCTTGATATACTAGTACAAAAATCCACCTAGGCTACATTGGTTCACCGTGGCTGTATGCTTTTAGCCATAGATTATTTTTACATCCAAAGCGTAGCCTATTTTGGCGTGACTTTTGATACCCATATGACTACGTTAAACTTGAATGACAATATAACATAAAAATTCGTAGCCATAGACCATAACCGTGGCTAATTGGTACCAAACTTTTTTTTTTAGTCAACCATTTTTCCTATAACCATGGCTATAATTCCTTATAGACACAATTTATTTTTAACGTGGCTAGTGTTTATATTAAAGCCACTTGGGTTATTTTAACCATGGTCTTAGCTATCTTTCAGACATGCAAAATTTATTCTAACATGGCCAATTCATGACTTATAGTTACGCAGAATTTGTAGCACTATGGTTAAAAACCTTCAGAAGACACAAATTATTTTCTACGTAGCTATTGTTTACCTTTAAGACATGGGGAATCAGTTAAACTATGGCGATAAATTCGTTATAAACACACAAGTTTGCTTCCGTGTGGCTATTGTTTACCTTAAAGTCATATGGTTTTATTTTAACCATGACCTTATCTATCATTTAGACACGCAAAAACTAAATTAACATGGCCAATTCATGACTTACAGCTACGCAACATTGGTAGAAACATGGTATAAAACTATCTGAAGACACGCAAATATTTTTCACATGGAAATTGATCACCTTTTACAAACATAAAATCAGTTAAATCGTGACGATAAATTCATTATAGGCACACAATTGTTTTTCATAGTGGCTATTGTTTACCCTAAAGCCACATGGATTTATTTTAACTGTGGGCTTAGCTATCATTCAGACACGCGAAAAATAATATAACATGACCAATTTATGACTTTCAGCTACGCAGAATTTGTAGCACCATGGTTAAAAACATTTTAAAGATGCGCAAATATTTTTCCACGTGGCTATTGATCATCTTTTAGACATAGGAAATCAGTTAAACCATGGCAATAAATTCCTTATAGATACACAATTATTTTTCAGAGTGGTTATTGTTTACCCTAAAGCCACATGACTTTGTTTTAACCATGGCCTTAGCTATCATTCAGACACGCAAAAAATAATTTAACATGGCCAATTTATTACTTTCTGCTACGCATAATTTCTAGTACCATGGTTAAAAACTTTCTGAAGGCACATTTCAACGTGGCTATTGATCTACTTTTAGACACAGGAAATAAGTTAAACCATGGTAATAAATTCATTATAGACACACAATTGTTTTTCAGCATGGCTAGTTGTATCATTTAGCCACATGTATTTAATTCCACCATGGACAATTAATGACTTTTAGTTACTAGTATTTCTTATGACCATGGCTAATAGTTATCTTTAAGCCACAAGTAATTGACTATTTTGTGGCCATCGTTGTCATTCAGCCACTTGAAAATGGTAAGCTCCGTGACTACAATTACCCTTTGGCCATGGTTAAACATCTGTACATTGTGAGGCTTTTGATGTGCAGCCACGAAAATACAATTTTTGGCCATGGTTAAACATCTATCCTCGTGGCTGTATTTAATGGACATATTGGCCACATTTTTTTATCATGTCTAACAAAATTTAAATCACACCATTTAAATTGATCAAAAATTTATATTATTAATTATATGAGAAACATTACATATTAATATTCCAGGTAATAGTTAAGCAAAATTTGTAGCTCCCCTTCCCGAAAAATTTTGAAAATATTTTTTATTTTATTTATTTAATTTAAATGGGGATTTTACGATTTTTATAAATAATTATTAGATAATTATTACGGTAGAAGACCTTAGCCATGGTTAAGAATTGGAGTACAAGACGACAAGGAATCATGGCACGGATAGTGCAGTGGCGTGCCTTGACCAGTGTATTAGCCTTGGTAGGGAAGGACGAGCCATAGTGACATCCTAACTAGGAAAACCAGGCCAAGTTGTGACATGACCATTATAAATAGTTAATTATTTATTATTAAATATTATTTGACGTAGAGTGACCAGTTATACCATTTTTAGCTCGGACTGGATCTGAACTGAGCCCAAGCCCATGTAGGCATCCGGTGTACATAAAAATTCCATGTAGACATATTTCATGTAGATGCAATGCCTATTTTTGGTATATTAAATTTTGTTATTTTATTATTATTATTTTATTGGAATTGTTATTTGATATTATTACTTTATTGGTTATATTATTTTATATCAAATATATGTGTGTATTTGTACGTATATATAAATATATATAATAGAGTATGTGTGTGTATATACATACATATATATATATATATATATATATATATATATATATATATATATATATATATATATATATATATATATATATATATATACTTAGAGATTTATATATGTATATAGATATATATGTAAATAGAAATAGAAATAGAAATAGGAAATAGAAATAAGAAATAAGATATATATAGGTAATTATGTGCATGTGTATATATATAAATATATATATAAATATATATGTATATGTGTATTTATATATATATTATATATATATATATGTATATGCGGGTATATATGTATGTATGCATATACATACGTAATTATGTGTATATATATATATATATATATATAAATATATATAAGTATTAGTTATATAAATGAAAAGGAAATAAAAAAGGAATTAATGAAAACAAAACAAGCCCTAGCCTAAAAGCCAGCCCAACCAAGTCCCTGCAAACCCGAGCCCGATCAGCATCCCCAACCCGGCCCAAAACCAAGAATCCCAGCCGAACCTATAACTCTCAGGATGAACCCGAGAGTTTTCGTAGCACAGCAATATATTTCGTGAGAGAGAGAGTCTCGAAAAACGCTACAAAACCCTAACCACCACCTGCCAGCGCCGCCACCCCAGGCCACCTGCGGGCGCTCCGCCACCGCGTACGCCACCGCCCGTGCGCCGGGGTCGGCCGGCAGGCAAGCGCGCGCGTTTGACGGGATAGCAACAGCAGTAGCAGGCAGCAACGCGCCAACTTCGCGACGCTGCCTCTTCCAACTCGTTCGATCTTTTATCGAACCAGTTGCTCAGGTACGCTCACGAACTAATCGTCTTTATATCCCTGCAATTAGTTCGAATATAGATGGCCAAGGTTGGCCAGAAGACAGAGTTGAAGTTGACAAAAAACCCGCTAGTAAACAGGGCAAAATCCAGTCCCAACATCGAATTTGGAAGACAAATATATGCCGATTCCTCGACAGTTTAGAAAAACTACTTGAAGGGGTTTAACGACAACCTATAGGGTTTCTGAATGCTGTTTTTAGATTTGGAATCCATCTAATATACATCCAGTTAAACTGATTTGAAAATGAGGAAAAATATGAATTTCTGTTTTCGAAAAACTAGAAAATTCTCCGATACGACATGCGTCTCGCCATTTCGGGTGATGTGGTCGCGAACCAAAAGCATCGAAAGCTGCGTATCGGCTTCGTGGTCGTGTGGGCTTTGGCAAAATTCAAATTGGTCGCGTGTGCGCGACGAATTTGATGCGTATCCGTCAAAATTTACCGTATCGTGCACTTTGTAAATTTCCCAAGTACTTTGTGTACGTTCATCGGATCGAGACAAAACTTGCACCAACAGAACCGTATCATTTTTCTAGTCCTGTATGCCAAGTTTGGTCCGATTCTGAGACCGTTGATAAAATTATCGTTTTGCGGGCCCCACGGTCCCACTCAATGGGCGATTTTGTGCACAGCCCGCCGGAATCCAACTTTGGACATACGGTTGGGTTCGTATTGGAAAACCGAATCTGTAGACATGTAGTTTGATGACTTTAGAGACCATTGACTCTGGCACGCTTTTCGGTACAAAGCGGGTCCAACGGCAGACACTGTTTTTGCCCGAAATTACCGTTTTGCCCCTGTATCCAGAATTGGACTTAAGGATAAGCAATCCTAGCTAATTTGACTATTCTAAAAATGTTGGCAATGTCCGTTTCAGCTTTCGAAGACAATTGTGGATTTTGACTTTATGGCGTACCAGTTGACGGTATCTTATTGGTTCTTCGCTGCCACCAGGCAAGTATACCTTGCCTACTCTACAGTATTTTTATGCATTTTCTATATTGCAGTTTCTTTCCTGTCACATTTCATTACATGCTTCTTATGTTCATGTCAGTGATATTTTCTTATTAACGTGCACGTACATTATTTTCTTTATCCAGTATATCACTGTTACTCCATGTATAGGTCCTGGTAGTATTGTCTTGTCCTGAGTCACATTCACTTGACATGTCTTGACCTGTTAGTTGCACTTGACTTGATACGACTTGACTAGACACCTGTATAGTTCCTTGTGACATAGAGGACAGTTACTAGGCATGTGGGCTATATGATAGTTTCTGTTGGCCGGTAGTTCGGATGAGCTTCGGTTGTATTGATTATTCTGTTGGCCGTTAGTTTCGTGCTACGGTTGTGATATTCTGTTGGTCGTTGTTCTCGGAGGAGATGCGATTATGATTATTCTGTTGGCTGTTAGTTTCGGATGAGCTACGGTTGTCATGGTACCCCTGTCTGTTAGCCCAAGTGTCGAACATTGTCCTTGATGTTGCGTTATCATGTATTTGTTTAGAAGTAGAGTGTCATATTTCTATCATTCCCTTTATGCATATTATTTAATGTCATAGTGGCATATTTTATGTATCTTGCTAGTCCTCTGAGGACCTGATGATCTCTTCAGGTTTAGCGATTGTATGGAGTTAGTTAGCAGAGCGGGATGGTACAGGATTGCGATGCATGATACAGGTATTTGCTTGTGATATTTCTTTATTATCCTTTCGTACTTTATATTCAGTACCATGATATAGTCTGCTTATTTATAGACTCATATCATTCTTGGAGTCTAATCGAACAATATGCTAATGGGCTGCAGACCATGACCCATACTTGTTCATTCTTGTTTATATGATTCATGTGGATTGAGATACAGTTTAGATTAGACATGATACCCATGACCGTGACAGCTTATACGTACTCGAGTTGGGCTGGAGTCCGCTCGATACGTAGCTGGCTTGCTCACGAGCTCGCGTCCGAAAACCGGGTGCGGGTCGTGACAAAATTCTATAAGAACACCAATTCTATTAAACGTGTAAAAGAAAATATTACAAACTATTTATCTAAACCTTATTTATGCATTTGTTATAGCTACTCCTCGTATGCTTTGGTTTCCCATCTAGAGTTGTATAATCCTTCTTTCTCTTTTTATGCTTTGGCTTCTCATTTTGTTGATCAACTATTGGTTGGTTCTCATTATGTTGATCAGAACTTGGTTCAAGTACCTACAACAAGAGGGTAATATTTAGGATTCATGTATTTTTTGTCTCATATCCTTGTTAATAAACTAGATAGACCAATTTATGTATAAAAAAAAATTTCAATGAATAAAGAAAACAAGCTAAACAACTAACCTTAGATTCAATGATAACAAGTTTTTTTGGCCAAGCCACGAAACTCTTATTAGCTTCTCCTACCATTTTATGCTCACCAGCTTGGATGGGTAAAAAGAAAGATGGCTTTATTGCTTCATCAATCGAAACTTTGTAGCAATCACCTTTAAGTGGAACTCCATGTACGATCTATTTTTTCGATGAGTAGTAAATTGTACCGCGTGCAATAATATTTCTCACTTTCGGATGCGACTGTTTGCATTTTATAGTCTACAAAAATATATGGCATATGAACATCATAAAGTTCAACTCTTAAATAATATAGACTTGAATACCTGCAAAAAAATACCATTGCACCTCCAGTTGGGACTACTTGAGATGTCATAGTTTGAAATTCCTACATAAATGGAGGAGACTTCTATTGAGATATTGGAGTGTAGGAAATAATAATACCTTATTCTCATTGCTAGGGTTTGGTACAATATATACAGTATCTATCATTTAGGCTTATGGGTATGGGCCATATTTATATTACAAATATAATCTAACACCCTCCCTCAAGTTGGAGCATGCAAGTCACAACTGCCCAACTTGGGAAGAAAAGAATTAAACACTTGCTTTCCAAGGGGCTTGGTGAAGATGTCAGCCAGTTGAGAAGTAGAAACATGCGAGGCTATTACGGTGCCATCTCTAATAGCATCGCGAACAAAATGCAAATCCACCTCAATATGCTTACTGCGCTCATGAAATACTGGGTTCTGAGCCAGGTGCAGTGCTGACTGACTGTCACAATACACCGACAGAGCAGACTCCTGGCGAACGTCCAAACACACCAATAACTCCTTCAACCATTTCAACTCACAAACAAGCGCAGCAAGAGATCGGTATTCAAATTCAGCGGAAGATCGGGAAACAGTTGATTGCTTTTTGGTCTTCCAAGAAATAGGAGACCCCCCCTAGAAACACCAACCAGCTTGTAACAGAGCGGCGAGTCAAGGGACAACTTGCCCAGTCGGAGTCACACCAACCAGAAAGACGGAGATCACAATCAGCTTTCAAATGAATACCCTGTCCTGGTACATTTTTGAGATATCTGACAACTTTCAAAGCAGCATGCCAATGATCTTATCGAGTCTCCTGTAAGAATTGAGACAAGATATGCACAGCATAGGCCAAGTCAGGGCAAGTAAATGATAGATAAATTAACCTCCCAACCAGCCTCCGATAATTCTCTGCATCCGCCATCCTTGGACTAGTCGATTCTACCAGCTTGTGATTGGGCTCCATGGGAAAACCAGCAGGGCGAGACCCCAACAAACCGTATTCTGAAATGATGTCCAAAGCATACTTCCTTTGACACAAGGAAATTCTTTCCGCTCTCCGAGCCACCTCTATGCCAAGAAAGTACTTCAACACACCAAGGTCCTTCATGTGAAAGCAAGAACTAAGGTACTTTTTGAAAGCATCTAAAGCACCTGTGTCATTACCAGACACAATCATATCATCCACATAGATCAAAATATGCAACTCTACCTTCCCCTTAAAAAAAGAGAAAAGAGAATAATCGGAATGTGATTGAATAAATCTATAGGATATCAGAGAAGCAGTAAGCTTAGCGAACCAACAACGTGGTGCCTGTTTCAATCCATATAGAGACTTACGCAGGCGACACACTTTGTTGGGTTCACTATACGAAAAACCTGGCGGCAACTTCATATATACTTCTTCTGTCAGATCTCCATGAAGAAAAGTATTGTGCACATCCATCTGGTGCAAAGTCCAGCCTTTCACAGCTGCAACAGCCAAGAACGTCCGAACTGTAGGCATCTTAGCTACCGGGGCAAATGTTTCTGAATAGTCGATCCCCTCAACCTGATGATTACCAAACACAACTAGCCGTGCCTTTAAGCGCTCAACACTGCCGTCGAATTTGTACTTTATTTTGTACACCCATCTACTTCCCAATGCTTTCTTTCCAGGAGGCAAATCGACAAGACTCCATGTCCCATTATCTTCCAGAGCCTGTATTTCAGTTTGCATAGCTGCGTGCCAGCCTGAATCTCGCGGGGCCTAGCGATATGAAGTAGGCTCAACACCGGCAGTGATAGCTGTAAGAAAATCTCTGTGTCTAG
Organism: Iris pallida; assembly: GCA_029216955.1. NCBI lineage: Eukaryota > Viridiplantae > Streptophyta > Magnoliopsida > Asparagales > Iridaceae > Iris > Iris pallida. Next base: position 4,138,486 of record JANAVB010017400.1, read on the forward strand.
TAGTAAATATGTCATAACTTAAAAAATATGTTAGAGGATACGAAGTACCTGAGGAAGTGACGGGAACAGATGAACTATGGTGAAGGGGGGGACTTTTACTTCAAACAGCATTCATCACAAAATCCTGTAATCGCACTGGCTGTGATTTCTTTCTCATTCCTCTTCCCAATACTACCTCATCGGGCACCTCTGGCAACACTGTATCCCTTATATCATTAGTAGTATCCGTATCACCCCCAGCGGACTCTCCTGTCAATACTTCTGCATCTACCTATGCATCGGAGGCTGGGAGGAGAGAGAGAGAGAGTGAGAGCATCAGAGAGAGTGAGAGCGTCGGAGAGAGTGAGAGCGTCGGAGAGAGTGAAAGCGCCGGAGAGAGTGAGAGCGTTGAAGGCTGGGAGAAGAGAGAGAGTGAGAGAGTAAAATGGAAGGAAATGAATTGGTAGGGGGAATATAATTAGAATTTAGCAACGTTCATACTAACGTCGCTAAATTAGTCGCTATTAGCGACGTCATAGCGACGTTTCGCGACGACTAGCTCATGTAACTATGTAGCCGTAGATGAAGTTGACTGTCCTCCGACCCGAATCCCTCGACAATGATGATACAACCTATTACTATATCTTTTAGTAGTAGATAATGTCTTAGTATTACATTATGTGGGTTCATCTTGATTCTGTTATATCCTTCAGATACTATATTCGATAAGAACATATACTACACCATATGTACAGAGCATAGATGATTCACACTAATGTATGCTAGAATGAATTTTGGGTTGTGTTCTGAGCCATCCGTTCTCACACTTGAAACACATATGAATTCGTACTGTGTGTCAATCTTTGTTTTTGTATTTTCGACGAACCTAGGGATTGGATTCTGTATTTTGTATTTTGGATTCTGTATTTTGTCTCCAGCTCCATTTGCATTAATCTACGGTACGACATGGTGATCAAGACATAGTTCCTGCAGCCATTCGACTGGCGAGGCAGAAATTATATAGCCGTAGATAAAGTTGACTGTCCTTCGACTCTCATCCCTCGGCAATGATGATTTGACAACCTATCACTATATCTTATATAGTAGTAGATGATGTCTTAGTATTACATTATGTGGGTTCATCTTGATTCTGTTATATCCTTCAGATACTAGATTCGATATGAACATATACTACACCATATGTGCAGAACATAGACGATTCACACTAATGTATGCTAGAATGAATTTTGGGTTGTGTTCTGAGCCATTCGTTCTCACACTTCGCATCAAATTTTTTGTATTTTATCTGCTTTCGAAAATGTACTCAAACGAGATGACACCCGTTCTCACAGATGGCACCTAAGACCCGAGGATCTCGCTTGAGGGAGGCACAAATGGCTGTGAAAGAGGAGGTGGCTCCAGCTCTAGAGGGCAGTTCCATCGAGAGAGCTGCTCCAAAAGTAATTCCTAAAGCCGAGGGAGCTGTGAAGGAGGAGGTGGTACCACAGGACAGTTCCACCGGGAGTTCAGTCATCCATCTTCTCTGGATATTGATCTGGCTGCCACGGATCCTACTTATGCACGCTGGCTGAGGTAGTTCTATCTGCCCCAGCATAGACGACAGTAGATACATATATTGACTGGATTTGTTTTGATGGATATATCTCCTCTGGATATTGTGATGGATACTTGTTTTGATGGATATATCTCCTTTGGACATTATGATGGAGTTTTTTTTTGTGAAGTATATTGGTTTGTGTGATATGTGATGCATATTGTGATGTATATTTGTTTGTGTGATGTGTGATGCATATTGTGATATTCCAAGAGGCTTGAGGAGACGACCAATTATTTTTGGTCTATTGTGGATCGTATTGTGCGTGCCGGTGTTGAGTGTTCCACCGAAGGGGTCGGCGAACCCAGGGATTAGATTATGTATTTTGGATTGGATTGGATTCTGTATTTTGGATTGTACATTTGCATTCTGGATTCCTTTTTTAATTTTTTTTCAATTTAGCGACGTTTATATTCGTCGCTAACTGTTAGCGACGAATATAAACGTCGCTAAAAATGTCGTTAAATTGTTGACGTGGTAAACAATCTGATGCCACCACATCGTCGCAAAGACGTCGCTAATGTGTCGCTAATCGGCGACCACAAGAAAATGTCGCAAATAACGTCGCTATTCAGCGACGTTATGAGAGTCGCTAACTAACGTCGCCATAGCGACGTTTTGTGACATTTTCTCGATTAGTGACACGTTTTTTTTTCCGTCGTTTATTAAACGTCGCTAATTCAGTTTAGCGACGTTTTGGCCGAGATTAGCGACGTTTTGGAACGTCGATAATCTGACAAATTTTTGTAGTGCCTTAAAATAAATAGAAAGAAAGATACCATCTCTTATTTATTCCTAGTTTATATTTTGTCAATTAAGGGACTTCTAACTTGTGCATAGAAGAGGTCAAAGCCTAGCACGCTTCAGTTTATTGGCCTTCTTATAGGTCGTCCGGGACAACTTAGAATGACGTCTTGGAACATTCTCTCTACCAATATCCAACCAACATCTCTAGATCATGTTATTGTTGGGTTACAAAGCTCGTACAAACGTATGTGAAATCCAATTAGTACAACTCCTTGACGATTACAATGAGATTACAAACTGATTTTGTGCAACATAAATCTTGCAACAAGTTATACTGGAATATTAAAGCAAATAAAACTTGTGAAATCACTATTGTTACATTCAAAACATTGCAATTACAAACTGATTTGGACCAAGGTTCAAAGTATAGGTATCGGAATCAGTATTGGACTATTCCTATGAGTATTGGTATCAGCGATATCGATACACCGGTTGGTATCTCGGCTGGTGTCCTTCTCCTCAACCTCAAGGTCGGACATGTTAAACGCGAAAGAAAGAGATCTCCTCTGAAACTTCTTCGGAAGAGCAGAGGAACTTGAAACTGTATTTTTGCGGCTACAAACTACAAACTTGGTGAATCTAAGAATCGAATACTTCTTAGAATTGGTAAAAAAATGCTAGGAGTTCAAGCAGACGGAGTCAAAGAGCTTGAATCGAAAGCCATGGTAAAAGAAATGACTAATTTGTACCAATAACATCTGATTGATGACAATAGATTGCTCGCCTTCTTTCGATAATTGGAAGAAGCGCAAAATAACATAATTGCTCGAAAACAAGAAAATGATCCTTAATTAGAAGGATCGTAGCTTGTTTTGCATGAATTTATGATTTCGGTAGGTCGACACTGGAAGTCAATCCAGAAGAATACAAATTGTGTATTCATTGCCTCAATATTGCAATATAATTTCAGTCGGTCTTTTATGTTTCGAATCTGGGGCATATGGACTTTATATCCAAGGTTGGGTTTTGGTAAATTCACCAAAAAAAAATAGAATTTTCTTGAACATGCACTAAAATTTGCTGAATCAGAGTCAATAATCATGGATCCCGCTGAAACAAATACAAAAAAATTAGGAAAGGGTTTGAAATGTACCAGAGCCAACAATGAGATCTTCCTGGACGAGAACTTGATGGAGCAACTGTAAACCAAAACAAAATATTAGAGAAGAAAGAAAGAAGAGGAGAAGGAGAGGAGCAATCCCGTGGACCAACGTGCTCGCGGAAGAGGACGACGGGAGAGGGTTATCACTAGAGAGAAACAAATTTAGAGAGGAGGAAGAGAGGAAGGAGAATATTTGAAGGAGATCTCATAGGAAGGAGGCGGGATATGAAAAAATTGGGCAGAACCGGGAAAACAAAAATCTCCGGAATAAATATGAATTGATTTGTTTCCATAATTATGAAATATATACTAATCCAATTAGAACTTAGGTAAATATTTGAACTTAATCTAATTCATAAATAAAATTATAATAAGCTAATTAATACTCTCCTATCAACTTAGATTTTATTAAAAGAAGATATTAAATTATAAGTAACAAATATTTGAAATTTAATTTAAATTCAAAAAGAAACTTTTTTGTTCAATAAGATTAAATTTTAACTTTTTTTCCAAATTCGATTCGAAAAAATTATATTAAACTTAATATCTATAATATTTAAAATGAATAAAGCAAATTTGATACGATTTTTTTTTAAATTTTTGTGATCAATTCCGATATTACAAATCTTATACTTAATAAATGTCAAGAAAATTAAATTTGAATAATTCAAATGATATTTGAATTATATTTGAATATATTCTAGATCTAATTTTTATCATATCATCTTCTGTTTGAATTAGTACCAGGATAACTATTTCAGATAGTTTATACCAGTGTCAATTAATCATTTTAATTTGTAATTTAATATAATGATTGATAAATAGATGTTTAATTTGTATTTCAAATATAGTGAAAAAATAACTATTTTTTAGCCAAAACAAAATAAAATAGTTTATTTTATTTAAACTCTATAATAAAATGAAATATTATATTTTGTTTAAATTTTTTTTTTTAGAAAATCAAAAATATAATATTTAAATGTAACTTGGTTTTTTAAAAATCAAAATATGTATAATAAGTTGTTAAATTCTCGATAGTATCGGCAACACACGGAGGGCGACTCCCTAAGTTTAGGGCTTATATTTACACAGGCTAAACATTGTTTGTTTTGTTTTTATTTATTTGTCTGGAACATCAATTTTATCTTTGGTTTAAACGTCTTCAGTTTTGTGATTATTATAGCATATATACTTTTGGATATTAAATGTTGTTTATTGTTTTAATTTCTTAATTTTGGGTTGAAAAAATATTATTATATCATTTATCGATGAAAAAAATATATAATATGAACATTAAATTTTGAGAACACCATTTTTGGAGTTTGCCTCAGGTCTCAAAATATGCAGTTTGACACTATATTTATAAAAAACTAAGCATTAATAAGTGTCAAATCCAAATCAAAAACAATTTAAGAAAAATTACTAGGGTTAGGGCTTACAGTCGATTGTCGACGATAGTGTTCAGGTTGTTGGCCACACTGTAATGCCTGTGGTTCGTATTGCGTATCTTGGTATACGTATACGTAATTTGACCCGTATTGCATGTCTCCCTGCTTAATTTATTCTAACATTTCATTAGCTGGTTTATTCTTGGGTTGGTTCGGCTGGCTTGGTTTGCTTTGGTTCATCATGAGCCAAGGTAAACCCTCCTACCTACCACCACCCTTCTTATTTAATCCATTCCCCTCATTCTCTCTCTTCATTTACTTCTTCTTCTCCACCATTACTTCTTCAACCACCAGGAGAGTGAGAGAGAGAGCTTAGGCGAGTGCATCTTGCTTCATGGAGGAACACAAATTTTATTATTCTATTCTCTTCTTCACAGCATTCTAAAACACTTTAGTACTTGGCATTTTTAATTTCCATGGCTCATTTCTTGTAGATCTAAGTTTATTTCATTTTTGGATTTCTTGGGTTTTAATCTGTTTAATCTTGTTATTATCAAGTTCTGATGGTTCTATGTTGTAGAGAATTCAATTCTGTCCTATTTTGACCTATAGAAGTCCAAATTTGGACTTATAATGAAGGTTTTATGGAGCTTGGAAGCTATGGGTTCTATGGCCATCCTTCTCAGATTTTCGGAGAAGATGGGTACCCATTTACCCAGCCGCATAGATGAGTACCCATCTACTCAGCCGCATGGGATTCTGTTTATCCAACCGCATAGATGAGTACCCATCAACTCAGCCGCATGAGTATCCATCTACTCAGTCGCATGAGTACCCATCTACTCAGCCGCATGAGTATCCATCTACCCAGCCGCATAGATGAGTACACATCTACTCAGCCGCATGAGTACCCATCTACCCAGCCGCATAGATGAGTACCCATCTACTCTGCCGCATGAGTACCCATCTACTCAGCCGTATGGGATTCTGTTTATCCAGTCACATAGATGAGTACCCATCTACCCAGCCGCATAGATGAGTGCCCATCTTCTGCCGCATGAGCCCCCAATTCACCCTTGGCCGCATAGTACCTATTTGGTTGTTTTTCTTGTCCTATTTGGCTGATTTATGGCCAGAATTTCTCCCAACTCCCAACATGAAAGTTGTAGATCTTTTTCTTGGCTTCAAGAATATATTACTAACTATTTATGCAAGTTTTCTCATTTATGATAATGTAAGAATAGAATACGATAGTGGCCCGCTGTGGCATACTCTTGACAAGTAAACTGACATGATATATTATGACCTGCTGTTACGACAGCTTGTCTGACATAATAAGTATGAAAGACCTGGACATCGTAGGCGATTGTGTTTGTACAAATAAACTGGTACTGTCTTGTATCATGTCTAGGATGGGGATCCCTGAGTACCACGGTCAGGGGTACCTACTGAAATTGACTAAGGCTAATTAACTAGAATGATTCAGTAGTCATGAAGAGATTCCCAACTACAGGCAATCCTGTTATCTGGGCACATTAAGTGAACTTGTAGCCTACCGACGAGTAGTGTACATTTCCAGCACAAAGTTATGTGGTGCACCCTTCATAAATGGACATTCGACCCGGATAACCGGATGGTCTGCAGGGCTTGTGGCTGTTGGGATAATCTCATTGCATCTTGCTAGTAACTAGGCCTGTAATAACCCTAGTTAGTTAAAAGTATCAAGCCGTACTCTTGATTGGCCGTGATTGATTGGATGGAGTTTATTCCCGCTTAGTCTTATCCTGATCCTGTGCAAGATTGTGACATGACATGATTATTGATGCTTGTCTTAACAATAACGATCGGGGGTCCAGTTCTGTTCTGGTGAAGGGTTACAACCCCGGTCCTTGTTTGGTTTAAGGATTGTAACCTGGCTCCCGGAGCAGTTCTGTGTCCTCTCTTCGTTTATTATCTTATTGCAACCCCATGCCATGTTCGTCATGTTTTACCTTACCTTAATACCATGATTATTTATACTGGCCTTAGCAATAAAGATCAGGGGTCCAGTTCTGTTCAGGCGAAGGGTTACAACCCCGGTCCTTGTTTGGTTTAAGGGTTGTAACCTGGCTCTCGGAGCATTTTTGTGTCCTCTCTTCGTGTATTGTCTTCACTGTACCAATATTATTTGAGACGGTTTTCTATTCAGGTGAAGGGCTGCAACCCCGGTCCTTGTTTGGTTTAAGGGTTGTGACCTGGCTACTTGAATGGTTTCTTCGTACTCAGTTTACTGTTATTATCTCTATTATTATCAGTTCTTTATTTATTATTTATCTTTAATATTCTATTGTGATATGATGGTTTTAGTTCCTAAGTGAAGCCTCCTTTGTGGCACTTGTTCTTTCTGGGGTCTGACCCAGCTGGTTTTGTGTGGCCAGATATCGGAGCAGCACCAGAGGATCCACCTGTCTTCTAGCCAGATGGTGACCACCAGGCGTAACCCTGGCAACGAGTGGGTTTCTTTTTGTCCTCCCACTTATTTGTAAAATTATTTTTTTGAGGCGTTTAGCCGGCGAGCACGTGTTAGCTCGTGTTGCACCTTATTTACTATCTGCCTACGGGCTGTAACATGATTGACGGATCCTAGGGTTGATCATGTATGACTAAACTCTTGCTAGTCCTGACATTTTGTAATGACTAGCTTCATGATCAGCTGAATATGTAATGTTTGGGACGCCTTACTATTGTATATTTGGTGATCTTACATCTTGTAACACTTACTTACTTGCTTGTGATTGAGACACTAGGCTTGTTCATGACCATAAGAGACTGTTGGCTTGTAGTTAAACCCTTATGTATCTAGACAGCCATAACCGTATAGCGAGGTGGGTTGCACTTCAATATACGTAGCTGGCTATGTACGCCCCCGCTCTCCAGTATTTTGGTTCTGGGGCGTGACATGGTTTAAGTGGTGGCCCATGCAGGTCTTGTAAATCAAGATATGTGAGGGTTTACCGAATAGATGTCTCAATCAGTACTCGCCCTTGATCTCTGCTCGTATCTTCTGAATCCCTGTAATCTTGACCTGATCACATGCTTGTAACGTTGATCTGTCCTGGTCCTTCCTTATTGTTCCCTATGTCGTCTTCTTCAGAGACATTGTTTCTAGATCTGCCGATTAGCAAGGCGGAGCACCTCCTGCGGACCAGCAGCAACCCGGAGATCAAGCCCAACATTCAGGAGTAGCCTCCAGAGTCATGCCTACCGGAGGAGAGCCACCAATTCAGCCCGTCCAGCCTGCAGAGCCTGATGATGGCACTTTGGTGGGTCTCATCAGGTCCCTATTAGCTTCCCATGATCGTCGCGAAGATGCCTTGCTCCAGACGGTAGCAGATGCTTTGAACAGAGGAGGTCATCAGGGTAATAGTGTGGCCAACAGCTTCAAGCGCTTGAACCCTCCCTTCTTCGACGGTAGTGAAGATACGATCGTCGCAGATGCTTGGCTTCAGGACACAGAGGTGATTCTAGAAGCAGCCAGGACCCCAGAGAACGAGAAGGTAGCCGTGGTGCGCTTGCAGTTATTGGATCTTGCCCGCAGCTAGTGGGCAGCGCAGGCCGATGAATTAGTGGCCCCTATTTCATGGGCAGTATTCAGGGAGAGATTCCAGACCAAGTACTTCAATGTTGTAGCTCGGTACGATCTACAGACGAGGTTCACTAATCTGAAGCAGATGGGTAGGACGGTCGATGGATATGCGGCCGAGTTCTTCAGGCTTAGTCGGTTTGCTCCCACCTTGGTGGCGACCGAGTTCGATAGAGCCCAGCGGTTCCAGCAGGGGCTCCACCTAGAGATTTTATTGGCGGTGGAGCAGTTTGAGCATCAGACTTTTGATGCAGTATTGAGAGCAGCCCGGAGGCATGAGTATACCTCCCAGAGGATCGTGGATAGGATCGGAGGTCGGAAGCGATCCCATAGCCAGATGAATCAGTCATCAGCACCAACCCCGGCAGCCAGGGCTTTGACTATTGAAGCTCCGAGGCGGGCGACCTCAGTGACGTCGGTTCAGCATTCTACCCCGATGTACCCTCAGCAGCAGAAGCAGAATCAGTCTTCCGCAGTGCGATGTTCATACTGCGGGAAGCCAGGGCATGTGGTGTCAGAGTGTCGCAGAGCACAGGGTTTGTGCTTGGTTTGTGGTGCCTCGGACCACAGGGTTGGGAATTGCCCGAACAGAGGGAGTTCATCGGCCTTCTCTAGTCCTTCAGTTAGAGGACCAGCACCAGTCCAGCAGCAGCAGCAGCTGTAGTACCCGTTCCCGAGGCCGTTACTGATGCAGGCCCAGGCATTCCAGCAGCAGAGACCGCAGCAGTATGCCCAAGCCCAAGCCCTAATCCAGAGCAGGCAGAAGAATTTTTAGCAGAGGGGACCTGCACCCAGAGGACATGGTCAAGTGCTGGCCTTGACCATGGGAGAAGAAAGAATAGCACCAGGTGAGGTAGTGGCAGGTACTATTCTCGTCAACACCTTTCCAGCTTCAGTATTATCTGATTCTGGTGCCTCGCATTCATTTATGTCTACACGATTCATGACACGGATAGGACTGGAGCTCGTGTCATTATCAGTAAGGCTCAATATACTTACTGGTAACGGACTTGTGGGAGTTGATAGAGTGTTTTCCTCGTGTCGGATCGTAGTTAGCGGTAGAGAATTCTCCGCTAGATTGATAGAGTTCCCGATGGCCGATTATGATATGGTCTTAGGGATGGATTGGTTGAGGGACCAGTATGCTAGGATAGACTGCCACATTGGCAGGGTTATTTTTAGCATTCCAGGCGAGCCGGAGTTTTCTTTCTCCCGAGGCAAAGTTGAACCTTCTCCTCCAGTGTTACGGATGGCAGTGGCAACAGTGCAGTTGCCTCGGATAGTCGAGGAGTTTCCAGATGTTATCCCAGAAGAGCTTCCAGGGATGCCGCCAGAGCGAGAGATTAAGTTTACCATCGACTTGATTTCCAAAATAGCCCCAGTGTCAGAGAGAGTCTACAGGATGGCGCCATCAGAGCTAGAGATATTATACAAGATGATTGAAGAACTCAGAACCAAGGGATTCATTCGTGCTAGTGGATCGCCTTGGGGAGCCCCGATGCTTCTTATGAAAAAGAAGGATGGTACGTCCATGTTATGTGTAGATTATCGTACCTTCAATTCAGTAGCAATCAAGAACAGATACCCTCTCCCGAGGATAGATGACTTGTTTGATCAACTCCAAGGGGCAGCAGTGTTTTCGAAGATCGACTTGCGATCAGGATACCATCAGATCAGAGTCAGAGAGCAGGACATCCCGAAGACAGCTTTCAGATCTAGGTATGGGCATTGGGAGTTCCTTGTGATGCCATTTGGAGCCACCAATACGCCGGTCGTATTTATGGACCTCATAAATCGTATCTTCATGCCTTATTTGGATCAGTTCGTGATTGTGTTCCTAGGCGATATTCTGGTATACAACAAGAATGAAGCGGAGCATGAGCATCATCTCGGAGTTGTTCTCCAGATTCTCAGAGAGTACCAGTTGTATGCCAAGTTCAAAAAATATAAGTTCTGGCTCGATCGCATTTCATACTTGGGTCATATCATCACTCGAGGAGGAGTTGAAGTGGATTCCCAGAAGATCGTGGCTATTGAGTCATGGCTAGTGCCCAGTACAGTCGCAGAAGTCTACAGTTTTCTTGGATTGGCCGGCTACTACCGGCGATTTGTTTCGGACTTTGCTCGGATTAACCCAGTTGACCCGCAAGGATGTGTAGTTTGCTTGGACAGCAGAGTGCCAGGATTCTTTTAAGAAGTTGAAGCGAGGCTTGATGACGGCTCCTATTCTCACGCTTCCAGATGGAACCGGAGGATTCTCAGTGTAGTGTGATGCTTCAGGCAGAGGCTTAGGATATGTTCTGATGCAGCATGGGAAGGTAATAGCTTATGCGTCACGACAACTTCGTGATCATGAGAGGAATTACCCAACCCATGACTTGGAGCTGGCAGCAGTAGTGTTTGCACTTAAGTTGTGGAGGCACTACCTATATGGAGATAGGGTGGAGATTTTCACCGACCATAAGAGCCTGAAGTAGGTTTTCACCCAGAAGGATCTTAATATACGTCAGAGGAGATGGCTGGAGCTTCTTGTGGATTATGATATCAACTTATAGTATCACCCAGGGAAGGCCAATGTCGTTGCAGATGCATTGAGCAGGACAGCCAGAGTTTATTTCCTAACGACGCAACCAGAGCTGTTAGCCGATCTTCAGAAGATGGGTATAGAAGTTGTCCTCCCTTCTAATATGGCATTGATGGCCAGCATGCAAGTTCAGTCCACTATCGTCGAGAGGATCCGGATGGCGCAGTCAGCAGATTCCAAGCTTCAGCGACTCAGAGCAAAGTATGAGGCAGGACGAAGACCAGAGTTATGTATCCATGAAGACGGTATACTTCGACATAGGAAGCATCTTTGTGTACCCAGTGAAGATATCAGATAGAAGATCATGGCAGAGGCTCACAGTTCGCAGTATTCCATTCATTCCGGCGGTACAAAGATGTACCGAGATATTTGTCAGCACTTTTGATGGAATGGCATGAAGAGGGAGATAGCCCGGTTTGTCTCTCGTTGTTTAGTCTGCCAACAAGTTAAGGCTGAACATCAGAGACCAGCTGGACTACTTCAACCATTGCCAATTCTAGAGTGGAAATGGGAGCATATAACCATTGATTTCGTGACTGGATTACCTAGATCCCCGGCTGGCAGAGATGCTATTTGGGTTATTATAGACAGGCTAACGAAGGTGGCTCACTTTCTTCCGTTCAGAGTTGGTCAGTCGACGGCTCAGCTAGCGGAGATGTATCTCCGACAGATTGTCAGATTACACGGTGTACCAGTCAGTATCACCTCGGACAGAGATTCCAGATTTACGTCGTACTTTTGGCGTAGCTTACAAAAGAGTTTGGGGACTCGCCTCCAGTTCAGCTCAGCGTATCACCCACAGACAGATGGTCAGTCAGAGCGTACCATACAAACCTTGGAAGACATGTTGAGATCTTGTACACTCGACTTCGGTGGTTCGTGGGAAGATCACATATACCTGGTAGAGTTCTTGTACAACAATAGTTTCTAAGCTAGTATCCAGATGGCACCGTTCGAGGCACTGTATGGTAGGAAGTGTCGATCCCCGCTAGTATGGGACGATGTTGGAGAGAGACAGATGCTCGGTCCAGAAATGATTGCTCAGACCGTTGAGGTGGTCAGGAGAGTCAGAGATCATCTTCGAGTTGCCCAAGATCGCCAGCGCCATTGGGCCAATTCTCATCGGCGTCCCCTTGAATTTTCTGTCGGCGACCATGTGTTCTTTAGGATCTCGCCTACCCATGGCGTCATTCGTTTCGGCGTGCGAGAAAAGCTTAGTCCTAGGTATATAGGGCTATTCGACATTCTAGAGCGAGTAGGCGATGTATCCTATCGTCTCGCTCTCCCCGCCGTCGTTGCGTGAGGTGCATGATGTGTTCTATGTGTTCCATGTATCCCAACTGCGATGGTATATCCCGGACCCGAGCCATATCCTAGATCATTCGGAATTGGTTGTTGGTACCAACCTTTCGTATGAGGAGAGGCCCATGTCTATGTCACCCCCAGTTTTAAAAACAGGGGTATTTTTGTCATTTTGTACTTTTAAATATTTTTGAAATTTATTTTATTATTTATGATATTGTTTTGGGGTTATTTGAGTCGGGTTCGAATTTCAGCTCATTTCGACTTATTTCGGGGACCCGGGGTAGTTTTGACTCTAGTGGGACCCACTCATTAGTTAGACATAGCCCACATGACATTATTTTAGTTAGTGAGTTAGAATAATTATTCATGGGTAGGTTAAGTTTAATTAGAGCCTTTAAACTTGACTAAATTAGCCTCAACCTTAAGCCCGTTTCCTAATTTAAATCAAATAGGACAAATGAGGGTATTTTAGACTTTCCTATAGGGGACACCTAGCCCACACATGGCAGCCATAGGAGGAGGGGTGGAGTCATCCTCTCATTTGTTATTATCCATCCATTTTCTCTCTCTTGTTCTTCCCCAAAATTTAGAGAAGGTTCCTATTGATTTCATCTCCAAATCAATCATTTCTTCCACCAAATCTTCTTCATTTCTCCTCTACTTCATGGATAGAGGATGCTAGCCAAGTTTGGGAGGATTTGGCTTTGGTTCGTGCCCATTTGGAGGCCATTTCGTTTCGGTGTCGTATCGGAAGGGTTTCTCTTGGAATCTCTCTCCCGGAAGGTATAATCTCTCCTCTAATCCACCCCTACATACATGTAGGAATATTTTAAACCCTTAGGAATGACCTCCATGGTTGTATCTCCATTTTTGTCCATTTCGTGTCCATTTGGAGGTCATAGGAGTGTCCTTTGTGTTGTGCTTTGTGTCCATGTGGGAAACCCCCAATTTTGGACACACCATGTGGTTAATATTTGTGTGATTGATTATTCTTATTTTAATTTCAGATTTAGATGTTGTTCTTGTGTGTCCCTATATATATATATTATTTTGTGTCCCTATGTATATTTTCATGAGTGTGTGTGCTTGTGTGAGACTGTGTGTGAGTGTATTTGAGAGTGTGTGTGTCTATATATATATTTATATGTGTATGTATTTATATATAGACATGTGTGTGTGTGTATGTATTTATATATATATATAAAAAAATTATATATATATATATATATGGAGAGGGAGGGAAGTAGTGAAAGAAGTAGAAGAAGATAAAGAGAATAAGCCACAGTAGCAGCAATAGCACTAGCAGGAGCAGCAGTAGTAGAAGGAGAATGAGGGAAGAAGGAGAATGAGAAGGAGAATGAGAGAAGAAGGAGAATGAGGAGGAGAATGAGAAGGAGAATGAGGGAAGAAGGAGAATGAGGAGGAGAATGAGAAGGAGAATGAGAAGGAGAATGAGGAGGAGAATGAGAAGGAGAATGAGGGAAGAAGAAGAATGAGGAGGAGAATGAGAAGGAGAATGAGGGAAGAAGGAGAATGAGGAGGAGAATGAGAAGGAGAATGAGAAGGATAATGAGGAGGAGAATGAGAAGGAGAATGAGAATGAGAATGAGGGAAGAAGGAGAATGAGGAGAAGAATGAGAAGGAGAATGAGGGAAGAAGGAGAATGAGAAGGAGAATGAGGAGGAGAATGAGAAGGAGAATGAGGAGGAGAATGAGAAGGAGAATGAGAAGGAGAATAGGAATAAGGAGAAGGAGAAGAATAGGAGTTTGAGATGAATCGGATATGGGTTGTAAGGGTTGGTCATGATTAGGAATAGTCGCTTAGACCTAGTCTTGACCTTGGTTGACCACGGTTTGCCACGGTTGACTTTTTAGAACAAAAGTCAACTATGGGTCAACATTTTAACCAATTTAGTTCCAAATTTCATTAGACTTGAACGATTGACCCAAAGTCAACTGTTGGTCAACATTTGACCAGTTTGACCTAGGGTTGACCTAGATTTGACCTAGAGTTGACCAGAGTTGACCAGTTGACCAAAAGTCAACTGTAGGCCAACTCTTGACCCCGTTTGACTTTCTTCGACTTATTTTGACTTGCGATGACTAGTATGACCTAGTTTAACTTGGATTGACTTCATGTGACCTTGTTTGACCTTGGTTGTCCTAGTATGACCTAGTCTAGCTTGGTGTGACTTAGTTTGACCTAGTTTTGACTTAGACTTGCATATCATGATTATATTAGCTTTCCTTTCATTATTAAACCATGTTTTGACTTGTAGTATCTCATCTTTAGGTCTGTGATTACTCTGAGCGTCTGTTCACCTTATCAGCTCAGGACCACATGAGAGTACATTCACTGATAGTTTTTATTGTCTTGATATCTACTATATCCGATTCAGTTGTAGTGTCTTACTTGATTCTCGACACGATAGTTCACGGACTATTATACGTCGGATCCTGTCATGAGATGTTATTCCCGAATTTTCCTTGGTATATTGGTGTGTGATATCCATGTTTCATGTACTTATATAGACATTGATTTGGGAGTGGGCTGATCACCTGCTTTTGAATCCATGTCATTACGTGCCATATCCGGATTCGTGATACTATTCGGGGATGGGAGAATTATTAGGGGTTATGTGATCAAAGCCCCATGTCCTTATTTTGCTAGCACCACCCTCACCTCACGTAGGGTGTAGCAGATACCCCCTGCCGGGTTATCCAGGTTGGCCGGCATGACCCCTTTCAGATTTTTATGTGATTGTCGGGCCAAGTGGATAACCCCACCATGACTCCCTAGCCGATCACATATTGCTCTAATAATTCAAATCATATTTTACATTTATTGTCGTATCTTATATTCCAGTTCAGCTTTACTTTCTGTACTTCTCACCATGCTATGATTTTATTTACTCACATGCTCTACCTGCTTTTATACTGTACTATGATTTGAGACTAAGTTCTGTTCGAAGGAAGGGTTACAACCCCGGTCCTTGTTTGGTTTAAGGGTTGTAACTCGGCTTTCGAATGGTTCCCAAGTCGCCTATATCTTTGTCTTATATTTTATTATACTGTCTCTTATAGTATTTGTCAATTCATATGGAACTGCTGTTGGTGGTTGTACTTGCTCATTTTCTGACAGGATACCGTTGACAAATTTTACAGATGTTTCTGAGACAGATGGAGACTCAGGCCACGGCAGTGGCCTGATAGATTGACCACTAGATTTTATACTCCCTGAGTAGTTAGCACTTGTTAGGCTTGACTGGACTGCGATCCAGCTTTAGATTTTAAAATGTAGTATTATATTATATTCTGTGATGTTATGTTTAGTCTTGGACTTGTGTGGATCTCGAACTTATTTCCTGCTTCATCTATCATATTTCCCTTCCATGCTATCTACCTTAGTTTTACATTTGTGATTGAGACTGTATTGCTATGTCACCTCCATTCGGAGTGTATATACTATACATGTACCTTTATCTGTTTAGTTATAGTATTTCTAGATGACCTAGACAGCGTTCTACTGCCGATGCTGCGGCGTAGGCTGGACGTACCCACTTCTCGTACCCCTAATTAGGGTGTGGGTCGTAACACGTTTTTATGGTGGCCCATGCAGGTCAGTGTTGCAATTAGTACGATCTCGTAATGGTGCTCGACTTAGAGTACTAATTACGAGCCTGCGACTAGGACATAGGATCTAGAATATGATAGGAGTTACTCAATCACATTTTAGAAAAATTCTGATCTTTTGATTACCATGACAACTCTTCTTGCATTTGAATTCAATTGTCCTCCTTTGATAATATCTTATCTTGTGCCATATTGATCTCTTGGGTTCAATTCGTCCTCAGGATGGCGATTACTCGCAGTCAGGCAGCAGCAGGACAGAGTGCAGGTTCCAATCTTTCGATCTCATTTCCGCATTTGTCTTCTTACAACTGTTTGACAATTCGATTCCATCTGTACCTTGATTGGTTGATAAAATTTTGTTCTTGTAATGTGATTTTCTCCTAAGATAAGTCGTATGGGCTAGGTCGCCTCGATTATGAGATTTTAGAATCCTCTAGGGTCATGCTAGCAGGCATAGTGAGGACATATAGTCGGGTTATGGATGTATTTCTAGGATGTAGGAATTTAAGGTTTTTGTGCCAAGCATGCGATAATGCGAAAATTTTAAATACCATAATTCTAGAGGTATGTACCTTAGTCAAGGACTCTGTGATTATCGTAGCCTTGCTCACTAGCATGACGGAGATTCTGAGTATCATGATTCTGGACAGACGCATATGATTATCGAACTGCATGATTTTTCTGTGTTTACTTTGTTTTAATTTTTGAGGATGAAATTTTTAAGGTGGATAGACTTATAGCACCCAGTTTCTAATTGAGAGTGATTTTAAAATTTTATAGTTTTAGTCATTTAATTATTGTCATTTGAATTCATGCTTTGATTTTGGAGATTTTAATCATTTTAAAATTTTAAGCCATGATTGTGATTTTAATGTTTTGCTAGTAAAACCTTAGAGACTGTTTGACCTAGAGCCTAACCATGTGATTAGGATATTTTCAGTATCATTTCTGGCCCAAGGGTATTTTGGTCATTGGACCTCTTTGATTTATTTTGATATTTTGCATTGGTGATTGTTGATTTGTTTTTTGATAGGTGAGATTTGTGATGGTTTCGTGTCCGTGTCGGACACGTAACAGTTTTTATTTGCAAGTGTTGTTGTGTCTTAAGAGATTTTATTTTGTTGAATTTTTTTTCTTTCTTTGGAAGTATTCGAGGGGGATTGTTTTCTGCGTGTGTTTTTCTGTGATTGCTTTGTATTAATTTCGAGGACGAAATTTTTTAAGGTGGATAGATTTGTCACCCCCAGTTTTAGGAACAGGGGTATTTTTGTCATTTTGTACTTTTGAATATTTTTGAAATTTATTTTATTATTTATGATATTGTTTTGGGGTTATTTGAGTCGGGTTCGAATTTCAGCTAATTCCGACTTGTTTCGGGGACCCGGGGTAGTTTTGACTCTAGTGGGACCCACTCATTAGTTAGGCATGACCCACATGACATTATTTTAGTTAGTGAGTTAGAGTAATTATTCATGGGTAGGTTAAGTTTAATTAGAGCCTTTAAACTAGACTAAATTAGCCTCAACCTTAAGCCCGTTTCCTAATTTAAATCAAATAGGACAAATGAGGGTATTTTAGACTTTCCTATAGGGGACACCTAGCCCACACATGGCAGCCATAGGAGGAGGGTGAAGTCATCCTCTCATTTGTTATTATCCATCCATTTTCTCTCTCTTGTTCTTTCCCAAATTTTAGAGAAGGTTCCCATTGATTTCATCTCCAAATTAATCATTTCTTCCACCAAATCTTCTTCATTTCTCCTCTACTTCATGGATAGAGGATGCTAGCCAAGTTTGGGAGGATTTGGCTTTGGTTCGTGCCCATTTGGAGGCTATTTCATTTCGATGTCGTGTCGGAAGGGTTTCTCTTGGAATCTCTCTCCCGGAAGGTATAATCTCTCCTCTAATCTACCCCTACATGCATATAGGAATATTTTGAATCCGTAGGAATGACCCCCATGGTTGTATCTCCATTTGTGTCCATTTCGTATCCATTTGGAGGTCATAGGAGTGTCCTTTGTGTTGTGCTTTGTGTCCATGTGGGAAACCCCCAATTTTGGACACACCATGTGGTTAATATTTGTGTGATTGATTATTCTTATTTTAATTTCAGATTTAGATGTTGTTCTTGTGTGTCCCTATATATATATATATATATATATATATATATATATATATATATATATATATATATATATATATATATATATATATATTATTTTGTGTCCCTATGTATATTTTTATGAGTGTGTGTGCTTGTGTGAGAGTGTGTGTGTGAGTGTATTTGAGAGTGTGTGTGTCTAATATATATTTATATGTGTATGTATTTACATATAGACATGTGTGTGTGTGTGTGTATGTATTTATATATATATAGAGAGGGAAGGAAGTAGTGAAAGAAGTAGAAGAAGATGAAGAGAATAAGCCACAGTAGCAGCAATAGCACTAGCAGGAGTAGCAGTAGTAGACGGAGAATGAGGGAAGAAGGAGAATGAGAAGGAGAATGAGAAGGAGAATGAGGGAAGAAGGAGAATAAGGAAGAGAATGAGAAGGAGAATGAGAAGGAGAATGAGGAAAGAAGGAGAATGAGGAGGAGAATAAGAAGGAGAATGAGAAGGAGAATGAGGAGGAGAATGAGAAGGAGAATGAGGGAAGAAGGAGAATGAGGAGGAGAATGAGAAGGAGAATGAGGGAAGGAGGAGAATGAGGAGGAGAATGAGAAGGAGAATGAGAAGGAGAATAGGAATAAGGAGAAGGAGAAGAATAGGAGTTTGAGATGAATCAGATATGGGTTGTAAGGGTTGGTAATGATTAGGAATAGTCGCCTAGACCTAGTCTTGACCTTGGTTGACCACGGTTGACTTTTTAGACCAAAAGTCAACTATGGGTCAACACTTTAACCAATTTAGTCCCAAATTCCATTAGACTTGAACGGTTGACCAAAAGTCAACTGTTGGTCAACATTTGACCAGTTTAACCTAGGGTTGACCTAGATTTGACCTAGAGTTGACCAGAGTTGACCAGTTGACCAAAAGTCAACTGTAGGCCAACTCTTGACCCCGTTTGACTTTTTTCGACTTGTTTTGACTTGCGATGACTGGTATGACCTAGTTTGACTTGGATTGACTTCCTGTGACCTTGTTTGACCTTGGTTGTCCTAGTGTGACCTAGTTTAGCTTGGTGTGACTTAGTTTGACCTAGTTTTGACTTAGACTTGCATATTATGATTAGATTAGCTTTCCTTTCATTATTAAACCATGTTTTGACTTGTAGTATCTCATCTTTAGGTCTGTGATTACTCTGAGCGTCTGTTCACCTTATCAGCTCAGGACCACATGCGAGTACATTCACTGATAGTTTTTATTGTCTTGATATCTACTATATTCGATTCATTTGTAGTGTCTTACTTGATTCTCGACACGATAGTTCACGGACTAGTATACGTCGGATCCTGTCATGAGATGTTATTCCCAGATTTTCCTTGGTATATTGGTATGTGATATCCATATTTCATGTACTTATATATACATTGATTTGGGAGTGGGCTGATCACCTGCTTTTGAATCCATGTCATGACGTTCCATGTTCGGATCCGTGATACTATTCGGGGATGGGAGAATTATTAGGGGTTATGTGATCAAAGCCCCATGTCCTTATTTTGCTAGCACCACCCTCACCTCACGTAGGGTGTAGCAGATACCCCCTGCCGGGTTATCCAGGTTGGCCGGCATGACCCCTTTCAGATTTTTATGTTATTGTCGGGCCAAGTGGATAACCCCACCATGACTCCCTAGCCGATCACATATTGCTCTAATAATTCAAATCATATTTTACATTTATTGTCGTATCTTATATTCCAGTTCAGCTTTACTTTCTGTACTTCTCACCATGCTATGATTTTATTTACTCACATGCTCTACCTGCTTTTATACTGTACTATGATTTGAGACTAAGTTCTGTTCGAAGGAAGGGTTACAACCCCGGTCCTTGTTTGGTTTAAGGGTTGTAACTCGGCTTTCGAATGGTTCCCAAGTCGCCTATATCTTTGTCTTATATTTCATTATACTGTCTCTTATAGTATTTGTCAATTCATATGGAACTGCTGTTGGTGGTTGTACTTGCTCATTTTCCTGACAGGATACCGTTGACAAATTTTACAGATGTTTCTGAGACAGATGGAGACTCAGGCCACGGCAGTGGCCTGATAGATTGACCACTAGTTTTATATTTGTGATTGAGACTGTATTGCTATGTCACCTCCATTCGGAGTATATATACTATACATGTACCTTTATCTGTTTAGTTATAGTATTTCTAGATGACCTAGACAGCGTTCTACCGCCGATGCTGCGGCGTAGGCTGGACGTACCCACTTTTCGTGCCCCTAATCAGGGTGTGGGTCGTGACAGTTTATATTGGACCGGAGAGATAAGACACTCAAGAACAAGACTATCAAGTTAGTCCGAGTTGCTTGGGGTCATCACTCTTTGGGTGAGTCCACGTGGGAGCGTGAGGATGATATCCGATCGCGATAACCCAACCTGTTTGACTCGTGAGGTATAATGTCTTCCTTATGCCTTATGTCTTCGATTCTTTGCTTGCATGATTGATTGGTTGATTGATTGATTGCCTAGTATAGCTTGCCTGTGATAGTATAGCTTGTTCTTGTCCCTCTAGCCTCTTAATTAAATTCCGAGGACGAAATTCTTTTAAGGTGGGTAGAGTTGTAATGCCTGTGGTTCGTATTGCATATCTTGGTATACGTATACGTAATTTGACCCGTATTGCTTGTCTTCCTGCTTAATTTATTCTAGCATTTCATTAGCTGGTTTATTCTTGGATTGGTTCGGCTGGCTTGGTTTGCTTTGGTTCATCATGAGCCAAGGTGAACCCTCCTACCTACCACCACCCTTCTTATTTAATCCATTCCCCTCATTCTCTCTCTTTATTTACTTCTTCTTCTCCACCATTACTTCTTCAACCACCAGGAGAGTGAGAGAGAGAGAGAGCTTAGGAAAGTGCATCTTGCTTCATGGAGGAACACAAATTTTATTGTTCCATTCTCTTCTTCACAGCATTCTAAAACCCTTTAGTACTTGGCATTTTTAATTTCCATGGCTCATTGCTTGTAGATCTAAGTTTATTTAATTTTTAGATTTTTTGGGTTTTGATCTGTTTAATCTTGTTATTATCAAGTTCTGATTGTTCTATGTTGTAGAGAATTCAATTCTGCCCCATTTTGACCTATGGAAGTCCAAATTTGGACTTATAATGAAGGTTTTATGGAGCTTGGAAGCTATGGGTTCCATGGCCATCCTTCTCAGATTTTCGGAGAAGATAGGTACCCATCTACCCAGCCGCGTAGATGAGTACCCATCTACTCAGCCGCATAGGATTCTGTTTATCCAGCCGCATAGATGAGTACCCATCTACTCAGCCGCATGAGTACCCATCTACTCAGCCGCATGAGTACCCATCCACTTAGCCGCATGAGTACCCATCTACCCAGCCGCATAGATGAGTACCCATCTACTCAGCCGCATGAGTACCCATCTACCCAGCCGCATAGATGAGTACCCATCTACTCAGCCGCATAGATGAGTACCCATCTACTCAGCCGCATGAGTACCCATCTACTCAGCCGCATAGATGTGTACCCATCTACTCAGCCGCATAGATGAGTACCCATCTACTCAGCCGCATGGGATTATATTTATCTAGCCGCATAAATGAGTACCCATCTACCCAGCCGCATAGATGAGTACCCATCTACTGCCGCATGAGCCCCCAATTCACACTTGGCCGCATAGTGCCTATTTGGTTGTTTTTCTTGTCCTATTTGGCTGATTTTTGGCCAGAATTTCTCCCAACTCCCAACATGAAAGTTGTAGATCTTTCCCTTGGCTTCAAGAATATGTTACTAACTATTTATGCAAGTTTTCTTATTTATGATAATGTAAGAATATAATACGATAGTGGTCCGCTGTGGCGCACTCTTGACAAGTAAACTGACATGATATATCATGACCTGCTGTTACGATAGCTAATCTGACATGACAAGTATGAAAGACCTGGACACCATGGGCGATTGTGTTTGTACAAATAAACTGGTACTATCTTGCATCATGTCTAGGATGGGGATCCCTGAGTACCACGGTCAGGGGTACCTACTGAAATTGACTAAGACTAATTAACTAGAATGATTCAGTAGTCATGAAGAGATTCCCAGCTACAGGCAATTCCGTTATCTGGGCGCATTAAGTGGACTTGTAGCCTACTGACGAGTAGGGCACATTTCCAGCACACAGTCATGTGGTGCACCCTTCATAAACGGACATTCGACCCGGATAACCGGATGGTCTGCAGGGCTTGTGGCTGTTGGGATAATCTCATTGCATCTTGCTAGTAACTAGGCCTATGATAACCCTAGTTAGTTAAAAGTATCAAGCCGTACTCTTGATTGGCCGTGATTGATTGGATGGAGTTTATTCCCGCTAAGTCTTATCCTGATCTTGTACAAGATTGTGACATGACATGATTATTGATGGTTGCCTTAACAATAACGATCTGGGGTCCAGTTCTGTTCAGGCGAAGGGTTTCAACCCCGATCCTTGTTTGGTTTAAGGGTTGTAACTGTAGGATGTGGAAAATTATGACACGCTGTCATTTTTATCCATACGCTTAAAGACAGATATCAGTTGAAGCCATACGCTCAATTCAGAGTTGTACGCTCATTCAAAAGCCATACGCTCAGTAAATATTTTTTTATTTACTGAAGTGACAGCACATTATATGTTTAAATGAGGAATGAATCTGACACTTCATCTTTCGTGCAAAGACAGCTGTCACGAGAAAAGTAACCGTCGTATAGGTTTTCGAAGAGTCGGTTTTGTCTTTTACGAGGACAACTCAGCAGCCTTCATAAATACAAAAGCCATCATTACTGTCAGTTTTGACAGTCTGTCAGCCGTCAAATCCGCAGTCGCGACGCTCGAGAAGATTTTGTCAGTTATTGGAAGATATGGTGTACCAAAGAAGATTGATGATAGCCACGTGGCCACTTCTCCAGTGAGCGTATCAACCTCACATGACTCCTTCTTCACCCAGCCAAGTGAGCGTATCAACCTCACATGACTCCTTCTTCACCCAGTCAAGTGAGCGTATGGACCTCACATGATTCCTTGCTAACCAAGCGAGCGTATGACCTCACATGACTCCTTGCCCATAAAGTGAGCGTATGGATTTCCTATGGCACTACGCTGTCCAAGTCAGCGTATAAACTCTCCTTCAACAAGGCAGCGTATTACAGCAACCATATCCAGGATTACAGTCAACACACGTTCTCACGTGTCCTGTACCAGTTATCCACTTCTCTAGAAGTTATGCAACGTGGCATTCAGGCTATCAATCTCTCCTGAACATGCTCCACTACTTTCAACCGCACGCTAATGTGTCTCCATCAGAATTCGCCACGCGTCCCTGCAGTTATGCACACGTCAAGTAACTACCTGAGCGTATGCTTAAGGACAGTTATCCTGAACTCTATAAAAAAGAGTTTCTTTATCTTCATCAGAGACTACAGTGATTTTTCAGAGAGAACAGAGAGATTGCCCAGTTGCTGTCCAAGTTCTTCAAAGTTCGAGTTTTCTTCATCGCATCGTCCAAGGGATAAAGTAATCGTCTTCTAGATTAGATTCCTACAGTTGTAATTTTCTCAGATATAAAATAAATAAAGTGAATTTATTTATGGAAAACAAATTGGCGACTCTGCTGGGAAAAGCTGTCTCCTCCAATGAGATAGCAACAACTCAATGCGATACTTCGTCAATCGGCTTGACGAAGAAGACGATGGTTGTACAATTCGACCAATCGGCTTATGAAGAAATGCTCAAGGCGAAGGAGGGCCGCACTGCTTCCTCCGCTCTTCCTGTTGCCAAGAAGAAGGGACACTCCATCTATGTCCCTAAGTCTTCTGCAGCAGTCCGAGACGCTTCTGTCACTTCTCATGCTGACAAGAACACGTCTTCAACTTCTATGAAGCACACTTCGGCTTCTCGGAACACGGCAACAGTGGTTTCCCCTAGTCACGCTGACAAAATTGGTTCTTTAACCAAGTCAATGTGTCCAAGGAAAACCATCTCTGGACATGTCAAAGTCCCTTCTCCTTCTATTCTTACGACAGCAGTCGGCTCTTTAGCCATTGATGACTCTGAGCGTATGGCATTCAAAGGGCAGTGTACGGCAAAGGCAGCGTACAAAAGCCAACATCAGGCAGCGTACGCTGAGCCAAAGCCAGTGTATGCTAATAAAAAGGCAGCGTATGACCAGAAGTCCAAACTGAAGTCAGCGTATGCTAACAAATACAGTCCTTTGACTGTTTCTGAAAATCAAATTGGGGGTTCTCTTCCACAGAACATACAAATGATTCCCCCTCAACTTGCACATCTTGTGCCAACCAAGGAGAAAGACTCTTTAGTCAACTCCTCTACTCCTAAGGTCTTTACCTCTGGAGTTAATTTGACTAGTACTCTTACTAGATCAAACAATGGAAAACGCCTTTTGGCTAATTCCTCCAAAGATGGATTATTACCGACTCCTAGTCAGAATAATACTCATCTTCCTTCTCTCAAAATTTCTCGGTCTGAGAAAGGCAAATTACAAGTATCCAAGACTGATATCAAAGTCAAATCTCCTACGGATCTTCGTAATAAGCTTAATCAGAATCGGTTCGGTTCCACTGAGACAAGTATATTAGACCCTGATGCAGAATATGCCAAGAACTATGTGGCTCAAATTAATCAGTCTTTATACACTCAGGAACCAAGAAGACAGAAGAACAAAAGACAAGTTTCTACACAGAAACTATCTTCAAATACTTCCCAATCTGTTCCTACAGATCTCCGGGAATATTTGCAAAATAAACAGAGAATTGACACTCCATCTGACTATGACATTGCCCATATTCGCCATGAAAAGCATGGTTGTGACTTCCAACCTCGGGTTGTCATCCAATGTTGTTATTCACCAAAAAGACAATCTGTTTTCGAACGGATTCAATATGAACCAATGTTGGATGAAGATGAACCTCTTTATGCTTCTGTCAACATGACTTCCAGAAATATTGGGGGTAGCATACGGTCTGATGCTATATCAGAATCTAAAGATGGTGTTTATCTCGGCACTCGATCCAGGACCAGAGCCTTGACCAGAGCCTCTTCTTCTTCTCATCCAAGTGGTAATCCGGAGATCACAGAAGACTTCCTTGGAGAGTCCAATTTTCCAGTATTGACTCCTGTAAAAAGCCCTGGGAAAGATACTGATTCACACAGTGATGATTCAGAACAGACTGTTTTATCATCTATTCCTCGAATGATTACCACTTACATGGCAGAAAGTGATCATGAACCTTCGACTAGCAATGAGGCTCATGAACAGAGGATTTCTTCTTTAGAATAATAATTGCGAGCTATGGCAGATACATTGAGTGCTATGTACACTCTAATGCAGGCTCAACAACAGACAGCACCACCAGTGGTATTGAATACCCCTGTTGTTCCAAACCCCGAACCCTCTATTCCGGGAGTACAATCTAATGTTCCTGTACAAACCACCCCAAGTCACTCTGGAGCTGGGGGTGGTACATATGCTGCAGTTCCTCCTCCCAATTACACTCTACAAGCCACAACTCCACAATCTTTGGGAGTTGTCTATAAGAATTGAAGAATCTCAAAACTCAATTCGAGGCATTCAAACAGAAGGATGGTTTACAAAGGTTAGGCATCAAACAGCCTTATCCGATAGAATGGAAGCAGGTATCGTATCCACCAAAATACAAACCTCCGACCATCTTTTTCTATGATGGGACAACCTCTCCAAGTCAGTTCATTAATCATTTTGAAGTAATGACTGATCAACTGCAACCAAGTGACGCTCTCCTTACTCGGGTGTTCATTGGATGTCTCAAAGGAACGGCTTATGAATGGTATAGAAGTCTCCCTGATGGGTGCATTACCTCATTTGCCGGTTTTAAGCAAATGTTTCTTGAACGATTATATGAAGGGCTCAATGATATGACCATGTCGGCCCTCCTAAGAATCAAACAGAAGAATAATGAGACCACTGAGGAATTCATTGAGAGATTCAGAAGAGAAGCCCTCAAAATGCCTCTTGGAACTCCCGATGCTGTTACGATCGACACTTGCAAGTCGAACCTCTTACCAATTATCAGCATGTGGACAGGATCCACT
This sequence comes from Iris pallida, assembly GCA_029216955.1. Classification (NCBI taxonomy): domain Eukaryota; kingdom Viridiplantae; phylum Streptophyta; class Magnoliopsida; order Asparagales; family Iridaceae; genus Iris; species Iris pallida. The sequence goes on from JANAVB010017400.1 coordinate 4,164,767, forward strand.
CAGTTCCAAGATTGGCCTTCATTCATCGTCAGTGCCAAGGCTGCCGAGGTCAGTGCTGAGACCTTTAAGGGACTGGGGGTACAAATGGCTCCCAAAGAATCAAATCAGAGTGCTAGCAATAGTACTCGACCCAACAATCGCAAAGGAAAAGAAGCTCTTGAAGTCAATCTCCAAAGCAGTAGTCAAGAAGTAAAGACTACCCAAGCTACTTCAGCTCCAACAAATCAACAACAGAGATCTCCTCGGCCGAAAGAAGAATATTCTTTCGATGATGACGATGTTCAGGATATCTTTGAATGCTTACTCTAAGGTAATAAGATTCAATTGCCAGAAATTAAAAAGCCTGATGAAGCCAATAAGACAGATCATCCAAAATACTGTCCATATCATAGAATGCTGGGTCATACAATCCGGTCTTGCTATGTATTAAAGGGAAGATTCAAGAGATGATTAAATCAGGAGCTGTGACATTAACACCCAAAGACAAAACAGTCACAACAAATGTAATTTCAATGCAGTTCGGTGACTTCCCTCCCTTAAAGGTGGAAAGTGGGATTGTTCCTATCCCCAAAGCAACTCTCGAAGTTATAAACATCCCACCAGCACAGAATGACGGACTTGTTCCTGTCACAACTAAGAAGGGAGAAATCATGTGGATTCACCCAGACTTAAAGACAGAGTTTGAGACGTCTTCCTCTTCTCCTCGGAAGATTTCCTTATCTAAAAAGAAGTTCGGGAAGACTAAGTCATGCAATGTGACTTCTAGTTTCTCACCCGATTTTTATCTAACCTCTACTTTCATCTCAGCAGGAAATTCACTCTCTACGAAGATAAAATCTGTACCTCAAATTGAAGATAGGTACAAACCTGCTTTTCATTTATACAGTTCACAATCTCGTGAATTGATGGCGAAGATGGATTATGATCTAGCCACTGCCCCAGGTTTGAACTCAGACAAGGGACTCCGAGCACCTTTGGCCATCACTATGAGACATAATCAATCTCGTGTTGGCCTTGGTTTCTGGAATGAAGCTTTCATCAAACATAAAAGAACCAAGAGCAAAATAAAGAATTGCAGCATGGTTTCCATAGACCTTGAACCAGAATCTGAAGTTGAAGTTCATGCTGGAACTCGGTCAGGAAAAGTATATCTGAAAGATTATGCTGAAGTTCCTGAAGAAATTTCTGACGTTCCTCCGGCTACAGCCCCAACTCCAGTCTCTACTGAAGAGCCTTTAAATGTTCCTGTTGAGACAGTTCCTTCTAAACCAACAGCAGCTGACAAAGGCAAACAACAAGTCCGCTTCGACAAACCATTGAAGAAGTCATCTCCTACAGGACTTGAAAAGCCTTATAATTTTGATATATTGGCTCAACTAGCCAATACCCCAGCTAAATTATCAATCTTCGAGCTCTTACGCCTCTCTAAAGAGACTTGAGAAACTTTAAGTGAAGCATTGCTGCAAGCAGAAACCTGCTTAACTCTTCTCAAGAAGTTGGAAACAGGACCTGTTTCTCATTGCCATAATGTATTGGAATTTATTCCAAACATTACCTTTACGCAGGACGATATGCTGCTAGAGGATAATCGACATGACCGTCCTTTATATCATACAGGATATATTGATTCTATGAAGGTTGATCGTTTATTGATTGATCCAGGATCCGCTCTCAGTATTATGCCAAAGGCTATGTTAGATGCATTGAAGATACCTGTGCATAGTCTCTCCAGCACTATCACTACCATCTTGGGATTCAATCAAGGAAAAAGTGAGCCTTTAGGCAAGATTCGCCTTAAATTTCAAATAGGCGATCTTCGTACTAAGGTTACTTTTTACATCATCGACAATCATGGTTGCTCATACAATGCTCTATTAGGAAGACCATTCTTGCATGAACATAATGTCGTTCCTTCAACCCTTCATCAGTGCTTCAAATATGTTGATGATAATGGAGAGGTTCAAAAAGAAGTGGCAGATCTTTACCCATTCAAAGGAGTCGAAGCTTACTTCAATGACGCTCGCATGTACAAAGATGAATACTCGAAAGTCTTGCAAGTTATGGATAATGAAGATGAGACATCCAAAGTTGACACCTTTATTATTCCTGTAAAAGGGCGTATCACTCCTCCGCAGTCTGTTAGATCATCCGAAGAAGGCTCACTGATAATTTCGGTCAGTGGACGTACTACTTCATCATCTGCCCAGGGCTCACTGATAATTCCTGTCAGTGGACGCACTACTGCACCATCTTCCCAAGCTTCACAAAGTTCGCTGATCATTCCTGTCAGTAGACTCATCTCTCCCCCTCCATCTTCTCAGGCTAGATCAGATACTCTAGTCATTCCAGTCAGTGGACGCATTACTTATCCACGGTCTTCTTCAAGGGAGCTCACCTCTTCTGAGCCTTTTGTTATCGATCTTAATCGAAACAAAAATTCTAACTGTTCTTCTTCCTCCCCCTTTGTCATTAATCTGACTAAGTCTGATAAGGCTCAGCCTTCTGTTGTAAATACAGCATCTAGTATTAATGAAGCATCTCCTTTGCAGTATATTGATGTTTGTGGTTATGTACAAAGTTATTTACAATTGCTAAATAGCTTAGAGCCACTAACTATAGGGGTTGTTCAAGCTCTTCATACAGACGTATCATTAGACTCTATACAGAAATCATACTTTGTGGTCCCCAGTCGAAAGAAGGGAGAAAATCCAATATTTTTCTATAAAGGACCTCAGAATCCTCCTAACTTGGAAGAAGATGACATAAACGACGATACTGGAAGATTACAGCTACGTCGCTACAGTCAGCAATCCAAAAATATCATCAAGAATATGGGTTATGATTTCAGAACCAGTCTCAATAATGGAAAAGGAAGAAGAATGCCTGTTCGAATTCCTCCATTAAAATACGGAAGGACAAAATGTGGTTTAGGTTACATTGCTCCTACTTTCTTTATCAACATAGTCCATGAAGAGTCAAAATTCAATAAAGACGAACAATCTGAAGATGAACGATCTGAGTCTTCTGATTCTCTCTCTTGGGATTCTGACACGAGTGTTGGCGATCTTTATCGCTCTATTCTATCCATCAATATGGTCTCTGTTGATGGCCCACAAGAAAATAATAAAGATGAGGATGATTTTGAAATATCACCCGAATCAGAACAATAGGCTCAAAGATTAGATAATCAATGGGAATTCAGGTTCGAACAGAGGGAACCTCCTACTGAAGATAAACTGATCCAAATTGATGTTGGTGAAGAAGGTTCCCCTAAACCAATATTCATCAGTGAGAGTCTTTCAGAAATAGATAAGCAAGACATGATCAAGCTTATTCGTGATTATATCGATGTCTTCGCCTGGAGCTACGAGGATATGCCAGGACTAGATCCGAAGATCGCAATGCACAAGCTTAATATCATGCCAAATGCTAAACTGGTCAAACAACAACAGCGACGATTTCGTCCAGACATTATGGATGCAATTGAAGCTGAAGTCAACAAGCTTATAGCTTCTGGATTTATTCGAGAGGAACAACATCCTGAATGGGTGGCTAACATCGTTCCTGTCCTTAAAAAGACTGGCAAGATCCGAGTCTGTATAGACTTTCGCGATCTCAATGCAGCTTGTCCTAAAGACAAGTTTCCTCTTCCAATTACTGATGTCATGATCGACAATACATGTGGTTTCGAACGAATGTCATTTATGGATGGGTATTCGGGATACAACCAGATCAAAATGTTTCCAGATGATGAAAAACACACTTCCTTCAGAACGCCGATCGGTACATACTGTTATACAGTGATGCCGTTTGGTCTCAAAAATGCAGGAGCAACATATCAGCGAGCAATGAGCACTATATTTCGCGAACATCTCCGAAAAATAGTCGAATACTATGTTGATGATATTGCAGTCAAAAGTCGACGAAAGGAGGATCATATCCAAGATTTGAAGACTATCTTTGATTTAATGCGTCAGCATCAACTTAAAATGAACCCTACTAAGTCCTTCCTGGGCGTCTCTAGTGGTAAATTTCTCGGCTTCGTCATTACCGCTAAAGGTATACACGTGGATCCCGAGAAGATCAAAGCCATCCAAGAGATGTGTCCTCCACGCACCTTAAAAGAGCTACGAGGATTTCAAGGAAGAATTGCTTATATCAGGAGATTCATTTCCAACTTATCAGGACGCTGCAGACCATTCAACAAACTTCTGAAGAAAGGTGTATCTTTCATCTGGAACGAAGAATGTCAAAAAGCATTTGATGACATCAAATAGTACCTCATGAACCCTCCAGTTTTGGTACCTCCCGTCTCGGGAATACCATTTCTTCTATATGTTCGAGCTATGGATCATTCTCTTGGTGCATTACTCGCCCATAAAAATAAAGATGGTCATGAACAGGCCATTTATTATCTCAGTCGCACAATGACAGGCGCTGAACCGCGTTATTCTCCAATCGAGAAAGAATGCCTAGCATTAATGTTTGCTGTTCAAAAAATGTGACATTATATTATCGGTCAAACGATTCATGTCATTTCCAGAGTGAATCCCATCAGGATTATGATGAAGAAACCTGGTATTCTCAACTCCAGACTAGCTAATTGGGGAATCTTGTTAGCCCAATATGACATGCATTATATTCCTCAGAAGTCAGTTAAAGGACAGGCTCTTGCTGATTTTCTAGCAGCTCATGCAGTCCCAAAAGATTCTAAATTATATGATGAGATTCCCGATGAAGTTCTGGATTCAAATCTGGTTTCTGAAGAAGTTCCTACCTGGCGTCTATTCTTTGATGGAGCATCTAGAATAGGTCCTAACGGCAATATTGTCGTCGGAGTTGGAATTGTTCTTGTATCCCCAGAGGGATTAACTATTCAGAGGGCTTATTCTCTGGATCAATCATGTTCAAATAATGTTGCAGAATACAATACGTTGCTCATTGGTCTTCAACTCGCTAAACATCTGAATGTTCAATATTTAGAAGTTTATGGAGACTCTAAGCTTATCATCAATCAGATCAGAGGAACGTATGAAGTTCGTCATCAAGATTTGATACCTTATCATCGAATAGCACTCTCTATGGCCTCCTTCTTTGAAGGTTTCTTTATCGAACATGTTCGACGAGCCTATAATGCAGAAGCTGATGCTTTGGCTAATCTTGCTGCTGTATTAGCCATACCAATCAGACGTCAGCAAGTGATAGTGGTTTATAACCGAGAACTATTCTGCGTTGAAAATAATCTGGCTTTGGCTTTTCCCCATAATCCAGACGAAGATTCTCTCAACTTTGATGCTGAATTAAAGTTTGACAAAGTGTCCTTGCCTTCTTCCGATCCTACTATGGAATATGTCTTTTCTAACAAAATAGACACCGTAACTGAAGACTGGAGACGTCCGTTTCTGGACTTTGTGTTGTATGACATACTTCCTGATAACCCGAGTGAAGCAGCATCTATCCGGCGCCGGTCTCTCAGATTCTATTATAATCATACTACGAAGACACTATATCGTCGAGCCTATGATGGTCTTCTCCTTCGATGCATCGCTGGTGAAGAAGCACAACAGATAATCCGTGAAGCACATGATGGCGTCTGCGGAGCTCACCAGCCAGGTCCAAAACTTCAAGATCGTATCCGACGTATGGGTTATTATTAGCCCACGATGGTAGCTGATACTATTCAATATGCTCAGAAATGTAAAACCTGTCAAATTCATGCAAACTTTATCCATCAACCATCGGAGTTCTTACACCCAACAGCGGCATCATGGCCCTTTGAAGCTTGGGGCATGGACGTCATCGGTCCTATCAATCCACCATCATCAAAAGGACATCGGTTTATTCTAGCAAAAACAGATTACTTTTCTAAATGGGCTGAAGCAATCCCTTTATCTGAAGTCAAGACTTCTAATGTTATCAACTTTGTCAAACATCATGTCATCTATCGATTTGGTGTTCCTCGGCATATTATCCATGATAATGGACCACAGTTCGTCAGCCAGAAATTTACTCGGTTCTGTGATGATCATCGGATTAATAATCTGGCTTCTACAGCATATAATCCAGCAGCCAATGGACTAGCAGAGGCTTTCAACAAAACAATCATCAAACTCTTGAAAAAGTTCGTTTCTTCCAATAAACGTAACTGGAGTGAGAAGCTTGGTGAATGTTTATGGGCTTATCGCACCACAGTTCGCAATGCGACCGGATGTACACCTTTCTCTTTGGTATATGGGTGTGAAGCTGTTCTTTCCCTCGAGATACAAATTCCTTCTTTGAGAGTTGCAATCTCCAATGAATTTACAACAGAGAATAATGATCGTCTTCGACTTCAAGAGTTGGAAGCTCTAGATGAAAGCGATTGTATGCGCAACAAAATATCGAGCTATATCAAGCCCGAATCTCAAAAGCTTTTAATCGGAAAGTCAAAGTCAGAACATATCAAAAGGGAGAATTGGTCCTTACTGTCAGACGTCCGATGACCATGACACATATGAGCAAAGGTAAATTTGACGCGAAATGGGAAGGCCCATTCGTAGTAAACAAAGTCTTCTCTAATGGAGCATATCAGCTTGCCTCTATGGACGGGAAAGTCACGATGATGCCTATCAATGGCAAATTCTTAAAGAAATATTATGTATAAATAATATTTTCATTACTCCCCAGCAAATGTAAAATCAAAAATTTATTCTTCTCTACAAAAGCTATTTCGATGTCATTATCCCCAGCGGAAACTGATATTCTACCATGTATCATTTTCCCAGAGAATTTGATATTTTGTCTTATTAGATTCCCAGTGGATTTAATAAAAATCTTATATAGAAAATCATGTCCATATCACCTCTGAATTTTCTATCTCAGTATGTACCATATTCTATGAAAATGATACCTCGTCCTTTTGATTTCTGAGTCTAAAAGATCAGTGAATAAAGGCAAAATAATATAAAGCAGGAAGGATACATCATAAACAAAGTTTTCTTAAACAGAGTTTATTTGAGACAAATTCTTCAAGAAGTACATCATCATGGAAGATCACTGGTATCCCTTTCGTACTTGGGACGAGGACCACATACATAATTAGCAAAAGAATTGAATACATCATTTCCTGACCGCACCAAGAACTGACAGGCAGCCAGCCTCATTGCTTCTTCTTCTTCGGTTTCTCCTTGTTCGACCAGGAAATCCAAGATATCTTTCGGCAGCTTGGGAGCAGACGAGCTTTCGCCCGTCTCCTTCTTTTGTGGAGTCGAGTGCTCTTTAGCATTTTTATCGACTTTGGAGACGACTTCGGTTTTCTTCGTGTTCTCTTCGGAAGACATTTTGAATAAAGGAGAATAATGTGTGATCCTTCTACTCAAAGAGATGCTCTATTTATAGGCATATATTTGCCAGAATTAAAGGAACGTGTCTTTTCCCGATATTCATTCATTAATACTTGACAGTTCATCCGTACATTTATTATATTCATCCGATGGTTCGTCTGTTCATAATCTTCTATCGATTGGAATTCGTTATCTTTCACATTTTCATAACCTTTGACCTCTGTATAAATACAAATCTGACTTTCTTTTTTGAGTCTTTACATCCTATCACGTCCATATTACCTCTGATGGTATTGTACACTCTAAAAAAAACAGAAATCAAGATTTCTATTTATCATGTTCTTTTTACATCCAGAGAGATACAAAATCACTTCAGATAAAGAAGATTTATCATTTCTATTATCATATTTTCATAAAAAGTCTATTACATTTCTTAGACTTTCCTACAAATCATAATGGAAATCTATTACAAATCTTGGATTTTCATTCTATGTACAACTGAGATCTATTTCTTCTTGGGTCTTCTCTGGCAATCTCGTTGTTTGTGGCAATTCCTGGGTGTCCAGCAGGAATCAAACTCTGGTCTTATCTCTCAGACGAGAGGAGAACCACAGAGTATGGCAACACGATGGCGTGTTGCTGCCAATACAGCGCGTGGAGGAACGGCGGTACCTCAAGCAGATAGGAATGTATCCAAACCTTGGGATACAATTTCTAGTTCTGCCGTGAAAGGAACTCTACTACCCAATCTCTCGGGTAAGAGTTGACTCCACCGTCCAACTCTCGTGTATAAAGGCTCTTCCTACCATCTGAGAAAGACCCTTCTATCTCACGAAGAGTTCTGAGTTGTCTGATATACGCGTCAAAAGCGTATGAGCTCCCTGATGTAGATGTCAGAAGAACATTGTCCACAGCATCCATATCACCAATGCCAGTTCTGAAGAAGGTTTTCAGCCAAAATTCTGTAAGAAACAATAAAGAAAAATCAGTTAATAGAAACTGGCCAAGCAAAGACAGATGCATTCTGTTCATTTCGGGAAGATGAATTTGTCCTTAGCAAACAAAAAAATTCGATGCGTGTATATTGAACTTACCGCTGAGTTTGCTGCTAAGGATTGACAGATCCATGTCTGGTAGCGTGCACAGAGATTTGACATCAGACAACATGGCTTTCCTATTTCCTTCTCATAGAAAATTCATTCTCAGAAGAGAGGAAGAAGAATGGGAAGATGAGTTTGCGTGGAGTTCATCCATCTATTTAAAGTATGGAGCATGAACCTATTCTTGGAAAGGATCCGCATGAATAGCGCTCGTAAACGTGGAATGAATGACACGTGTACTTTGGAAACCAGCACAGCCTTGGAAATATTCAAAGAGTGCTTTCCACAACGTTGGAAGATAGCGTAACTTACGGGCTATTTATTGGTGCACGCTATTCATTGGCATACGTTATTTAGCGTAACTTACAACTTGGAAGACGGCGTATTCTACAGTTATTCATCGGTGCATGTTAGTTTTCAACACAAAATTATACTAAACAGAGAATTCTTGAATATTCATTTTCATTAAAGGCACTGATGGCCTTACAAAACAAAAAAGAGAGAGGGAAAGAAAGGGGTGCAATAAAGTCACACTCTATTTTCCAGAGCGACTAAGCTTGACGCCTAACTCTTCTACGCTTTGGACCCCCATGCGGTGTAACAGAGCAACGAACATTTTACGCTTCTCTGCAAGGCTCTGCCCATCAGAAGAAGAGGAGCCGTCCAGACCAAAGTAGCCCAAGAAATTCTTGGCTAAATGCATAGGGTCGTCCTTGAGCTCGATGACGACAGGTTCGGGTTCTTGGCCCCCAAAAGTGGGGTCACCATGGGAACAGAATCCCAACTTACGTGCTTCTTCTTCAGCAGCTTCCTTTGGAGTCATGGTTTCAAAAGATAAAAGTCAAAAGTTGAATTCTCTCGGTTTATATAATAGAGCTTGCTGGCTGTTCATATTCTTCCATCAGATTCAATCAATCTCGAAAAATGAAGAGTCATCATGACATTTAATGAACTCATGCCAGCGTGTCAGGACTCATTCCCACTTTCTGTTCAAAGTAATTTCGAACTTTTGAAACTCATAAAGTTCGAAAACTTTGAAGGAGGTCTTGTAGGATGTGGAAAATTATGACACGCTGTCATTTTCATCCATACGCTTAAAGACAGATGTCAGTTGAAGCCATACGCTCAATTCAGAGTTGTACGCTCATTCAAAAGCCATACGCTCAGTAAATATTTTATTATTTACTGAAGTGACAGCACAGCATATGTTTAAATGAGGAATGAATCTGACACTTCATCTTTCGTGCAAAGACAGCTGTCACGAGAAAAGTAACCGTCGTATAGGTTTTCGAAGAGTCGGTTTTGTCTTTTACGAGGACAACTCAGCAGCCTTCATAAATACAAAAGCCATCATTACTGTCAGTTTTGACAGTCTGTCAGCCGTCAAATCCGCAGTCACGACGCTCGAGAAGATTTTGTCAGTTATGGAAAGATATGGTGTACCAAAGAAGATTGATGATAGCCACGTGGCCACTTCTCCAGTGAGCGTATCAACCTCACATGACTCCTTCTTCACCCAGCCAAGTGAGCGTATCAACCTCACATGACTCCTTCTTCACCCAGTCAAGTGAGCGTATGGACCTCACATGATTCCTTGCTAACCAAGCGAGCGTATGACCTCACATGACTCCTTGCCCATAAAGTGAGCGTATGGATTTCCTATGGCACTACGCTGTCCAAGTCAGCGTATAAACTCTCCTTCAACAAGGCAGCGTATTACAGCAACCATATCCAGGATTACAGTCAACACACGTTCTCACGTGTCCTGTACCAGTTATCCACTTCTCTAGAAGTTATGCAACGTGGCATCCAGGCCATCAATCTCTCCTGAACATGCTCCACTACTTTCAACCGCACGCTAATGTGTCTCCATCAGAATTCGCCACGCGTCCCTGCAGTTATGCACACGTCAAGTAACTACCTGAGCGTATGCTTAAGGACAGTTATCCTGAACTCTATAAAAAAGAGTTTCTTCATCTTCATCAGAGACTACAGTAATTTTTCAGAGAGAACAGAGAGATTGCCCAGTTGCTGTCCAAGTTCTTCAAAGTTCGAGTTTTCTTCATCGCATCGTCTAAGGGATAAAGTAATCGTCTTCTAGATTAGATTCCTACAGGTGTAATTTTCTCAGATACAAAATAAATAAAGTGAATTTATTTATGGAAAACAGTAACCTGGCTCCCGGAGCAGTTCTGTGTCCTCTCTTCGTTTATTGTTTTATTGCAACCCCATGCCATGTTTGTCATGTTTTACCTTACCTTAATACCATGATTATTTATACCGGCGAGCACGTGTTAGCTCGTATTGCACCTTATTTACTGTCTGCCTACGGGCTGTAACATGATTGACGGATCCTAGGGTTGATCATGTATGACTAAACTCTTGCTAGTCCTGACATTTTGTAACGACTAGCTTCATGATCAGTTGAATATGTAATGTTTGGGATTCCTTACCATTGTATATTTGGTGATCTTACATCTTATAACACTTACTTATTTGCTTGTGATTGAGACACTAGGCTTGTTCATGACCATAAGAGACTGTTGGCTTGTAGTTAAACCCTCATGTATCTAGACAGCCGTGACCGTATAGCGAGGTGGGTTGCACTTCAATATACGTAGCTGGCTATGTACGCCCCCACTCTCCAGTATTCTGGTTCTGGGGCGTGACACGCACGTAGAGAGTCGTCCTCCGTGTGTTGCCGATACTGCCGAGAGTCTTCCTTCATAGGGTTAGGGCTTAGTACTATTTACAAGAAACTAAAGCATTAATAAGTTGTTAAATTCTTGACAGTATCGACAGCACACGAAGTACGACTCTCGACGAGTATCCAATAACCTGAACAATATCGTCGACAACCGACTATAAGCCCTAACCCTAGGGATTTTCTCCAAATTGTTTTCGATTTGGATTTGAATCAAATTATGGATACTCGTCGAGAGTGACCCTAGCTTTTGGGGTGCATCTCTTCGACCCCGTTCATGCCCTAAAAGTAGTAATATATATATATATATATATATATATATATATATATATATATATATATATATATATATATATAATATTTTTAATTTGTATTTTTTTTTACATAAACCCACTCATCATGAATTTCACTTAAATCTTTATTGTTTATATAAGGCTTTTTTTAAGGGCACCTCCAAAGTTACTTGGGACTAGCCCTTACTTGGAGGCAGTCCAAGAAAGTGAAACTTTTGGTAGGGGCTACCCACAAGTTGCTTGGGGCTAGCCCAAAAATTAGGATTTTTTTTCCTCTTCTCTTTCCTCCTCCTCCTCCTTCCTTCTCCTCCTCCTCTTTCCTCCAGCAGTAGTGCCACCACCACTACCAGCAGCCACCGCCGCCTCCTCCCTCCTCCTTCTCCTCCTTTCTCCTTCCTCCAGCGACGGCGCCACCACCACTACCAGCAGCCCAAAAATTAGAGTTTTTTCCTCTTCTCTTTCCTCCTTCTTCTCCTTCCTCCAGTGGCAGCGCCACCACCACTACTAGCAGCCCAAAAATTAGAGTTTTTTCCTCTTCTCTTTCCTCCTTCTTCTCCTTCCTCCAGCGGCAGCGCCACCACCACTACCCGCAGCCACCGTCGCCTCCTTCCTCCTCCTCCTCCTCCCTCCAACGGCGGCGCCACCACAACTACCAGCAGCCACCGCCGCCTCCTTCCTCCTCCTCCTCCTCCGGCTCATTCCTCCTCCTCCGCCTCCTTTCTCTATCTCCCTCCGCATCCTCCGCCTCCCCATGAACCTCTCCGAGGACTGCCAAATTATTGGTTGTCCTAACATATGTTAGGATTGCCAACTTGCTGACAGCCCTAGGACTGTCACTAAGTTGGCAGTACTAACATAATGTTAGGACTGCCAACTTGCTGACAGTCCTGACATAATGTTAGGACTCCCAACTTGCTGGCAGTCCTAGAACTGCCACTAAGTTGGCAGTCCCACTTGCTAAAAAAATTGGACTAGTCCCAAATAAAAAAATGGATGGCAAACATATAATTTTTTTTGAAAATTTTTTAGACTAGTCCTATTAAAAGTGGCAGTGTCCTTAGAAAAAACCATATATAAAGAAACAACCCGTTCATTCCTAACTAAGGCTGTGTTTGGTAGGAGGGATGGAAAAGTGGAAGGAAGGAAAAATAGTAGATTTATTTTCCTTCCTTATGGAAAGAAAAACTCATTTCCTTCCTTTGTGTTTGGTAGCAGGGATGGAAAACATAAGGGATGCATTTTCCTTTGTTTGTTATGGAAGAAAAAGTGGAAGGAAAGAAAGTAAAAAATATAGGATTTACCAATTCTATCCTCAATTAATATCAATTATTTACCATTTGACTTCATGAATAATTTTTAAATAATACATTCATATGTGGGTATAATTGTTAATTACTACAAGCATCTACTTTTCCTTCCACATTTCCTCCCACTTTTGGGGGAATTGGATTTCTTAGGTTACGAGAAAAAAGTAATCCCTCCACTTTTTCTTCCTTCCTATTTTCCTTCCATACCAAACAAGAGAAAATGAGTCTTTCCCTCCACTTTTCACTCATCTATTTTCCCCATACTATATATATACACACATGCTTTCAACCCCTAACCCAAAATCACCTCTAACCCTCCTCCTTCGACCGGCGACCTCGTCGGGACAGAGTCCATCACCGAAGTCCGCCGGAACAACCGACTGAGTGGTCGGAACCGCTGTGCAACCATCCGCACGGCGACAGAGCACCCGCGGTCGCGCGTCCAACGTGTGGCCACCCACGCCGAGCCTAGATCGGCGTCGACACCCTACGCACGTAGAATCCGTGCACATAACGCTCATCTTCAAGGTACGATTTCTCCTCCGTTGTTAAATCATTTTGCGAACCGATTGAACCAATATATGTAAAGGCTTAAGGGTTGTGGTTATTGTAAAATGGGTTTCAATTTTCGGGATTTATATTAAACATCAAAGTGATCGATTGTTAAAAAATAGTTTTCATTTTTCATCCTTTGAATCTGATTTTACCGAATATGGTTTCCATATGCGTTCTGGTATGAGATGTGAAAACATATATTAATATGGTAATACCCATATTTTGAGTCACATTTGCTCCTATTTCACCATAAGAGAATAGCATTCTCAATTGGAGGCACATTTCATACACTCCTATTTATCCTAGCATGTTGCCTTGCGCCATCTGTTTATATAGTGAGCTTATTTTAACAGCAAAAGACTCAACTAAATTTGGAGGCGACTCATTGTGAGTTTCACTTAAATCTTTATTGTTTATATAAAGAAACTACTCATCATGAGTTTTCCATAGAAATAACTGGCGCTTATCCAAAGCAAAGTTATGCAAAGCTTGTGTACATTTTTACTTCTTCCGTAAATCTTGTGTGGATCTGTCTTGTAAGGGCTCTAATGTTTGTTTTCTTATGTTTGGCGAAGAGTGAGATTGTGGATAGATAGACATGACTTGCAGATTTCATGAGTAATTTTATCTTGTCAGAAAATGACTTTCAAATCCTATTTACCTTGATATGTTTGCCAGATTACGTGTCTAAAATGTTACATGGAGTTGAGAAACTTGTCACCTGTAAATGGAGCTTCACACATTTGGTATCTTAGCAATCAATTATTTAATCAACAATGTTGCCTCTGTTGATGTCAAAGCTTGGCATTTGAGATCAATAGGTTGTTGCTCTGCATAAAATCTTCTTTTGTGCTTAATAATTGTTTTTAGAAAAACTTATGGGACATTCTGAAGTTCTCCATGCACTTCAGTTAGCCAGGCCTATCGCATGCTAAAATAGGCATACCACCTCCACTGCGTGTCATCCACATTCTGAAGTTATTTTATTTTTTTCCCCATTTAAAATATTTTTTATTGGTATAATCTTGCATGTTACTCATTTTGCGCCTTTTTTGTTTCTGCAGCAGCACCATTGAACCAGACTCCTTATCCTCAATACTCAAGTTATGCACCTTACGAGGTTCTCTTTCTTCTCCATTTAATATCTAATAGTTAGAACGACTTTTAAGCTTTCCTCTTTTCTTGATAAAAATCCCTTTGACATCCATGCTATATCAGATATAAACAATTAATCTTATATCGCACATGATCAATGAAGTAAGGTCTTCCGAGAGCTATAACACCATATGCAAGAATTCAACAATGAGTAGGAAACAAAAAAAAAAGTGGTTGCCTTCTGAAACTTTAACTATAAACCCCCAACACCCCCCCAAACAAAAAAAAAAGAAAAAAAATTCATTATGTTTACTTTATGTAGAGGTTGCTTTCTTGCCCTCAGGACAGATACATTATATATTATGCTATTTCTGTGAACATTGGGAGAATTTAGCAGGATCTTCTTGGTTAGTTGAGGTCTGTTTGTCTTTGTTTCATCTCCATCTCGGTAGGTACAGTTACACATTGGCTATCTAACATCCTTGGCTTGATTTCTGACTTAAGTCCCTTTGGCTTATTTTAGTGGGCATTGGGAGGACTTAATAGGATGTGTTAATATTCTGTTTGTTTAACTGTGGTCTCCCTGTCTGTCTTTGCGAAGTTGCCCTCTTTGGGAGTATATGTTGGTCATCAAAGTTTCTTCGTTTTTAAATTACCTTAAATCATTATAGCTTCCTTTGACTTGTTCTTTGATTTTACCTCTTCTATATTGCGCTCTTCTACATGATATATATGGATCTCAGTGGGGTTGCTTTTTAAGCTTTAGGTGTTCTTATCGTGTACTTTCTCAGTAGTTTCAGAAGTTTTCAGCAGCATGAGCAGCTTTGGGATATCATAACAGTTGCCTTGTTACTTGTTAGCTTCCATATGATGGATTCTTTCCTTGTCTGCGTCAACACTTTCAGAAGGCTTCTGTCTTTCATATTGTGACGTCCGAGAACCAGAATACTGGAGAGCGGGGGCGTACATAGCCAGCTACGTATATTAAAATAGAGTCCACCTCGCTATACGGTCACGGCTGTCTAGATATATGAGGGTTTAACTACAAGCCAACAGTCTCCTATGGTCATGAACAAGCCTATTGTCTCAATCTCAAGCAAGTAATATAGTTACAAGATGTTAGACCACCAAATATACAATAAAAGGCGTCCCAAATATTACATATTCAGCTGATCATGAAGCTAGTCATACAAAATGCAAGGACTAGCAAGAGTTAAGTCATACATGATCAACCCTAGGATTTGTTAATCATGTTTACAGCCCGTAGGCAGACAGTAAGTAAATATGCATCGAGCTAACAGGTGCTCGTCGGCTAAACGTCTGAAAAGAATAATTTTACAACGTAGTGAGCGAAGCAAAATGGAAAACCCACTCGTAGCCCGGGTTCCTTCTAGTCGCCACCATTGGATTGGAGGTTCGGTAGATCTTCAGGTGCTGCTCCGAAATCTGGCCACACAAAACCAGCTGGGTCAAACCCCAAAAAGAGCAAGTGCCACAAGGAGGCCATAAAATAAGAACAAAAGCCAGCATGTCAGAACATAAGAAAATAGAAGAAAAGTACAAGTAATAAAGAGTACAACAGGACAGTAAACGACTAGGGACGTGGAACCATTCCGGGAGCCAGGTTACAACCCGTAAACCAAACAAGGACCGGGGTTGTAACCCTTCGCCTGAATAGCACTATGTCTCTACCCTTTTATTGTTAAAGATAAGTAAAACAATCATGTACAGGAGTACCAGGTACAGGGACTAGACGAGACTTAGACAAGGCTGGGCACCATCCATTCACAAGCGGCCAAGCAAATACTACGGCTTACTACTTAACTAACTAGGGTTATCACAAGCCTAATTACTAACAAGATGCAAATGAGAAATTCCCAGTCCCAAGCCCTGCAGACTATCCAGTTATCCTTCCGCAGGTTGAGAGTATGGTTGGGTACATCGCCCAGGAGACGATATACCCTTAGGTGATTTAGAGGGTGCAACACATGACAGTGTACTGGAAATGTGCCCTACTCGTCGGCAGGCTACAAGTCCATTTAAATTGCCCAGATAACGAGATCGCCTGTGACTGGAAATACTCCATGAACTATAGTTTGATATAGTAATTAGCCTAATCCATATTCAGTGTGAATCCCTGACCGTGGTAACCAGGGAGTCACGTCGTAGACATGATGCAAGACAAGACAAGACAAAATAAGTGGATTGCACAAAGCAGTAAGAATGAACACCCACGGAGTCAGAATTGATTATATGAGTCAAGTTAGCCATCACAACAACATCAGGTCAAGTCAAGTTACAAGTTACAAGTCAGGAGTGCGCCGCCACGGGCCACTATCAAGTTATCCAGTTGCAAAGATTAACCATGGATCACAGGTCACAAGTTAAGAGCGCACCCCATCGGGTCACTATCAAGAAGATCAGAAAGCACTAGGATCATAAATCACAAAATTCACGAAAACCGTACTAGTCATAAGAAAAACACCGAAAACCGTACCAGTTCGTGTTGGGTCGAGACAGTCGTGTTGTGTGGGACAAGATCTCAAAACTCCAATCCACAAAAGAGAAGCCAAGTCCAAGAAATAAAACCAAACCATCATGGGCAAGTGGGTTGCACAGGGGGTCAGATTGCGCTGGAGGAATGGACTGCGCTGAGGTTGGGTTGCGCTAGAGTCGGCTTGCGCTGGATCGGATTGTGCTGAGAGCGGGTTGCGCTGGGTCAAGCTGCGCAGGGGGTGAGCTGCGCTAGGGTTGGGTTGCGCTGGAGCCAAGCCGCGCTGGGAGTCAGGTTGCGCTGAAGTCAAGCGCGCTGGGGAGCGAGCTGCGCAGCGGTCAAGTGCACCATTGGAAGGAAGGCGTTGGAGCTAAGGAGCGCCAGCGCAGGTCAGCTCAGTGCAAGGCGCTGGTCGAGGAGTTAGCGCAGTTCGGTCATGCACTAAAGAGGGCTGGCCGAGGATGAACTTCTCCATCAGGCCGAGAGAAAACCCCAAGAACTCCAAATTTCCAATCTTCTTATCTTAGCCAAAACAAAACCAAATTTGGATTTTTCAAAGTTCTAACTTGTGTAAAATTGAATTCTCTTCCACATGGAAGTCTCAAAACAAGGAAAAATCTAAGTTTAATAGATCAAAACCAAGAAAATCCGAAAATGGTTAAAATTTAGATCTAGAAAAATGGAAGCTCCAAATCACAAAATGCCAAGTTCTAATGTTGTTCACCATGGTCTAATCTAGCTAATGGACAAATAAAATGGGATACTTATTTGGTGGCAAGGTGCACTTGCCTATGTTGTTGGTGTTGTGTGGAGGAAGGAAGAAGAAGATGAAGAAAATTAATGGAAGTTATGAGGAGAGAGAAAGTTATGTGGGGTTTTAATGAGGGAGGGTATGTTGTGTTGAGGGTGGAGGTTTAGCTAAGTGTGGTCCAATGCATACTAAACCAAACCAAACCAATTTCTTCTCCACAAAATAAAACCACGCCAGGTCCAAAAACCCATTTTACGAGAAAACCAAAATCCGCAAGTCAAGCCAAATTACAATTACAGGCCAAAATACGAGAAAATAAAATACGGGTCCGAAATACATATAAGCCTAATCAAAATGCGTATTCCAAAATATGGGCATTACAACTCTACCCACCTTAAAAGAATTCCGTCCTCGGAATTTAAATCAAGATGCTTAGAGATGTAAGAGCCAGCGATACTATCCACAATTAAGCTACACTAAGAAAACAATCAAACAATCATATATACAAGCAAGGGATGGAAAGCATAAGGCATAAGAAAGGCATTATACCTTACGAGTCAAACAAGTTGGGATATCGCGATCGGATGTCGTCCTCACGCTCCCACGTTGACTCACCTAGAGAGTGATGACCCCAAGCAACACGGACTAAGCTAATAGTCTTGTTCTTGAGTATCTTTTCTCTCTGGTCCAATATAGACACGGGCCTCTCCTCATACGAAAGGTTGGTACCAACAACCAGTTCCAAATGGTCCAGGATGTGGCTCGGGTCCGGAATGTACCGTCGTAATTGGGATACATGGAATACATCATGCACCTCTCTTAGCGACGGCGGAAGAGCAAGACGATATGATACATCTCCTATTCGCTCCAGGATATCGAACGGCCCTATATACCTAGGACTAAGCTTTCCCCGTACGCCAAAGCGAATGACGCCGCAGTTAGGCGAGATCCTAAGGAATACATGGTCGCCAATAGCAAACTCTAAGGGACGCCGATGAGCATCGGTCCAATGTCGCTGGCGATCTTGGGCCACTCGAAGACGATCTCTGATCCTTCTGACCACTTCAACTGTCTGGGCAATCATTTCTGGACCAAGCATCTGCCTCTCTTCGATGTCGTCCCATGCCAGCGGGGATCTGCACTTCCTACCATATAAGGCCTCGAAAGGTGCCATCTGGATACTGGCCTGGTAACTATTGTTGTAGGAGAATTCCACCAGGTGCAGGTGATCCTCCCATGAACCACCAAAGTCAAGGGTACAAGATCTCAACATATCTTCAATAGTCTGGATTGTGCGTTCCGACTGGCCATCTGTCTACGGATGATAAGCTGAGCTAAACTGAAGGTGAGTCCCCAAACTCTCTTGCAGGCTACGCCAAAAGTGTGATGTAAACCTTGAATCTCGGTCCGAGGTGATACTGACGGGCATACCGTGAAGCCTGACAATCTGCCTGAGGTACATTTCTGCTAGCTGAGCTGTCGACTGACCAATTCTGAATGGAAGAAAGTGGGCCACCTTCGTGAGCCTGTCAACTATAACCCAAATAGCATCTCGACCAGCTGGGGATCTAGGTAATCCAGTCACAAAATCCATGGTCACATACTTCCACTTCCATTCTGGAATCGGCAAGGGCTGAAGAAGTCCAGCGGGCCTCTGATGTTCAGCTTTAACCTGCTGGCAAACCAAACACCGAGAGACAAACCGGGCTATCTCCCTCTTCATGCCATTCCACCAGAAGTGCTGACGGATATCTCTATACATCTTCGTGCCACCGGGATGAATAGAATACTGTGAACTGTGAGCTTCTGCCATGACCTCCTGTCTGATATCTCCACTGGGTACACAAAGACGAGTGTCGTGCCGAAGTGTACCATCTTCATGAATGTACAACTCTGGCCTTCTTCCTGCCTCACACTCTGCTCTGAGTCGCTGAATCTTCGAATCTGTAGACTGTGCCATCCGGATCCTCTCAACTATGCTGGACTGAACCTGTAGACTGGCCATCAACGCCCCGTTGGTAGGAAGAACCACTTCAATTCCCATCTTCTGAAGATCTGCCAATAACTCTGGTTGTGCTGTTAGAAAGTAAACTCCGGCTCTCCTGCTCAATGCATCTGCTACAACGTTGGTCTTTCCTGGGTGATACTGCAAGTCCACATCGTAGTCTACCAGTAGCTCGAGCCATCTTCTCTGCCGCATGTTAAGGTCCTTCTGGGTGAAAACATACTTCAGGCTCTTGTGATCAGTAAATATCTCCACTCTGTCCCCGTACAAGTAGTGCCTCCACAACTTAAGCGCAAACACTACTGCTGCCAGTTCCAAGTCGTGGGTCGGGTAATTCTTCTCATGATCACGAAGTTGACGTGAAGCATAATCTATTACCTTTCCATGCTGCATCAAGACACACCCCAATCCTCTGCCTGAAGCGTCACAATAAACTGTGAATCCTCCGGTCCCATCTGGAAGCGTGAGAATGGGAGCCGTTATTAAACCTCGTTTCAACTTCTCAAATGATTCCTGACACTCTGCTGTCCAAGCAAACTGCACATCCTTGCGGGTCAACTGGGTCATTGGCGCCGAAATCCTTGCAAAATCTGAAACGAATCGCCGGTAGTAGCCGGCCAATCCAAGAAAGCTGTGAATCTCTGCCACTGAGCTAGGTACAGGCCATGTCTCGATAGCCACAATCTTTTGGGGATCCACTTCCACTCCTCCTCGGGTAATAATATGACCCAAGTACGAAATACGATCGAGCCAGAACTCGCATTTACTAAACTTAGCGTACAACTGATGCTCTCTAAGCGTCTGAAGGACGATTCTGAGATGCTGCTCATGCTCTGCTTCGCTCTTGCTGTAGACCAGGATATCATCTAGGAACACGATCACGAACTGATCCATGTAAGGCATGAAAATGCAGTTCATGAGGTCCATGAATACAGCTGGCACTTTGGTTGCTCCGAATGGCATAACAAGAAACTTCCAATGCCCATATCTAGATCGAAAAGCTGTCTTTGGGATGTCCTGCTCTCTGACTCTGATCTGGTGGTATCCTGACCGCAAGTCTATCTTCGAGAACACTGAAGCCCCTTTGAGTTGATCAAACAAGTCATCTATCCTCGGGAGAGGGTATCTATTCTTGATTGTCACCGAGTTCAAGGTACGATAATCTACACATAACCTGGACGTACCATCCTTCTTCTTCACAAGAAACATCGGGGCTCCCCAAGGCGATCCACTTGCACGGATGAATCCCTTGGTCCTGAGTTCTTCAATCATCTTGTACAAAATCTCCAACTCTGAAGGCGCCATCCTGTAGACTCGCTCTGATACTAGTGCTGTCCCGGGGATCAAGTCTATAGTAAACTCGATCTCCCTCTCTGGCGACATTCCTGAAAGTTCTTCTGGGAAGACATCTGGAAACTCCTCAACTATCCGGGGTAACTGCACTGCTGCTACTGCCATCCGCAATACTGGGGAAGATGGCTCCACTGCGCCTCTGAAAAATGAAAACTCTGGCTCGCCTGGAATACTAAAGACAACCCTGTCAATATGGCAGTCTATCCTATCATACTAGTTCCTCAACCAATCCATGCCTAAGACTACATCATAGTCTGCCATAGGGAATTCTATAAATCTAGCGGGGAACTCTCTACCGCTAACTATGATTCGACACGAGGAAAACACTCGATCTACTCCCACAAGACCATTACCAGTAAGTATTGAGCCTCACTGATAATGACTCGGGCACCAATCCTATCCGTGTCGTGAATCGTACAGACATGAATGAATGCGTTGCACCAGAATCGAATAATACCGAGGCTGGAGAGGAGTTGACGAGAATAGTACCTGCCACTACCTAACCTGGTGCAACTTCTTCTTCTATAGTCATCATCATCGCCTGACCTTGTCCTCTGGCTGCGGGTCCCCTCTGCTGGAAACCTCTCTGTCTGCTCTGTACTTGGGCTTGTGTATATTACTGCTGAAACGCCTGGCCCTGAGGCAACAATGGCCTCGGGTATTGCTGCTGCTGCATAGGTGCTGGTCCCCTAACCGACGGACTGGTTAGGTTGGAAGAGGACGAATAAACCCTATTCGGGCAGGCTCCTATCTTGTGATCTGCCGCTCCATAAGCCAACCACAATCCCTGTGCCCTGCGACAATCTGCCACCACGTGCCCTGGCTTTCCGTAATGAGAACATCCCATCGCGAAAGTCTGCTTCTGCTTCTGCGGGTACGTCGGGGTTGAATGTTGAACCGACGTTACTGAGGTCGTCCGCCTCGAAGTTCCAATGGTCAAACTCCTAGCTGCCGGGACTGGATCTGATGATTGGTGCATCTGATTGTGGGACCGCTTCCTATCTCCAGTCCTATCCACGATCCTCTGGGAGGTGTACTCATGCCTCCTAGCTGCCCTCAATACTGCATCGAACATCTGGTGCTCGAACTGCTCAACTGCCAACAAGATCTCCAAATGCAGCCCCTGCTGGAACCGCTGGGCCCTATCAAACTCGGTTGCCACCAAGGTGGGGGTAAACCTACTGAGTCTAGAAAACTCGGATGCATAACCGTCGACCGTCCTGCCTCCTTCCTTCAAGTTGGTAAATCTCGTCTGCAGGTCGTACCGAGCTACAGCATCAAAATACTTCGTCTGGAATCTTTCTCTAAACACCGCCCAAGTAACCGGCATTGCTAATCCCACGGCCTGCGCTGCCCACCAACTGCGAGCTAAGTCTAGCAACTGTAGGCGTACCACCGCCACCTTCTCATTCTCAGGTGTCCTAGCTGCTTCTAGAACCACCTCGGTATCCTGAAGCCAAGCGTCCGTGGCAATCGCATCTTCACTGCCGTCGAAGAAGGGAGGGTTCAAGCGCTTGAAGCTGTTGGCCGCGCTGTTCCCTGGATGACCGCCTCTGGTCAAAGCGTCTGCCACCGCCTGGTGTAAGACGTCTCCTCTACGATCCTGGGAAGCTATCAAGGTCCTGATGAGACCTACCAAGGTGCCATTGTCAGGCTCTACAGGCTGGACGGGCTGAAATGGTGGTTTTTCTCCGGTAGGCACGACTCTGGAGGCCACTCCGGAATACTGGTCTTGATCTCCAAGTTACAGTTGGTCCACGAAAAGTGCTCCATTTCGCTGATCGGTGGGGTCAGGAACAATGCCGCTGAAGAAGACGACATGGAAAATAATAAGGAAGGACCAAGACAGATCAACGATACAAGCACATGATCAGGGCAAGATTCTCAGGGATTTGAAGATACGAGCAGAGATCAAGGGCGAATACTGATTGAGACATCTATTAGGTAAACCCTCACATTCTTGAATGCCTAGACCTGCATGGGCCACCACTTAAACCATGTGACGCCTCAGAACCAGAATACTGGAGAGCGGGGGCATACATAGCCAGCTACGTATATTAAAATAGAGTCCACCTCGCTATACGGTCACGGCTGTCTAGATATATGAGGGTTTAACTACAAGCCAACAGTCTCCTATGGTCATGAACAAGCCTATTGTCTCAATCTCAAGCAAGTAATATAGTTACAAGATATTAGACCACCAAATATACAATAAAAGGCGTCCCAAATATTACATATTCAGCTGATCATGAAGCTAGTCATACAAAATGCAAGGACTAGCAAGAGTTAAGTCATACATGATCAACCCAAGGATTTGTTAATCATGTTTACAGCCCGTAGGCAGACAGTAAGTAAATATGCATCGAGCTAACAGGTGCTCGTCGGCTAAACGTCTGAAAAGAATAATTTTACAACGTAGTGAGCGAAGCAAAATGGAAAACCCACTCGTAGCCCGGGTTCCTTCTAGTCGCCACCATTGGGCTGGAGGTTCGGTAGATCTTCGGGTGCTGCTCCGATATCTGGCCGCACAAAACCAGCTGGGTCAAACCCTAGAAAGAGCAAGTGCCACAAGGAGGCCACGAAATAAGAACAAAAGCTAGCATATCAGAACATAAGAAAATGGAAGAAAAGTACAAGTAATAAAGAGTACAACAGGACAGTAAACGACTAGGGACGTGGAAC